>CM071643.1:10572859-11258749 GCA_036419045.1 Scirpophaga incertulas
AAAATCAACACATTCGTTTTTAGTCAATACGGACCATAATTTACAATCTAGTAGCGCCTGCAATAATTTCTCACGCAATTGTTTAATTTGTAAAACTCAGCCCCCGCATGGTTTATACAAGTGTTCGAAGTTTTTATCTTACAATGCAAAAACACGAAATGAATTTGTTCTGAAAAATAACTTTTGTGTGAATTGCTTAGGTTTTCATAATATTAAGTTTTGTAAATCTCAAAATGTATGTTCTGTTTGTCGCCGCAAGCACCACACATTGCTTCATTTCGATAATAATTATCAATCCCAGAATAACTCAATAGCTACGTACAACGAAACTAATCGGGCTGCACAGAATACGACATCAAGTTTACCTGCCGCGTCTAACTCGTCAAACGATTATCAACCTAACCGCCTTACGACTCATGACTCAAATTCGCATATTGATGTTCCTAGGAACCTGTCGTTATCAGTTACAACCGAGTTCAATAATAACAATGACACGTGCGTGCTGTTGCCTACCGCATCAGTTTATGCATTTGATACAATTGGGAAAATAAAACCGGTACGTATCTTTTTAGACACTGGTTCTACGAGTCATTTCATAACAAAAAATTGTTGTGATCGCTTAAAGTTAATAATAACTCCCGTTTCTTCTACGATTCGAGGCATTGGTTGCGCGGAAAGCTTTTCGCATGGATATGTTACATTTACAATTCAATCTCGCTATGACGAACGCTGTAGATACACTATTAAAGCTCGTGTGATTAACACTATTACCGATCATTTGCCCAGCGCGCCGATACAAGTATCGCAGTTAGATCATTTACGCAATATACCTTTGGCTGATAATGAATATTTTTCGCCCTTAGGCATCGATTGTCTTATAGGGAATGAACTAATTCCGTTTTTACTCGGTAGCAATAAAGTTAGCTCGCCGCACTCTTCCGTTATCGCTTTGGAGTCTACGCTCGGCTATGTTGTAATGGGACGAGCTGTTTGTGAAACTTCTTTTTGTTGTTCAATATTCAACAATAGTAATAAGACATTTATTTGCGATACAGAAACCCAGCGCTTAGATAATTTAACTCAACGCTTCTGGGAATTAGAAAATGTCCCTAATAAAAAACATATTAGTCCCGAGGATGAAATGTGTGAGCACATATTTCAATCTACATGTACCCGTGATAATACTGGTAGGTATATGGTGTCACTTCCATTCAAGTCATCGCCGTCAGAGCTCGGGGATTCGCTTAACGTCGCAAAACGCCGCTTATTTTCCCTAGAAAAGAAATTGAACTCTTCACCTAGTTTACGCAATGACTATAATTCTACAATAAAGGATTATATTAATAAAGGTTATTTGTCAAAAGTAAATAACGCTTCTCCGCACGATAACTCGTATTACATACCGCATAGGGCTGTTATCCGTCCAGAAAAGGACACATCAAAAACTCGTGTCGTTCTAGACGCCAGTTGTAAAACGACCTCAGGCAAGTCACTTAATGACTTGTTGTATGTCGGACCAAATCTTCAGCAAAATATATTCTCACTCTTAATTAATTTACGCATGTTCGATATCGCATTATCAGCTGACATTGAAAAAATGTATTTTCAAGTCAAACTTACGCAAGAACATCAGCCGTTTCAACGCATTTTGTTTAGATTTGATTCCGAATCAAAGATAGACACATATCAATTTAATAGGGTTTCATTTGGTATATCCAGTTCACCTTATCTTGCAATGCGTGTTGTACGTCAGCTCGCAGCAGATGAGCGTAATCGCTGGCCACTCGCTGCTTACGAAGTTGAAAACCACATGTACATGGATGACTATGTAACGTCGATAGACGGCGCTGTGAATGCCGAAAAAATTATTAAAGATATGATTGACATGTTCATGGCCGGGGGTTTCAGCTTAGTCAAATGGATATCCAATGACCCACATGTTTTAAGTAAAATTCCAAGCTCGCATAAAAAAGATTTACAGTTAGTTAATTTTGATGACACATCTACTACAAAAATAATAGGAATGCACTGGTGCCCAGCTGATGATGTTTTACTCTTTCAAATTAACTCTAATAGTAAACCAATACTGTGCACGAAACGCACAATATTGTCTGAAACTGCTCGTTTGTTTGACCCTCTTGGCTTGATTGGTCCTATAAGCGCTTTTATGAAATTATTGGTGCAACAATGTTGGCAATTGGGTCTCGGATGGGATGATTCGGTTCCAGATAGTATTGTTAGGAAGTGGAATCAATTTCGCAGTGAAATTCCAGTCTTACAAAATTTAAAAATTCCTAGACATGTGGGTATTACCACTGGCGCACTTGTAACTTTGGTAGGATTTGCTGACGCTAGTGAACTTTGCTATGGAGCCGTTGTGTATATCAGGGTCAAAGTAAATGATAAAGTTACCACGCACCTTTGTTCCTCGAAATCGAGATTAGCACCCCTGAAGAAAGTTTCACTCGCACGCCTTGAGCTATGTGCTGCACTTCTTTTGAGTAAATTAATTAAATCTGTTTATGAAATATTACATTTACGTTGTAAAATTGACTCAATTTATGCATTTTCCGATTCCACTGTTACTTTGACATGGATTCATTCACCTGCTTTTAAATACCATACTTTTATCGCAAACAGAATAACTGAAATCAACGCTAACCTCCCCGCTGAACACTGGTATCATGTAAATGGACATGATAATCCAGCAGATATTATATCTCGCCCTATTACGCCTATTAATTTAATTGAAAATTTAGTTTGGTTTAATGGCCCCGAATGGATTTCAAAATCTATTTTAGAATGGCCGCTGCTTCCTTTTAAACCCACAAACGTAGAAAGTGAACTTCTGGAAACTAAGACACATTCATTTTATACCAATGTTCCTAACACTCAAACGCTAGATACTAACCCGCTGCAATTGTTATTAGACAAATTTTCAAATTATAAAAAGATACTTCGCATTACTGTATATATTTTACGCTTTATCAAAATTTTAAAAAGCTCTGGTACTAT
This sequence comes from Scirpophaga incertulas, assembly GCA_036419045.1. NCBI lineage: Eukaryota > Metazoa > Arthropoda > Insecta > Lepidoptera > Crambidae > Scirpophaga > Scirpophaga incertulas. The sequence continues at coordinate 10,575,875 of CM071643.1, forward strand.
AGATAACTCTGACTATGATTTTGCAGAGATTTATCTCGTTCGTTTTATTCAACGCAAACATTTTACTAACGATATTTCCGCATTAAAAAGTAATAAAAGCATAAGTAAAACTTTATTAAAACTTCAACCTTTCATTGACAATAAAGATGTGTTACGCGTGGGTGGTCGATTAATTAATTCTCAGTTGAGTTATAGCCAAAAGCATCCTATTGTTTTACCACCAAAAGATCGCCTCACTCATTTGATTGTAGATGATTACCACGCTGTGAACCTTCATACTGGCCCTGCACTTTTACTTTCACTCGTGAGACAGAAGTTCTGGATACTTGGAGCTAGGAACTTAATTCGCCAGAGAGTTCATCAATGTAACATTTGCTTTAAACTCAATCCTAAATCTCCAACTCCTCTTATGGGTGATTTACCTGCTTTTCGCGTTTCTGAAGCTAAAGCTTTTGTTTATACAGCAGTTGACTATGCTGGTCCATTTTTTATTACGCACATTCGACATCGAGGTGTGAAAAGTCAAAAAGCATATATTTGTTTATTCGTTTGTTTAACAACTAAAGCTATCCACCTTGAGCTTGTGTCTGATTTAAGCTCCGATCTATTTCTAGCCGCCTTTAAGCGTTTCATTACTCGCAGAGGACCCGTATCTTTGATTTATAGTGACGGAGGAACAAATTTCATTGGAGCCAAACGCAAATTAAATGAAATATACGCATTACTCGAATCAGACTCTCATAAGAATTTTATTGGCAAGCATTTGGCTGAACAACGTATTCAGTTCAAGCACAGCCCGCCATATGGACCTCATTTTAATGGTTTGTGTGAAATTAACGTGCGCTGTATAAAAACTCATTTGTATAAAACTATAGGTAAACAAATTCTCACCTATGAGGAGTTAATCACAGTTTTGACACAAATTGAAGGACTGCTTAACAGTCGTCCCTTGTGTGTTCTTAGCTCAGATCCCTCAGACATAAACGCATTGACTCCAAATCATTTTTTAAATTTAACTCCTCTTAAATTTCTTCCCGCTGAGGATCTCAGTCACGTAGAATATAATCGTTTGTCTAGATATCAACTTCTGACAAAGCTTACTCATCACTTTTGGCAACGTTGGAGTCAGGAATATTTAACTTCCCTACAACAAAGTCAGAAATGGAATACTCCTTCTACGCCCATTCAATTAGGAACTGTCATCGTTCTAAAAGAAAATAATGCGCATCCTCTCTGTTGGCCATTGGGAGTGATTGAGGAGGTTTTCCCAGGAAAAGACGGTGTAATCCGCACACTCAGATTATGCAAATGGCAGTTTTGTTCGTCCGGTGGTGAGAGTTTGTCCTCTGCCCTTACAATAAAAATAAAAAAAAAAATTAATTAATTGTTAACAAAAATATCTTCTATATAAATTTACGCATTTAGTTATTATTATTATTAGTTATATTTACTCAACTTTTTTATTTAGAGGAAAACCTCTAGGTCGGGGGAGTTGTTAACGCCGTTAAGCTCAATTATACTTTTTTGTTTATTCACTCACACTTACCACAAACACATATAAACTACTCACTCACCTATCATATCCTTTCGTATCTCCTACCCCGCTCCGTTCATTATCTACTACTCTTTTACCTCACCTTACCGACGCAACATCGCAACGCAACCGCTCTCTCATAAAATATAAACATTTTTCTAAAACTCGCCGCGACAAATAATACAGTCCACTATAAAAAGTGAAAGTAGTGAAATTAAGTGTCGGCCAACTAGCATCATCCAGACGTCTACGAAGGTCGGTATCCTTTTAATCATTATTTCATTTTCCCTATCTCACGCACACACAGCGTGTCAATGTCATTATGAATCATAGTACGTATAAAGCCGCAAAACAATAAAAAAAGAAGTTTGTAGGTTGCTTTTTAAATGTAAGAGAATGTTATAAAACGTAAGTTAACTTGAAATCGCACGTGAATCACACTATGGAAAGCAGTTTTGTAAAAGGAGATAGTACGAATTTACCAAAAATAAATGCATTTCTTTGCTGCAAATCCCGACTTTTGTTCTGCTGAGTTACATAGTATTAAAACATGTCAGTATTACTCTTTTATTATTATTCCTTTATTAGTTTTTTATATATAAAAGATAATAACTCATTTTTAAATTATGAATATAATAATACATAGCATCAAACATAGAGCTTTGTTTATTATTTACATGCCGTATTGACCTCATCGCTACAGAGTAACACCTCGTGCGGCGCCTTCGTCTAATTACGCGCGAAATTTGAAAATATTAAATTTTAATGCAATTTTTATAGTACTTAACGAGTATATAAAATTTTTATATTTTTAGTATATGGTTTACTGACACGCAAGGATCAAATTAAGATTCTTTTCAAAAAAGAGATTAGTTCCCTATTGCCGGCTGTACAAACCCTTACAAAACTGGTTTTGTTTTTGTGATAATTATAAGAGAATGCTAAGATTGACCTTAACAAGTACCGAAGTCAAACTATATATTAAAAATAAAAGCCTATTATTTAATTCAATTTATTAATATATTTTTTGAAAAGATATATTGCATAGTCTAATTTATTTCATAAATTCAATTAAATACCAGTAATTAATTAATTTTGATAATTTTTAAAACTAAAGTTAATAATTAAAACAATAATTTAAAAAAAGTTGTGTATTTTTCGTTATATGTTTAGGCTTGTTGTTTTTGCGAGGCACATTTATATGCCGGGAAAGAATATTTATATAAATTTCGCACAGTGCTTTTGTTCAACATTATAAATCACTTCGGCAATGATTTTTGTTTAATGTATACATAAATATGATATCCATTTTTCGAATATAATGCCAAAATTTTCGCGTTTCAAAATTATTTAATGGTACTTCAAATGCGAAATTCTTCAGGACACCAACATATTGTATTGTCTCGGCGTGTACCCCCGCACCAGTGCATTATTATAAACCAGTGCATCACGTAAAACACATAAATAGATAGTATCGCAGATATAAATGAGAGAAAAATTGATAACGCTTCACGACACGAACTAGAACATTACAAATGGCGTTGCATCATAATAATACTCAATGAAAAAATAAGGTTCCTAAGTGGCAATAATTTAATCAATATAGGTTTCAATATAAAATATTGATTGTTGTATTACTAAATTGACAAAACATTAATGGGGGCGTGGCATTATTTTTGAACAGAAATCTTATTGTTATATTTTTGTCATTATACTGAAAGACGCACAACAATAATTTACATAAATAATTGGCATAACCTATAAACTTATCCTTTTTAGTTTATGTCAATTATTCGACAAAAATACTTATTAGTTTATATATATTTACATATCTATTTTTTAGTTTATGTCAATTATTCGACAAAAAATACTTATTAGTTTTATATATATTTACATCTATAGCACTTAGTTTTAATGTTGGTTGCCAAATAATATCAAGGAGTGCTGGAGGAGCAGCAACAAACGTAGGATCGCATCAACACCCCGCTTCAATAAAAATTATTTCTACAATATTATTATTTTAATATGAAAAAATGAAAATATTTATTATAACACACAACGTAAAATATTTATGGTGTTTTTTTTTTTCAATTTGTTAGGAATAAAACAAGCGTATAATGTGTATTTGTGATTTTATTATAAATAAATGTCTTATAAAAATGAGCAAATATGCAAATTAGATTACATTTTTATTTGTGTAACGTTGTCAATACAAGAAAATGTTCGCATGTTCAAGTTCTTATACCTGTTTATTTGTATGAATATTAACAAGTCGATAATCATAAAAAAATTCATTGAATAGGTATTGACCTATATCAATAATAGTCTTAACCACAGTCACACCATGATCATAATAGTCCATATTTAGCTAATTGGGTAGACGACAATGTTTTAAATTCAATATATAATAAGACTACTCTTTTAAGTGAGAAATATTGTAGAACCAACAGTACACCTGCACCTATTACTTTTGAAGATACATCGACATGTTTGCGGCGCTGTCGTGGGTCGCTCAAAAACGCTCCACACTAAAAACAATGCAATCGTGACGTCATAACTAAGTAAACTCGTCAAATTTGTATGAACGTATAAACAAATTTTAAAATAACTTTGTTATTTGTACGTTTATAGGTATACTTTCTATATAAAAAATGTTACATTTAATGTGACAATGTTAGAAATGTGTTCGTTTCATTAGAATTACGTAAATAATAATTGGTCATTTTTTAGAAGTCTAAAAACAATATAAATTAATAATTAAACTGAAATTTCTATATTGACATACTTGCATTAGATATAAATTGCTCAAATCAGATAATCATTACATAGTATAAAAAAAGTCGCTTCCCGGTGTCTGTATATATGTATGTAGCTATGTATGCTTAAATCTTTAAAACTGAATATAATGCGGTTTTCTTTAATAAATAGGTATATTCAAGAGGAAGGTTTATATGTATAAAACAAGCACAATGTAGTAGTGGAACATTGTCAATTTTTGAGATTTCTAATGTGATGTCGTAAATCAACTCACTTTTTTGCGCTTATATTGCAAACGCTGGCCAAACCCTACGGGATTGGTCAAAATGATGTATTACAGTATTGTACAACTTACAAAAGTCCACAAAAAAGTTCGCGATGGTATATGGCTATCTCTTAGGGATAACCCACCATAACCATTTTTTCATTGCACCCGTGCGAACCCGGGGCGGGTCGCTAGTTATAGTATAAAAACGGCCATAATCAGTTGTAGTCGTCTACCCTTGTATTTTCATAAAGGTATGGGACGTGCGTAACATGCGTTCGGCGTTGGCGACGATTCGCTCGGACTCGTCGGTGAACCGCGTAGGCGTGAGCAGCGGCGGCCTCATCGCCATACCTCACGACAACCGGCAAGTCCGGCTGTTCGACCTGCAGGGGCAGCGACTGGCGCGCTTACCTCGCTCCAACAGACAGGTATGTGATATGAGTAGGGTTCCTCAATTCTCGAGCTTTTTTATTTCTCGGAGCACGAGAATTCTCGACTACTATTTCTAGAGAATTCTCGGGTTGTCGAGATATATGGAAATTTTTAAAAATATGTGTGTTTTAACTTGCGATGTGCCGAGTACGGCACATCGGCACATTTAAACAGTCTTCATCTTTGGGAAAAAACAAATAAAATATCTTCTAATAACAATGCCATCATGTCACCACAATATAATTTAGTACCTTACATTACATACTATATAATTTACTTTAGTCTCTGTCTGTACTACAAACTTTTCTATTAAATTGTATAATTGAAACGACAGTTTTTGAATTACGTATAAAAATCAAACAATCAGACTAGCTTCATAATTACAATGAACAACAATAAGGTAGGTACAGGTAACTTATTTTAGTCCAACTTTTCAATATAAATTTTCAGTATTTTGTTATATATAGACTTTTTTGTTACGTAAGTATACTTAAGAATCTAATAAATAATTAATAATCAGACTAAATATTATCACAATTTAAAGATGAAACTGCTCCAAAAGCTAGCCCACTAGGTATTTTTATTATTTAGGAAATAAGCTTTAAAAAATACAAGGACATTCAAAGTATTATCTGATAGTCGGTTTCGTATCAAGTTTTAAAAAATTTTGACTTATTTCTGGACCACTTTTTTCTTGTCTCGAGTAAGGCAAAATTTCTCAGTAATTCTCGATTCGAGAAATCTCGCAGAGAAACTCTAGATATGAGTCTTTATGTGAGTTATACAAAATCAAAATATATATTTTTTAATATAGACCTTTACAGGTTATTGACGTCAAAACAAATATAATCTTAAAAGAACAAAAACCTTTTCAATCTTAATTTATAATATTATTCTAATACACAAATTGGGACAATCATAAATAATACATTTACAGTCGTATGTGTATTGTATTGTTTTTTGACGTGTAATGTGTATGCAAGCACATACAGATTACACGTCAAAAAACAATACTGTATAATAAACGAGACAAAGGAATGTATCTAATCACTGTCCTGTACGGAATCGAGCCTTAAAAAAGTGTGTTCTTATTCTCTCTTCTACTTTTAAAGGTCTCTCTCATTAGGTATTAGTTACATATTACATTACTACTATATTTAGTTACATACTATATCAGTTGATAGGAGTCACATAACAAGTTCATGCAGTTGTGATGCGTAACATTCATATGTCTTTGATAAGCCTGGTCCCTGGATAGAGTCATTATCTTCGAGTAAGTTCTGAGCTATTATTAATAATATTTGCATGGTTTTTTGAGATGAAATGTGAAATGTTGAATGTTTTATATCCAGGGACACCGCCGCATGGTCACGTCGGTGGCGTGGGCTGAAGATATGTCGTCCAACGTCAACTTCTTCAGCTGTGGCTTTGACCGCCGCATACTCGGCTGGTCCATCCAATCTTCCAAGGAGAACTGAACTTACTACAATTTACCTAAGGCGCAAACTTATCGAGCAACCTACAGGTTACAGGTATTTGTTATCGTGAATTTTATTAACATTTCAGAATTAGATTATTTATTGGAGATGAGTGGTTTGGGATGAATTGTGTGTATAGTATTTACATATCCTATGTAGTACGATAATAAGGATAAATGATTAAAATAAATAAAATGTTTATATGTTGCAGTAGACGCACATTATAATTGTTATTTAACGAAACCTGAACATTTGATTTGTTTGTTGTATATATAATATTTCACATAATGTTATTTAAGTAAATCTATTATATCAGTGTAAAAGGGTCTATTGCCTTAATCGGGGCACCTTACAAACATTGCAAAAGAGAATGCCAAGATCTGCCCCAAGGATTAATTTAAGTTACAGTAATTACACATTTATGAAAAATATTTAATTACATTATAGATCCTAACAACAAATATAAAAAATCTAAAAAGCTGGGGAAAAAAAACTACATTTAATAGTTGTTAATGGAATTCTATGCCTTTTCCTAGTCGGAGAATTTAAAGCTTATTTTTTTAAAGAATTTTATTGGCCACTGGATACAAGTCCTTTTAGCCAACATAAACCTATTGGACCTAAGTCGAATGCTTTTTAGTATAGGTAATAGTTTTTTTCTTTAATTGTTGTTCTGTTAATTTTTTATGTTCAATAGTGTTATTTAATCATTCATTTTAGTAAGAATGAGTTCTCAATAAAAGGCTTTTAGGAATAAACGCATTTTACTTCTGATGCAAAATAAAATAAAAATATTACGTTAGATAATAACATGTATTTACATATATCAAGAAGTGCACTGTAAATAGAAATGTAATATTAGGTCTATAAAGTCATCTTTATTTACGAATCCGTAAATAAAGATGACTTTGATAGATAGCCTCAATCGTGTGTTCTAATAAAGTATGAGCGTTACTTGAACTGGATTTAAAATTGTTTTTTTTTATAGTTAGAACAATTAGTTGTTGTTATTATTGTTTTTAGGATATAGTAGATGGCTACTAAAAATTGCATCTTATAAAAAAGTCTAAGATAAACTTAATATTTGTGAAAAAAAATCATATTGTTTATACCATCATAACTACCGATCCTCTGCTTTAATATAATTTATCTTTTATTTTTTCAAAAGTGCAGATGTTTAGCTATCATTTCATATATAAATTATGTTTGTAACTGGAAAAAATTTGGTGGGGCATGGCGCCATAGAAATCTTGGCATTGTCTTTTAAAAAAATTCCATTTAATATGTTTGAGGTTAAAATAAAATTAGTGTCATGTCACCTTCAATCATCATATTGGTTCAATGACTATAACTTTACTAAGTTCCTCGTTCGCATCAGTAATATTGACGTCCTTTTTATTATAATGAAAAATGCACAAAGACAATTTATATTATTCACAAAGTGATATATTATTAAAAATTCTATTTAAGATTTAGATGTTTTACTGTTTTTATTAAGATCCACTTAATGATTTGAATATTTAATGTTTACGTCCATTTCAATACGTGTTGGTGATTGACATATTTTTATTAAAAAATCCATATATGTTGAATCATGAAATCTCGAATGTTGGGTTGATAAGAAATAAATGGTGATGTTAAGTGTACTAAAGTATTGTATTTATGTTAATATACATATAGCCTAGTTTGTTAATACTATAATAATCGTGACTAATACTTTACTCTGACATGGGATATTGGTAAAGTATTTTAATTTATATCGGCCAATCTGGTTGCGGTGTATAACAGTAATTATTATGTAGTATAAATAGTAATAATGTTAATGTTAAAATATATTCAGTCATTTGGTCATTAAATTATCTGGATTCGAAAATAAATATTAAATTTTATTTATATTTTTAGTGTTCTGGAATATGTAAATAAATGCAGTATATAATTTTTATTTTATAATTTTGTTTTTATCCATATCGTGTTAACTCGTGAAGACAGCGCAAAACGTAAAATGTTCCAAACTTTAAAGAAGGACTAATACTGTTACAACTTTCGCTATATTTACTGACTTTTATAGTACTTAACAAGAATGTTACGTTTAAAGTACTATTTAAATTCACATCGTTGTGGGGAATATAATTAATACAAATATATCGATGTATTAAACATATCTTTAGGTATACACTAATTAGTAACTAGAAACTTCTATGTACCTAGTCAACAAGTGTTATTTTGTGAGCCAAAGAATCGGGTAATGCAATCATAGTTATCGAAATCAACACAAGATGAACGCAAAAAATGCTAACTTCATCGCAAACAAACAGCCACGTGCACGAAGATAGCAACGAACTCCCTGTACTGGACGGTCGCGCGAATTTCACATACTTACTTAAAAAATTACTTGAAAGTAGTGTCTGACACACTACTTTTAGTAATTTTTATACTATTTATTTAGTTTTTTTTTTTGCTCTAGTAAACGCTATTTCTGTGACTTTTATTTTCTTAAACTTTTTGTCTATGTGGCATACCCTGCACCTCGCGAAAGGTAGCCGGCTCTCGGCATACCGTATAAAACCACACAGTTCCCTCACTTATGCCTTGGCACGAACGCGTCATCATTGTCGTAGAGCTGTATCGCTGCCTAACAAGACCATAGAAACCCTTTTGGATACTTTTATGACCTCGTCTGCGTTCTGTCGAAGAATTGCCCCCACAGAGTCACTAGGAAGTGACCACCGGATTGGATCCGGCTGTCCTACGACCCAGGGATGGGTCCCCTGAACGACAACCACCCTTTCTTAGTTAAGAACGAGGACTTCGCCTCTTCGCCGCATAAAGCGGCCCGCTAAATTTAATCTGGCCACCCTGGACACCAAAGACGTTGCCCAGGGTGCACCACGCGGAGGTTTAACCTTTTTTATCTGAGATATTTCAGAAACTCGCCTGTGACTTGTTACGTTTATCATGTCAAGTGCAACTGAATGATAAGTTCGAAAATAATAAACAAATTGCATGTGATCGGCAGATTATATCGCTCCCCCCGGCGAATAACGTGGTTATCGCAAATTTTCATTTTTACAGGAGAGGTAAAAAACAGAAATCGGTTAATATCCCGAAAACTATTGGAGTAAAATATTATATCAAAGAAGATTTTTTTCTTATGAGTATAATAGAATAAACAAAAAATAATATAAACACATATTCCGGAAAATAATCACAAAAATGTATATTACCAAAAAGGTATATTTAAAGTTCGGTGGTTAGTAATATTACCACTTTATTCGCTATCATCTTGCTGTAACTACAGATGATGTATTAAGATACAGCGATAGTTTTAGGTGCATTTAGCATGTATTATGTTTCGAGTAAGAGTGTAACTTTCTTCTGGTGAAAAATTTAAATATTTTTAATATAAGTGTTGCGTACGATTTTATTCTATGTCCATTTAATTTTACATTACTATTGTAACAAATGAAACAACATTATAATTTAGTACAAGAAAATATCCTATAGATCTAAATTATCTCTGGTTTTAGAATAAAGTCGTAATATCGGTTACTGCAATTGCGCTCAGTGAAATTCTCCAGAAAAACATCGCAGTGAATTAATACATTTTTAGACACGTAAATTTTGTGTTGTAATAATGGAATTCCGCTTTTTTCTCTCAATATTATCTATTTATGTTTCGTAGAAAAAGGTGGTTATGTCGATTAATTTCATTAATATTGCTTCTAAAATTATATAAAATATCAGTACATAGTTTTGGAGTTGTAGAAGCCAAAAATCGAATAACATGAAAAAGAGAATAACGTCACTTACCACTTTATATGCCAGGGGGAGCGATATCGTTTCAAATTTTATTAACAGGAGACATGGCTGTCGGATATGTTAATAAAAATAAAAAAACTAATCCGTAATCAATGCGAGACAGGATGTAAAAGTTGTAATTTACATTAGTTTATTATGTTTATAGTCAAAATATGTTTAATAAACTACTAGGCACTATTTGTTATTTTGTATTAACTTGTGTTGTGTAATATTCTTGCCGTTAAAGATTGTTTTGTTTTCAAATCGCAGAAATATATTACTATCGATCTCAAGTTACAAGAAATATTGGGCTTGTCAACAATAAAGGGTTGTTTCTATATTTTTTTGACAAATTGACATTGACATGCGGTGGCTGTAATGATGCTGGTTGATAAAAACAAATGTCAAGTCATAATAATTTACTATACTTATAATGTATCTATCGTCTTCTTGCAACTCCTAAGTCGAGTTCTTATTAAATGTAATTATACGTATAATCATACTTTTATTAATTATTTAAAAATGTAAGATTTTAAGGTGAGTTATCTATCATTGTTGAGTATCTTCTAATACGATCTGAATATTTTTGTTATGCCTAATATGGTACGAAATATATTATCTTATTGTAAAAATACTGTTTTATTTCAATAAATTTTAGTCTTTATGATATTGTAGGTGGATGGCACTTTCTAAGCGAGGTAGTCCTGGAAACTCAATAAGTATTTATCTTTTCATTCGTATTAACAGCCTCCTTAGCAGCAGGTACCAGAGTGTTTAACCGAGATGAAATGATTCTACATTGTTTTACTTTGTAGTAAGAAAGAGTAATGATTCATAGGGGTGTACAAGAGAATCTTCATAAAGGAGCGTTAAGCCCGGCTAGGGTAACCCCACAGTCAAGTGCCGCGGAGAGTATATTGGACTCTGACTGGGTCGAGATCTGTCGGTATTTAATTAGTTGTCAGATCCATCACCCAGTCGAGTTATGTGATTTGTCCATCCATAACCTGGTATTTAGGTGTTTTTTCACCACAATATTGTCGACTTTCGTTAGATGTAGGTACTTTCACAAATTATTGTGCTATGCCTTTGCCGGCGGCCATGTTAGACTTCAGTACGTCTTGAGTTTTCAATGTGAGCGGTGTGTTCAAAAGTAATATAATTTTATTCTGATTGAAAGTTAATTTCATTATAATAAGTTAATTATGAGTAACATACGCGAAGAAGAATCAGACGAGGTAAGTAATATTTGCTTCGTGATAAAAGTGCTTATTAGTGAAATGTGTAATATTTCAACAGTAGATGCGAGGATTCGCAAAAGGTTTTGGGAAAGCCCCAGAACCAGGCTAATCAAGGAAAGCCCTTGAACAGATGCTTTATAATTCTGATCAATTCAATAGTAACTAGTCGACATCTCTCGACTCGCTAAGGCAACACGTTTTTGTTCAGCAACATTGTGTGTCACAACTGTGATCTATACAGTACACAAATACTATGCGCAGGCAACAAGTGATCTGCACAGCCAACGTGTGATCCGAGCAGCTCACATGTGGGCTGTACAGATAACAATCAATAGAACCATCATAAAATATCTATGTATTGCTTTCACAGAACCTGGAACGTACTACTCTCGGAAGCCTCGCCGAAGGAGTGCAGCCAGTAGACAATGCTGATGAATTTAAGCTCCTTATCGAAATACTAGACAAGTATTTTCCAGAACACTGGAGATTATGGGAAAACTAAGTTACATCTTCGGAGGCAGTTCATCAGGTACACTCAGCGTTAGAAAATACAATACATTAAGAAAATTCTCCTGAGATGGCCACTAGGCAGGGCAATTATCTATGTGCCCCTTGCCACTATGAAAAAAATTCATCCAGTGGATGCCTTTAATGGCTTCTCAATATTTTTACCGAAATTAAAGCCACATCTAATCTCACTAGCTGAAACCGAAAAATTGCTGAAATTAAATAGCGGCCATGACTAATCTCCGTCTTCAAACCGCAGCAAAAGAGATCATAGCCCAGAGTCTGATGGAACGATGATCTCGAAAAGATAAAAAATCGAGAAGAGAAGATGTTATAATTAATTTCATGAAACAACAAAATGAAATTCTGCATAAATTATATCAAATGCAAGTATCAAAGTCCTCTTTGCCCAAAGATGGAAATGATGATAAGTCGGGAGGTGATTGGGTTGCTCCGTCCTTTACTGGCGAGGAACAGAATAGCCCAGCAGAATATTCGAAACCAATGAGCGATTCTTCGACAGAAGACGTAGAAAATGAAGAGATACTTTTGGACTTTGCTCCAGAAACAAAAGAATTGAAGGCAAAAGTAAGCTCAGCCAGTGGTGATTTAGCAAAACAAGGAATTCAGTGCCAAAGATTAGGTTCCGAAGGGTAGTCTAATATAAGCGCGGACGTGCAGAAAAAGTTTCAGGCCACTCCAGTCTCAACCTCTTTGTTAACAGTAGTCTCGCAACAGCCACACCGTCTTGGCAACTAGTTATAATATTAAAAAAATGGACCTCTGTCTTTATTTATTTATTTAAATAGTACTGCCACATGATACATATTAAGACATACCCATACAAAACATTCAATATAGATAATAATTTCTGATATGCATCACAATAACGGCGTACATAACATTCAATTATAATAAACCTGTACTTAATAAATACAAAAAGAAAAACCTAATAAACTCTATTAAAATATACCATATAAAATCAAAACTATAGGTTAGCAACATCCTATTTCCTTTGATTAAGGTAACGCAAAATCTTAAATTTGAACATATGTATCCTATCATTAAATATATTTAAATCAGAAATAACACTGTTCAGTGTGTTATATTCATTACAAATCCGTGCCAAAGGGGACTGCAGGCTTAGATTAGTTCTGGCAAATGGTAGTGCAAATGTCTTGACTATACAGTGTCTTGGGAATTTGTGCGGTACCGCAAGCGACACCTTAGATATTATGTCGTTTGATTGTATTTGCCCATTTATGATCTTGTGTAGGAAGCAGATGTCTAAAAGCTTCCTCCGATTGCGAAGAGTACTCATATCAAATTTGGCTAGACGCTCAGCATAAGGTTGCCGGTGTGAAAACCCACTGCTAAAGAAAGCAAGGTGTCTAGTGAATGCTCTCTGGAGGCTTTCAATCCTTTGAGAATAAACGCTATAAAACGGACTCCAGACAACTGTCTTGGAGCAATTAGTCATGGACTACTTCAACAGAGAAAAGAATTTAAAGAAGTCTATCAAAATTCGTCATTAGAAACGAAGAAGTCTATCAGCAAGAACTTTTTGTCAGCTGAATCTTATTTCCGTAAAACCTCAGACTCCCTGTTGCAATATGTATGCGGAAAGTGTGCGGAAATTATCAAACAGAGAAGGAGTCTGTACAAACCTCCAAACAAAGTCCTTAACGAGTTATTACATGCAATTCACCCATCATCGTCACACCTTTTTACTGAGCCGCAGCTCTCAGAACTAATAAAAGAATAAGGAGGCACTAAGAGATTTTTTCCCGGCCAATACAAACTTAAAGCAAAAGTTACACCAAGAGATTCTACGTTTCGTAAACAAGGCCGAGATAAATTTCGACAATCGGATCATAATTATAGAAGACCTAATTTTAAATACGGAGAAAAGATTCACAATAGGACAGGAAGTAAACAAAACTTTCAAGGAAGTACGCGAAACAAAACGAGGACAGAGAGGAATAAGTATTAATTTTGAAGCAGGCCAGGTGGGTACAAAAATAGTCGAGTGGTCTAAATTAAATGCACCTGACAGTATTATATCCATCATAACAGGATACCGCATCCCATTTCGTCTGTCACCTCCTTTAATACGGTTTAATTTGCAAACTTCTAGAATTAAATAAATTAATAGAATGCAAAGCCATCAAAGTATGTAACAGCCCATCAGGTTTTTTATCGCCAATCTTCCTGAGAAAAAAGGCGGACGGTTCAAACCGGCTAATTTTAAATCAAACCACCTAAATTTCATTTAATAAATCATTATAGAATACCCACTTGTATAAATAAAAACGATTTTATGGTAAAAATAGACCTTTGTCAGGCATACTTTCGCATACCGGTTATTCCATCCCATAGAAGGTTCTTGGCATTTCGATATGACCAGGTACTCTATGAAATGACTTGTTTGCCTTTCGGTCTGGCAACAGCGCCATTAATTTTTGCCAAAATTACTAATTGGGATGCAGATTTTTTCAGAGATACCGGAATAAGAATTATTGTATATCTAGACGATTTCCTGATAATACATCCCAATTCAAAGGTCCTCCAGCAACAAACTCAAACGGTTATGGTAGCTCTAAAAGTAATGGGCTGGTGCGTCAACATTCAAAAATCATCTCATCCCAACGCAAATCATAGAATATCTAGGCGTAGATTGGAACAACAAATTAAATCAAAAGAGTTTACCACGAAACAAGATAATCAAAAACAAAAATTTGATAAAACAAACTTTTAACACTCAACATTGGAGTTTGTGGCACAGCAATCAAAAGGAATTATGGACAGTCCTAGAAGTGCTGAAGAAGGTTGGCCCCAAGTATTCCAATCGAACTATAATGTTACAAATCTTATTGAAAACAACACGAAAAATACTGACCCTTGCACATCACCACAAACTAAATATCATAGCCAGGTTTTTACCAGGAAGATACAACGACACGGCAGACAGTCTTTCTCGTCTCCGGAATGGTCACTGAACAAAAAGATACTCGATATAATCTTTGCCAAATGGGGGACGCCGGAGGTAGATCTCTTTGCGAGCAAAATGTCAGCTGTTCTAAAGCATTACGTAAGCGAGGATGCCAGGGATCCGAGCTGCATATTTGTGGATGCTTTCAGCAGACCCTGGAAATTTCAGCTCGAATGGTTATTCCCGCCGCCTGCAATGATCCCGAGAGTGCTTCAACATTTAACAACGAGCACGGGCATGTATCTCCTAGTAACTCCGAAATGGGAACGAACATTTTGGAAAGCAGAGATAAAGCAACGTGCTCTCGACGAACCTCTTACGATAAGGGATCTACAACTTCACCTCATAGACATGAGAACAAGGAAGCCTCCACCAGCTGTGAACGAATTCACTTTGCAGGTCTGGAAGATACGGGCTGGACAGATCTAATCTACTCCTGGCCACTCGAATACAGACTCCTACTCGAAAAGTCTTGGCGTAAATCCACCCTGAAAACATATCGTAGCGCATGGACTCGCTGGAGAGATTGGGCACAAGACAACAATTATAAGGTCAATGATCCGGATCCTGATTCAATTGCTAGATATTTCTGCCACCTCCACCATATCGTAAAGCACTCCATAAATTAGTAGTGGTTACATTTGCGAACCCTCGAAATTCAGAAAACCTCAGCGGACACCTCCTAATAAAACAAATTTTAAAGGCGGTATACCTGTCGCAACTCCCAGTAGCCAAAAATACAACATGGAATGTGGGGCAGCTTCTGAATTTCTCACAATCTTATGAAATCGATCAAAATAGCTTATTTCAGGTTTCTCGCCACACGGCAGCACCTCTTCTTTTAGTGACAGGACGGAGAATCCATGGCTTAACACTCCTTGATATTAAACCGGAATCACTGGAAAGAACAAACGATGATATTATAACATTGTGGCCAAGATTTGACTCAAAAACCGACTCTAGCACGTATCGCCAATCAGGTTGGAAATTTTCGTCGGGTGAAGAAGAAAGACTAAATATTCCATTCTGGATACAATGCTTAATTAGTCTATCGAAAAGCAGAAGGTCTTGTGATGATTCTCTCAGTGCCTTATTCATAACCACCAAAATGTCGCTTATTTCCTTTTTACCGTCGGATGTGAACCGATCAATGCGCGAGTCTTGTTGCATCAATGGAAGATAGACTACGTGCCGCCATAAGTGCGGCAGGAGGTTATACTAAATATTAAATAAAGATTTTTAAAGTTTATATTATTATTGTTTCTTCATATTATTTGTTAAAACTCTTGAGGGATAGTAGCTCAGTAGATAAATACGTGTCTTCCATACGGGGGCCGTCGTTTAAATATAGGGTTGCAAAGGTTGTTCCCGGAAGTAGCTTGGCGTTCCCGGGGCCTCCCTGCATGCCTGAGGAAGGCCATCCCTGAGGTTTTTAGTGGGTAGGTCTCCCCATTCTGGGGAGGAGAGCCCCACATAACGTATGCAACTTAATGCATTTTCCTCAGGGGAACAAAAAAAAAGGGTTGCAAAGATCAGACGGCAGTCGCTTCATAAATTCTGAATCATAATCTAAGCGTATTCCAGGGCTCCAAAGTGGCAGTTTTGAACGTAAACGGGAATACACTAAGATGACATGATGCGATTGTTAGATTAAAAGATTTCTTTATATCAAATATTGATAGTTCATCTCCTGGTGTATCCGTAGACGACGAGCAGAAGGCTTCTTAATGACATTGACTGGGGGCGCTGTTCCATTTGAAAATGTCAAAAATACTAACACTTGTAAAAGAAATAGCATTAGTTCTGGTTTTTGTCACACGCCCAATAGGGGTTGTGCGACTTTACCTTACTCTATTAGCTGCTGTCAGCTGTCATATCATTAAATAAGATACCATATCTATCATCAGTATTATGTAACAGACATATAGAACTTATCACCTACATGTGTGCATGCGATTATGATCCTTAAGGTGGTAAACACTTTGAACGCGACCGTACATATGTAGTATCTCAAACTAGTCTGTGGTGTGTGCTTTTATTTTTATCTATATATCTAATAGTAATAATCTCAGATGAAGTACTTCATTTGAAGTAATAATAGTATACTGTCCAGGGCCCCTAGACAAATGCCATTTAGTATTAGTGTTCATTAGCTGCGGAAAATAAAAAGGGGATGACATTAGCAAGTGATAAGTCACGTGACCATCTACTGATTCGGTAGACAAAATCTTTCTTGTCCCAGTGCGGAAACGCTACAGAAAAGTTTTCCTTAACGACTGCAAAAACTCAACGTTATACTAATTGTTATTTTCTTCTTTCAGTCCCTGTGATTCGTTTCAAAGGTAAGGAAGGCCTCCCAACGCCCCCTGCAAGCCAGGTCTTCAGTAAAGACCTTAATACACTATCCTTACAATAAGACACTAAAATAATGTTGTTTATTTATAACTACAGTTTTAACATTGTTACAAAGTTCGTACAATAACCGTGATACGAAAAGATTTTTTTAAAAAACACATGAAAAAAAAAATAGTCAAATATTAAATTATACCGTTCCATATACTCTAGCAACAATGAAAATTGATCGCAGTCTGTTTTCCATCTGTAATAAAATAAAACAGTCAATACTTAGTCCAACAGTACAGGCATTAGAATCATTTTAATATATATATTACCTCTTAAATAACTTATTTACTCTACTACCTCTTAAATAATATCTCATTTAATTGATAAAATTCAAATAAAACAGTCATTAGAATTTGATATCTTGATTATTGTTTGACATCAGAAATAACGCTGTTCCATAGACAATTAACGTTAATTTAGTGATGTTTACATGGGTTCTTGAGGGTTCTTGCGGAATTTGCGTTAGCACGTCTAAAACGGTAGACAATGTGCATAACGCAATGCACATTGTCTACCGTTTTAGTCACGTTAACGTCGCGCTAACGTCACGCTAACGCAGTGGCGTTAACGTTTGCGGAATAAATAACATGTGGCATTTGTCTAGGCGGGCAGGCCAGTAAAGCATTAAAAAAAATAGTATACTGATCACAGATTAGCAGTGTTGCCATCACGGAGTTTTTAGAGCTAGATTTAGCTCTAAATTATCTTGGCTAGCTTTAAAAATGTGGGTCTAGCTCTTTAGCTCTACTTTTCTACAGTTTTAGCTTTTTTCCATACATACATATAAATCCCTTTGTATTTTTTTTTAATTCAAAATACTAGTTTAAATAGCCAAAATGTACCTACATTGTCTATGTTCGGTTTGTCCGATCTATGGTTTGGTTATTCTATGGTGGTGCTGTTGTCTGTGGTTGGATATTTCCCAATAATTTTAAGATCTAAACGTTTCGGCTGTTGAGAAAGTAGTATTAGGTACCTACCTACACAGTGAGTGAGTTACTTTTTCAATGTCAGTGGTAAATTTACAGTGTTAACCTCGCATTTGCAGTAGGAACAAAACGCTTTGGTGGGGTCTGTTTTTTTTTACTGCTTCAAGCCAACCTTGAAATTCTGGTTCAGACAGCCATTCTTGTCTGAACTTCTGTGTATAAGGCTGCTTACTTTGCGCCATTACACTACAATATAATAAACAATTCAAGCGCGGACGAAATAATAACAAATATTCCGAACTGAAGTGACCGTTTAATTCAAAAAAAGGTGATTTATTAAATCATATGAAAAGAAAAAAACACTTAAAAGCGGCGCAACCATTTTCAGCGGGACAATTAAAAATAGATTTTTCTATATAGAGTCGCGTAGTATGGAGATACGGGCTTCGTAGTAAAAAATTATTGAACGCCATCTATGAACAGACTTGAGTATTATATTAGTATTATAAATAAATGTTGATTTTGATTTTTAATAAACAGTACCTACTTTAGTTCAGTACTACATTAAATAATTTAGCTCTTTTTTTAAAAAAAATCTAGCTCTTTTTTAGCTTCTTTTCGCATATAATCTAGCTCCCTTTAAAAATTCGAGTTGGCAACACTGCAGATTAGTATACTATACTGATTAATCTGTGATACTGATCTGTGGGAAGGAAGTGGAACTTGGATGTTGATAAATTTAAGTACCTTCCTACTATAAACAGCATTTTATGTTGAGTTTGCGGTTTTTTGTAAGATTTATGCGATTACATAGCCCTGTGAGTTAATCTTTGGCCGTGTTCTTTATATAAGTGAAACCTTGCGGTTTCAACAATTTATACATTTTTGGCAAGTCTTAAAATTATTTTTTGAAATAACATACCGACAAATCTGTAAGTATGGATGAAGTACGATCTTTCTTCAACGATCCCTGTCCTTCGACCGCTCAAGTCACCCGATTAAGAGGACCTATGACTGGCGGTTTCCGCATTACAAAGGAAGATACAATTAATTTATTAAACCGCCGTGAAGAACATCGGCATTCTGTGATACTAAGTGGAACGGATTATGCTCGTGAAGTGAAGGAAAGAGAAACAAATATTTATCTCAAGGTTTGTATTTTCCCTACCTTAGATTGCTATTTTTATTTGCAACGACTTTGGTGATGCCTTTTCCTATTGACTGGAGTAATGCTACGATTAGAAGTAAATTGGACGTCAATTGCTGTTAAAGCTTTCTGCAAATTCTAGTAGGCTAGTAGTTGGTGGAATACAATAGTGACAACCTATCATGAATGGCTAGATTGGAATAGTAGAGTATGACACCTTCTAAATATGTTGTATTCCTAAATGTTTATCTGTAGCATTTAATTAGAAAGTGTACACATATTCACAATTTTCAGTTTTGAATCCATGTGTATTAGAATAAAATAGATAGATATAGAATATAACAGATTTCATTAATTAATCATATATAATAAATGATACATAAGTATTATATTAAAATAAAATACATATTTTTTATTATTCACTTTCAATTTCTGACACATTAATTAACTTTTGATAAGTTATATTAGATATTATATCAATTTTCTATTGTACCCACACTAAATAAATTAATGTCTGTATTGCAACACCAAAGTATATAATTTACAAACAAGTGGCTTTGTTCCCAGTTAAGTGAAAAGTTACAACTAAATTGTTCTACAGGTACTTGTAAATATAGTTTTAAAAACATGATATCTAGATATGCATATGTAGATACTTATTACATACATAGGTAAAGATACAACCAAATACAACAGCATCCTACATAAACACATGTACACACACAAATAGGTACATTTGTGACTGGATGTGTTGTGTCATTGTATAGTTTCACAGCATATGAGTTTGTTGCATGACTTTTGTAAAATAAATATTATTTTATTATTACAGATTCACTGTATTAAAATTTTTTGTAAATTTCATAATCACAATTTTACAGAATGAAACTGAGAGGCAAAAATGGGAAAGTGTATCTGGTGGTTTGGAATCTCTGGAGCACCTTTCCACATGGAAATCTTCTGTGCAAAACATTGGAGAGCTAAGTGAAGAAGCAATGACGGAGGTTTATAACAAATACTCCTTTCAAATCAAAGAAGAAGCTAAAAATTTATCTATAAATGATTATAGACAACAGGTATAACAAACATGAGAAATAAACATAAGCTAGCCATTCCAATGTTCAGACTGCGTAAAACTAGAGGCTTTTTATGTGGGAAATG
This sequence comes from Scirpophaga incertulas, assembly GCA_036419045.1. Lineage (NCBI taxonomy): Eukaryota > Metazoa > Arthropoda > Insecta > Lepidoptera > Crambidae > Scirpophaga > Scirpophaga incertulas. The sequence continues at coordinate 10,596,519 of CM071643.1, forward strand.
CATAGCTTTTTTCAACAAAGTTCCACAATGCATTACGAATTTGCCTTTTCACAGAATTAAATCAAATGTCATAAATACTGGGTGTAATGTTAATCCAAATATATTGTCTATAATGCCAAATATTTTGTCTATAATAAATAACACAACAAACTATAACTTTCATGTATATAATTTGAAGTTGTTTAAGCTTGTAAAGGAAGTTGGGTTCAGGCTATTTATCTGAGGCCAGCTTCTAAGTGATTCTCTTTAAAAATACATGGAAAAAAAATCCTGAATTTCTTGTTGATTTTTTCCTGTACAGGGTCTCCCGCTGTAGACTTGTGAACCAATGGCAGAGCATCTTGACATACAAAAGGAATTGTACATTCCTATTTTAACAATATATTTTTGATTGCTATTTTTGATTTGGTACTGTTTGATTTGATTTGATAGATTTGAGAATTAAGAAGTCCTGGTTTTATTCATACCACATTTTTCAGAGAATTACTTATTTATGTTTTTAGAGTTAGGTTAGGCCAGTCCTTTAAACAAATATTAAAACCGTCACATATTACCCATCATCTCTTTGTACTAGAGATGAAAAACTTTTGCACTTTTTTATGAAACAAAGGATAAGAAATACAAATATTTATCAACTTTATACATAAAACATGATGAAGTAAATTTGGTACTGCACTATGGTGTCAATAGCTACTCAGCTATATATTTATTTTTTACAAGAATATGATAACTTTCGATTATATTTTAAAAATTTCATCAATTCAAATCATACTATTTCAAATCATTGATACAAAAGTTAAGCTGTTGTATATTAACTTTTAGATTTTGGATCATATTCGTGGATTCCCAGTAGTCATTATTGAAGGGCCTACTGGTTGCGGTAAAACCACACAAGTACCTCAGTGGATTTTGGATGATTGTTATAAAAATCGAAAGCCATGCAAAATTATTGTAACACAACCAAGGCGTATTGCTGCTATATCGATTGCTAAGAGAGTTGCTCAAGAAAGAGGATGGGATGTAGGAGGTCTTGTTGGATATCAAGTAGGTATAATATAAATAAAATATTAGGGAAAAAAATGCATAAGTTTTGGATGTACAGGTAGTATTCTCCACTGACCCGATTTTTTAAAATGGATGAAAATATTTATTTTTCTATGGGAAAACCTGTAAACTGTGGGCGAAGTAGGGATACAACTACTATATTTTGTAGGGGGTAAATCTTAACAATTTTTTTTCCAGGTTGGTTTGGATAATACAACTTCATCCGATACAAGAATCCATTATGTAACTACAGGAGTGCTATTACAAAAACTTGGTAAGTTTAATTTTTATTGCATTAATATATTGTATTATTCAATACAAACCTAATACTAATTCGAATTTTATATTGTTCATTTATTTAATTATAAGTGATACAAATAAGTAGTCTTACTATTGTTTTTGTCTAGTTTTGCCTTCTTCATTTTAATGTTTTATTAAATAATAATCATTTGAATGTCTGTTTTCAGTATCAACAAAAAGTATGAATGAATATACTCATATCATACTTGATGAAGTGCATGAAAGGGGGCAAGAAATGGATTTTTTGCTTCTTGTTGTTAAGCATCTGTTATACACCGTATCACCTAGTGTTAAGGTGGTACTGATGTCAGCAACATTCAACCGGCAGGCTTTTGCTGATTACTTCCTTATACCTACTCCATTAGGTTTGCAGATGTCATCTTGCATTAAGGTTGTGAAGAAAGATCCAATGTTTACTGTTAAAACATTTTACTTAAATCACTTAAATAAGTTTGGCTTGGTAAGTTATATTATTAAAATATGAAATAGATTTATACTAAAAAATGTATAGCATTATATATATTTTACATAATGTTACTATCCCATTTTGATAGAATCTTGAATAATATCAAATATTTTTATTTTTTGGTATTTAAACATACAATATAGATTTTTTTTTAAATAATGTAATATTTTCAGATTTTACAGAATGCTTCTCCAAAAGGTGGAGAACCATGCATTTTGCCTGAAATGTATCATCTAGTCATTAAATTACTGAGTGCATTTGAATGCATAGATGATCAGGAGGATAACTATGAGGACAGATCTCAAGCAGACTTTCCTTCAGTGCTAATATTCTTGCCTGGTATCAATGAAATTGAAGACATGTATAATTGTCTTATGAACACCAAATTGAGGTAAATAGTGTCTTCAGTAAATTCTTGATATAATTAACTGTTTTTAACGGAATATATTTTTTATGAACAAAGGAGATAGCTAAACGACTGCCCTTAACATGTATAAATATATCACACTGCTTCGTAATTTTTATATATTCATTAATGAAATCATTAAATAATAGAGAACAATATTTTTTGTACAGAAATATTTAATTAATGTTAATCGTCGATAACAATTAACAACAAATACGTATTTTATTCATACGATAATATCGATTTCATAATCGATGTTATTGTATTGAGAGTTTATTCTCACAGCACTTTAAAAGTGTCAGATGTTATACGACTTTTGTTTGTTCTATTGTTCGTTGCAATATTACTTAATTTTTTATTTTAATACTGACCCTGCTTTTCTAAACGGACCTACTTGCCGACTTCAAATGCGTAACGAAACTTGAGCGCATAACTCGATATGGATATACATATTAAATAATGGTCTTGCGTATTTTAATCACAATCATGAAATAAAGTCGACATTCTTCAATATATAGGTATCCATCATTCACTGCAATAGTAATATATTACCCAGTTATTTTTCCTGTACTAAAATGCCTACCTAAAGTTCATAGCAAATTCTCTAGTTGTAGTTTTGCGACCATAATATCGTACGAGTTTCTATGATATGTTTTTCAAGATTGTAATAATATGAAAAGTTATGGAACTTTTTTTTATCACATATTAACTTTCAGGTACCCAGCATTAGATGCAACTACATCCAGTATTTATTTAACATCAATAACGGTTTTAACATCAGTGTTTACTGTATTAAAGTAATTAATTATCATCACTGTCGCGGTATGGTCCCATGTGTTCGCGTAGGTGTCGCGTTTCGTATCGTAAATATAAATGTCTAGAATGCAAAATTGTTATTAATGAGATATTCACTTTTACAAGTAATAAAATTAACGATTTGCCTAAAAGAGAATTCTGCAACTATGTTTAAGCGTGTAAAACCCTAACAACTAATTTTAAAGTAAAGGATTGTAAGGTGTCGAAAAAACTAGCCTTTTTGAGAAATTTATAATCAGCTGCTGGACAAAATCTTGCACAGAAATGTTCATCAACGTTAGATAGGCCAATACAGTTAGTTACAAATGAAGAACTTTAAATAATTTTAAAATCATCTAACTCCTATATTGTTTCTACATTTGGCCAGATGTTTAATTGATAATATACTTTATCCAACCTGCACTGGGCCAGCGTGGTTGACTAAGGCCTAATTGCCGAGGCTACCCTAACGTAGTTAGGGTAGGCTCGAGCCCCTCGATGGGGACGTATATGAGCTGTGATGATGATACTTTATTATTTTAAATCATACCATCATTGATACAGAGCTCAAATAGCCGACGAGGAGTGCGCTAAGTATAACTGGCATGTGCTGCCTTTACACTCAACCATCACGGCGGACGAGCAGGTGCGCGTCTTCCACCGCGCTCCTCCTGGTGCCCGCAAAATTATTCTCGCCACGAACATTGCAGAAAGTTCTATCACAGTGCCAGACATAAAATATGGTATGTCCAACTTAACTAACTAATCGATATCGAAATAAATGAAATAAACGAAATCAGCGAATGGATTTTCTTCCTATGCTCGTTCTTATTATATTGAGAATTGCATCGTCATATAATCATTTTGCGTGGACTGCCTGCTGCACGCCTTTGCCTATCGCCCCTTATAATGAGACCGATTATTTCTTAGGTGTGGTGCCTGTCCTTGCCATCCATTGGACTCACAATTTTATACGTTTCTCTAGACTATGCTTGAAATATCGCATAATATGCACTGCATTCAAAGTCATATGGAGCAACCGGCGCCAACACTGAGAGGCGTGAAAAAGCATCTTTTGGGCCGGCAGGGATAGGGCAGGTAGGAGAGTGGAGTAAAGTCACTATCCTGTCATCTCATTTGGGCCTCTTTCACCGCTTAACATCAGGCGGGAGGAAGTCATCTGCCGGGCCTAGCATTGAAAAAAAACTACATTTTCATACTGCATTGGCCTACCTCACTCATATTACAAGTCTCCATCCCGCACGGTCTTGAGCTTCGCGTTTGATTTCGCTTCAGGTTTTTCCAATGGCTTTCGCTTCGCCAATGATAGTCCGCCGCCAGGTCTGTTTTGGACGTTTGCGCTTTCCTTGGGGATTCCAGTCTAGGGCTTGCCGCGGTATGTGGTTTGGATCCCTTCGGAAAGTGTGGCCTATCCAACTCCATTTACGGCGTTTGATCTGCTGGTCGATCCGGACTTCATCACAATGTTCCCAAAGTTGCTCGTTGCTCTTGAGCTTATCCGAGTCAATGTCCGTGATTTCCATACAAATCTAAGCTACGTAATGGAGGTCAATCAAGTTCAAATCTGAGATTCAGCTGTCTGATAGTAAATAATTGTTTACATCTATATTATAAAATCATTTTCATTTCAATAACTGTTTAAATGGGTGGTGAATAGGGATGCAAACGATACATCGATGTTTTAAAATATCGAGGTATCATTCATAAACATCGATGTTAAAACATCGATATTGAACTACAAGAAAACATCTACATCGTATATTAACAAGGATGTTTTATGAACGATGTTTGTGAAATATATGCAATCTATGATTTTACCAGCTGAGTCTTCTGACCAGCATCAGAAAGAGAATTAAAGGCAGAACGTGAATTAGATATACAAACACACGATAACATGAAAAATAAAACCACGGACGCAAGAAAAGCAGAATCAGAATTTCATTTTTATATACGGGTGAAAATTCGCCTGTTACCTCAATAAAAGGAGACCCTATAGAAATCTGGGAAGATATGAAAACTGTATTTCCATATTTATATAAACTAGCTATGAAACATTTGCCGATAGTTGCAACTTCTGTCCCCAGTGAGAGGTTATTTTCTGAAGCTAGAGCTGTAATTAAATAACCCAAGAAAGAAACCGGTTGCTTGGCAGTAGATTATCAAAATTATTATTTTTGAATTCTGTAATGAGAATAAATAGTAAATAACTTTTGTTTAATTCATAATAAATTTGATTATCTTTGTCTTTCTGATAATTATTTGTTTAATTTGTCGTTTTACTACTTTTCATATCCTATATACGTTATAGATGTATCATTTAAAATAACTAATTGTTTGACATTGTCAGTGATCATAATTACCAAAATGAATCTTAGTAGGTTATCAATATTTTTATAAGAAAAAGCTTTTTCTCTGTTTTTCAAGGCTCTATTTGCTGACTCTGCTAGTAATTAACTAAAACATCGAAAAAACATCGATGTATCGTCCTAAAACATCGATGTTGCACTTTAAAAAATATCGATGTTTTTTATGAACGGTGTTGCATCCCTAGTGTTGAATTATCATAATTATAAATATATGTATAATTTATTTCCGACAGTTAATTCATGTATACTTTATCCATCAGTTGTCGACTTTTGCCTCATGAAGTACTTGGTAGCGGATGAGAACACCAACTTTACATCGCTGCAAATGACATGGGCTTCAAAGACTAACTGCGAGCAGAGGGCCGGGCGTGCCGGCCGAGTGAGGGACGGCCGCGTCTACAGGCTCGTCACAGACAAGTTCTACGTAAATTTCATTCATTTCTTTTTACAAAACATCTATTACTTTTTCATTACTGAATAGGTGCTTTGAGTTAATAAAACCACAGTTAAGTAGTAAAATAAGTAAACATTTTACAGAATAACATTTTCAGATTTATATTGTACACTTATAAATTTGCTCACATCCTGCTTTATTTTTATTTTCTATTGGAATTGCTTATTTTTTATTCATGTTTTATACTAAAAGCCTAATATACACAGAGACAGACCTTACTTTGTAACATGTAACAATGTTATTATAATTATTTATGCAACTGTCACACAATGCAGGGACTTTTTATACCACAGTAATAGATGAACATATTCTAGCCACAACAATTCAATTGTTTTTGATACTGTTATACATTTATTCCATTTTTATAAATTGCAAATGTCTATAGATGGCTGGCCCTATGTCTTAGTTTGTATTTTAGAATTTATAGTGATTCTTAAAAAGATAAAAATAAGAGGAGAATATTTTGAAATCAACGCACAAAGGCCTGTAAGGCGTGTAAGAGGCCAAGTGCGGAAAAGCCCCGCTAAACTAACTGCATGTATTGAAATCAAAGTAAATAGAATCAATAAATAAGAAACTGCAACTGTTATTATCTCTAATATTATTACTAACTTGTCTAATGGCTAAAATGAACAGTGCATGAAATGTGAGTTCCTTTTTTTTTGTTATGGCAAGTGTTTATTATATTATTTTGTGCCAATTTTTTCATTCGATCATTTAATAAACATACCTTTTTATTTTGTAGGATAATCTACCGCAAGAGTGCCCACCCGAAATTGTGCGATGCCCATTGGAGCGATTAGTGCTTCTTGCTAAAATGCTAGACATGGGCCCGCCGAGCGATGTGCTAGCGTTGGCCATGGACCCGCCTGACATGTCCAACATTCATAGAACCATTCTCGTGCTCAAAGAGGTATTTATAGTACATCGATACTTTCATTGTTACATTCATCAGTTTTCCCAGGAAGCCTATGTAGAAAACATAGGCTTCCTATGTAGAAAAATAGGGAACAAATCACGATTCTCATTGGATTTGAATATTCGAGATTCAAAAATAGTTTGGTAATTATATTTTGTAAATCTAATTGCGTTCATGAAATTTCGAAGTGAAAAATTTATTTTGACAGTTTATTAGACGAAAATAAAAGTGTGATTGTATGACATAATTCATTCAGATTGTTTTAATTGATTAGTGAAAAATACTATAAGAATAGTTTTGGTCGAAACTATGGTCTGCTGATATATACTTGCCGCATGGTAAGAAATTTCCGACTCGGTCAAACAATATTTTTTAGAGGTAAAACGTCAAATAATATTGGATAAATAGAAGAAAATAAAAAGAATGGAATATTATGAATAACTCTTTACTTTTTTTAAGATGTTGAAAACTAACAATATAATATAAAAAAGATTTTATAGTGGAGAATAAAAAAACATGAAAGCGTTTCTCTTCTTCAAACCATTTTGATAATTTTAATTTGTAAGAAACTTAAATTTGTAACTATTCAATGATTATAAATACAAACAAAATATTTGATTATAATTTCATGTCTACATGGTGACAAGTTATGTTACAAATTTTGGGGAAAAAACTTTTATTTTTATTTATTAAAACTGATGTTTATTTAATAAACATTATTAATATTTTTATAATTATCGTTTAAAAAGTGATTTCAATTTTGTCATTTAATAATAACTTGATTATTGACTTTCTAGCTATGCTTTATCGTCTAGGTCTTTTTTTTTGTATATTACGTTTGTCACTGATTTGATGGTGACAATTCCGCCAACGTTGAGTTCGAAAAACGAAGAACAATAATTATGAATTTTTACATACATTAGAATAATAACAACAAAAGTACATACGTTTTAGAAACACTCACAGAATATTTTATGTAGTTGGGTGCCTTGAAAAAGTCTTTGGATGGTGAATGGTGTCCCTCGGACGGCGACATCACGTATCTGGGCAGGATCATGGCAAAGTTGCCTATGGACGTGCGAATGTCCAAGCTCATTGTTCTGGGCTATATCTATGGATGCCTCGATGAGTGCATCATAATGGGTGAGCAACCTTATAATTTTCTTTAGGTTGAACATTTTAAGTTTATTAGAATATGAAATGTGCATTTATAATCAAATGATATGTTCATTTATAATGTATTTGAGTAGCATTGTTGGATTGAATGGAAGTATACATATTGTCTATTTGGTATAGAATCGATTGAATAATACAATAGGATGATTTCTATCATAAATTTATTATAATTCACAGCGGCGTCCATGTCGGTAAAAAACTTGTTCAACAGCCCTTTTCGTGAAAGGCTCAATGCCTTCAATTCAAAGTTGACTTGGGCTGATGGTTCAACCAGTGACTCGATAGCATTCCTCAACGTTTATAAGGTAAGAAAAAATCTTATTTGTAAAAATAATTTTAAGTTCTGTTTAATATACAAACTAAAATATCACTTAAGTATCAAAAAATACTCAAACTTGTGCTGCATATGATTTTGTATCTAAAGTAATCAGCAATAATGTACGATAAATGAAGATCAATTAGCATTAAGGTTCAAGTCGTAAGTCAGAAGAAAATTGTCAAACCTGATTATTAAATTGGTAGGTGTGGAACCATCTCAGGCAGCAGCAGTATTTCAACAAACAAGGTAACAACGAGTTCCAGTGGGCGCGCCGTTTTTATGTGCAAGTGCGAGGTTTGAGGGATTTGGATGATCTGGTGCGTGAGCTCAGACACCGACTGTCGCGAGAAGGCATCGACTCCATCAAGGGCCAGTCTCCTTGGGATAAGCATGAACTCTCTTTAGTGCTGAAAGTAAGTTAATGTGAAATGTTTAAATTGATAATGTTTATAATAGTTAATACAGAAATTAATTTCAAATATTCAATGTCATTATTTCGATTGCAGGTCGTGATAGCTGGCGCATTCTACCCGCAATACTTCGTGCAGGTGTCACAAGATGAATCCAGAGAGCGTGAAGCAGTGCGAACACTAGGTGGACTAGACCCAAGGAATACAGTGAGTACCTGACCTAAAAAGAAGGAGTAGTTAAATCAAAATTGGACCATTTTAAAGAATCATGTTCCTAGTATGTTATAAAATTAAACAGTATTAAATATGTCCCCGTATTTTTTAAAAGGACAATGTATAATGCATATTTTTAATTTCTTAGGTATATCTAAAAGACTTCCCAGAACATCAACCTGGGGTAGTTTATGCAGCTGCTATTAGAAAGAGCGTCCGACAGCAAATCGGTGACGAGCCTCGCGTTTCTTTTGACAGAAATAGCAGGTATTTTATAATTTTTTTCTTATGTTATAGGGAGGCAAACCAACATACCTTAATGGTAAGCGATTACCTATGGCCTACCGCCGCCGATAGGACATTTATAACTTGTTACTTTGTATTTTTTGGGCAATAAATTTAAAGGCTTTTAGTATAAGGCTTTTTTATCATAAATGTGTAAAAATAAATTAATAATATGTAATAACAAAAAGTTATTAAGGGTTTCTTATATCCACAAAAAAAAAAAAACAATAAAATCATGGACATATTTTCGGGCTTCATTCATAGGTACCATGTGTTTATCGAGCGCTTCACACCGGCGTGCGTTGGCCCCGCGCGTATAATGTTATCAACATGAAATAAAACATTTAATTACGACATTTTGTCAGAAATTATTAAAAAATCTGTACTGTATCACTTTATTCTTAAACTCTAACTTCCCCTTCATACTTCTCCGGGCTTAGGACCGGTAAAATTACTTTTAGCACTAATTCATTTAGAGAAAAAATAAAGAAAGCACAAATGCTTAAGCAAAAACAAAACTGCTACAATTTTGGATATAAACGTAAACAGGTAATTTTGGCGTATTAAAAAAGTTAGAATATCTGATTGGTAGGTATTGACAATAATTTACATATTTAAAAAACTTACAGGTATTTTAATAGGCTTGTATCCACTATGAACAAATCTGATGGATTAGGTTGCATAACTATTAAGATGATCATTTAATTAAGAAAAAACAAAGTTTTATAAAATAATAACTTTTGATTATTTATATTTTTATAAAATAAAATTGCACAAAATAAGCCATAAGTCACGTGACAGCAAACACCAATTAAAAAGTGTTACGTCACGCCGTGCGAAACGTCAAAGTCAAAATGTCATTCCCAAGTGTCTTGTGGAAGTGCGAAAAAGAATGGGCATCTTTCCTTCTCGCGAGTGTCAGCTACTTTTTACGTATCTGCTGATTGTTTGGCACGTATATAAATAATTTTTTTGGTGTTTTTATACTTGTGCTTGTACACTGGGGCACTATGCAGTACTTGTAATACGATGAATCCATTTATTATTAAAATAACTTCACAATACCGAATATTCCGATACTAAAACAGCTGTGTTTTGCACGGCGTGACGTCATTCAAGACGCCATGACAGTCATGAGCGTTTTTGATGACTAATGTCAAATATTTAATTAAATGCAAAATTATTCTTATAAATAAGCATTTTTTTTCAAAAATAATAATTATTTTGTATAGAATAGGCATCAAGGTATATTAGTATCTAACTACTGAAATTTAGGCAACAAGCCTATTGTCCTTCAAAGTGTCCCCCTCCGTTATCAATACATAGACGAGCACGTTTAATTAAATTGTTTTTAAGTGAGAGAAGTACGGTTCTCTGGCATTTCACTTCCACAAAAGCGTCTATTATGTGCTGTTTTAATTGTTCTAAAGTGTTTGGCTCATGTACACACGTCGCTCCACTCCACAAAAAGAAGTCCAATGGCGTGAGGTCCGGTGATCATGCAGGCCACGCTACTGGTCCACCTCGACCTATCCACTGATCACCAAACTCCTCTGTTAGGAAGTCGCGCACTGCGCTATGGTAGTGCGGCGGCGCGCCGTCCTGTTGAAACTATAAGCTTCGTAAGTTGGCCAATGGAATGTCATCTAACATAGAAGACACCATGGTCCGCAGCAGAATTAAGTAGGTTTCCCCAGTGAGACGTCCTTCAATGAAGCACGGTCCAACGATGTGGTCGTTTAGAATTCCTGCCCAGACGTTTACACTGAACCTGTGCTGAAACGAGTGCTGCTTTGAGAGCATCGGGTTACGCAATGCCCACCAGTGTTCATTTGTTGGTTGAACAATCCGATTCTTGTGAATAAGCATTCGTCCGAATACAACACATTTACATCGGGATGGCTAAGTATCCAGTTGCACAAAGCCTTCTTTCTAGATTCACGGTCAACGGAGGTTAATTCTTGAACCTTTCGGTAGTGAAATGGATGCGCCCCAACCGAATTTACAATCTTCCATGCACAGTACTGGCTGATGTTAAAATGACGAGCGGCGTCATGGGTACTTCGCCGAGGATCTTCGTTGAAGTACCGCAGTACATCGTCGTATAAGTTCTGTGAATACGCCGGTCTCCCTCGTCCCTGGGCATGTGACGGTGTGTGAAAAGAGTCATGATCGAGTAATCGCTGGTACGCATTTAGAACAGTTCGAAAGCTTGGCTGTCGGGCGTTCGGGAACTGCTCTATATACATCCGTAAAGTGGCACTCACGTTCTCGCCAGATAAGAAGTACAAACGTATCATAGCAACATACTCCCTAGATGAAAACTGATAAGCCATCGTAATAAGTCAGTAACAGTTACTGATGGCCCCAATTTTTTTTTTGCCATAAAAAAATAGCGGTATATATATATACACACACACACACATACACAAAGTACCTCACCAAGCGAACGGAAACATTACTCACAATACAGTGCGTATTTGTTTATCGTATGATAATTGAGATAGATTTAAATAGAGGGTGTGACCTAGTAATTAAGCTGGAATTTTTTTATTTGGGGTTAGGCATAAAGTTACCTGATAGTACATATTACTATGTATATATTTTAATGCTAAATTCTACTACTATATTTTTTACAGAAAAGTTTTCTTAACTTTCGGAGACAACCAAGACAGTATACGCGATAGGGGCAACAGTGGTGTGAGTATGAATGTAATAGTAGTTATATTTTCAGTGTAGTACATACTATAATGACAATTATATGTTTTGCTTTATAGGATCCAACAATCCCTGGTCAAGTTTTACTTCCCATCTACAAAGCCGTAAAAGCGCGACAGTTAAAAATGGACATCAGAATTTCTCTACTACCGTACGTTTTGTAATAATCAGTAACATAATATAATAATATTGACATATCTATTTATTTATTAATAATAAAATATTCCACGCACACTTTCATAAAATTTCGCATAAATGGCCTGTACGCGTTGGAACTGTAACCCCTTATAATGGACCGTGTCTTATAAAGACTCGTGATATAAGCGACAATAATAATGTTTTCGTTTATTTTTGTTTCAATAATAATAGGACTGGACTTATATAAATACAAAGATTTTTGAGGTGAGATGGTGACTTTATTCATTATCGACTATGAGTTTTGCAGTCGGACTGTTTTCTAAAATATGCATAATAATTTGGGAAAGATTCTACAATTTTTTAAAATAGATGTTTACATAATGGATTATTTTATATTTCTAGAACTATTCTTACTATTTTATACCTCACATTATACGACTTACAGCAATGAAAAGGCTCAGGAACTCGCGGACATGTTGGAAGAAAAGAAATCCCAAATGGAGATTGACAAAATGGTGCCTCGGCTGCCCGAAATAGACGACACACACTTCCCCCTGAGAATTTCATATGTAAGTTTGTACCAACGGGCAAATAAATATTTTTGATTAGCTGCGTTCTTTATTAATTAGAGCGTATATTAGAAGTTTGTTGCATCAATATCATATCGGTCTTATTTTTAAAATGGAAATGTCCTAGGGAACGTTTTCGTGCGATACTTTAATACAACTTTCAAAGAGGATTATCGGACGTTAGTGCTTTGAGGAGATCACTTCTGTGTTTAGAGATGCAGCAACACCATGTCTTCGGACTACAGAACGGTATTTGGAATTTCAACGTGGGCATCCTCAGTAATCGAAAACTGCTTAGACAGACATGATGAATATTAGTTAGGCAGTGATTTGTATTTGAAGATTTGTAGACATTTTTATTTTTCAATCTTATCTTTTGACAACAATTTTGCTAGTTATATGTTTCTTTGACTTTGAAAATGGACTGTCTGTATTGTATTTGAAAATCTTATGACAGTCAGTTAGTAATTCATATCAATCTATGTACGTATATCACAACTTTATAAGACGTAATTTTATAAATTTGTAGATTAAAATAAGAATCCTTTTTTTTTTGTTCCCCTGAGGAAAATGCATTAAATTGCATACCCCGGCTATGGCGAGCCGGCGGTTATGTGGGGCTCTCCTCCCCAGAAGGGGGAGGCCTACCCACTAAAAACCTCAGGGATGGCCTTCCTCAGGCATGTAGGGAGCCCCCGGGAACATCAAGCAACTTCCGGGAACCCCCAGCCTCCGCTCCCCTTCCTAGAGGGGAGCCCTCCTCGGGGGAGGCTACACTACCTCCCCCGGTTTCCTCTACCGACGACGACCCCGGCCACGGAAGGGACGTGGTCCATCCCGGGTCGCCGTAGCGGTCGCGGCTTCCTCGCGCCCGCCGGCGACCCGCGGCTGTGCTACCGAGTCCGGCGCCGCCTTCTTCGAGCGGGATCGGCCATCTCCCGACCCCGCTCGGCGGCCTCCTTTTGGAGCATCACTGCTTCACAGAAGGAGGCCACAGCCCTCCAACCTCCCTCGTCCGCCAGCATCGCCGCAATCAATGCCGGCGGAGACAGATCTCGCCCGATCTCTGCGACCAAGACTCGGCGCTCGGAGGCCCACGCGGGGCACTCCGCCAGCGTGTGCTGGGCCAAGTCGAGGTCGGATGCGCAATGGTGACAATCGTCAAAGTTAGTGTGGGGTATAGGAATGACTTAAATCAACATGACAAAACATCATGGTAAGATAGTTTTATTGACTTTATTGTCTGGTGCCAGATAATCAAGACATGTCTAATTGGGTAGACGACAATTTTTTAAATTCTATTAATTATAAGAGTACTGTTTTAAGTGAGAATTTTTGTTGAACCAACAGTACACCTGCACCTATTACTTTTGAAGATACATCGCCATGTTTGCGGCGCTATCGCGGGTCGCTCAAAAACGCTCCATACTAAAAGCACTACAATCGTGACTTCATAACTAAGTAAACTCGCCTATATTGTATGAGCGTATAAACAAATTTTAAAATAACTTTGTTATTTGTACGTATATAGGTATACTTTCTATATAAATGTGAGAATGATAGAAATGTGTTCGTTTCATTAGAATTACGTAAAAATAATTGCTCATTTTTTAGAAATCTAAAACAATTAATAATTAAACGGAAATTTCTATATTGACATACTTTCATTGAATATAAATTGCTCAAATCAGATAATTATCGTATAAAAACGGCCATAATCAGTTGTAGTCGTCTACCCTATTCCGGGTTGTGTATATTTATTTTTCTCCTCAGATAATCAGCATAAGCCGATTCTGGGTGCAGCACGATGATGAATGCACGCGGAGCGAGCTGCGGCAGATTCACGCGGCTCTGAACAACAGCCCTTTGTTAGCGTGCACTGAGCCTGTGAGGCAGGGGGACGTGGTGGCCGTCCCTCGCACAGAGGCCGAGCGCACGGTCATACAACGCGCGAGGGTCAACAGGATACTGCCGAGGGATATGGTAGAGGTAACAACTGCAATTTGGCGTACTACTTTTGTAATTCCGTATAATCACACAATAGTGGCTCTACCCTATTCAGCTCAACTTAAGGCAAAAGGGAAACAAACTACGCGCCATACCGACGCTATATAAATAATATGACGATATTTCCATACAGTAGAGAAGTATTATGTAGTTTTTAGTCATGATGGACCATTTTACCAAATGTTTATTTTGTTGAGGACCACCCAGTTAGTTTACCTTGATTTGAAAGAAAACAAGCACAATTTTATAATTAGCACTCATTTATTTATTATTTGGCAAAAATATATAAATGAGTTTTATTAATGTGATTTTTGTGACTGCATACTGTTTACTAACTTCTGAATTCTTGGTTCAATGCTACTCAAAGCTAAACGCATGTCAGCAGTGGCACACGCATCACCTCTCTCCATTCAAGCCGTAGGGCCCTTATGGCCAAGGCTAGGCTGAGTTTGATTGGTAGATCACGCGATCGGACCGCTCCGGTCACGTGGAGTTCACCATAACCTCCTTGACACTTGCCGTTGCGGTATCCTGGGTACGTTTCGTGCTCCTCTTGAGGATTCTTAGCCTCTCCCTCCTGAGGAAAAAAAAAGCAGTGGCATCTGACCGATTTTGATGCATCTTTTTTTTCGTAGGTACCATACATATATACATATTTACATATACTCAATTATACTAAATTGCATTGTCACCGAAATGGTATATTGTGTATTCGCAACTTTGACTCAATTGGTTGAGAATAACTGCTTTGAAATATTAAGTTATAAGGATTAGACCCGAACAAACCTACCTACCTATACAGAAACAGGGCAAGTCAAACAAAGTTTGTTTTTAATTGTTCACTAAAACCTAACAAAAATACTGAATTGTGCATTACTTTCCTATTTATAAACAAATATTAAAAACTACTTACACAGTGCCTAATAAGAAAACTAGCAGATTTACAATGTGACGAAAATAAGTAAAAATAGTAATCCGCAATAAAAACAGGATAGGAGGAATAAAACCAAATAAATTATATTTATTTACATACCTACGTAGTATTTATATCTGGAGTAGTTATTTACTATAACTACCTTCGTAGGACTACCTACTAAGGATATTTGCTTTATGTTGTCGAAATTTAAAAGTACTCAGTACTCTTCACTCCCTCAAGGCCCCGTTATAAATCCCTACCGCTCATTACATCGTCGACGCTAAAAGTGACGATCGGCAACCCGCGCCGCTTAAACAAAGAACGAATGCAAAATGGAACGAAATCGCCACCTCCGCCCTCGTGCACCACGTTTCTCCTTCGGTTCGACTACTCATTACGGCAGGTCACATATTATTAGGACGGCTTCGCGGACCACTTGCAATGTCTCCAGGGACCACCAATGCTCCGCAAACCACCGGTTAAGAACCACTGGTTTAGTGGAATGTTTTATTTGTATATAATTAGGCTTTTCTCTGCGTTTTCTCCAAGCGCAAACATAAGTAATTAAATCAATTCGATGGCTCCAATGTACATTCCTCTAACTCAAAAATGCCGAAACTTCTTTTTTTTACGTAAAACTCTTAACTATTTCATAAGCATTAAGCCCCTTAAATTTCATGAAAATATTTTAAGAAACAAAAATGTTTTCAGGTTTACATAACGCTAAGTAGATGTACTTTTGGCAATTGTGTGATAGACATACCTCTATATCAATATAGCGGAGTGTATACTGCGCGCACAGGTATTAGTATTGGCAATATTAGGCGCACCTTTTCATTTTCCCAGTACAAGTACAAGTACAAAATCTACAATAGTAGGGCCCAATCCATAGATTTTCTTTAATATCTTTTTAGTAAAAAACCTGTAAGTACATTCAGATTTTAAGTTACATTCCGCTATTTAACACTTAGCGGTTTGTATCCTGGCAGAAAATTTTCTCGATATGCCAAATGTAAAACGCAAACTTATTTAAATTGCAAAAATAAGTCTTATAAATAAGACTAATTAAGAGACTGTTAATTACTTACAATTTCGATTTCCAACGTTACTAACATAAGGATAAGGTATCGACAACGATTAATTTAATGTTCTGTATTATTTTATATATCCACATACATTCCGCCAAATATGAGTTAGCGGAGTGTATCCCGACTTGTAATTACAGTTTTTTTCAGTTAAATTCAGTTAAGTAGGGCTTGCTATAAAACCATATATAATTACAAAATATTATAAATGGGGTTCGAAGCAACAGCAAATCAAGAAGTCGTTCAAAAAAAAAATCATGATTTTATTTGCAAAAACAAAGATTTTATTAACTTTTTTCGTTCAAATGCTCCTCCTGTAAACCTACGTTTTTGGAGTTAGAGGAGTGTACATTGGAGCCATCGAATTGATGATTGATTCAAGTTCACATCGAAAATCTTCAATCAGTTTTCTTTCACAACTGAAGATATAACGTAATTACAGTAACAATTTGCACTCCACTGCAACTGATGATTAATATCCCTCTATCTGTCTATACATATCTGCTCTATCAATAATATGCGTGCAATATAAACATGAAGTTTTGTTAGGTTCTATACATAGACTGGGGGTCGTATGGACGAGTAAGCACGTGCAACCTGCACGTGCTGCCCACGGGCGTGTGCCAGAGCACGCCGCCGCTGGCCATGCTGTGCGTGCTCGCTGAGATCGCACCTTCACCGTTGCTCGAGCCGCACGCGCAATGGACCAAAGCCGCCGAGCTCTACTTCTTCGACGTCACGCGCAAGGGCCGCTTGCTTGGCAAGGTATGTATAAGCACGTGCAACTTGCACGTGCTGCCCACGGGCGTGTGCCAGAGCACGCCGCCGCTGGCCATGCTGTGCGTGCTCGCTGAGATCGCACCTTCACCGTTGCTCGAGCCGCACGCGCAATGGACCAAAGCCGCCGAGCTCTACTTCTTCGACGTCACGCGCAAGGGCCGCTTGCTTGGCAAGGTATGTATAAGCACTTCAAATTAGTGTTCTTCTTCAAACACCCTCTCCATCCAGGAGGTCGGCGACCATTCGTCTATAAGTCCCTCTGTCTTCAGTCATGCGAATTAGCTTTTCTGTACTCTTTCAACCAGTCTCTTATGTTCTTGCACCATGATGTTTTTCTTCTACCCATTTCTCTTTTACCCTCAATTTTGCCCTCCAATATTAGTTTTATTAAATTGTATTTATCATCTCTATAAATGTGTCCAAAGTAAGCTGTTTTTCTCTTTTTCATAGTTTGAATTAATTCTAAATTTTTACGCATAATTTTCAGAACTCTTTCATTGGTTACCTTGTGTGTCCATTTGATTTTCAACATTCTTCGATAGATCCACATCTCAAAGGCTCTTATCTATTAAATTTTGCTTTAAGGTCCAACTGTCTGATCCATACATTAAAATCGGTAAAATATATAGCATTTGGCCAATCTCCAACGAAGGTCTAAGTTAATTTTTCTATTGGTTAGAACCTTTTTCATTTTTTGAAATGTAGTCTTCGCTATTTGTATATGCGTCCTGATCTCTTTCTCTGATTTCCAGGTATTAGTTAACCAGCAACAAAGATATTTATACAAGTCTACTTTCATTATGTTGTTATTACCTATATTGATTACTTTACTAACTATTGTTATAACTAAGTATAAATTAGTGTTATACTTAGAATAAAAACACCTAGAAGCTCTGTACGTTAGAAAGTTCAATATGTAAATAGCAATAGCGGCTAAGCCTGAACATCCGCACAGATATACAGCAACATCTGTTTTTTTTTTGTATCTGTTAACATAAAACTTAGGTTATATGTACAAGTTATCTATCTACGCGTTATTAATCTAAAGTGTTTAAGGAAATGAAGAGGCTTATGTCAGAACGCTCCACCGTTCGCTATTTATATATTTATTTTTTGTTATTTGAATGTCATGCATATAATACGGTGAAGAAATGCATTGAACAAACTGTATCATAATGACAGTTTCTCCTTTCCCGACGTACATTATTAGTTTGTAAAGCTTCACACGATGAATATTTATTAGGCAGTGATTTGTGTTTGAAGATTTGTAGGCATTTTTATTTTTCTATCTTATGACAACTTCTTCTCTTGAATGGCATTCGGTTAACTCTGTGTTTCACGTTACCGTAACGTTCTTGTGTGAGAAAAGGTTACGATCCAGAAAATAAATATACAGAACGTATTAGAAATTTATATAGCGCGAGCGAAGCCGCTGAAAGAAAGTAGCTCAGGAAATATAGTATCATATTAAGATATATTTTTTTTACTAGAACTTGGTAATTACTAATGTTGTAGGTGTACTCTGTGACGCACGGCGTGGTTTCGATAGAACTGTTGGGCGACGGAGGTCGGTACAGCATCAACAAAGAGCTGCTGAAACGCGGTTACGCCATTCCAAGCGAAGAGAGCTATGATTCAAAGGTAAACGACCAACCTTTTATTGTCAAAGACTTTAAAAGTTATAAATTGAAGAACAAATATAAAATTATCACTATTGAGTTATATTAAACATACCAAAACCTTTTAACTATTTTTAATGTTTTTGATGTCGATAATTAATAGTTCTGAAGCTAATATACTATTTCATGTTTGACATGTAAGCATTTATTGATTATGATTAAATAAGACTGCTGACAAATGCGGGCATGCGCTATTGTGGACCAACTGGAGGACATTTTTGACCACACCCTTGACATTAGCATACATCATTTTTGTACCTTAGATATACAGTGTGTTAGGGATCGGACTTCCGATACTTTACCAACGTGTTGTATGTTAAGTTTTATCGACAAAAACATATACAAATGGGGGTCGCATCTCTCACCCCTATGAATGAGAGCTATTTAAAAAATTTATTTCTCGTATTTTAAGGAGTTTATTAAAATAAATAAAAAATAAATAAATAAAATTATCTATTTTTTTTTAGTTATTGGGCTCTACCTCTCTCTACCTCGCTCTCTCTAAAATTCCGGGCCCTTGACGATATGTCAAGGGCTCGGAATTAATTACTCGCCATGGATCGGACGTGGCGGCACGATCGCCTGGCCGCCTCGTTCACCAGACTTGACTCCTCTGGACTTCTTTCTTTGGGGAACGTTAAAACAGAAAGTTTTTCGGGAAGTTCCAAACACCAGAGAGCAGCTCCTTCAGAGGATTATGGCTACAGCTGAAGAGATACGGAACGACAGAGATATGATATTAAGAGCCACTCAACAAGTTGGATTGAGAGCAATCGCATGCCTTCAAAACAATGGCGGTCACTTCGAACAAATTTTGTAAAAAAATAGGTTTGAATAAATTCTCGTGCTCTCTTTCTTTGTTTTTATTTCAAATAATGTGTAGTTTAATGGCTTACTTACACCTTCTAATCGTAAAAGTACCTCTCTCTCTCACAAACAATAGAAATATTACCTTATGAATAGGGTTTTTTTTTGTAAATTTTGACTTGTTTTGTTAGACCCGTTTCTTACCTATTTGCCTGTTTAGCGGTACTTATTTTAGGTTTATTTACAAGCTCAACTCATTGCCAATAAATTAAAACAAAAAAAAATTATATGTCAAAGGCCCGGAATATTAGGTAGAGCCCAATAACAAAAAAAAAATAGATAATTTTACCCAGTTTTCCGTCTAAATCAAAGGATTTTGTTTATTATTGTAAAGAATTTCTTAACAAATTTATTGTTAAATGCTAGCACAGCTCATTAACTTTGAAATAAGGCCACGTTTGTGTATGTAGACCAAATAAAATCGTAAAACAGCAAGATTTAATAAACTTCTTAAAATACGAGAAATAAAATTTTAAAATAGCTCTCATTCATAGGGGTGAGGGATGCGACCCCCATTTGTATAGGTTTTTGTCGATAAAACTTAACATACAACACGTTGGTAAAGTATCGGAAGTCCGATCCCTAACACACTGTATAACACAAACTTAGTATTTCAGTTTAATAAATAAACTGCTTGAATTGAATTATACAGAAGCCCTTGTTATTAAGTAATATTTGATGATTTTGATTATATAAAAATTTATAACAATAAAATTTTGAATTAAGTTGGATAATTAGTGGTAGTGTCCAAACAAATTATTTGTATTTTATAGATGAACCACGACCTTAGGCAAATGGCGACAGAGTTGAATATGGCCCAGAAACGGGCGCACAACAGGGAGCAAGTTGAGCTTGCTTTCAAAGAATTGCAGGAGCTAGAACCGCCCAACAACAAAGATTGCTATACAGATGTTTGCCTCAAAGGACCATTCAGGTGCATTTTCTGATTCATACTTGAATACGGCAGTAAAATTTTATCGCAAACTGCATTTAATTGTAGTTATTAAAATTTAAATAAGCAGCTCTAATTCCCTATAATACGAAGACAATATTATGGTTACTGTATATTTCCTTCAATTTAACATTTTGGCACGTTACTATCGCAAGACAAAAACATTGCATCGAAATTGTCGTAGCTTTGGATGGCCACATAATTCTGTTCTCATCTTATTTCTAGCTCAAAGTAGATATATTATATTACCGTGTTCCGGTTTAAGGGTATGATGTGGCAGTGACAAACAACTGCATACCTACAGTCTTTATATCCTATGTAACAAATTGGCAATACATTTATAGGTTTTGTGATTCTTGAATGTGTTGCAGATTTGCTACGAATCTTCAAGAACCAAATCTACTATATATAGATGTCTGTAGCCTTCACCATAAAGTGAGAAGTTTACTTGTTTGTCAATTTAGTTATCAAAATTAAAGACAATGCCAGTGCAATAATTCATTAATCTCTGTATGTTAATAGACGTAAGTTTTTAATTTGCAGTCCACTGGAAACAAAACTACACAACTTGATGTACGCTAGCCGCGAGAAGACTGTTCATGTTGAGTGGCACTCGGTTAACTCGGTGTTATTGGACACATCGCCTCAAGAAGTATATGAAAGGTTAGTATAGTTCACCAATATCACTTTAATCCATATAGGTCTCACTGCGGAGGCCCTCTTCATTATTTTTATTAACGTTAATCAATATAGCAAATGATTTAAGACTGCCTAAGCTGAAGACTCATAAAAATGACTTAATTTATTTTTCACACTCACTCAGACCGTAGGCTAACCCGGCTAGGCATGAGAAAGGTAGGTTTTTAACCGTTGGATCGAGTCGACTTGGTGAATATTTTGTATATATATCGCAACCAACTGGTTAAAATAGCCGTTCAATCAAACATTTAGCCCTTTGACTGAACAACGCCATTCAACCATACGTCTAGCTTATTAATTGAATATTTGAGTCGCTCAAAACTTTCAACACTACAGCTAATTCAAAAGCCGCCGTCTAATTTAATTAGTTCAGCGCTCACCACCGCAGCGCTAGGTGCGTTTTGTTTTCAATATGGCGTCAACTAGCCGTGGTTATTTATTGTTGCAAGATATTTTTCGGAAAGTAAGTAGTAAATATATCTTACCCGTGTTATTAAAGACACAGAAATTATGAGGTCACTTACGAGTCATACGAGTGAATCAAAATTTAAACAAATATTTGAGGAGAAATTACGGGATTATGAAATTAGTTTTGCTTCGTTTAATTTTTGAGTTTGTAATTTTTCGCTTGGTGCAATAAACAATATTATGATTAATAACTTGTTTTTCATTTTTACTTATTACATCAAACTTTTGGTCACCTATTAAACTTAATTCAAGAATAACCTCTCAAAATTCACAAAAAGTCTTCCTATTCTCTCATTTTATTATTAAGTACTAAACTAATGGTCACCTTAGTTAATTTGCCATTTAACCAGTCGGCTGAGCGTCGTCTAGCTGTAATGTTGAACGTTGCTAAATGACGTATAGTTGTGTGATTGAATGACGTTGTTCAGTCAAAGGGCTAGCTGTTTGATTGAACGGCTATTTTAATCAGTTGGCTGCTGCGACATATATATTAAGAACGGACAGCTCCATACCAATACAGATAGACTTCCAGATGGAGATAATTGAATCAATCATATTATAGCGAGTGTTTAGGGTGTATGAAGAAACGTTTAAAAAATCTTTACTTGTGTACTAATTATCGTTATTTTATTCTAAATCTATCAGTTAGAATCAAAATATAATTAATATATCGAAAACAGAATTTATAATCACAATACAGAATGCAATTTAATTTGCATTAATCAAGTAAATTAAGTTACTGAAATGAGATAACCAGTTAATATGTTAGCTTACATAGGTAACTTTAATTTTAAGCATGAACCAGTTACCATATTTTAACTATAAAATTGAAAAAGAAATTAAAATTGTCAAAATATGAAGTGCCTGCTAGATCTAGAGTTAAATTATTTACGAGGTCTTCACTGAATGCAGGGTCAGGAAGCTGATGGTGAAGATATCGCTGATTTCAATCAGTCACGAGGGTAGATTACGATCTATCCATAGCAAAATGTTATATTCCATATTTCGACCTTGGGTGGATGCAGATATCGGAAAAGATGTACATGATTCTGGTATAATGTATGGTAGTAATAAAATGAAGAAGCTATCAGGGAGCTAAATAGAGCTAGTAATGAGCTGAGAATCCTAAAACGAAAGATAAAAGATGATGAATTATCATGATGGTGCAAGTGTATCACGTGTAGTGTCATAATATTATCTACCGTATGTTGGTACAAGTTTACATATAGGAGAATGAGTTCGACGATTACTTTATCAAATTTTCTTTCAAAATCCTTCATTTAAGAATTAAAATTAAAGAAGTCACGTTAAGAATTATATTTAAACAAAATTTATATATAATATAATATGTTTAATATTATATTCCTACTAACTAAAAGGTTTGTTAAGAAAATCGAATGAGTCATGTTGCTGTATAGAGTTATAACCACACGCATTTAGAAGTTCACACTTTAACAAAGAACGACAGAGCGGCGATCGCACTAATAAATCGCAAGCGAAACGCAACCGAGCCGTTCGGCTTAACCAATCCGAACGCCACAATATCACGTCATCTGTTCGATGACGTGATATTCTAGCTCTCGGATTGGTTGAGTGGAACGATTTGGTTTCGTTTCAGCTGCGATTTGTTAGTGCGATTGCCCCACAGATGTCACAGTATCGGTAACGGATCTATCAAAACAAGTAAATAGGTTATTAATGCCAAATATTTTTTAAAACTGATTTCAAAATAGATTAGTAAAAATAGCGAGTATTGTATTGTTTTTGTTTTTTGTCTATTAATATTATATTTCGTCGTTGTCAGACTGCTGGTAGCAGCCGATGTGGGTCAGAACGAGATGAGCAGCCGACTTACTCTGCGACATACGACACTAATGCCCAATATACCGGGGCTTCCTGCGATTATCGCACTACTTTTTTGTCCAGTGTAAGTTAGATTATGTTGATAATGGATGTTATCCCAGGTACAATGTAAATTTTGCTTCACCGATCTTTCCAAGTTGTGTAGGCGTAATACATACATAATTTTTCATTTTCTACGCATTATACATAATTCTCAACTTTCATTTATACTTAGCATACACGATCATCGATTACGAGCACTCGTGGCCTAGCGTTTCTTGAGGATTAGATTTTATTAGATAGGATTAGATTAGACTTCATCTATGTTGTCCTTTACTAATTTGCCCATTCGCATTTAAACTTCTTTCCTTAAGAGGCCTATTACAATTCTTCATTCTGCGATATTAGGTATTTCGAAGCGTCCCAACAACTCATTGAAGGTCACACGTCCAAAATACTGTGTTGACGCTACGACTAAGCGATTTTGATTCTTTTCCCAAAATTTTTATATTTATATTTTTATAGAATTATTGCTATATATATAGAATATGAAGAAATACATTATATGAAGATGATATTATAAATAGAACAGATGATATTGTTCAAAAATTATGTTTATTAAATATTACCTAGTATGTTATTTAGCAAAAGACGGTTTTAGATTTAAATTAAAAATAGGCCAGATTAAAAAAAAAACTAGTTACCAATTATATAGGAGTATAAATCATCATAAAACAGAATCATCTATTTGCCGAATTTCCATCAAATCGATCCAATGGTTTTGGTGTGAAAAGCTTTAGAAATAATAGATAAAAATAATATATAGAATAGAATAACTTTAGAAAAAATATGAAAATAAAAAAAAATAGTTTAAAAGTCGCAAAATAAATAGTTTCTGTTACGTGATCAAAATTGATAATCGCGTTATACACTGACGATCAACGGCACGATCACTAGATTCGATCGATGTTGGCGCGAAGAAATTCGACTTATTCTGGTATAAATTTTATTAATAAATACTATCGCAGATAGAAGATATTCACAGTCAACTTAAAGCGACTTTCGTAGTTTTTTCGTTCAGAATAAGATTTTTTTTCTATATTAAATCAATAATATATCAAAATTCCGAGGCCACTACGAACTATATGACTATACAAGAGATAAAATTATCATTTTTTAATTTCATTTATGTAGAACAGTAGTTCAATCCAGGAGCTCAAAAAAGTGCCTTCGCGCATTTTATGAAAATCTTTCTCTACAATTTTGGGTTTTATTAAAAAGTTAAGCAAAATTTACAAAAAGCGAGGCCGCCACGAACTATGTCAATAGCTGTTCTGCATTTTTCATTAAGTCAAAATTGTTAATGTATCTTTGTTTCTAAGATCGAGAACGCCAAAATTGTCCATTTTACGCAAAAATCGCGTTCGAGATGTAATATGCCTCTTAATCGTCTTTTAACCATGTACGCATTCCTTGTTGTTTTTGTTACTACATCTTTCACATACCTTGTTTCTCTTATCACACTATTTCGTCTTCTCTCATGTCAGTGGAAATGCAGTCATATCATTGTCAATCATATTGTCATCCTTTTACCATACCCAACATTAATTTTATATGTAAGCCTTTTTCTTCAAGTATTTCTTCACTCTTTGCCTTGTGGACCGGTTTGAACTCGAATCTACTGGGATATTTATCCCAACGACATATTTTTTACATTAAAATTATGGTCTTTTTTTATTTTGAATTTAAAGTTTTGCTTGAAATAAGGGTTTTGTTGAAGTACTAACTTCTTAGAAGTGCAGGAGAGCGGGGCAGTAGATAAGGGAGTACGTCGCACTCACGATGTACTGTTGCACTTTTAACAGATAAGTAACCGTACTGCTAATTTTATTGAAAATTATTTTTCTTATCAATATTTTCATGTGATCGATTGCTCAGGGGCCGTCCATTAATCACGTGATTTTTTTTAGCATTTTTTAAGCCCCAATTGTTTCACCGTCATTGTCATCGTGGCAAGTCAAGATATAACACTATACGCCGCGCTGCTCATCTGTTTAAAAATTGCGCGTTTGATGAAAAAATAAATACACGTGATATCTTACTACAACCCTTGTGCTATTTCGTGATTTTTATCAAATCCCTCCCACCCCTTTCAAGCCTCACGTGATTAATGGACAACCCCTCATTTCTAAAGCACAATTTTCTGATGGAGGAACTCATCACTCAAATTCCCAATATCTCGGTCACGGTGTAAGCTTTAGGTTTAATGTTTAATAATGTCAATGTTATCGACGCGTACAGTGCGGAGCTCCGCCGAGACGATGCTGCTACTCGCTACGTGAGCACTCTATGCGGCCTCGGCAGTACTGACGACGGAGCTCCGTACTTCCCCGAGCACGACCTTCTCGTTAATATTGACGCTGACCTCACCGTTGAAGACATTGGCCTGGTGAGTTATCCGCCGCCTACAGTATATTTGGTTTTTATGGGGGTTGCAGGTTTACTGCTAAAACTTTGCGGTAAAAATAGGTAAGACGAAATATCTAAATAGACGACCTTACTCTCCCTCCGGTATAGAGGAAGTCAAGACCACGTCCGCTCTGATGGGTGTACCGAGTTCTCGTTACGCAAATCTAGAAATATTGTGTAGAATCTCCTCTATCGAATTACAAGGTTGAAATAAAATGTATTTATTCCATCTACCCTACAATAAATAATTTACATCCATGCATTAGTCTAAAAATTATAAATTTATTTCGTAATAATTAGCAATAGATATATACTACTTGAAGTAAAATAAGGACCACACGTCGAAATTTAAAGTTGGTTTATGATTTGTATTTTCAAACGATTCAAAATTGCAAATAATTTTTTATCTTGGTCTTGTAAGCGTATAAAGTATGCGCTTGCATTTGTAAAATTTATACCCAAACTCTCGATAACCTTCATAGAGTATCAAAAATTATATTGGGTCTTATTTTCTTTTAAGTAAATAATAATAATAATAACTATTTCATTGTCACAGAACACACACACAAAGCAAACGGGAATAACAAAGACATGACATTAAACAAAAGCAGTAAACGCAATATATAGAATAACATAAAAACACAGACACAAAGTATAAAATACAACAGAAAAACACAGTATAGTACACAGACAATGACTTAAACTATATGTTATAATGAAGTAAACACAAGCGCTGGTGTGTGTGTGCGCCACAGCAGGCGAAATAAGGCGACAGCTCAGCTTAGTATTTGTATTTTGTTTTTCTTTTCTTCACTCGCTACTACATGACGAATTTGCCTTGAAAGACGCACAAATGTTGCGTTTTTACCCATCTTTCTCGATCGGTATGGTGAATATATGGTGACCTTCGAGATGTCGACACTAACGAACTAAAATCATTGTTTGCCTTTCCACAGATCTCGCTTTGCTCTAACTTATTCTAGGTGACGCTTTAAATGTAATATTATAATACTACCAATAACATGGATTAAAAAAGTGAAATCAAAAGGTATTTCAAGTGAAATTTTATTAATTAGAAGGTCAAAAATAATGAAATATATGTGAAATTTGTAAATGGCTCCTTTCTGGTCAATCTTCAATTATTAAAACAATATCTAAATGTAATAACACAAACCTTTAGATCAATCACATTCGGCACCTGATGGACTACATGATGTACTGCAGCGAGGGCCAGGACGTGCCTGCCGCCGACGACAAGTTTCGACCCCAAGTGCCCAGCATCATTCGCAACGATCTAATGAGGTATGGAATCCGTCAAAATTAGGGTTTCCTAAATTTATGTTCCAGCATAACATTGGAACTGAATTGTTATACACCCATGCACATTTATGAACACCTCGCTGAATAATTACTTACATATACACAGTTCATTAATTTAATATAAAATTTTATTTTCATATCAGTTTACTGCTTAAACGGCGCAAGCACCGTGAGCCGGAGAGCGTGATCAACGCTTGGGAGTGGAAGACCGTTACCGAGGATGAGTTGCTGGAGATCAACGAGCCCGACATGGTGGAGCGCGCCGTGGTGTTCCCGCTGCACGCGCCGCAGGAGCTGCACCCGCGCTCGCAGGACCAGCTGCTGCAGCTCAAGCGGGACTGTGACCAGCTGCGCCTGCTGGTGGCTAGGTGAGCACGCTGCACCGCCGCAGGAGCTGCACCCGCGCTCGCAGGACCAGCTGCTGCAGCTCAAGCGGGACTGTGACCAGCTGCGCCTGCTGGTGGCTAGGTGAGCACGCTGCACCGCCGCAGGAGCTGCACCCGCGCTCGCAGGACCAGCTGCTGCAGCTCAAGCGGGACTGTGACCAGCTGCGCCTGCTGGTGGCTAGGTGAGCACGCTGCACCGCCGCAGGAGCTGCACCCGCGCTCGCAGGACCAGCTGCTGCAGCTCAAGCGGGACTGTGACCAGCTGCGCCTGCTGGTGGCTAGGTGAGCACGCTGCACCGCCGCAGGAGCTGCACCCGCGCTCACAGGACTAGCTGCTGCAGCTCAAGCGGGACTGTGACCAGCTGCGCCTGCTGGTGGCTAGGTGAGCACGCTGCACCGCCGCAGGAGCTGCACCCGCGCTCGCAGGACCAGCTGCTGCAGCTCAAGCGGGACTGTGACCAGCTGCGCCTGCTGGTGGCTAGGTGAGCACGCTGCACCGCCGCAGGAGCTGCACCCGCGCTCGCAGGACCAGCTGCTGCAGCTCAAGCGGGACTGTGACCAGCTGCGCCTGCTGGTGGCTAGGTGAGCACGCTGCACCGCCGCAGGAGCTGCACCCGCGCTCGCAGGACCAGCTGCTGCAGCTCAAGCGGGACTGTGACCAGCTGCGCCTGCTGGTGGCTAGGTGAGCACGCTGCACCGCCGCAGGAGCTGCACCCGCGCTCGCAGGACCAGCTGCTGCAGCTCAAGCGGGACTGTGACCAGCTGCGCCTGCTGGTGGCTAGGTGAGCACGCTGCACCGCCGCAGGAGCTGCACCCGCGCTCGCAGGACCAGCTGCTGCAGCTCAAGCGGGACTGTGACCAGCTGCGCCTGCTGGTGGCTAGGTGAGCACGCTGCACCGCCGCAGGAGCTGCACCCGCGCTCGCAGGACCAGCTGCTGCAGCTCAAGCGGGACTGTGACCAGCTGCGCCTGCTGGTGGCTAGGTGAGCACGCTGCACCGCCGCAGGAGCTGCACCCGCGCTCGCAGGACCAGCTGCTGCAGCTCAAGCGGGACTGTGACCAGCTGCGCCTGCTGGTGGCTAGGTGAGCACGCTGCACCGCCGCAGGAGCTGCACCCGCGCTCGCAGGACCAGCTGCTGCAGCTCAAGCGGGACTGTGACCAGCTGCGCCTGCTGGTGGCTAGGTGAGCACGCTGCACCGCCGCAGGAGCTGTACCCGCGCTCGCAGGACCAGCTGCTGCAGCTCAAGCGGGACTGTGACCAGCTGCGCCTGCTGGTGGCTAGGTGAGCACGCTGCACCGCCGCAGGAGCTGCACCGCGCTCGCAGGACCAGCTGCTGCAGCTCAAGCGGCACTGTGACCAGCTGCGCCTGCTGGTGGCTAGGTGAGCACGCTGCACCGCCGCAGGAGCTGCACCCGCGCTCGCAGGACCAGCTGCTGCAGCTCAAGCGGGACTGTGACCAGCTGCGCCTGCTGGTGGCTAGGTGAGCACGCTGCACCGCCGCAGGAGCTGCACCCGCGCTCGCAGGACCAGCTGCTGCAGCTCAAGCGGGACTGTGACCAGCTGCGCCTGCTGGTGGCTAGGTGAGCACGCTGCACCGCCGCAGGAGCTGCACCCGCGCTCGCAGGACCAGCTGCTGCAGCTCAAGCGGGACTGTGACCAGCTGCGCCTGCTGGTGGCTAGGTGAGCACGCTGCACCGCCGCAGGAGCTGCACCCGCGCTCGCAGGACCAGCTGCTGCAGCTCAAGCGGGACTGACCAGCTGCGCCTGCTGGTGGCTAGGTGAGCACGCTGCACCGCCGCAGGAGCTGCACCCGCGCTCGCAGGACCAGCTGCTGCAGCTCAAGCGGCACTGTGACCAGCTGCGCCTGCTGGTGGCTAGGTGAGCACGCTGCACCGCCGCAGGAGTTGCACCCGCGCTCGCAGGACCAGCTGCTGCACCCGCGCTTGCAGGACCAGCTGCTGCAGCTCAAGCGGGACTGTGACCAGCTGCGCCTGCTGGTGGCTAGGTGAGCACGCTGCACCGCCGCAGGAGCTCCACCCGCGCTCGCAGGACCAGCTGCTGCAGCTCAAGCGGGACTGTGACCAGCTGCGCCTGCTGGTGGCTAGGTGAGCACGCTGCACCGCCGCAGGAGCTGCACCCGCGCTCGCAGGACCAGCTGCTGCAGCTCAAGCGGGACTGTGACCAGCTGCGCCTGCTGGTGGCTAGGTGAGCACGCTGCACCGCCGCAGGAGCTGCACCCGCGCTCGCAGGACCAGCTGCTGCAGCTCAAGCGGGACTGTGACCAGCTGCGCCTGCTGGTGGCTAGGTGAGCACGCTGCACCGCCGCAGGAGCTGCACCCGCGCTCGCAGGACCAGCTGCTGCAGCTCAAGCGGGACTGTGACCAGCTGCGCCTGCTGGTGGCTAGGTGAGCACGCTGCACCGCCGCAGGAGCTGCACCCGCGCTCGCAGGACCAGCTGCTGCAGCTCAAGCGGGACTGTGACCAGCTGCGCCTGCTGGTGGCTAGGTGAGCACGCTGCACCGCCGCAGGAGCTGCACCCGCGCTCGCAGGACTAGCTGCTGCAGCTCAAGCGGGACTGTGACCAGCTGCGCCTGCTGGTGGCTAGGTGAGCACGCTGCACCGCCGCAGGAGCTGCACCCGCGCTCGCAGGACCAGCTGCTGCAGCTCAAGCGGGACTGTGACCAGCTGCGCCTGCTGGTGGCTAGGTGAGCACGCTGCACCGCCGCAGGAGCTGCACCCGCGCTCGCAGGACCAGCTGCTGCAGCTCAAGCGGGACTGTGACCAGCTGCGCCTGCTGGTGGCTAGGTGAGCACGCTGCACCGCCGCAGGAGCTGCACCCGCGCTCGCAGGACCAGCTGCTGCAGCTCAAGCGGGACTGTGACCAGCTGCGCCTGCTGGTGGCTAGGTGAGCACGCTGCACCGCCGCAGGAGCTGCACCCGCGCGCTCGCAGGACCAGCTGCTGCAGCTCAAGCGGGACTGTGACCAGCTGCGCCTGCTGGTGGCTAGGTGAGCACGCTGCACCGCCGCAGGAGCTGCACCCGCGCTCGCAGGACCAGCTGCTGCAGCTCAAGCGGGACTGTGACCAGCTGCGCCTGCTGGTGGCTAGGTGAGCACGCTGCACCGCCGCAGGAGCTGCACCCGCGCTCGCAGGACCAGCTGCTGCAGCTCAAGCGGGACTGTGACCAGCTGCGCCTGCTGGTGGCTAGGTGAGCACGCTGCACCGCTGCAGGAGCTGCACCCGCGCTCGCAGGACCAGCTGCTGCAGCTCAAGCGGGACTGTGACCAGCTGCGCCTGCTGGTGGCTAGGTGAGCACGCTGCACCGCCGCAGGAGCTGCACCCGCGCTCGCAGGACCAGCTGCTGCAGCTCAAGCGGGACTGTGACCAGCTGCGCCTGCTGGTGGCTAGGTGAGCACGCTGCACCGTGCAGGAGCTGCACCCGCGCTCGCAGGACCAGCTGCTGCAGCTCAAGCGGAACTGTGACCAGCTGCGCCTGCTGGTGGCTAGGTGAGCACGCTGCACCGCCGCAGGAGTAGTTGATCAGTTTAATCGGGACTACTATTAGTTGTGGTTTTAATAAAAATATTTAAAGAAGCTATAAGCTCCCCATTGCAAGTGGTGCGGTCCTAAATAACGTCCGACGTTATGAATATGACGTCAATATTACGTCAGACCGCTTACCGTTTGTATGTAAACAGCGCACACGAACACTGACAGCAAATTTTGGAACCAACCTTTGCCATTTGCCTCCGAGAAACAAACTACTTTTAATCACTATTAATTTTCAGCCGTCTGACTTTGCTCGCATTATATCGAATTTTCCCATAGGAAAGCAATATTTTTCTGTAGTGAACATTCTCTAAAATTCTCTTCCTTGTCTCTGACCATACTCAGTTACATCAAAAGACATTCAGCTGTTTTAACCGATTTTCTTACCAACGAAAAATATTTTGCCACAGTAAAAACTTATCTTAGTTGTCCCAAACTATCCATATAGAAATGTTAAATATTAACACTACTTAAATGCCTTTTGTACTTAGAATGTCAATATCGACGAGCCACGAAGTGCAGTGCAAACTGTGCAGCACCGGGCCGATGCCTATACACGCGATGCGCATTCACCTCTACTCTAACTCGCACAAGGAGAAAGAAGAAGATTTTCGCATGTTCCAGTCCTAAACACAGTGCTGACGACTTTTCATCATTATCAAAAAGAGAATTATAATAAGTGAGCTGATTTTTCGATTATGTATTGTAAGAGTTTCTGAAACTATATAGTTCGGGAATACTTTTAGCTGTTCAGTTGCTGACGATAAAAAAAATTGATCTGTGCCATATAAGATTACAGTAGTGCCTTATGTTTATATCGATTTACTTTTGTAGTACTTGCGTACTTGTGTTTGTAACCAAATTCCATTTTTTTAGTTTTTGCAAATTCCATTGTTTTTAGCACTTAATGCCATTCTGTATTGTAGATATTAAGACTTTAATTAATTGGTATAGATTTTAAGGTGTAATTATTGAAGCTTTATGACGGGTGTAGCAACTATTTGTTTTAATCTATCTTTAGTGTTATTTTCTTTAGAAAAAACATTTTTTTTTTATATGACTGGATGTCTACCTGATTGAACTTACCATTTGCTCTGTACAACATGTTTTCAGTAGGGGCAAAAACATGGTCCAATATATGATTTTATAATACCTTAAATAAATGTTAAATCAATGTTTATTTTTATTTAAATTACTTCACGGTCTTGTATAAAATTCCTTTATTAATTAAGTCTTAAATAAATGTAATCATGCAACAATCGAATCAATCAAGCAACATGTAATCATCTAATTAATGTCGCTTTTACAGACGCCAAGAAGCTATGCCATGGATATTCTTATACCAGAGTTATTCCTGTCATAGGAATAACTTCACTAATTTAACTCTAGGGTTAACTCTAAACTTACCTAGTTTAGAGTTAACTCTAGAGTTCACACTATCACACTATCTTGTTCCCGGAAGTAGCTTGGTGTTCCCGGGGGCTCCCCCCCACATGCCTGAGGAAGGCCATCCCTGAGGTTTTTAGTGGGTAGGCCTCCCCTTCTGGGGAGGAGAGCCCCACATAACCGCCGGCTCGCCACAGCCGGGGTATGCAATTTAATGCATTTTCCTCAGGGGATCAAAAAAAAAATTAAATATACATCATCAATTACTGAGTATTATTTTAAATTGTCGGATTGATGTATGATTATAGATCTCGAACGACACAAAGATGATGACCAAAAATTGTCTTGAACGCAGTCATAGAAGAGATTTCCTCCACGACGGTGTTCTAACACATTCACGCACGCAAGTGCGTAATAACGCAGATTGGTCGATAGTTACTGTGGACAAAAACATGGAAACTACAATAGCTCATTAATTCAGCCATTGTCAGGAATACACAAAAAAACGTAAAATGGTCAATCAAAAGCTATGACAGAGCAGATAACCACTGCTCTTAAGATGCATGAAAACTCGTGACGAATTTCTTAGTGACCACAGAAAATATCCTCATGATCCCATCCCACATAATATTTACATTGGTGGCAATGTGTCGATCCCTCCCGTCCTATTCGACACAGATACTCACCGAAGCAGTCGTGCCCGGTGAGTATCTGAGTCAATCGGTAGGTGACCTCCTCCTTCCCTTGGAGCTAAGCTTCGAGGTGTGGGAGTAGTGCCACTCCCGCCTAGGCACTTCGTGCATGGGTTCCGCGGCGCTCCCCCCGTCGCTCCCCCGGTCGACACGCCGCGACGCATACATGTCGGCCAGGATGTCGAATGGGGGGGAGCGTCCCAGAACCGTCGCCGCCTCGTACGAGATGGTACGGTAGCCTCGTACGATCCGTATGGCCATTATCCGCTGCAGGCTCCGTAGCAGAGTTCTGCAGCGGAGGGACATCGCACAGTCTCGCGACGACACGGGGGGCCCCATACATAGCCACGGATCGCACAACGTCCTCGTACAGGCGGCGAACTCCATCCCTCGGTCCCCCAAGATTGGGCAGCAGGCGATGCAACGCGCCCGCCACCCTTTTGTCTCGGGGGACCAACCGCACGAAGGGCTCCTCGAAGCTCTAGCGGCGGTCCAGGGTGAGGCCCAGGTACTTGATGTACAGCCCCGCCGAGACCACCGCGTCACCTACTCTGATCCGGCAGCTGGGTGGTTCCCGGCGCCTTGGAAGGCCGTGGAACCACAGCGCCTCGGTTTTGTGAGGCACTATTTCTAAACCCAGCCGGCGGATCGCCCGCACGACACATGCCACCCCAAGCTCGGTAAGCCTGAGCACCGGCCCGAAGTCGGCCTCAGTCGTCACGACGAGAGTGTCGTCAGCGTAGCTCGACACTCTCGTCGTGACGTCGCACTCTTCCTACGCCCCACCGACCCAATCGAAGTTTTAAAAAATCAATTGGTTTTAAGACCGGCATGGATGGAGAACGTAGCTTGGTTCGATTTTAATAATAATAATAACTTTATTTCTGAAAAGAACATATTACAAAAAATTTCGGAATTATTAAAAAAAAACCCACACTAAGCACAGCTTGTGATTTTTTGATTAAAAAATCACAAAATATATTAATATTGTGTCTAAAATCAGGTGTTTTTTGACCGAAGGAAGGTAGCTGTTATTTCACCAATCCATAATAAAGGTGTGCCTGGAAGATTCACTAGACAACTACAAACTTCGCCACGGCCCCCGCTAGCTACCCCCGCCCCCGCTAACCGCTAACAGGGCCATAAAACTTTATCATCGACATCACCATCCTTTAGGGATGCCAAAACCAAGGGTAAAAAGATTGTATTCAGTGGCACGAAATGAGGTTTCATCATGAAAGCTGTGAAAGTCTATTATAACTTTCTTGTTTACTTAATGACATCAAAAATTATTAAGTTTGTTTCTATTACACATACAAAAATGTTTATATTATATACTTTGTACGCATACAAAAAAAGTTATATCGCAAATTGTCTTGCGTTATATTTATGCTAATGTCAAAATTCCAAATGAACTACGTGCACAATAATTTTTATTCAAAATACGTTTTTAGTTCGGTGCTTAAGGTTGCTCAGATCGTGAAATAAAGGACAAATTAATGAGATCCTCTGGCTGCAATAAGTCGAATTCTGGAAGAATATGAGAAATTAATGACTTATATATTCGAAATTATACTGGGGTACAATTTACTAAATTAATTGACGTTGAGCCCCGTTAAGATTTCATTAGTTTATTGGAAAAATTAATTCTTTACTTGAGCTCTGTTCAGTAACATCGACAAAATAATTTAAAAAATCAAACATGTGCTGTAAAAGTTAGCTATTTACTAATTATGATTTGTAACTTACCTACTTATACTACAAACAACTACAAATCACTATTCATTTAAAAGATTATAGTTCGAAAATATAAAATATCTAACATTAACTTTGGGCATTTCATTTGTATGAAGTACAACAACAAAATTAACATATTTGCGTGTTCAAACAATTAATAGAGTAATAATTGTAATATCACTTGTTTAAATAAGGATTTGTTAACAAACAAATTCATTTGCTTATCACAACATAGTTCATATTCCATTCAGCACCAGCCTATAATTAGTAAAACCAGTCACTCTGGTTTACAAGCGTAACTAAATATCACCAGCGTATCCCTTTTCATTGAGTATCTCAAGTGATTTATATGAAGAGGTTCGCTGTTAATGTGGTGCTTACAAATAATGTCTAATAAATTTGAAGATATGGAAAAAATTATCGAGTAAGTAATAACTTGTGCTTTTTTATATACATAAATCAAGATCTTCTGTTTAATTTTTATGCTTCAACAGCATATGAATGAAACATGCATTTAACTTGATTTTCAAATCAAAAGGTAATTTGAAAAGGCATCAAGTTGAAAGAAATCAATACACATGAAAACTGTTATAATGTTGTATAGTGAAATGAGTGCTACAGGTACATATAGTAAGCAATTAAAAATAGTAATTAAATGGGTTTAAATCATACCTACTTACATAGTAACTTAATTTTATATATTTATTTTATTATGTTAACATATTTTTGAATTGTGGGTACTTTAATCTGTAGATGTAATATTATACAGGTCGCGGTAAATAAAATAATCTATAATTCCTACTGGTCCAGAACCGGTAACACTGAAGGTCCCGAATAGTCCCGAATAATAGAAATCGCAATCAAAAAATATTTATTTATATAAATAGTACATAAGTATAGAAATAAATTATGCTCGGTATGCGTGGAATTCTATTGCCGAAACAATGTAAAAAAAAAACAAATGAACAAATGTTTTACCGTCATCGCGGATACTAATTTTTTTAAATGTATTCGATAGTAAATTTTATTGGCTTTTGGAAAAAAAATCACGCAATCCACTTTTTTTGCCGGAAGGGTCTGGCATACATATTTAAAGTGTGTGATGAGAGCTAAAATTTCTCCATCAGGCCGGAATCTTTTTTATTTTATTTATTTTTATGTAATTTTTAAAATATCTCGGTATGCGCGCTCAAAGATTGCTGGAAAAATCCCGCATACCATCTTGAAGTGCATAAATATATTATATGTTGTATGTTCAATAAATTTATTTTGGAGTAAATGCATTTTGTGGAACCGTGTCACGCATTCTCATCTTACTTTATATAAAAATATTAATAATCTCTAGGATGCTGTGAATTTGAACCAGGTATCAATTAGAAATTATAGCTTTAAGAAAACTGAAATTATTCTCAGTTCCATACTTCAGTAATAATGTAACATTGAATAATTCATTATATCGAATGATTAGAACAAGAAATAAGTTAACAATACAAATAAGTTCGATATATTTTTCACATTCATTGCACATTTATAAAAAATGCACGTAAATAAATAACGTTCATATATAGATAGATAGTTAACATTTTTTATTAGAAAACATCTTCATCACACACAAATAAAGGAAAACCCAGTACAAACCAAGATTTGTGTGTGCTGGTAGAAGTGTAAAAGGGTCTTAGCTCAGTGATTAAAATTGCTCACAAAAGGACGTGAGCAAAGCACTGGTATTCTGCTACAACCTAAGGGTTTTGTGTTTGTCAATAATTTTCGAAGATTTAACATACAATAAAACACAATTTATCTTAATAATTGTAAATGATAAATCTTTGTTATAGATAAATAAAAGGCGACGGCATTTCTTTGCACCTTTAATTATGTACGTAAAAAATATAACAACACAAATATCACCATGACAACCAAAAACCATCGAAATACAAAATTGCCATAAAAGTATAAAAAACAAACAATAGAAATGAGGTCCGTTTCATGACAATAATTATAAATATGTATGCACGTGTACACAAACATATATACATATAAAATCAATTTGAAATAAATAAAATACAATTTGAAATCATATAGAAGTATGTATTAGAAAAAAAAAGACATAAATAATATTCAAAATACTGGGTATATAAACTATAATATCATGATGATGATGATATCAGTGATCAATGTTGGCTGTCGTAAATTTTATTTATATTTCAAGTGCACACTAGACAAGTATTTAGTTATTTTCTAGAAGTTAAAAGTATAGACTCTGTTCAAATGGCAAAATCCGCCACCAAGTATCCCTTTGGAATCCCTATATACGTTGTTTTTGAAGAATAAATAATTTTAAATGTTTTTTGAATGAAAATTTAGTTTAACAAGTATTGTTACTTTCTATTTATTTCTCTCTATATAACTATTTGATTTCAATGATGTGTGCTAAATCACCGGAGTTGAATTTTAATGTGATACTAATTATATTACTTTCTGTTAACATTACTTGTAAGGAATAGTATTCTGCAGTTGAGCCATTTAATTAAATAAATAAAACCTCTGATAACAATCACTATAAGTATGACTTTAATTGATGGTGCTAATGACCGTCTTTAAATTTTAACTACCAAGTAATAATAATAACAAATAAACAATTTAGATACGACCGATATTGGAACCCATCTTGTCGAGTTCAGTGAGGAGGACAAAATATGTTACGTTCGACTTATATTAGAAATTTTTGCCAGGTCTGTTTGAGGTACGTGATTTACTCTAACATTTTTCGCTATGTTCAAAAATTTTGACACTTCTGAATAACTGGGTGTTTGTCTAAACCTTCTATCGTTTCTAATTTAGTTTATGTAACTCCCCAAAGAATATTTTTTCCATTGCAAATAGGTATTTTTTTGCCAATTTCTTTCTTATTTTAAAAACTTCATTAAATTACTTGGTCGCCATTAAAGCAATTAGTTGATAAATAAAATAATTTTATAGATAATGTGGAAACTACAGTACACGTCAAATTTTATATAACACTATGGATATTGCTACTATTACAAGCAACATAAGCTTGGCTGCGTACCTATATACTATACTCTACCTTACTTCTTAACTCTTCTCATCAGAACGTGACAGGAACAGTTTGGTGTCATTGCTTATCATTCAGTTTAAAAATAATCTGTAAACTTGGAGATAGTCCCAAGTTGTTGTTTTGTTATGGCGCCTACGTCAGCAAGGTTATCATGGGGTCGAAAGTTCTGCAATACTTTAGTGTGAGATATTTTAGTCTGTGGACCTCTAGTGAAACGAATAGACATGGTCGCAACGCCGGTATCCGGGACTGAAGTAGCTCGGTAATTATTTATCACATAATTGTATATTTATCATATCATACCTTAAAATGATATCTAATTTTGTATGTGTTTTGTTATTATCCCTACCAAAATAGTTGTGGAGTAACTATTTATTTTTCATCTAAAAGATAGCTTTCTTTGCAAAAGTGCTGTAACCTTACAATTCGTTGTTTGCGATTTTCGGCTTATAGTAAACTGTTTACTTTTGAAATATTTATATAAAGAAATCTTATATACATGTTAACTTTTATTTTCTTACAAAGGCACCACACCGCGACTAGAGAAATATCTGCAAATTTGTTACTACCCTCTCCATATATGGCTGTTTCCTTTGTGTATTTTTAAACCATTAATTTTTTTAGAAGAGATTACGTAAACCTTTACCTCTGAGTTAATAATATTAATTTTCGTTTATATATATATATATATATATATATATATATATATATATATATATATATATATATATATATATATATATATATACATAGCTTGGCGTGACGATATTGGAAAGTTTAGGTACCTCTGATATAAAGCTACGACAAGACAAAGATATGTTACTAAAACTATAATCTTCTTAGATCTATCCAAGATGAGCTGCGTGCGCAAGTGCAAGAGATGCGGCAGCGCGCACCGGCGTTCGCGCCGCGCCTGGCCATCGTGCAAGTAGGGGGCCGCGAAGACTCTAATGTGTACATCCGAATGAAGCTGCGCGCCGCGGAGAATATCGGCATCATTGCCGAGCACATCCGCCTACCGACCACCATTACAGAGATTGAAGTATGGACTTTTTGTTACAATAGCTGTCAACTTATCCCTTATCCCTCCCTCTCCTTTCTTTTATAGAAACACACGTAAGGGTCTTCGGAGCCATCCGTACACTATATCCCCCATTCCACACCGCACTAAGAAATTCCAAGATTCCTTCTTCCCGCATTTGGAATTCTCTTCCTGCGTATGTGTTTCCTTCATCCTATAACATGGGTTTCTCCAAAAGAGGCGTGAAAAAACATTTTTTGGGCCGGCAAGGATAGGGCAGGTAGGAGAGTGGAGTAAAGTCACTATCCTATCTGTCATCTCATTTGGGCCTCTTTCACCGCTTAACATCAGGCAGGAGGAAGTCATCTGCCACGCCTAGCATAAAAAAAACTGAGCAGACAGTCCACCAACATCATCCTTACACCAGTCGAGAGACATATACATACCTTTAAACGTTCTCATTATCATAGCTGACGCTATACGACCTTACTGACGCGGCTTATGTCCCCACCGATAGAAACTTTTGTCGAGATGTTATTTGATGTTAATTAATTGGCCCACGGTGACGTTCTATAGATAGTTCTTAACGTGCTATATAATGATATAGGGATACCATCGACTCAAATTATACCTGGGAATGTATAAAGAGTTTCAATAACAATAGCTTGTGATTTTACAAGGTTTAATGCTTAAATCAAATTTTAATCCGATATTTTCCACAAGACTAACATTAAGTTGCAATATCTTAGTGTTTTTCAAAGCATAAAGATTATCTGCATATAGATGGAAGGCAGAATTAAGTATGCTTTGGTTATTCAACATCAAGATAAGAAGAGGAGAGAGTACAGCACCTTGCGACACTCCGATTGCTATAGTACAGCACTTTAATACAATCTACGATCGAGTCATTCTGCTACCAGCCAAAATGATAACTTTGAAACCAAGTTATTACAGTCGAATATATAGGACAAATTTAGAGATGCTAATTTGAGTACATATCCTTTTTGAACCATAAGGCTTTTATTATCGAGCTATTAAATCTGCGTGTCTCATTATAACACAGGACTGGTTGAGGCCGGCGACACGGACGGCGACGGTAGTGTAGACATCATTTCATCTCACATACACACGCCAACATCTCTGTAGTATTTCTTAATCTAGTAGTTTTCTTGTGATTGAACTTTTAATATTCTAAATCTTTAATTTAACTTTATATAAATATCGAATTGACTTATGTATATAGAACATAAACTAATATAAAAATTTTTAGTAATTGGAAATTCATATTAATTAGTTAGTACTACATAATACAAGTTTGTATTTTTGCTATAAAATATTATGTACTTAGGAATAAATTAACATGTACGTGGCTTGAGTATCTTATGTGTACGCACTCTATATCACGTAATGTAGGTAAAAACAGTACTCTCGTATCTTTTTATTCACTTTTCGATCAGTAAAGTTGTAAACATATTGTATTTAGTAATTTGTAATGTGAATAAACATCCTTGATCTTTGACATGGCTCCTGTTGATTACATTACGATTGTCATGATATTGCGAGAGATTTGTTTGCATGATGTAATATTTCATCATTAATACCCATCTAATTACCGACAGTGGAAGTTTACTTTCGCTGATTCATACTATTGAATCTTGATTATGGTAACGGATTCTGCAGCATTGTTCGGAAACTTATAAAAATAGTAAGGTTTTTTGGTATGTTCAGATATCCGGCAAATACATTTAGGGTGACTATTTTAAAAGATCAAAACATACGGACACAGCTAAAACTTTTCTTTATTTATTTTTCGAGGAAAATATTTAAATCGATTCAGTTATGATTTTGTCCGAGCTGCAGTTGTCCTTATCGCAATCTACGGGCGAGTTCGAGCATAGCGCTACAGCAATGGAAACGGGTAATTTTTAATTCCTACGGCCGCTATGTTTTCTCTTAATACTGTTTTTTTTTTTAATCTGTGAAGTTGCAGTAATATGGAAATTCTATGGCACATATTCAACGTAAAGAATTACTCTCTTACTGGCATCATCGATATTTTTTTTGTTTGTGCAATCAATTACCCGGTTGTGAAAAGAAACATATTTGATTTTATGTCATTAAACATAGGACAGCTAAAACTTATGCTATCAATCATCCAAATCAACAAAAGTTCAATTTAACAGTTGTTACATGAGATCAACGCGTTGAACGAATCTCCCAATGTGCACGGCATCATCGTCCAGATGCCGCTGGATAGCGCGGAGCCCATCGACAGTCACCGCGTCACCGATGCTGTCAGCCCAGACAAGGATGTTGACGGGTAAGTTATCTTGTAGGTCAGGCTATTAGAGGGTATCCGAAGTCAAGTCTTATAACCCAGTTGCTGTTAGACAGCGTCCGTGAGTAATATACCATAATTGATGAAATGCGCAAACATGAACTCGTAACAACATGACCAACCGGTCATCCGTGGATAAGCTTTGTAGACATCACAGGGTTTATCGTCGTGGCAGTAGCATATATAGTAAATACTGCTGGACAGTCCGTATAGGAACGTGTCAATGAATAGGGATTGCATTCTGTCTAGAAAGGATAAGCGGTCTTTGACGACTGCAACCCAGTCAAACATACACCCGGTAACGTCATGTACTAGCTACTGGCGCCGGTTCCATTAGCAAGTAAGACTTTAGTACATGTGCTCTTCATTCAAAGTAGAGCCGAATATAACCATTTGCGGTTCAAAAAAAATTAAAAAACTGCGGCTCTACTGTAACTATGTGCTTTTATCTGCCTCTATAGTGTTTATATATTCTATTCTCCAGGTTGAACACGGTGAACGAAGGGCGGGCGGCTGTCGGGGACCTGTCCGGATTCATTCCGTGCACGCCGGCGGGTTGTGTGGAGCTCATTCGGCGCACGGGCGTAACCATCGCGGGCAAGACCGCCGTGGTCATCGGCCGCAGCCGCATCGTAGGCACGCCCGTAGCGGAACTGCTTAAGTGGGAAAATGCTACGGTCACTGTCTGTCATTCGAAGACCAAGAATTTGGACCAAATTGTAAGATAATATCGAATACGAAAATATCGTTTTATTTATTTTTGGTTTTACGATGCTTGCTGTGAGAATACGTACTTAGCTAAGAGTTCTCAGTGGTGTAATACTGTATAAATACATTGCAGGCTAGGACAGCAGACATACTTGTGGTGGCTATAGGCAGGCCGGAGATGGTCAAGGGTTCCTGGATCAAACCCGGAGCTGTCGTCATCGACTGTGGCATCAACCCGATACCTGGTAATAGACGTGATTGTATTATGTTCTCATAAAGTTGTTTTTGCAAACAAATTATTATATATTTATTCTGTGGCTGCAAACTTCTTAAGTATCACATAGCCGATTTAACAATTAATATTACTTTAAGGTTGACTAGAATTGTTAATATTTCCTTGAAAATCTTTAAACCGAGAAATTTATTCAGTCTGTGAGAAATGTTGTTGTTAACATTTCCTTAACAATGAAAGGAACTATCGTGTTGCGAGAGTATCTTAACTGCCTAAACATTCAGAAAATATTCATTCCGCATTGAACAATAGTAATATTAAGTCGTATTTGGCATACAATTGAATTGTAAACTTTTTGAAACTTCATATATGTGAGTAGAGTTGGTTCTAAATTAACACGTATCGGTAGATGCAAAAACTACGTAAGAGTGTTGCATTGGTTTGGTGATGTGGAGGTCATCACTAGTTAACATTATTTTAATAAGTATTTTTGAATTAAGATGTCTGAATGTTTTTTTGGCTAATAATAAAACTATTTGTAGTGTGTACTTTTTTTTAAAGCTTGTTATTGATTTAAAATACATATATGCAACATCCAATATAAAATAAAGTTTCGTTTATTGATATCTGTGTACTCAGTTTATATTGTGGGTCCTAAGCATTGAATGTCGCGTCAATTGGCTGAGCGATTCAACTTCATTCAGGAACGTTCGTCATTGGCTATCAATTTTAGGTCCAATTTGTTCGCTGGCGATACTGTTGCCTCACATTACTAACGCATAATTAAATACTGAAAAGCAATTTTCTTGATAGCCATAATAAACCGAAATGTTATTCCAAAGCGTTTAGAATAACAATATAAAATTTGTTCATAACTCAACAGTAATCAATATTTATAAATGCAGTTGTTTCATACGTGTATGCGGATGATGAATGCATTATTCAATTAATCTACATCTTTATTGTTGGTCAACCTAAATTTGAGTACCATTTTAAAATTCTGTTATATTTTTTTTTATTTCATAAATACTCGTAATAGACATTTTATTACATCGATGTTACTATCTTATTTTATTTTTTTAGATCCGAGCAAGAAGTCCGGGCAGAGGCTTGTGGGCGACGTAGCATACAACGAGGCGTTGTCGGTGGCTTCGCACGTGACGCCGGTGCCGGGCGGCGTGGGCCCCATGACCGTGGCCATGCTCATGCGCAACACGGCGCAGGCCGCGCGCCGCCAGCTCGCCCGCCTGCTGGCGCCCGCGTGGCCGCTCAAGCCGCTCCGGCTGGCACCGCGCTCCCCGCCGCCGAGGTCAGTGTGTAGATACTGACATGGGCCAATTATTGTGTACTGTTTCCAAGCCCAGATTCTACACTTGCGGCTCTCTGCGCGCAACACTGCCCCGGGACCGGACGGGGTCCCGGGAAAGGTGCTAGCGCTGGCGCTCAGGGCGTTGGGGAGCACGGTGAGGCAGCTCTTTACGAGCTGTCTCCGTGAGGGCGTGTTCCCCGTCGACTGGAAGTCGGCCAGGCTGGTGCTCCTCAGGAAGGAGGGAAGGACCGGCGACGTTCCGTCTTCGTTCCGTCCGATCTGCTTGCTGAACGAGGCGGGGAAACTCTTCGAAAGGGTTATCTCCGCTCGTATCAGCGAGCACCTGTCGCG
The DNA here is from genome assembly GCA_036419045.1 of Scirpophaga incertulas. Lineage (NCBI taxonomy): Eukaryota > Metazoa > Arthropoda > Insecta > Lepidoptera > Crambidae > Scirpophaga > Scirpophaga incertulas. The sequence goes on from CM071643.1 coordinate 10,640,987, forward strand.
CGCGGGTCCCGACCTATCGGACTGCCAATTTGGATTCCGGCGGGGACGATCAACGCTGGACGCCGTCCAGCGTGTTCGTTCCCTGTCGGAGTCCGCAGTCCGATCAGGGGGGGTGGCGTTGGCGGTGTCGTTAGACATCGTCAACGCCTTCGGCACCCTCCCCTGGCAGGCCATTAGGGAGGCGCTCGTATACCACGAGCTGCCTCCCTACCTGCGGGCCGTGGTCGGGGACTATCTGCGCGACAGGACGATCGGCGTGATGGGACGGGACGGGATGGAAACGTCGAGGAGGGCCGAATGCGGCGTTCCGCAGGGGTCGGTGTTGGGACCCCTGCTATGGAACCTCGCATACGACGCGGTCCTTCGCACCAGCCTTCCTGACGGCGTGAGTGTCGTCTGCTACGCTGACGACACTCTCGTCGTTACGACTGGGGCCGACTTCGGGCCGGTGCTTACGCTTGCCGAGCTTGGGGTGGCATGTGTCGTGCGGGCGATCCGCCGGCTGGGTCTAGAAATAGCGCCTCACAAAACCGAGGCGCTATGGTTCCACGGCCTTCCGAGGCGCCGGGAACCACCCAGCTGCCGGATCCGGGTGGGTGACGCGGTGGTCCCGGTGGGGCCGTACATCAAGTACCTGGGCCTCACCCTGGACCGCCGCTGGAGCTTCGAGGAGCATTTCGTGCGGTTGGTCCCCCGAGCCAAAAGGGTGGCGGGCGCATTGCATCGCCTGCTGCCCAATCTCGGTGGACCGAGGGATGGAGTTCGCCGCCTGTACGAGGGCGTCGTGCGATCCGTGGCCATGTATGGGGCTCCCGTGTGGTCGCAAGACTGCGCGAGGTCCCCCGCTGCAGAGCTCTGCTACGGAGCCTGCAGCGGATAATGGCCATACGGATCGTGCGAGGCTACCGTACAATCTCGTACGAGGCGGCGACGGTTCTGGGACGCTCCCCCCATTCGACATCCTGGCCGACATGTACGCGACGACGTATGCGTCGCGGCGTGTCGGCCGGGAGGGCGATGGGGGGAGCGCCCTGGAACCCGCGCACGAAGTGCCTAAGCGGGAGTGGCACCGACGGATTGTGGCGGCCTGGCGTGCGCAGCTCGAATTACGGATCTGCGCGCGCCAGCGGGCCGTCGGTGCCGTACTCCCGCACCTCGAAGCTTGGCTCCACGGGAAGGAGGAGGTCACCTACCGATTGACTCAGATACTCACCGGGCACGGCTGCTTCGGTGAGTATCTGTGTCGAATAGGACGGGAGGGATCGACACATTGTCACCACTGCGCATCCGACCTCGACTCGGCCCAGCATACGCTGGCGGAGTGCCCGCGTGGGCCTCCGAACGCCGAGTCTTGGTCGCAGAGATCGGCGAGATCTGTCTCCGCCAGCATTGATTGCGGCAATGCTGGCGGACGAGGGAGGTTGGAGGGCTGTGGCCTCCTTCTGTGAGGCAGTGATGCTCCAGAAGGAGGCCGCCGAGCGGGGTCGGGAGATGGCCGATCCCGCTCGAAGAAGGCGGCGCCGGGCTCGGTAGCACAGCTGCGGCGCCGCCGCGGGTCGCCGGCGGGCGCGAGTAAGTCGCGACTGCTACGGCGACCCGGGATGGACCACGCCCCTTCCGTGGCCGGGGGCGTCGTCGGTGGAGGAGACCGGGGAGGTAGTAAGCCTCCCCCGAGGAGGGCTCCCCTGTGTCGACGGGGAGCGGAGGCTGGGGGTTCCCGGAAGAAGCTTTCTGTTCCCGGGGGCTCCCTACAAGCCTGAGGAAGGCCATCCCTGAGGTTTTTAGTGGGTAAGCCTCCCCCTTCTGGGGAGGAGAGCCCCACATAACCCCGGCTCGCCACAGCCGGGGTATGCAATTTAATGCATTTTCCTCAGGGAACACTTGAGTTCACTTCCAATGCTTTGTGTCTTGCACTACAGATTCAGTCTAATGCAATGAACCATCTACTCAAGCGTAGGGCGAAAAGCACTGACAGATTTCATCTTTATGTTATTGTGAAAAATATACTAATTTAATTGTTATTAGAAATCATTATCTCAGCCAACGGACATCCACTGCTTGATGTTAAGCTTTCACCGAGGATCTTCACAGATTGTTGTGGAAATTATAAAAGGGGTGTTGTGACCGTAGGAGATGGCTCCTACTAATCTTGCTTAGTGAGTCGATGGGTGGTTGGTGGAATGACTGGTTGGAAGGGTGCACCGCTAGCAGGCGAGGTTGGCTTGTGTCTCGTCAGGTGCGATTCCCCTATGATGTGAACTCCTTACACACCACTAGAAATAGTAAATGGGAAATATAGAGACTATGTATATAGTATGGTATATAGTATTAGTTTTTTTTGTGTCGAGCTTATCTTCAGATAGAAAAATGTATGTTGCCTATTAATTTCAGTTATTATTAGTAATTTTCACCCTTTGTCCTAATCGTAATCAGGATTCGCTTTTTAATTGCTTTATTTTTATTGCTATACATTTACAAAAAGAACTGTGTGTTTTCTGTGAGATTTGTATCAAATTTGCAACTTATATAAAACCACAAAGTACGTTGCTGAATCGTTTTTTTATTATGTTTGATTACGATTTGTCTTCAGGCATGATGATGAGGTCAATCTCACGTGATGACTAACGTAGATTAAGTCAAAGATGAAGACTACATATTCAATAGACCTTTTTTTTTGTTCCCCTGAGGAAAATGCATTAATTTGCATACCCCGGTTGTGGCGAGCCGGCGGTTATGTGGCGATTTCCTCCCCAGAAGGGAGAAGCCTACCCACTAAAAACCTCAGGGATGGCCTTCCTTAGGCATGTAGGGAGCCCCCGGGAACGTCAAGCGACTTCCGGGAACCCCCAGCCTTCGCTCCCCTGCCGATACAGGGGAGCCCTCCTCGGGGGAGACTACACTACCTCCCCCAAGCTCCTGCACCGACGACGGCCCCCGGGGCCACGGAAGGGGTGTGGTCCCTCCCGGGTCGCCGTATCCGCCGTATCCGACACGAGGCGGCGCCGCAGCTGTGCTACCGAGCCCGACGCCGGCGCCGCCTTCTTCGAGAGGGATCGGCCCTCTTCCGACCCCGCTCGGCGGCCTGCTTCTGGAGTATCACTACTTCACAGAAGGAGGCCAACATTCTATATTTAATAGACCTATTCACTCTCGACTTGAATTTATTGTTTGGCGGGAATAGAGGGTGGTAAAAAATCCATTCCTTCGTTGTTTCGACCAAGGCAAAAAAAAATGCTGATAACTAACACCAAGGATGTTTAATATCTTACACTAGCGTTTTTCAAACTCATTATTTGAAATTATTGCTCCACACTGTTCTGACATACCTAAGATATACATTTCAATAAAATGTCGTCGACGAGTGATAAAATACTTAGGATGCAAAAAAAGAGTAGTACTTGTTGAGAAGGCTTAACAAGTTTTTTATAATTTTGAGTCACGTCGTAGTTTGGTTTTTCACAATTATAAACAATCATAGCATATTTATTCGTTTGCTATGGGGTGTTATAACACCTGTATTTGTATTATTTACAGTGACATTACCATTGCACGGGATCAGACCCCGAAGGATATCACGGAGCTGGCGGCGGAGGTCGGGCTGGCGGCCAGTGAGGTGTCGCCGCACGGCCGCACCAAGGCCAAGATCTCGCTGTCGGTGCTGGAGCGGCTGCAGCATCGTGAGGGCGGCCACTACATCGTCGTTGCTGGGTAGGACGTTTGTGTATAATAAAATATTAACTTCATCAGTTAGAAATCACATCATATATAAAGGAGGTCCCGGGGTGTCGCTGAATAGTGACATTGTGTGATAAGAGAGGGGAAGGAGTGGGGTCCTAAATTTGGTGGTGTCACATATTCGGGTTAACAATAGTTTTTGAAGTAATATAATAATAAAAACATGAAATTTTTGTGAAGTAATTTCTGGATGACTCCATACATGTATTTCTAAAATTGTCTTAGTTTTTGTCCAGCACCACCAGGATTTTCACGTTTTGATAACAATATAAATGATGGTTGTTTCAGAATAACGCCAACTCCTTTGGGCGAGGGCAAGAGCACAACGCTGGTGGGGCTGGTCCAGGCGCTGTGCGCGCACCGCGGTCGCAACGCGTTCGCCGTCATGCGGCAGCCTAGCCAGGGGCCCACGTTCGGTGTGAAGGGGGGCGCCGCGGGGGGAGGGTACGCGCAGGTAGACCATCATACATATTAGACATCAAACTGAAATATACAGATAATACAGAATATTCAGAGTCGTTAGTTCTGGGACTCGCTCTAGAGAATTTAGAAAAGTTTCGACCGTCTTTCAGGCAACCAAATTTGAGGAATGTTCTGGTGGTCTGTTTATCGCAAATCATCCGCATAACAATATATGTTCTGGATGGATGAGCAGTGAGTACGCGATGTTCAGTCTAGTAGACCCTCTAAAATTTCTGCCCAGTGGTGTTTTTGATAAAGTAAAATTTATTTATATTCAATGACTGATATATATATATATATATATATATGTATATGTATATATGTATATATATATATATATGTATATGTATATATATATATATATATATATATATATATATAATATCGACACCATGATATATGTATATTTTCATGACAAAATAATAAAAACCTTGCCATATTCTAGGTGATACCGATGGAAGATTTTAATCTACATTTGACCGGCGATATCCACGCCGTGAGTGCCGCCAACAACCTCCTAGCGGCGCAAATGGACGCGAGGATCTTCCACGAATTAACCCAGAAAGACGGCCCCCTTTACGACCGCCTCGTGCCCAGGATTAAGGGGGTGCGCAAGTTCTCTCCTATCCAACTTCGACGCTTACAGAGGCTAGGCATCAACAAGACTGACCCTGACTCCCTGAGTGATGAAGAGAGAACTAGGTTCGCCAGATTGGATATCGATACTTCAAAAATTATGTGGAATAGAGGTGAGGGTGAAATTGTTGTCATTCTGTAAAAAGTTGCTCAATTTGTTCAGTGTGCAGCAAAAAACTTCAAAATAAATTCTCTGTTCAGTTCATTTAAAAAAGAAAGGTAAAATTTGATTCAATCAATCAAAACGGTCAAAATATAGTAGGAAATGTATCTTTGTGTATACAGCTTGACAAATATTCGAATGAAACTATAGTGCGACCATGGACTTATCGATCGACAAGAAATACAATTTAATTCTAATGAATTTCTTTATTGTTTCTAAGTATTACAACTTACAAATCCAAATTTATTGATTTTTTATTCGAGTATTTCGATCGTAGAGATCAAATTATATTTATCGAGAGTTCCACTCTTAAATAAATAAAAACACATGATGTCGAATACGAGAGCCACCTTTTAAGTTGTGTAGTTTGAAATAAGTATAGATAATCTAATAGATTATTATCATTTATTGTTTTTCAAAGAATTCTCCGCGATATTTAACGCATTTTTGCATGCGTTCAAATCAGTTATTAAAACATTTATCCCACTTCGATGTGAGGGTAGTCTAAATTGCCGATTTATATATATCAACATTTTCTTTTAGGTGAGTTGAAATGTTGACAACAAAGACTTGTTTAATTTTGTGGAACGTAAAATATCGTTAGGGCTTAAGTTAGGCTGTAAGGCGGATGGTCTAAAATTTTACCATTTTGGATGCTCAAAAACATCTTAGTTTGGCGGGCGGTGTGCGGATTTGCATTATCACGGTGCAGTATCATACGACGTCTTGGATTGTTTTTTCGAAATTCGGTGATGACTTGTGGCAAACAAACAGTGGTATACCAGTCAGCGTTTACCCTCTTGCGATCTTCTAGTACAATAGTGGCGACGTGACCATCCTTTGGCACGAGGGAGACAACCATTTTATTTTTGAAGTGATCCGTGTAAAATTTTTAACACCATGAACGTATGACCTTGGTCGGTTTTGACTCATCCTAGAAGACCCAGACGTAAGCATATATCCAAGATTCGTCACCACTAACCATATCATAAACTTGCTTTGACTCTTCTCGATAGAATCGCTGAAGTGTTTTGCGATACGAACCAACAAGGGGGCGTACTCTTAAAAACGATATTCGATATATCGTGGACTTCGACGTGTCGTATCCTACTCTTAGTTACTATCGTTTAAAACATTTCAACGGACGATTGAACGAACGATATTAATTTTGACATAAGAAAGCTTCAAATGACAACGATGAATTGAATTTGACAGACGAACATTCGCAAAATTTACGTTTTTGTGAAAAGTAATACGATACGGTTTGAGGTGTCGTTGTAATTATCGTAAATTTGATAATTGTCTTATGTCAAAATAAATATCGTTCGTTCGATCGTCCGTGGAAATGTTTTAAACGATAGTAACTAAGAGTAGGATACGACACGACGAAGTCCACGATATATCGAATATCGTTTTTAAGAGTACGCCCAAAGGGCTACGTTTTGCTCGTCGCTAAGCAAATGTGGTCTCCAACGGGATTTCAACTTTCTTACGTCAAGTTATTCGTGTAGGGTTTTTTTTGACAGTGGTCCCTGAAATGCACACGGATGCCTCTATTTCACGGTATGTCATATGACAATCCGCGAGGATTAGCTGCCGCTACTCTGCTGGGCTGCAATATTCTCTTGCGTCATTGCGGTTTTTGGATGACCTTCACGTGGCCTTCACGTCAAAATTATCGCACGATAATTTTCCTTAGATATTTCCATTGTAACAACCGACTACCTTTACCGTACCTTTGAATAGACAATACCATAAAACTATTCCGCCGATCTAAAAACATTTGTCGGTAATGGGACGCCAGTGCGGGTAGACCGCGCTGTCGGTAATGGGACGCCAGTGCGGCTAGACCGCGCTGTCGGTAATGGGACGCCAGTGCGGGTAGACCGCGCTCGACGGAGTCTACGACGCAGCGGTCGGCTGTAACGGGGTCAGTCTTACGACAGCGGGCCTCGTGTTAAGTCGTCTAGAAACTGTCGCGTGTCCTTATACAAGTTGATTGTCAAGTTGATTGATTGTGATAATTACGTAAACTACAGTCTTTATAATTATTCTGCCAACACTACCCTGCGTACGCCCATCTGATAGATCGTAACTATGGCCGAGGATAACGAACGAGAATCACCCTCGCCGATATCAGAAGTGGGATCGGTGTTGGTACCGGAAGAAAAATCGGATAGTGACCGTTGGCGTGCTATATTTGAACAACAAAATGCGAATATGCGTGCACTCATCGAAGCATTACAAGCGCCGAGGACGAACTTTCCTGTGGATTTGCCTGAATTCAACCCGGACAAGGCGAATACGGACGCGAGATCATGGTGCGCGACAGCAGATTTGTGTTTGGCGGAAAACCCGCTACAGGGTAGTCAGCTAGTTTTGGCGATTAGTAAGGCGTTAAAAGGGGCAGCCTCAACGTGGTTATCGCAAATTGTGTATCCGGGCATAACGTGGGCCGAGTTTAAGAACCTGTTTACGACTAGATTTGTTTCGACCGAAACATTGGCGGGTACCCTCATTAACCTAGCCGGTGATAAACCCAACGATAAAGAAACTTTGGCTGCGTATGCGAGCCGCCTCATGACGTCACTTATGAACCGTTGGAAGGAGGCAGACAAGGAGCAGATTGCTGTAGCTACCGTGCTCGCTCATATAGCGCAACATGATACAAGATTGCAACGCCTTGCGTTTACTACGGACATTACGTCGCGAGACCGATTGCAGAAAGAACTACATGCGTATTCACACCTAAAACGCAAAATCAACAGTTCCGGTGAAGCTTCGAGTGCTTCGGAGGCTAAACGGGTAAAAACAGCTCCTCTGAGATGTTTTAACTGCGATAAAATTGGACATAAACGTTCGGAGTGCAGGAGTAAGCCCGTGGATGCTGTGCAACGACAAGGACGCCCTGCAACGCAAGCAATAACTAGTCAACCAGCCCAGCGACCAGCAGCGAAGCCCCTTGTGTGCTTCAGGTGTGGAAAACCTGGCCACATCGCGATGCGGTGCACCAGCGGTGGTGGACAAACGGATGGCGCAGGACCAGTGCGAAACGAGCGACGTGTGGACGTCTGCACCGTACAATCTCCTGTGGGTACTTTAAAACATAAAGGTGAGCAGTATTGTTTTTCATACGATTCTGGTGCTGAATGCTCGTTGGTTAAAGATAGCGTTGCATCTAGATTGAGTGGTAAACGATTTAACAATGTAATTGTGATGACCGGTATTGGTCAAACACAAGTATTCAGCACAGAACAAGTTTTATGTTGTGTAACGATTAATGATTACCCTCTTGAGATTTTATTTCATGTTTTACCTGACCTTTATTTGCAAAATGATATTATGATCGGACGTGAGATTTTAAATCAAGGATTCGCGGTTAACATGACGGCTACTGAGTTTTCATTAAGTAGGAACGTTAACGTGAATTGTTTGAAATCTAGTGAGCCTATCCCTGACCTGAACAGTATTGATACAGATGTAATAGGTTTAAACAAATCAAAACTTTTAGAATTACTTGACAGATTTTCTGAGTTCTTTATTGTTGGCTTGCCTAGTACGCGAGTGAAAACGGGTGAACTTAAAATTAGATTAATTGACCCAAATCGTACAGTACAGCGACGGCCTTATAGAATGTCAGCGGAAGAACGTAGCACTATACGCGAACGAGTGAAGGAGTTGTTAGATGCAAATATCATTAGACCCAGCTGCTCTCCGTTTGCGAGCCCTGCCATTTTAGTGAAAAAGCGAGATGGGTCAGATCGTATGTGTATCGATTACCGCGAACTTAATAAAAATACTGTCCCAGACCGTTACCCGCTTCCACTGATTTCCGATCAAATCACACGCTTAAATGGAGCTCATTACTTTACACAGTTAGACTGTGCTAGCGGCTTTCATTTAATTCCTGTCCACGTAGACTCTATAGAGACCACTGCCTTCATAACATCTGAAGGACAGTATGAGTACTTGACAATGCCGTTCGGTTTGAAAAATGCCATTTCTGTGTTCCAAAGAGCCATTATGAACGCTCTAGGTGACCTTGCTCATGATTATGTCATCGTTTATGTTGATGATTTGTTGGTCGTTTCCCAAGATGTAGAGTCGGGTTTAGAGAGACTTAACGTTGTATTGGAGACTTTGACAAAAGCTGGTTTCTCTTTAAATCTCAGAAAGTGCTCCTTCCTCAAAACTAAGGTAGAATTTCTGGGATTTGAAGTAGAGGCTGGTCAAATAAAACCCAATCGTAGGAAGGTAGAGGCATTAACAGCTTTGCCCCCTCCAGAAACAGTTTCGCAATTAAGGCAATTTATAGGTCTGTCGTCGTATTTCAGACAGTTTGTACAAAACTTCTCCCGTATCATGGCTCCTTTGCACAGACTCGCCTCCCTTAAAGGAGATTTCGTATGGACTCAGGAACATGAAGTCATACGTCAAAAGATTATCACGATTATGACTGGAGACCCTATTTTAATGATCTATGACCCTAAATATCCGGTAGAGCTGCATACTGATGCAAGCAGCTTAGGATATGGGGCTATTTTGTTTCAAATAGTTAACGAGAAGCGTCATGTTGTTGCTTACTACAGTAAACGAACTTCCCCTGCCGAGAGTAAATATCACTCTTATGAACTAGAGACTCTCGCAGTAGTGAACGCCACCAAACATTTTCGCCAATATCTACACGGCCGAAAGTTCACCGTTGTTACAGACTGTAACTCTTTGAAATCTTCCCAGAATAAAATTGATTTGACTCCCCGAATTCACAGGTGGTGGGCTTTCCTTCAGACGTTCGACTTTGATGTAGTTTACAGAGAAGGTAAACGCATGTGTCACGTGGATTTCTTCTCACGAAACCCACTTCCATCTAAACCGAAGTCTTCTGATCCTCAAGTGGTAGAGCGTAAACGTATCAACTTAGCCGAACTCTCCCCCAACTGGCTTCAAGCTGAGCAGCAACGGGATGTAGAGATTACTAAAATCATTAACGACTTTAAAACCGAACAAATGGACGATCAGTTAGCTAAGACTTATGTGCTGCGCTCTGGTATACTCTACCGCAAAATACAGCGGAATGGCCGGTCTAAATGCTTACCGTTCTTACCTCGCGCTTTAAGATGGTCTGTTGTCAATAATTTCCATGATTCCCTAGTCCATTTGGGTGTTGATAAAACTCGCGAGAAGCTTTTTGACTTTTACTGGTTTCCGGGCATGGCCCAATTTGTAAAGAAATTTGTTGAAAATTGTGTCACATGTAAAGTCGCGAAATCACATTCCGGTAAAGTCCAAGCTGAACTCCATCCGATACCGAAAGAGCCCGTCCCGTGGCACACAGTGCATATTGACGCAACGGGAAAATTAAGTGGCAAGAACGATAATAAAGAATACGCTTTTGTTCTTATAGACGCGTTCACCAAATTTGTTCTATTGTTCCATACGACCAACATCGACTCGAAGAGTAGTATTCGTGCAGTCACTCAAAGTGTAGCTCTATTCGGTGCCCCAACACGTATTATAGCTGACCAAGGCAGGTGCTTTGCTAGTAAAGAGTTTCGTGATTTTTGTACTGGCAAAAACATAGACTTGCATCTCATAGCAACCGGTTCTTCAAGGGCAAATGGCCAAGTAGAGCGCATAATAAGTGTTTTGAAGGCAATGCTTACCGCTGTGGAGACTAGTGGGGACAAATCGTGGCAGGATGCCTTAGGTGAGGTCCAGTTGGCTATTAATTGTACAGTAAATCGCGTGACAAAAGCTTCCCCGCTCGAACTTTTAATCGGAAAAGTCGCACGTCCATTATCTTTAATGTGTAGCGATGTAGAGACCGAAGTTGACATGAGGAGGTGCGGGAAGAAGCTTCACGAAGCATTCAAAAGGCCGCGGCATATGATAAAGCTCGTTTTGACAGTACCAAAGCCCCAATAAAGAGGTACTCTGTGAATGATTTTGTATTGTTAGAAAATGAAGAGCGTAATCAAACGAAGCTAGATCGTAAATATAAAGGTCCGTATAGAGTGGTTGAAATACTTGATGGCGATCGTTATACTTTGAAAGCCTTGGATTGTAACCGTACTTACAAGTACGCCCATGACCGTTTAAGAAGGATGCCAGAGGGTTATGTACCAGTCGAGGTTGAAGTTGAAGTACATGGTGATCAGAGTCGTGATGATTAAGTGCTTGATAAAAGGAACTTGAGTGGCTCTCAGGCCGTAGAGGTGTCGACCGTACTCGAAGTCATTACGTAGCCGTAGCCCGGTGGAAGTCGGTGTCTCTTAGGGTTACCTAAGTAGTCCGTGGGTGCGCGGTGTGCGTTTGGCTCGGGCGGAGGTCGTGGTCTTGGTAGACCGTATCGTGTGTAGTCAGTGGGTGATGCACACGTGGTTGTACAGAGTTGTACAAGCCGTACTGTATGAGTTATGATGGTCGTAGTCTCGAGTGTCCTTGAGTAGTAAAATAGTAAAAGACATGATACATGACTCTGGCATACTTCAATAATGGTGCTATTGTTAATTTTGAAACTGATTTTTAGATGCCTAATTGAATTTTTATCCTGATATTGTTAGTTAATTATCCTTACTGGATGGTAAGCAGGTGAAGATTGAAAATTAGTACACACTGATTGTATGAAAATGCTTAGTTGATTATTCTATTGTGACAAGGATTTTGTTAAGTCTTGGTTAAATTAAAACAATAGAGTTTTTAAGATTTTTTTTATTTTTTTAAAGACCCCATGGTGTAAGTGGTCCTGGTGGACCGTAGTGAGCAGATGCTCCTGCTTGTCGTTTGGTTCCAGATTGATACACGAGGGCGTGTACAAGCAGGATGGCCGTGTCGGTAATGGGACGCCAGTGCGGGTAGACCGCGCTGTCGGTAATGGGACGCCAGTGCGGCTAGACCGCGCTGTCGGTAATGGGACGCCAGTGCGGGTAGACCGCGCTCGACGGAGTCTACGACGCAGCGGTCGGCTGTAACGGGGTTCAGTCTTACGACAGCGGGCCTCGTGTTAAGTCGTCTAGAAACTGTCGCGTGTCCTATACAAGTTGATTGTCAAGTTGATTGATTGTGATAATTACGTAAACTACAGTCTTTATAATTATTCTGCCAACACTACCCTGCGTACGCCCATCTGATAGATCGTAACTATGGCCGAGGATAACGAACGAGAATCACCCTCGCCGATACATTCTTTTGTTTCGAATTCTAGATTCAAAAAGATGAAAAGTTATGATTTTTATAGTTATTACAAACTATAACGACCCACCTTTAAAGGTAGCCCTCGTATATGGCAAAAATTTAAATAGCTTTTGTAACGCTTTGTCGTACTCAATTTTTTTCGGCAGTGGTGGACCTAAACGACAGATACTTACGCAAGATCACGATCGGTCAGTCGCCAACGGAGAAGGGATTCACTCGCGAAACGGCGTTTGACATAGCTGTGGCGTCCGAAATTATGGCGGTTCTAGCGCTGGGCGTCAGCGTGGAGGACATTCGGCAGCGGCTCGCCAGTATGGTCGTCGCACTGGACAAACGGGGAAACCCTGTCACTGCTGATGACTTGGTAAGACTTGTAACAGATCTTCTCACGACAAGTTGTTTCTAATGCCACCGGCATTCGAAATATGTCAATTTTCGTGAAAGGCATGACCGTGAAGGACACTCAACAGACGGTCGCCGGTATGGTCATCGCACACGGCAAACAGGTAACCTTGTCATTGCAGATCAAGAAACTCAGCAAATCACTTTGACAATTTTACACATGACATGTTGTTCGTGATTATGATCGGCCTGGGAAAGGGCGTGAGCGTTGAGCATATGCGGTTTTTTATGACCTTTTTATAGCTTCTCCATGATTGTTTCTCTCAGTCGGGAATCACCACAAAGGTGACTCCGTAACAGACTACAATCACCAGGAAGTTTGCATGCTACACTTTCTATCGCTAGAGACTTTAACAGTTCAATAGGCAGTATCTATTTGAGTTACTGGTTATTTCAGTTATCCGAACCGCTTGGCTGTACCCGTCACTGTTATATCTTATAACTTAAATTGTTACGGTCGACTTGCAGAATAGTTTTATAGACGAAAATCAAGTTACCCAAACAAATGCATTTCAAATGCTCTAAATTCTTAATGATTAACAAAACTATATTATTTTATAGGGTATGACAGGTGCATTAATGGTGCTACTAAAAGACGCGTTCGAGCCCACATTAGTGCAGACGCTCGAGGGCACACCCGTGCTCGTACACACGGGCCCGTTCGCGAACATCGCACACGGCTGCTCCTCCGTGCTCGCCGACAAAGTTGCGCTCAAGCTCGCCGGCGAGCGAGGCTACGTCGCCACCGAGGCTGGCTTTGGATCCGATATTGGTATGTCGAATTACTTATTCTACTCAATGGCACTAAAATATCTTATTATTTCATTCTTTGTCTTCCATGTTATAAAATGTTTTATTGGGTATATTTTAATATATCATGTTATCAAATAAAAAAAATAGCCATTGTTAACATTTCTCTATCTATACAGAAATTGCCATACATTTCGAGTGAGTCATTGTTTTTATTTGACACTCAGAAAATATCTTAGTTTATTACAAATATAGTAATATTTGTACTACAGAAAAGTTATCATGTAAATGTGGGGTTATGTATGTTAATTTATAAACATATAATGTTCTGGTTATAATGTTATTTAATATGGATATGCACTAAGTCGCTTGTTCCTGATGGCGGTCGAATCACGAAAGCGCACCCCGCCATGTGCCTAGAGAACTCGGGGGGGTTTTAGTGGGTAGGCCAGTCCTCTATGGCCGGAAAGCTACACACGGTGTCATGGTGCATAAGGTCGCATTTCTCCCCCCACAAAAAAAAAGGTCGCTTGTTCTCGATCTCCACGAACAAGTGTCCGAGCTAGTAAGAGATGCGCCCATTTACCGTCCGGCTTGAAGGATCTTGTGATTTTAGTAGTGACGGGACAAGTTCGAGGTGCTGCCTCGCCACGTTAATTTCACCAGAGGGGCGATCGCACTAATAAATCACAAGCGAAACGCAACCGAACCGTTCGGCTTAACCAATCCGAACGCCACAATATCACGTCATCTGTTCGATGACGTGATATTCTAGCTCTCGGATTGGTTGAGTGGAACGATTTGGTTTCGTTTCAGCTGCGATTTGTTAGTGCGATTGCCCCCAGGACTCTTTGCGTACAAGGTATTCTATTACAGTCCATAAACATACCTTACAAACTCAACGCGTTAGTTTAGGATAGGTAATGTTTTGTGCCCCTCGTGGGCTTTCGAGCGCCGAGTCTTGGTCGCGGAGATCGGGCGAGATCTGTCTCCGCCGGCATTGATTAGGGAGGTTGGAGGGCTGTGGCCTCCTTCTGTGAAGCAGTGATGCTCCAGAAGGAGGTCGCCGAGCGGGGTCGGGAGATGGCCGATCCCACTCGAAGGAGGCAGCGCCGGGCTCGGTAGCACAGCTGCGGCGCCACCGCGGGAGGGGGACCACGCCCTTTCCGTGGCCGTCGTCAGTGGAGGAGATCGGGGGAGGTATTGTAACCTCCCCCGAGGAGGGCTCCCCTGTTGGTTCCCGGAAGTCGCTTAGTGTTCCCGGGGGCTCCCAACATGCCCGAGGAAGGCCATCCTTAAGGTTTTTAGTGGGTAGGCCTCCCCCTTCTAGGGAGGAGAGCCCCACATAACCGCCGGCTCGCCACAGTAGGGGGATGAAAAAAAAAGGGAAAGGTAATGTTTGTAAGGTACAAAAACAGGCAGCTCAGGAGTTCGCAATTTGCAGGCATGGAGAAGTTCTTTGATATCAAGTGTCGCGCCAGCGGCAGCGTGCCGGAGTGCGTGGTGCTGGTGTGCACGGTGCGCGCGCTCAAGATGCACGGCGGCGGGCCCAGCGTCACTGCCGGCGCGCCGCTCGACGAAGTTTACGTCAAGGTACCATCACACCCGGGGCTTACCATCATCTGCAAACAAGCTATTCATATTCCATTCAGTTTATTATAGGTTTCTAAATTGCGTCTTGTTATTTCGTACACTGTTCATTTTAACTTGAATCGTAATACGTTTGTCATGACTAATTTGATCTGCATTCATCGGACTTTTTGACCAATTATTTAACGAGTAATTGTATACGTCGTAAAGTCTCTGTGCGCCGTTAATCAAAGAATCTGTTACTAAAAAAATTAACTTCATGCTTCGTTAAAGCATTGCAGTTCCCGATAGGGAATTTTTAAAATGCCTAACGCATGGTACAGCGGCATAGTGACACGCCGTAAAAAGCGGGGCAGAATTCAGCTGAAGAGCTACAGACTCATCACTCGCTTCTGAGCTTCTTATAAGCTGTTCTCGAGTATTCCTGTAATTCGTAGCACATCTGTAATCCGCACAAGTCACAGAACACAGTAATTAACTTCATTGGCATATTTTACCATTCAAACCGGAACACATAAATGCGAGCACTGTTATTGAGTTAAAAATAAGAAGGACGGTACCCATATACCCCACGCCACAAAAGAAACATGTCTGTGGTAACCTATACAAAATTAAAATAAATTTAGTAACGCAAAATAATAATTACTTCCGTATGCAAAGTAGGTATACACTAACTTATTAATTATCGATTAACAGATTAAAAACGGAATGCATGGAAAAAAACTATATAGAAAGAGACGTACTCTTGTCTCAATTGAATATTAGTAATATAGTCTCCGGGTGCTTCTCAATGTCTTTTGTCAAAACTAGGTAGCAGATTTTGTTAAACAAGAAAACCTCTCTTACTCACGATTTATGAGGTTATGTTTATCTAAGCTACAATGGGGCTGACACAATAAAATCTCATCAAAGGTTAATAAATAAATAACGATTAAAGCAATATCGAAGATAGATTGCTTAATCAGATGACTTGCAATCTCAAACGATGAGAGACATATCTTTGAAATATTCATTCATCATTCATCAGATCAGAGAAATTGCTACAGTTATTTTTTTATAAATTTGCACTTAATTAATTTCCAGGAAAACCTTGAGTTGTTGAGCAAGGGTCTATGCAACTTGGGCAAGCACATCAGCAACGGTAACAAGTTTGGAGTCCCTGTCGTTGTTGCTATCAATAAGCACAGGTATGTATTAACGCTGACTATAATTATCATATAGCTAAAGAATAAAATCTATATTACAAATCACTATTTATATCATCCCAAAACCTTCTCATGGCGGAGACTATAGAGGAATTGAGTACAATGATCAAAGGATTCAGAAAAGTCTTCCTACAACTGAGTCTTAAAAGGAACATTGTCAACAGTTTGTTGACATAAATGTTGATTAATTGTTGTCTGGTGAATTTGCAATTAACTCACCTTGTCATTATTACGCGATTTAATGACATATAATGGCCTGATGATTTTAATAATTTCTATTTACTTGCTGGATTAATTCATTTGTCATTATCATCATTTCAGCCGAGAGACATCAATTGCCTACCCAAATAGGTCTACCCAAGGATCTCCACACCGATTGGTCCTGCGCTGCTAGCATTCGGCGTCGTACTGCAATTTTAATTAAATTGTCGGGCCATATTGTGGGAGACCTATCAACATAATATTATATTTAGTTTTAAGCACAGTGGTGATTTAATAAATAAAAAAAACATCTACGTTTCACAATTCAAAATCTAAGATTCTCGTTTATTCCTAATATTCAATTTAAGAAACATTCAATTATTCACATATAAAATATACGTAAGTGAATCATGTGATTCGTTTCGAAAATCGAAATAGGCGAAAGCACTAAAGATCAACTATGGGTCGAAGTGCAAAAAGTACCGGATTGGAGCAGCCGTAAAAAGAAAAATGTACTTGAGTCTCTCGGCGAAAATTATAATGATGATGAACAAATAGTTTATTATTATTTAGTAAGAGACAATTGGTAATATTGGGTAACATTGTAGTAAAGACAGTACATTGCAGTAACAATGAGTAACGTTGTAGTAACGACACCGATGCGGAAGTGCGCATGGTGCGCGAGTACGCGGAACAAAACGGCGCGTTCCGCGCGGTGGTGTGCTCGCACTGGGCGCTCGGCGGCCGCGGCGCGCTCGACCTCGCGGACGCCGTCGTGGCCGCCTGCGACTCCCCGCACAAGTACGTATCCGCGTGGGAAACACGCACATACTTATAGTTCCGCGCGGTGGCGTGCTCGCACTGGGCGCGCGGCGGCCGCGGCGCGCTCGACCTCGCGGACGCCGTCGTGGCCGCCTGCGACTCCCCGCACAAGTACGTATCCGCGTGGGAAACACGCACATACTTATAGTTCCGCGCGGTGGCGTGCTCGCACTGGGCGCGCGGCGGCCGCGGCGCGCTCGACCTCGCGGACGCCGTCGTGGCCGCCTGCGACTCCCCGCACAAGTACGTATCCGCGTGGGAAACACGCACATACTTATAGTTCCGCGCGGTGGCGTGCTCGCACTGGGCGCGCGGCGGCCGCGGCGCGCTCGACCTCGCGGACGCCGTCGTGGCCGCCTGCGACTCCCCGCACAAGTACGTATCCGCGTGGGAAACACGCACATACTTATAGTTCCGCGCGGTGGCGTGCTCGCACTGGGCGCGCGGCGGCCGCGCGCGCTCGACCTCGCGGACGCCGTCGTGGCCGCCTGCGACTCCCCGCACAAGTACGTATCCGCGTGGGAAACACGCACATACTTATAGTTCCGCCGGTGGCGTGCTCGCACTGGGCGCGCGCGGCCGCGGCGCGCTCGACCTCGCGGACGCCGTCGTGGCCGCCTGCGACTCCCCGCACAAGTACGTATCCGCGTGGGAAACACGCACATACTTATAGTTCCGCGCGGTGGCGTTGCTCGCACTGGGCGCGCGGCGGCCGCGCGCGCGCTCGACCTCGCGGACGCCGTCGTGGCCGCCTGCGACTCCCCGCACAAGTACGTATCCGCGTGGAAACACGCACATACTTATAGTTCCGCGCGGTGGCGTGCTCGCACTGGGCGCGCGGCGGCCGCGGCGCGCTCGACCTCGCGGACGCCGTCGTGCCGCCTGCGACGCCCGCACAAGTACGTATCCGCGTGGGAAACACGCACATACTTATAGTTCCGCGCGGTGGCGTGCTCGCACTGGGCGCGCGGCGGCCGCGGCGCGCTCGACCTCGCGGACGCCGTCGTGGCCGCCTGCGACTCCCCGCACAAGTACGTATCCGCGTGGGAAACACGCACATACTTATAGTTCCGCGCGCGTGGCGTGCTCGCACTGGGCGCGCGGCGGCCGCGGCGCGCTCGACCTCGGCGGGACGCCGTCGTGCGCCTGCGCTCCCCGCACAAGTACGTATCCCCGCGTGGGAAACACGCACATACTTATAGTCCGCGCCGGTGGCGTGCTCGCACTGGGCGCGCGGCGGCCGCGGCGCGCTCGACCTCGCGGACGCCGTCGTGGCCGCCTGCGACTCCCCGCACAAGTACGTATCCGCGTGGAAACACGCACATACTTATAGTTCCGCGCGGTGGCGTGCTCGCACTGGGCGCGCGGCGGCCGCGGCGCGCTCGACCTCGCGGACGCCGTCGTGGCCGCCTGCGACTCCCCGCACAAGTACGTATCCGCGTGGGAAACACGCACAATACTTATAGTTCCGCGCGGTGGCGTGCTCGCACTGGCGCGCGGCGGCCGCGGCGCGCTCGACCTCGCGGACGGCCGTCGTGGCCGCCTGCGACTCCCCGCACAAGTACGTATCCGCGTGGGAAACACGCACATACTTATAGTTCCGCGCGGTGGCTGCTCGCACTGGGCGCGCGGCGGCCGCGGCGCGCTCGACCTCGCGGACGCCGTCGTGGCCGCCTGCGACTCCCCGCACAAGTACGTATCCGCGTGGGAAACACGCACATACTTATAGTTCCGCGCGGTGGCGTGCTCGCACTGGGCGCGCGGCGGCCGCGGCGCGCTCGACTCGCGGACGCCGTCGTGGCCGCCTGCGACTCCCCGCACAAGTACGTATCCGCGTGGGAACACGCACATACTTATAGTTCCGCGCGCGGTGGCGTGCTCGCACTGGGCGCGCGGCGGCCGCGGCGCGCTCGACTCCTCGCGGACGCCGTC
This sequence comes from Scirpophaga incertulas, assembly GCA_036419045.1. Taxonomy (NCBI): domain Eukaryota; kingdom Metazoa; phylum Arthropoda; class Insecta; order Lepidoptera; family Crambidae; genus Scirpophaga; species Scirpophaga incertulas. The sequence goes on from CM071643.1 coordinate 10,660,079, forward strand.
GTGGCCGCCTGCGACTCCCCGCACAAGTACGTATCCGCGTGGGAAACACGCACATACTTATAGTTCCGCGCGGTGGCGTGCTCGCACTGGGCGCGCGGCGCCGCGGCGCGCTCGACCTCGCGGACGCCGTCGTGGCCGCCTGCGACTCCCCGCACAAGTACGTATCCGCGTGGGAAACACGCACATACTTATAGTTCCGCGCGGTGGCGTGCTCGCACTGGGCGCGCGGCGGCCGCGGCGGCGCGCTCGACCTCGCGGACGCCGTCGTGGCCGCCTGCGACGCCCGCACAAGTACGTATCCGCGTGGGAAACACGCACATACTTATAGTTCCGCGCGGTGGCGTGCTCGCACTGGGCGCGCGGCGGCCGCGGCGCGCTCGACCTCGCGGACGCCGTCGTGGCCGCCTGCGACGCCCCGCACAAGTACGTATCCGCGTGGAAACACGCACATACTTATAGTTCCGCGCGGTGGCGTGCTCGCACTGGGCGCGCGGCGGCCGCGGCGCGCTCGACCTCGCGGACGCCGTCGTGGCCGCCTGCGACGCCCCGCACAAGTATGTATCGCGTGGGAAACACGCACATACTTATAGTTCGCGCGGTGGCGTGCTCACACTGGGCGCGCGGCGGCCGCGGCGCGCTCGACCTCGCGGACGCCGTCGTGGCCGCCTGCGACTCCCCGCACAAGTACGTATCCGCGTGGGAAACACGCACATACTTATAGCTCCGCGCGGTGGCGTGCTCGCACTGGGTGCGCGGCGGCCGCGGCGCGCTCGACCTCGCGGACGCCGTCGTGGCCGCCTCCGACTCCCCGCACAAGTACGTATCCGCGTGGGAAACACGCACATACTTATAGTTCCGCGCGCGTGGCGTGCTCGCACTGGGCGCGCGGCGGCCGCGGCGCGCTCGACCTCGCGGACGCCGCCGTGGCCGCCTGCGACTCCCCGCACAAGTACGTATCCGCGTGGAACACGCACATACTTATAGTTCCGCGCCGTGGCGTGCTCGCACTGGGCGCCCTCTCCCCCTTGGTGATACGTAGTGAGGTTTAAGACTAACCCCCCCCCCCCCCCTCCTAACATCACGTATATTTTTAGTATCTACAAAGAATTTTATAATTTGGGGAGCCGGTAACACTGAAAGTCCCGTCATAGCGAATCAAAAAATATTTATTTAAATAAATATTACATAAGTATAGGAATAAATTAAGCTCGGTATGCGTGGATTCCTATTGACGAAACAATGTTAAAAAAAATATTAAAAAAATTAAAAAGTCTTTCATTGTCATCGTCATCGTGGCAAGTCAAGATAACACAATACGCCACGCTGCTCAACTGTTTCGCGCGTTTAACGAAAAAATAAAAACACGTGATATCTTACTACACGCCCCCCCCCTGTGTTATTTTCGTGATTTTTATCAAATCGGGAGGGATTTGATAAATTCCTCTCCCCTTTCAAGCCTCACGTGATTAATGGACAATCCCTTTTTTCTTTTACTTGCTACACGATGACATTATTTCATGTCCCAATTATATTTATTTTTTAAGTTAATTTATTATTAACAATAACGTGCTCACAATATAAAGGACAACACTACTTAAACTAATTCTAGTTTTTCCGAGTGATGCCGATTCGCATTGACTCAATACAATACACAGTAGGTAGGTACAAAAAAACAATAAAAAAACATATCAAACAGGTCGGTAGTGGCAAATTTATAATAACAATGCGGTAGCTGAACAACAGGCCCCGCACTTCGAGCGAACAAACCCGATACATCGTCTCCGCGGTCGTAGCATGCTACTCTAACTTACATACATTTACTATTGCTGCGAAGCGACAATGACACACCGTACACCGATTTCACGAGTACGGGTCCTGAGATCGGTCTTCTCGATACAGCATGTTCTTTTTTATCTTTACAAAAGCCCACATTATGCTCATACCGTTTGTTTTTATTTACTATTTATCTACTAAAATAATTAATTAATTTATTTAATATTTATTAATTATATAACTAAACTTTGAGTGTAGATAGAAAGTATTCCTTTAAATGATATTTCATATTCTTTTTATTTACTTTTTGTTTAAGGTTTACAGGTAACTCTTTAATTAATTGTGGAATTTTATATTGCAGTTGGAATGATCCGTATTTATTATTGTAATGGCGACAGATCAACTGCTTTCTTTGTGCATACGCGAGAATACGCGTAGTATTCTTATTATGCGTGTCCGTTATTCTGTCAATACTCTCATCAAAATAGTGCTCCACAAGTAATGCATACTTAACTTTTTGGTGTATCGGCAAAATTTTGCAGTAATGAAATAAGTCATAGTCGTTTCTTTTAAATTTTCAATTTAATATTAGATGGTACGTTAAATTTTTAAGATTCGCCGTTGCAAACTGTATATTTTGTCGAGATGCGTCCTATAAGTAAGCCCGTAACTACTGAGACCATAGATATCACTGATTCACCAAGTGCATTATATATAGTGAACGCAGCACTTTAAAGGGAATGCTATGTTTAACTATACAGCTTTTGGCCATATAGCCCATAGTTTGTCACATACTGAGTCAATATGATCAACCCATTTCATACGACTATCCATGACTAAACCAAGGTATTTGTGTTTGTCTACGGTATTAAGTGCTGGGCAATTACATATACCGCTATTACTATGTAAGCAGTTATGTTCATGTGCAATAATTTTTATTGGTAAGTGATTCTATTTCGGGATGTGCTTATATACATTAATTTAGTTTTTTTTTGCATTTAAAACCAGGCCAGCATCGTGAGACCATTTCAATAGGTTGGAAAATTCATCTTGCAGTTGTTTCACAGCCTTTTCAATATCATCGTGTATTGAAACTAAGCAAGTATCGTCAGCATATTGAAATATTTTACATTTACTTATTACATTGACAACACTATTGACATAGGATATGTAATGCAAAGGGCCCATGACAGATCCCTGAGCAGTAACTTCAGTTACCTGCATTTTGTCACTGAGCACTTTCCTCTACCTTTACGCAAAAAGAGCGATTTTTCAAATAATCCCGGCACCAGTTCTACGTTATCTATACTAATATATAATCTATCTATACTAATATATAAAGCTGAAGAGTTTGTTTGTTTGTTTGTTTGAACGCGCTAATCTCCGAAACTACTGGTGCGATTTGAATAATTCTTTTTTTGTTGGATAGTCCATTTATCGAGGAAGGCTATAGGCTAAATAACATTACGCTATGACCAATAGGAGCAAAGACAGAGCGGTAAATGTGTAAAAAACGGGGAAAATTATTCATTTTTGAAGGCTTTCTTTGCGTGCGCTGCGAAAACGGTTCAAGATACACAAAAAATATGTATGAAAGAATTATTCCTCTATACATGATCTAAAAAAAGTCCGCGACGGCATATGTCTATCTTTTAAGGTTTAGTCACAATGACCGTTTTTATGGTACCAAATTTGGTCGAAATAATTTGTTTAAGTTGTATCAACATAATAATATTAATCTTTATTCAAATATAAATATAAATATGTTGTTGGTTAACCAAAAATCTGCCGGAAGTCACTATTCCACGCGGACGAAGTCGCGGGCAAAAGCTATATATATATATATATATATATATATAATATATATATAGTTAGTCAATATCCTATCAACTGCAACCTATTTTTGTTAACTTACTTAGATAAAAGCTCATGTAAGATTTGAAATTAATTTAAATTTCCTCACACAAACAGTTAAGTTTCAGAGATATTTGTACAATGTAGAAATCATATACCAGGTAAAAGATCATCTATGTGTGAAAAAGGTTCTATATAGATAAAGAATTTTAATGACTTTTTAGGAGACAAATTTATAGCTTATCAAATACGATCGATACGATAATTATTTACGATCTGTGAAAATTCTAATTGTGACTTGAAATTGCTTTTGTTCAAAGGTTCAACTACTTGTATCAACTGAACATGTCCATCACCGACAAAATCCAGAAGATAGCCACAGAAATGTACGGCGCCGGCAAAGTTGAGTACACAGACAAGGCCATGAACAAAATCAAAGTCTTTAGCGAGATGGTGTGTATAATTTAGATTTTCTAACTGTTATAGAAAATGCCAGCCACGACGAAACGTCACACTACACTTCCTAATTGCTAAAAATATTAATGATTGCACTTTTTCACAAATATTTAATATTTACATTATTATACTCTCAAAATAGGCAATAGGTGCACGCGCACATAATAATAAATATAAAGGCGATTGTCTGTCTTTATCAGGAGCAGCCATAGTGTGAGTAGTAGTGTAGTAGTCGTCAGTGTAAGTGAAGGTAACAGCAAAATAATACGCCGAAACTCAATCAAAAGGTTATTTAATTAACTAAATATCTCTCTAATTATAGTCACAAAAAAAAATAAGGCACTGGTATATATTTTAACACTTATTTAATTTCCGATAATCATCTAAAACATCAAAAGTCACTAAATTACGCGGATCAAAAGCGATTCGTCGCATTCGTGGTGCACTCTCCATGAACGTCTCACCAGAAGTGAAGTTCAATATGACCGCGCCAACCATCGACACGACGTTCTGCTAGAGTGACGTGTGCGTAGTCACATTGTGAACCAAAATGACGATTAGAAATAATAGTGAAACAAAAATGCCCAATCACCTTGTTAATCATTGAATATTGTTGATCACCTTGTTACTCATGTCGCTACATCTCACCACATCATCCACCACACCACTCATCTCTCATCTCTTTCTCGCCCGGGAGCATGTACGGTTTACGTACATTACACAATCCAATGCCGCGGCCACGGTCGCGGTCACACGCGTTTCGTCAGCATTTCATGCACACCAACAAGCTTGTATGATACATACATTAAAGTTAGTACACAATCAACCATTCCATCATTCGCACGTTTCTTACCAAAACCATAAATATACCATTCTTTCGCGTGTGCTCATTAATACCATTATATACCTAATTTAGTACCATTTACAATAAATAAACAAGTGTCTTATATCAGTGCATTTTAATAAACCATCTCTCTCTCTCTAAATGTGTGGACAGTAACCGTACACTACTATCAATCTAGTTCCGATGTAATATAACAGGTGGCGCTAGCAATGCACCGTCAAATAGATATATGTGCACAATATACTACAAAAAAAAAAAAGGAAATACACTATACCATACAGTGGTGGAATGCGGTTTTGTAGATGGAACTGTCAATAAAGTATTTAAAGGCAGTAATTGTTATGTAATCTACAGTGATAACTTAAAGTCACATACCTACATTTGACATTATACGATGTGTTCGCAATACGAATCATTCGCTTTATTATAATATAATTAACAGACCATTTTTTCTCAGGGTTACGACAAACTTCCAGTGTGTATGGCGAAGACCTCCAACTCTCTGACGGGAGATGCGAGCATCAAGGGCGCTCCTACGGGATTCCCCCTCAAAGTGACCGACGCGTTCGTATCCGTCGGCGCTGGGTTTTTGGTAGCCATGGTGGGGGATATATCGCGCATGCCGGGGCTGCCCACGCGGCCTAGCATCTTCGACATCGACCTCGACACTGCCACTGGACAGATTGACGGATTGTTCTAAGCATTTGGACTTAATGAGCTTATGCACGTTTGATATAGCTTTCGGGATTTTATGACACCGGAGAATAAGTATTAGTTATCGGTTAACTTTATATATCCGAATACGTTTGACTGCGCTGTGTATTATAAAATGATATTATTTTATGTTGTGCAAAATATATTTGTCACAAATTTTAGCCGACTTTAAAAAATCCGGTAATAATTTTGGATGTATCAAAATAAAAAACCGAATATTTTACGTAAAAGCAATAACGTAAATTTCGTTTATTGTTTCTTAATAATGAACTTAGTAAAGATGAAAGTAATAACAATTGAGTTTCTTACAAATTACCGTGAGGTGTATTTTGTTTGTGATTAGGTCAAAATTAATTTGGACCGTTTACCGATGCCCAACATTTATTCTGCCGTAGATAATAGTATTTTATAGGTGCACCATTCGTGGATCTTTTGAATAATACATGCGAAAATATGACATGCAGAAAGACATTTTCTTACGTGTATACTGAAATTATTACGATAGTTGTCATTTCATCATGATTATTTGTAGTTTAACCACCAAGCCCATTTCATAATATATTATAACCATTAAAATAACTATTTATTCGTATTATAAACAAAGCAATTTTAAATGAGTAATAGGATATATCAAGCATTATACATATAAAATTTTATTTGCACGTTAAAGATCTGTACATAAAATATTAAGATCAAAAGCAATATCATATAATGTTATAGTTGAAATTATTGTTTTATATCTTTATTAAAAAGTAATTCATATTTTATTTTGAACGAGTTTTATTTGAAATTATCTTAATATATGCCTTATGTCACTTCTCTAATCGTAATATTAACTGTGAAACGTTGACAGCGCTCTTGTTGTTGTATTGTTACAAAATCCATTGTGCAGTTCAATCGTACCGATAAGCTATTCTGTCGAAACTTTATCTACAAATGCAGAGGTGATAGTTTTATAATTTGTCAATCACACGTTACTCGTTAGGCGTCCCGCTGTCGACCGCGGGGTGTCATACTCGCCGAAGATGTCAGTGGGCGAGGCATCTAATGAAATATTGCTTTATTGTTGTTTTGGCATCAGATTATAACATTGAGATGAAAATGCCGTCTGATATGTGTGACCACAGTGTCTAGTCAGGCTACAGTTATGATTAGAGTCACTCAATGGTATCGTTTAAGATATTCTCGTCTATGTGATAAGAATTTGTCAGAGTATAAAAGTCGTTGTTTTTAAAAAATATGTTCTTATAAATCAATAGTGTTTCATGCACTCTATTATCTATGATTGAGTTTGAAACTTGAATGTATACAGATATTTATCATTTATTCGGTCACTTTTTTTACATATTAAAATAATGCGTCTAGAATTATACACATTCAGAAAAATGGTAGCAATAGTAAAGTGAAAGTAGAACTATGCGTCATACTTTGCCATTTGGTAAATGTAAAAGTTTAATTGAGATTTCATTTAGACAATCCATCGTAGTTGACAAAGATCTAATCGTCATAATATTGTTAAGTTACGTTCGAGCCGACGTTGAAACGTATATGAGCTGTGTTGATTATCCTTAACCTAAGTACCAGTGCAGTAGAATTGCCATATTAGTACATTATGATACTAGTGTGCAAAGTTGTTCATTGCACACGAGGCGGTATTGGTCGCGCGAGCCGTAAGGTGAGCGCGACAATTTAGCCGAGGATGCAATTAACAATGCTCACGAGTTTCATACGACGTTTTTCAACACAATTTGAGGAAAAAAGCTAATAAAATGCAAATTTTTATTTATTAAAACAATTAGTAAATGTACAATTTGCGAAGTGATACTGTACAGATTTTGCGGGCATTTTTACGGTTTGAGATATAAATTTACATTCAACAAACTTGCATTGAGGTGCAATAGTAATCAAAGATTCACTATAATTTTATTTAAATACATTATATTATCATATGCTGTTTTCTTGAATTTATAAAATTTTGGCTGAATGATAATTTGACTCGTGTCTGTATGCCGATGCCGCCATTACGCTGAGCGGCGCGCGCATGCGCGATTGCGCGGTAAAAATGAAAGTTGGTTGTTGCCGTTCAAGAACATTATTGCGCTTTTATAACTTTTCTTCATTGATAAATACATATTAAACATTAGAATACATTTGTTCGAGAAAAAGAAAGTGCTACCAGACTAAATTAAGAATGCATTGTACGTATATAAAAACGTCTTGTAACAGGGAACAACCGAATTTTATCGGGTTATAAATATTGCACACTAGTGCGTAATGAAATTGCGCACTAGTGTGCAATATCCTAGTTTTTGAGATTAAAAACACGCATGAAACAGCCCCGTTATGAGAACTTGTGTTGAAAAATAATATATTACATCGATAACTGATAATAATAGTATACCTACTTGCTTTAAAATCTACGATATCGATAGAACGAGGTGGAATTCCTCCACTACCTAAATGAACGAGGTAGGTACAGAAATGAACGGCTCGTCGGCGGGCGCGAGGAAATCGCGCCAGCGGATGCGGGGACCCGGGAGGCCGGGGGGCGTGGTTGGTGGTGGAGATCGGGGGAAGTATTGTAACCTCCCCCGAGGAGGGCTCTCCTGTATCGACGGGGGAGCGGAGGCTAGGGGTTCCCGGAAGTAGCTTGGTGTTCCCAGCGGCTCCCTACATCCTGAGCCCGCGAATACGGCGACCCGGGAGGGACCACGCCCCTTCCGTAGCCGGGAGGCGTCGTCGGTGGTGGAGATCGGGGGAGGTATTGTAGCCTCTCCCGAGGAGGGCTCCCCTGCATCGGCGGGGGAGCGGAGGCTGGAGGTTCCCGAAAGTAGTTTGGTGTTCCCGGGGGCTCCCTACATGCCTGATGAAAGCCATCCCTGCGGTTTTAGTGGGTAGGCCTCCCCCTTCTGGGGAGGAGAGCCCCACATAACCGCCGGCTCGCCACAGCCGGGGTATGCAACTTAATGCATTTTCCTCAGGGGAACAAAAAAAAAAAGGTACAGAAATGAAACAACGACTATCGCTTATACACTATATTTTCGAATCACTTACGTTAAAAAACCTGATTTATGAATGTCGATCCTCGCGAGGAGTTAGGCGTCTCCGTCGGGTGCGTCAGAGTGGTCGAGTTCGTCAATGATTTCGGTGGGCGTGAAAACGGGTGGCGCTTTAGCGCGTTTGTTGGCGTTCTGGTTGCGGCCGTTGCCGTTGCCGTGGTCGTCGTCGTCGTCGTCGGAGTCCGCGGCGGGGTGCGCGGCCACGAACCGCTCCGGGTCGCGGGGCGCGGCCGCCGCGCCGCTGCCCGGGGCGGACCACTGCCGAGGGCGCTGCGGGCACGGTGCAATAATATCTATTAATAATATTCTTAACACTTTCACAGATAATAAACTTTTTATTTAAACTTAGTATTACCGTCCGTCACGATTAATTACGGCAGCTGTCAATTGTGGAAACTGCAGGATTCCTTAATTCATATGTTATTAAAAAAAAAACAATTTTAAGTACCATTCCAAGATTACCTGTTGGTGGTGGTGGCGGATGGCGGCCAGGTACATGTCGTACACGTAGCGCGCCATGTGCGGCATGTCGCGCGCGCGCAGCACCAGCTCGGGCGGCACGGCGGCCGGTATAGCCGGGTAGTGGCGGTGGTGGTGGTGGCGGTGGGTACCTGTTGGTGGTGGTGGCGGATGGCGGCCAGGTACATGTCGTACACGTAGCGCGCCATGTGCGGCATGTCGCGCGCGCGCAGCACCAGCTCGGGCGGCACGGCGGCCGGTATAGCCGGGTAGTGGCGGTGGTGGTGGTGGCGGTGGGTACCTGTTGGTGGTGGTGGCGGATGGCGGCCAGGTACATGTCGTACACGTAGCGCGCCATGTGCGGCATGTCGCGCGCGCGCAGCACCAGCTCGGGCGGCACGGCGGCCGGTATAGCCGGGTAGTGGCGGTGGTGGTGGTGGCGGTGGGTACCTGTTGGTGGTGGTGGCGGATGGCGGCCAGGTACATGTCGTACACGTAGCGCGCCATGTGCGGCATGTCGCGCGCGCGCATCACCAGCTCGGGCGGCACGGCGGCCGGTATAGCCGGGTGGTGGTGGTGGTGGTGGGTACCTGTTGGTGGTGGTGGCGGATGGCGGCCAGGTACATGTCGTACACGTAGCGCGCCATGTGCGGCATGTCGCGCGCGCGCATCACCAGCTCGGGCGGCACGGCGGCCGCCGCCGCGCGCTGCGCGGGGTACTTCTCCCCCGGGACCAGCTCCAGCTCAAGGGGGCGCTCCACTAGCTGCGTGGGTACAATGTGAAAATTATATTCAACCCACTGAAATACATAGACGAGTAAAACTGTTGAAACGGACTTCTGTTATGTATTTCTTCGGATATACCAAAATAAATACGTTTCATTGACACTAACACGTTCGTGGAATGAGCTATAACAGTACTCGATGAAAACAAATTATGTAGCGCTTTCCGAAGCTTCTAGGAAGGAGTTGGAAGTATATTGATTTGTTCCCGACATTGGTATACTCACGAAGTAAGGGTTTTTACGTAGAGAGATGTCCAGAAATCTCATGATGCTGACCGCTTTGGCCAATGACACTTGGAATTATTATTGCAGACTCAAATTAGAGCAAACTTGTTATATGTTTGGCAACACATAACATTTCACATTTGCACTATGAGAACCGCCAATATTACAAGCGCCGTAAAAACTATTTCAAGGTTAACGTGTAAATAAATACAAACACATGTTGATGATAATGGCAACTGCACACAACGTTAAATACGAAACGTTAATTTACGACGGTAACGCAAATTAAAGAACAAGCAAGTAATGTGTTTTGGTACTTTAAATGCAGTATCCGATATGTATCCTTACTAATATTATAAATCCGAAAGTGAGTTTGTTTGTTTGTTCTGCCGTAACTACTGAACCGATTGCTTTGAAATTTTGCAGACGTAAAGATAAAAGTCCGGATTAAATAATAGGCTTTATCCCGGAAAAATAGACAGATCCCACGGGATGCGCAATAAAGGCTTCGCTTAAAAACTACTGCACAAATTTTCATGCGGTTTTCATCAATAGATAGAGTGATTCTTGAGCAAGGTTTTGCGGTATTTTTTATCTCGGAAAAACGAATAGTCCCACGGGAAGCGCGATAAAACCTTCGCGCCATAAACCGACATCCGCGCATATGTAGCCGTAGGCAAAAGCTATTGACCCTTAACCCTCTATAGACCCAATCCCGAAATACATGCGGGCGAAGCCCCGGGCAGAAACCTAGTTGTATATATGTAATTGGTTTTGATGCTGCTACGTTTGGTGCAGTCAAGTGATTAGCATAGTATGCGAAGGGTACCGGATTTCATTCCCATACAGGAGACGTATTTTTGAATCATTAGACGTGAATTTGGAATACGAATACGAATACAAATCGTACGTGAAATTATTTTCTACTGCTTACAAATTTATAGGTTTTTGAATCACTCGAATTCAGTGTTGTCATTAAAAACAAATTCTTAATTATATTCCGTTTCACGCAGAAAAATTGAAAATCACAACAACAAAAATTAAAATATATGTACTCAAACAATATTTACTTATTATTATGTAAGCTTTACATTAACCAGAGTAAATTTATCACTGTCAACGTCACTTCAGCGTTGATTATTCACTAGTAGAAATCAAAAACGAGTGGGTTGAACCACTCGTTGCATAACGCATGAAATGAAAGTTCAGAAATAGAGAATTCGGTAATTCGTATACGAATCTCACGATTTCGATTGCGAATTGGTTTTCTATAGTTTCAAAAATTCGTCTCCTGCACACATTTTTATGAGCTACATAAATTGGCTCCGTTCTGAGTGATGTGTTACGTTATTTAAAAAAAATATTAGCATGTTCAACTTACAACATATTATGAAAGCTTGTTTTCTAATGTAGTAGTATGTCGTTACCTGGTTGAATGTGGGTTGCAGTTCATAGCAGTTCCGGAAGAGGTTGGCCCGGGCGAAGATATAGAGCCCCAAGCGAGCCCTGGACGCCGCCACTATGAGACGCCGCAGATCGCGCACGTGCCCGACGGCTTTCGTGCGAACTAGCGACACCAGTGCTATGTCGTTCTGCTGCCCTTGGTATTTGTCCACTGTGGTTACCTGCAAACGCGTAATACTTATTTATGCAACTGTTGTATAATTAGGGGTATTAAAACACGAATGTGGGTTTATCACATGAGTGTTTTAATACCTAATTATAACAGTTGCATACAAGACTTTATCTACAATCATGATGTGAATCCTCTATAAAAGATTCTCATACCATAGGGTATTGTACAGTGTTGTAAGAACTATGTAAATTCAAGAAAAGTCTAATTACGAAGCATGTAAAATAAACAAACCTTAATAAGTAAAATAATTATTTATTGTAATAATTATTTACATTTTGGATCGTAATTATTGAAATGCACTTGAACATTTGCACCTTATTGAATGTTGCCAGGTCCTGATGTACTTTGAATATTTATATTCACTACTTCATTATTTCTATTTTCTATAGAACTTAAAATTTGATTTGACACGTGGATTTTGTTGGATATAGAGTCATTAATGTAGCCTTCAGCAACGGATGTGGATTTTGTGGATTTCAGCAACAGATGTGGATTACGAGATTCCGAAATTACGAATTAGTCTACAATTTATTGATCTTTTTTTTTAAATTTTGCGATCTAGTGAAAATGTCATTGCATGAGAATGTTCTTTTTTTGAAATTTATAATATCACGCGTTTGGATGATATAATGATCATAATATCATTGAGTGTTTTAATGTTGGCAATTAGCTAATTGTTATAGGTTCTTTTATAGAGGATTAATAGGATGATAGTAGATAAACATATTTAAATTAGTATCCTAGTATTACACTTTTTTTTTTATGGGGAATGCATTATGCTCCTTGACGCCGTGTGTGGGGCTCTCCGGTCTGAGAGGACCGGCCTACCCACTAAAACCCCCCTGAGTTCTCTAGGCCCATGCGGGGCACATGGCGGGGTGCGCTTTCTTGTAATATGTATTGTGACAAAATCAATTGTGCAGTTCAATCGTAACGATAAGCTATTCAGTCGAAACTTTGTCTACAAATGCAGAGGTGATAGTTTTATAACTTGTCAATCACATGTTACTCGTTAGGCGTCCCGCTGTCGGCCGCGGGGCGTCATACTCGCCGAAGATGTCAGTGGGCGAGGTATCTAATGCAATAATGCTTTATTGTTGTTTTGGCATCAGATTATAAGATTGAGATGAATATGCCGTTTGATGTGTGTGGCCACAGTGACTAGTCAGGCTACAGTTATGATTAGAGTCACTCGTTTAAGATATTCTCGTCTATGTGATAAGAATTTGTCAGAGTATAAATGCCGTTGTTTTTAAAAAAATATGTTCATACACACACTTCTACCTGTGGTTACCTGCAAACGCGTAAACATATTTAAATTAGTATCCTAGTATTATCCTTAATTAGTAAACTAGTCTAGTAATTGCTAATATGAAGTAATTGTAACTGGAAAATATTGATACTACAAGATATTTACTTAATAATGCTTACAATACAAGATATTTACAATGCTTGTGACAAGCATTGTAAATATTACGGAACACTTTATTTTAATAATAAAACAATAGCTACTATCCATTCATTTCATGATTGCCATTCGAAATTGTTTTCATTTCTATCATATTTTAGCTTACACGATTAGTAATTGAGCATGCGCGCTCGTTAGGACGGTTTTTTATTTTTTACTAAGTTGTATGTTGTTTAATCTCACGCCTGTGTGGTGTCGTTTGCTATAACTTATTATCATATAGTTATGTAATAAGTGATATTACTTATGAATAAATCAATTTAACAAACAACACAGTAAAATTATGAAATAAAAATACATTTTACGTAAACATAGTAATAAGAACAGTTATGAGATTTTTGGCAACGAAGCAGATCAATATTGTTTTCTTAGATATATACCAGCTATTTATATCTTTGCCTTCAACCTATTGGTTCAGATTAGTTTTTAATGGAACATATTTTTTTATACAACCCATTAACAGTCGACTGCTAAATCAAAATAAAGAATTTTTTTGCATGACACTGTTGTATACTTTGGAATCTGTTATTTCTGTCGATGAAATATTTGATTCGGCAAATGGTGATATTCTTTTTTCGGTTCAGTCAGTTTAGTTAATTTTTTGGGTCGACCGGTAAACGAGCTAGAGTAAAATAACTCACATTGTCTAATTGTATACAAAATTCAATCTTTAACCAGAGAGGCGATGAGTGAATTGATTTGCATCATATTTTACATATGCTGTTAAGATTTGCTGGAGTGGTCGCTAAATTAGGATGTGATGCTCTATGGTGCTTTGAAGTGATTTATTGCATCCATAAAACCAGGGCGCTGTTATGAAATCCGATATGTTTAGTGTGTTATTGTGCCGGGAATAGATTTATTGGTTAAAAATTTTATAAGTGAATATTTGTTGACATCGTGCTACTCATAGATTTTTGTCAGTGATGAAACTACGAGGAATAGCGAAAAGTGCTCAAAGGAGTTTCGGACCTGATTTTAAGAAAACTACCGGTATCAAATGATTTTTTTAAATTAGTAGTCGTAGCCAGCAATTGATAACCAGCAAAAGATAACAAAAACGCACCTTTATTATTACACAATTGACAGTCCCAGTAATAAGGAAAAGTAATGAATGACATATGACAGACTGAAGACACTGTATTCAAAATTACAATATTATTAATTATTCCGTTTAGTACATTTTTCAAAGATAGTTTCAAATCATCAATTGTATGCTACGTGTATATGTAGATTTAATTTATTACATACTAGAGAATATAATCAAAGTAAGTCCCAGTGACCAGATCTCGCTTGCCAAACTATTGAACCAACATTTATTATGCTCTGGGGTTTAGCTATCTTGGTCGAGTAAGTTGCGGCAAAATACAGATCCAGTAGGTTGTCTTCATTTCACTTGGACTTATCAACAACTGCATCACCATCACAGCTGATATACGTCCGTACTGAGCCTACCTCAACTATGTTAGGCGTTTGTCAAGAAAACTAAGATATTATACTGTCTCTATAATATCTTAGTTTTCTTGACTCTTAGGATCAATTAAACTATGAATAATAAACTACAGTCGGGTCAATTTAATAGGCCACATTTGACATTTCATTAAAATTCCTCAATTAACCTTGTAATGGCGGACATAAAATATTCAATATTTTTTTAGTTTGGAAATGCACAAATGGCCGTTGTTACAATGTTGCGTTTAGTGAAGTCTATACGTAAGTGATGTCCCTCAAAAAATCGAATGAATGCAATTGATTATTTGTGAAGGATTATTCACCATGAATTAATAGACAAATTTTTATTAAAATAAAACATGTTATTCTTTTGTTCATAATAAAAAACAATAATAACTTAATAAACAGAGAAATAATTGATATTAAAAAATTTTAAGGCAATTAAACTCGTAAAATATATTAATACAGTACCTATAAAAAAGAGCGTATTCCCATTTAAAAGGCCGGCAACACATCTGTTGTTGCGGGCAGCGATAATCACTTACCATCAAGTAATCCATTTGCTCGTTTGCCTATTACAGTTATTGTAGAAAAGTACTTTTTTTATAAGATAGGGATCTTATAAAAAAAGTACTTTTCCATAATAACTGTATTCGATTCACATATGTTTGAAGTAAATATCGATTTTTTCACCATAATCGGAGTGTTTAAGCAGGTCACCTCACTATGAACAAATGTCAAATGTGGCCTATTAAATTGACCCGACTGTATGTATTATATTATGATAAGTTACGAGAAAATATGTGATCATAGCTTATTGTACATTCGACAATAATCTCATGGGGTAATTCTTTATTCATGTAAAGTTAGAAAATGTGAGGACCGTGTTACTGGCCGAAACAAATTTATGGTCCAAAATATCTGATTCTGCTGACACAAATTTTTAAAATAACTGACATTATCTGACCATTTCCACAGAATTTTTTTTTTATATAAAAATAATAAATACTATTAAATAATTGGCCTCCACCGTCTCAATATTGGCTCGGACACTTGCAAGATGCAATTGAAAAACTGACAACTTTACATTTCGCTTTACGGTTTTGAGTTGACGCACGTCGCTCAATAGCTTCGTAACTATATCGTGATGCATCAATATTATGTTGCTTATGCCCACAACTTAATAGAGCATCAGTGGTCATCACTGGGCAAGTGGGCACTAATGATTACAATTTTAATAATTCAACCACCACCAATTATCAGATTGAACTAGGAAAACTTGTGAAAGCCATGCATAGAATTGAAGGAGTCAATTTTTATCAAAATCAACAAAATTGAAAGAAAAATAGATCCCTTCACAATATCGTGACGCATCAATATTGCGGTGGTTATGCCTATGTCGCAGCCAACTGGTTAAAATAGCCGTTCAATCAAACAGCTAGACCTTTGACTAAACAACGCCATTCAATCACACAGCTATACGTCGTTTAGCCGACTTGTTGATTGAAACGTTCAACATTACAACTAGACGACGCTAAGCCAACTGGTTAAATGGCAAATTAACTAAGGTGACCATTAGTTTAGTACTTAATTTGAGAGAATAGGCAGACATTTTGTAATTTCTTGGAAGGTTATTCTTGAATTAAGTTTAAGAGGTGACCAAAAGTTGATGAAATATGTAAAATAAAAAACAAATTATTCATCATAATATTGTTTATTGCACCAAGCAAAAAATTACAAACTCAAAAATTTACGAAGCAGGAATCATTTCATAATCCCGTAATTTCTCCTCGAATATTTATTTAAATTTTGATTCACTCATATCTGTCTTTAATAACACGTGTAACGTAAATTTACTACTCACTTTCTACTATATTGAAACAATCACAAACCACGGCTAGTTGACGCCATATTGAAAACAAAACGCACCTAGCGCTGCGGTGGTGAGCTCTGAACTAATTAGACGGCGGCTTTTGAATCAGCTGTAGTATTGAACGTTTTGAGCGACTCAAATATTCAATTAGTAAGCTAGATGTATGGTTGAATGGCGTTGTTCAGTCAAAGGGCTACCTGTTTGATTGAACGGATATTTTAACCAGTTGGCTGCGACACCTACATCATAATAGAGCATCCTAGGCGGTTGCCCTCAAACCATCACTGGGCACCTAATGATCAAAGTAATGTGCGCACTTGCATTATGTTCACACTAAAAGAAAACGACAGCTAGTCAATGATTCATAAAAAAAAAACCAGTTCGTCAAAAAATCTGACGAAACTGACCATTTTCCTAAAAACCTGAGTTTAACTGACCGATGCCCAAAAATCTGACTTTGTCTGATTTATCTGACTAGTTTCGGAGCGTGGCGTTACGTTCTGACGTCTAGCATAACTTGTAACTAGGTAGGTACCTTGTGAGGCCGGCCAATGAGCGGGTTGTCGGCGCAGCGTTTGTCGATGACGTCCCGGATGAGGTGCTTCTGGCCGTTGTACGTGGTGAGGATGGACACGCGCTCCGCGGGCCAGCCCACGAGCCGCATGTACATGAACACGGCGACCACGTACTCTGCTTCCGCGAGATTCTGCAAATTTGTTTTTTTATTATTATTATTATTACATTTGTACTCCACGGACTCGTAGTCCATGCCCTTTATAATTCTTAATTAAATATTTAATTGCAATTCTCTTAACTAACATGTACTCAATTTTATTTATTTTACGCAGCTAAAAATTTAGTATATACAAAATACTCATTTAAACTTACGCTATATATGTTAACATACATATACATACTTAATGATGATCTTATATAAAAAAATGAATGTGTTGGTAAGCGCATAACTCAACAACGCCTGGACCAATTTGGCTAATTTTGGTCTTGAATTAAATAAATAAAATAAATAAAATAAAATAAATATTTGTTACACTTACACCAATTAGCCTAGCCCAAACTAAGCTCTATAAGGCTTGTGCAATGGGATTTAGGGTAACGGATAGACATACATATTTTATAATTTTTACATATATAAATAATTTTTATTGAAATATATATCAACGACCATGACTAAGGTACAAATGCTCGCATTCATCACACAAACATCTGCCCCCACCGGGATTCGAACCCGGGACCTCAGAGATGGCGACACTTTGAAACCGGTGTATTATCCACTCGACTATGGAGGTCGTCTATTCGTAATTATTCGTAGAAGTCCAGAGAAGGTTTGCACGTAGAGAAAATTTTAAAAAATCTTGATAAAGTGTAAAATCAACACCTTCCTATACTCCCATATACAAACAATTTGTATTAATACTTAAAAGCCAATTTGAACCTTTGGCAAAACAATCGAAGACAAAAAAGTGACGTTAGTTCTGTCAAACAAATTTTATGTCATCATATGTCATTTCAAGTAGGAACAAAAAACTGCCACTTTACAAATCTTTTTGACAGGACGAAGTCTGTCGGGTCCGCTAGTTAAAAATAAAAACGAAATTTGAATTTGAAATTTGTATTTAGTTTTATCGAGTTGCTATTCGATTTATAGAGCAGACAAAAATGGCATCAAGTTAAGAAGTAATATAAACGTCTAAAGATATCAGTATTTACGGATTTCGCAAAGAATCTAAGCAATGAGCGATAAAAGCCTTGACTTTAGCTTATACAAAACAATACAGGAGACAAATTTTTGAAACAATAGAAAACCAATTCGCATTCGAAATAGTGAGATTCGTATACGAATTATCGAATTCACTATTTTTGAACTTTCATTTCGTGCGTTATGGTACGAGTGGTTCAACCCACTCGTTTTTGATTTCTACTAGTAGAATATCCAACGCTAAAGTGACCTTGACAGTGATCCGTTTCACGTGTGCGTCATCGCCGGTTTTATGTTTTTATTGTTGTGATTTTGAATTTTTCTGCGTGAAACGGATTTTAATTATGAATTTGTTTTTTATGACAACACTGAATTCGAGTAATTCAAAAATCTATAAAATTGTAAGCAGTAGAAAATAATTTCGCGCACGATTTGTATTCGTATTCGAATTCCAAATTCACGTCTAATGATTCAAAAATTCGTCTCCAGTTCTGATCTCACGTAGAGATAACGGCTAAGCTCCGTGCCGATATGTTTGTTACTTAGATGATTCCTGCAAGGTAATACCTGGTAGAAATAGGGGCTGGGCTCTGTTTCCCCAGCGCCGTTAAAGTCATCCACGTTGATGAGCTGGAAGTCGAATCGTAAGCCGGCGTTAGCGGCGCGGTACTCCGGCTTGCTGGTCACGTGCGACAAATCGCCCAGCGCGCGGTAACGCCAGCGGTACAGGTTACATATGCTGTGCACAATATTTCAAGTTAATGAGTTAACACGAGAAAACACATAGATCTTTTATTTCTCAGAGGCTAAGAATCCTCTCATGATAGCAATACGGCAGCTGTAGATATCGTAGCACGGTTAAGCATGCTCTCATATTTAAAATTTGTTTAGTATATAACAATAAATTTTAAATGACTTACATTTTAGTTATGTATGCAATTGTTGTATAATCAGGGGTATTAATTAATCCTAATTATAACAATTGCATACAAGACTTTATCTACAATCATGATGTGAATCCTCTATAAAAGATTCTCATACCACAGGATGTTGTACAGTGTGTGTAAATTCAAGAAAAGTCTAATTGCGAAACATGTAAAATAAACAAACCTTAATAAATAAAAGAATTATTCTACAATTTATTGTTCTTTTTTAAAATTTTTTGCGATCTGGTTATGAAAATGTCATTGCATGAGAATGTTCTTTTTTTGAAATTCATAATATCACGCGTTTGGATGATATAATGATTATTGAGTGTTTTAATGTTGGCAATAAGCTAATTGTTATAAGTTCTTTTATAGAGGATTAACGGCATTAGTGTAGGGGAGCGTTTTATATTATTGGTTACAAGAGTTTTTGCAATATTAACTACGGAGCATTTGATTTTTGTTTTTAATTTTTATCTGTCATATCTATTTAAGTAGGGAGGCTATAAAACGTGAATACATAAATACATAACGTAAATATAAAATTTGGTGAAGTACTGTTTCCTCACAATATGTACTCAAATTAATGTTCACGTTAAAATCTGGTTCAATGTTTACCGGCGATTGTAATAACGTACTATTAATTATTATCAATATGTTATAATTTATAACATTATAACTACCAACATTACTAAAGTTTCACCAAGAATACAACATACATAAATAACAAGTTAATCATTATTTCTATCGAGCAGATGCTGCGTATAAGTTACGATTAGGCGTGCCGGTAGTGCTATTTTTAGACAGATCCACGATCGAATTGCTACAGATTTAACAGATGTTTAGTTCTCGCTAATTCAAGAAGCAATAGAAATGGAATAACGTAATACATTTTTTTCACAGACATATAACTGCGTTCTTGCGTCAAGAAACATTTTGTGTATTGCTTGACACAATCACTTTCTATATTAAGGGTAAACAAGAAACTATTCATATGTTGTGTTAAACAGCAATCCATATTTTTATATCTTTTATTAACGATATGAGATAATGCAAAGATATGTAACATAATATCCGATTATGTAATCGATAACATACTTTTCTTTTAAAGGGATTATTAGTGAATGAAAGAGATTATAGAGAAAGTACGAGAAAGAAAGATAGCCAAGTTAAAGATAACTTCTAGATATGTCTAAATAAAATTATACTAATTGGCTGAATTTGAACGGCAGACCCAGTGCGAAATCATCAAACATATAAATCGTTACCGGTAGGTATAAACGGTGTCGTTGGCTGTACAACTAACAATTTAGCGTCCATTAGTGTGATCAGGCGGTCAATGCTCCAGTCACTTGTCTCAAGAAAAAAGATTGCTTTATTTATTTGGGTTGGTTATGTTCCTCGTCGTGTATTACAATAGAAGTCGACGAAAACAAGTTTCTTAACTTATTTTTACAGTATGTTACAAGTAAATAATATATTAAGAATTAAAATATTAGTGTATTAAAAGATTAAGAGAATTATGATTTTAAGTAATTTTTTTACTTATCTTAGGAATTTGGCATAAATATAAGAACTTATCTAAAATGAATAAGTTTGAGGAAGCATGAACATTGTGAAAAATATCTTGGCTATGTGATAGCTGATACAAGAGTTAGTAATTTATGCATATATTTATTTAGCTTTTCTCATATCAGTAGAATTTAAAGTAAGATTATGTTTATGGTTTCCTATAAAAATAGTATGTACGGACATAATTTATTTAATCTTAGAATTACTGTCATTCAAAATGTATTCAAGTCGGGTCCCTTTTTACGTGGGTTGAGTTATATTCGGAAGTACAGTTAAGAGTTTATACCCTTAACTCTTAACATCTGCTTATGAAAGATGCATATTTTTATTACAGACTGTCAGAACCGACCAATTTTAAGACTGGATGTCTTAGAAAAATGGCCTGTTGTATTTATAATATGCTAGTATTCGGAGAAACATTACGAAGCTTACGTTATTTCCATAAATAAGACATTCCAAGACTGTGTATATTTGTATATTTGTTATCATTCGTGAAACATTGCACTCTTAACATTTGCGCGTGTCATAAACTGATGAAATTACTAAATAAGCTCTGTTTCATACTGCAGTACTTTTATTTATTTATTTCAACAAAAGCTTACAACTATCATTACAGGCCTGACCTAATGCGACAGTTGCACTCACCTAAATTAATTATTCTTAAAACTAATCCTATTCATAACATATAACAAACAACGCCATTATTGTGAACTCCCTCAATGAACATGAAAATAAATCAATTTTCTCCGCAATTGAATTAAGTTTGCGAAGTGCGCGTGTGAACGTCGCCTCGCTCTAAAAGTTCTTCTGAGTTGCATACAAGACTACCTACAATCATGATGTGAATCCTCTATAAAAGATTTCCAATATTCGAGTGAAAAAATGGCGGGAAATACCACGATCTAGTCTACAATTTATTGTTCTTTTTTCAAAATTTTTGCGATCTGTTGGGGAAAATGTCATTGCATGAAAATGTTCTTTTTTTGAAATTCATAATATCACGCGTTTGGATGATATAATGATCATAATATCATTGAGTGTTTTAATGTTGGCAATAAGCTAATTGTTATAGGTTCTTTTATAGAGGATTAATAGCATGATAATAGATAAAAACTGATAATGTAAAACTTTAGTTACTTAACATAATTACATACCTCGGTCTTGCACGTCCCTGGGCGTCCAACTCAACATAAGGAACACCTAGTCGCACCATCCTGGTGAATAGGCTTTGTTCCATGTTACAGTACTTCTGGAAGGCCATGTTCTTGACCACGGGCGGGAGCTGGTGGTGATCCCCGATCATGATCCAGCGCTTCAGCCGGGAGCGACCGTCTTGAGGATTTTGTAGCAGAAGCGGTATGAATGTTTCTATTTCGAGAATTTGAGCGGACTCTTCCATCAAGATGTTATCGTATTTGAAGCCTGTTGGTGAATATGTAAATAAAAGCAGGCATTTAGTATTTTTCGAAAGAAAATATAGGCATTTTAATATTTTTTTGGCGAATAAGTAAACTCGCAATAGTAATAGAAAATAGAACAATGTCAGACAACGAAATAAAACATAACCTTTGAGTATACGTCATATAATAATTTGTTATACAATTTTATTATGTGTTAATTTAAAAAAGACTATATCTATATCTCTTCGGACATATGCTTCGTTCGGTACAACAGATAGTTGCGATAAAACCACTCTATAGCTTGTATATATAAGCCTAATATAATAGTAATTATGTAGGCATAGTTCTTGCTAATATTGAAGATAGTCGAAATAACAGAAAAATACACATTCGTCATAATATTACTTCAATTAATTTTTGTATAGCATCTCATTTAATTGCATTAATACGTTAGGAGAATCGAGAATATAAATCAGTGAATCAGATAGTGGTTATAAGAAAATTTCAAGAATCATTGACTAAGCAGCCTAGATGAAAAATCAACACAAAGAATCTTCTCAAAATAGCACATCCGTACTGACCTAACTGCACAAGCTCGGATCTCTTCAAGGCGGCGTGCGTACAAGTCATCGCAATGATCTTGGCTTCCTTCACGAGCAGATATTTGGATCGATCTAAACCAGATCTTAGCAGTTCAAACGCACGAAACTCTTCGAGCTCTTCAAATATGTGGTCTATATATCTGAGCGAAAAGTTGACAGGATTATAAATCAGTAGTCAATAATAAAATCTCTCTATTTATATTGATATATTAATAAAAAAAAAAACAATTTAGTTGAATACATGTCAAAAACGATCGATATTTTACTAATAATTGGTGAAGAGTAGCTTTATGTTACCTGTAACAGCTTTTAGCTATTTCCATATCCTCCTCGTATGATTTCCCATGGAATAAAGGTTTTGGGGCGTCATCGAAGAATTCGTGGAATGGGAACTCTTTGGAGATAGTTTCAACCGATTTCGACTGAAAAGATAATGCTTAGATTACACTACATATCACACATATGCACACTATATATTAAGTTATGAATAAATGACCAACTGCTTTTAAAACTAATTTATCAAGAAGAACGCAAGCAAAGCGGGAAAGGCGATCATCACAGACATACTTGGAAGTTTTGGTTGCTAGTCTCTTTTATATCTCTGACAAAAATTAACAAATACAAATATCAAGGATGTGGTCCGAAGTTTGCTATCAGTGTCTTATAATATTTGCATCCAAAGGATTGATTGGTCCATTGTTGATCGTATGTGCATTTGTAAGCGATCTGACGTACGCGATGATCGTCGATTAGTGCTAACAGTTTAAACAAAAAGTATGTGATACACATTTTTAAGACATGTGAATTAGGAATCCGAACATTAGCGCACAAGTGTATGGATGAGAACTGACAGCAATTTTTTTGCCGAAAAATTCCGTATGACTACGGAACGCTACTCGCAATCGAAACATCTTTAACTCCATTTAGTACTTTCTTAGACCTTCCACCTTTCATACCTGATCTCGGTTACACTTGTCGAGAAAGGTGGCCCAGCGCGGCCGCACGTGGTACACGTGGAAGTGGTGCGCGAGCTCGCAGGTGGCGCCCGCGTCACCTCCCGCCTCCAGCGTGCTTTGTAGACGCGCTACTAATTCAAGCAATTCCAACCTCTTCGCAAGCACGTAGTTGACGCGCCCATATCTATACAATGTGAAACAAACTCCAATCAATATAATAGCTTTTATTATTACAAGAAGAAATCAAAGGAACATAGTGTAATTATTTCCCGTTAAAGTCCAGTAACAATAAGCCCACCCCGTATTATACTGGTACTTAAAATCATTGGCGAAGTGTGGGTGTTTATTGAACCTCAGCCTTTTACGGACGTGAAGAGGGGTGTTGTGGGTGCAATTACAAACATAGAATCTCATATGTATATATGTCTAAAGCTAAAACATTTTTTTAGGTCATATAAAATATTTGTCTCGTGCCGGAATTGAACCCGTGACAAAATAAGCAAGAAATTATATAATACTAGCTGGCCCAACAGACGTTGTCCTGTCAAATGTCTCAAATGTCACGTTGTCTCAAATGTTTTTAAATAAATAATTTAGCTGAAAAACAATATCTATATGACCGTATTGTGAATCTAAACCATCCTCAAGCCCCCTGGAATACACACAAAAAATTTCATCAAAATTGGTCCAGTCGTTTAGGAGGAGTTCAGTCACATACACACGCACACAAGAAATATATATATTAAGATAAATCGTAGCCATATTGCAGGTGGCGCAGGGTGACATATGCCCTTGTACATAATAGTATTACGCTCATGCATAATATATTTGCAATGTCTGAAAATCCTGAGTGAAGATAGAAAGTATTTTCTTTTCATTATGGCCGTATGGCCATAATTCCATTATACACAAGGCGTACTTGCATCGTTTAGTTGGCGGTATGTAGATTCTACTGACAGAAAAGGTAGTGTTACAGGACAGTAAGATTTAACAATGCCAAAATATTCTATTGTGTTAAATAAGACAATAGAATAGATTAACTACTAGTTGATAAAACATATAAAGCTATCGCATGCAATTCATTTACAAAAAAGATATATGAAGTTTTTTATTAATCATCTTTGTCACGTATATTAATACAAAAACATACCACACTAAAACAGGAAGAGTGAGACAAAATAAATAGCCAAACAATAAACAAATGGTATAAGCACGGACGCTGTAATTTCTTTGAGGATGAGATATAAAATTAAAAAAAATAAAAACTAACATAGAAAATATTTTTTTTAGGATTGCAAGTATAACAAAAATTTTCATTAGAATACTATTATGAAAAAATAAAACGTAATTATGTGGTCTCTCATAAAACGAAGGGATGGGAGAACAACCGTCGGCAGATGAGACCATGCAACCGAGATGAGAAATTGGCGCATAATCTTCGCGTTATCGAACAATTGAAGTGAATAGAGGTTATGTTAACGTTAATATTCAATGTATATAATGTTGCGGATTATTAGGCATATAGTATAGATTTAATAATATACCAGCCGTCAATACTACTTATTACTTATACTATGTACTAATACTATAGGTATTGAATACTATATTATTGTATTAAATAAATATTCATAACACGAAAATATGATGCAATTTATATGTATAGTTGTTGCAAATTATTTTAGTTAATCAGTCCATATAGAAGCGCATTATGTAATCAACAGAATCATAACTATGTTTATCTAATATCATGCTATTAATCCTCTATAAAAGAACCTATAACAATTAGCTTATTGCCAACAATAAAACACTCAATGATATTATGATCATTAAATCATCCAAACGCATTATATTATGAATTTCAAAAAAAGAACATTCTCATGCAATGACATTTTCACACACCAGATCGCAAAAATTTTGAAAAAAGAACAATAAATTATACACTAATTCGTAATTTCGGATTCTCGTCTTATCGTGTTATTTTCCGCCATTTTTTCACTCGAATATTGGAAATCGCAAACAAACAATTCAGAGGATTCACATCATGATTGTAGATAAAGTCTTGTATGCAACTGTCATAATTAGGTATTAAAACACTCATGTGATACTATTATTACACTCGGCTACGACCCACATTCGTGTTTTAATACCCCTGATTATACAACAGTTGCATAAATAACTATTCAAACATTGACTCACGCGCTCAGAAATATTCGCTCAGAAAATGCAAAACTGATAACATTTAGACAGCTTAGGAACTATATTTCAAATATGGCTTGTTTGTTCAGGTATATATTCTATTTAACGACGATTATTTTTTTACGACCGTTCACTTGCTGTTTTCAGATATATTAAAGTATTAATTTTAATAAACAATAAATATGACAACAATAAAAATTGCGCAAAATTATTTTGATATTAAATGAAACGCAATAAATGCATTAAAGGAAGTGTATATATAAACGTTGTAAGAATAGCTATTGGCAATTGATGCTGTATCTTCAAAGTAATCTCAGGTACTTACAGTACGTACTTGATTTTTTTTTCAATATTTCTCTGCTAATAATCTACTCTTAAATACACATAATCGTAGCTATGTAAATCAGCATATGTCAAAAAACCAAATCGGAAAGTGATGGTATGTCTCTGTTACGTTAGGCTCTAAAAGACCCATATATTACAATTACATGATCTCGATCGAGTACGATTAGTTTTATATGTTCTTCAGTAGCATGGAGCTGTAGTCCTTCATTTTTACATGCTCTTCAAATTGGTACTAGCATGTTAAATCCTTATAAGATATAAGACTGTCCTAGGGCCGAAATGGTCGATTGGTTTACAAATACAAAAACTAACCTAGAGAAGTCCTTGTCGGTTTGCAGCGCCTCCTCGCCGTGACCAAGACGCAGTAGGTGCCGCTCGTCCACGTCCAATTCGGCCACCTTCTCAAAAAGCTGGTTGAGCGCCTGATTACTGTGCGTTACCACAAGAGTGCGTTGCGACGGGAAGTTGTGGTACAGATTCGATATTATCTGTACCGCCACGTCCGTTTTACCTATGGCCATAATTAGACAATATTAGTTTTAGATCAAACTAAAGTGACCGCTACAGTCCCCTAGAGAGAAAAAATAATTCACGAGTTAACATAAGATCAGGTGTACTAATTAATAATAATTAAGTAGTACGGTTAAATTGCATGTGGTGTTCACCTTTATAATTTGTGACACTTAAATTGAATATATTGTATTATTTTATTTATTTGTATGTATTAGTGTTAACAGATACTGGTGTACCTTAAGTAAATAAATAATCATTGTTTTTACCGCATCATGTCCGCTTAAGGTACGGTTAAAACAATATTGAAATAGAGACTTCGCTCTTACAGCGTATAATATCGCCATCTTGATTACAAGGCGGTTTTATATCGGTTTTAACCACCTCCAGGTTTTAATTCATGAACAAATTAAATTTATACGATTTCATACAAATACACAACATTTTTTGTAAATTAGAATTAGATCCCTGGTACAGACCCTGTAGTGGGTCTCTTGTCTGTAATGAATCAACAAAATTAAGACTTAAACATAGACAACAAAATTATTTTCTCATATTCAATTTTGATTTGTTTTTAATATTTGAATTAAGCATATTAATCATATATCAAGCTAAAATATTGTGTTCTCTTCGACAATACGTTTTGAGGTGTTTTATAACGATTGGACGACGAGCGATTTGGATTGGTCAAATATCGCTTAATATAAGACTTAGACGAACAAGAAAGAAAGCTAAGAAAATCTTTGTAATAAATTAAAAAGTTGTTTATATATTTATGTAGTATATTTCTCTATTATTAATTATTGTTAAAAATCATTGTGTCAACCCGTATTAACACAAATAAAACACATACACTATGTGTTTTATTTGTGTTATCTTCTTGTAGATTGACTTCTTAATGGTCGATAGTTTCCAAAGCTTTTGATCAATACAAACTTTTATGCAAGTTCGCATAGTTTATTTCTGTACGAATTGGCCTACTATAGAACTGGTAGCAGAAATAGTACAATACATATTGGAATCGATTTCGAAGTCAATTAATTAACTTTCAGGATGTGGGCTATTTCTGTTAAACGATGAACTATCGGGGAACAGAATGTAAGCGGTCTGCAAGTTAGTGGGACGTTTAATCTAAAAGTAGATTTTAATAAATTATGAACCAGCCAATTCTATAAACACGTTATTTTTTTAAGAAATACAGCTTTTATAAAATCGGTATGCGTTTGATTTCGACGGGCATGAAAGGTTACTTCTTACTACGTGTTAACAGATTTTACGAATAAAGATAAAGAAAATATAATCCTCTAAACAATGAACTGGTAAAACTTTTATATTATTTATAGACTGTATGTATGTTGTATGTAGATGTATTTGACAATTTTGTTGGTTGAACTAACTTATTAGATATACGAGATAATTACTGGTTCACTTTGAAATACTCCTTGTGTTCATTAACTAATTTCGCTTGAAAAGTTTTTTAAAATGAAGTTTTAAGTTTCCTTTAAAAGTTAGGTTAACATTTTCACTGAAAGCTTTTTTACGATAATCAAATATAAAGTATAAATAGCTCCTTAAAGTAGTTTTAAGTAATACTTTTAGAGATTATCAATATATTATTATAAGTTTTTAACTCTAATTAACAAATGTATGATATAATGTCATAACAGGATGCAACAAGCAGTATAGCTACATCGTTAGGTTTGAATTATGATTGGGGGTTCTTAGATACCGTTTTGCAATCAAAGCATTAATAATTTTAATTATGGGATGTGATCATTGAAGATTGAAGGTATTACAACATGGGCGGCGTTAGTCACCATCTCTGTCAATGCTGCGTTGTCGATTACATGTATCACGCAGATTATTAATAGTCAATGATAATATTGTACGTTGAAAGATTAACAACGTTGTATAGTCATAAACCCATAAATTGCACGTTTTAAACTAAGTCCGGGAAGAGTATTAGCTACCATGATACAACTACAAGCCAATTTGGGACCGTTTGTCTGGCCATCAGGAGTAGAATATAATTGGGATATAACTGAAACTGAGCGTGGAATCTGTGCGGATTTATATTATATGAATCTTATATCATTCAGCTCATGTCATGTCTCACACAATCTATTTGTCGAAAGTCTCGGTGTAAAATATCGTAGCTCCAACGATATGGTAGCTAATAATTTTATAATACAAGTCTTATAGTGCTTAGTTTGGGCTAGGCTAATTGGAGTGAGTGTTAGAAATATTTATTTATTATTATAAATTATATTCTTCGCAATCATAACCATTTTTACGTAATCCAAGAAATCCAACATCAATACGATCCAAAATCCAAGAGTTAACTTATGAAGAATCAGGATTAAAAAATACCTTTTAAAAAATTGGGAAAGAGTCATCTCGAGAAGCATAGACAAGAAACTTTCAAGACGTGATAAAGGATTTTCATGTGTAGGATGAGTCTTTTGACATCACTCCGTATTCTAATAGTTGTCTCGAAACAGTGTCGCTCAAACTCAAGCAATTGAGGTAATTTCATTTAGTCGCATAGAAATAGCGAGAGAATGAAGCCATCGTTCATCGTTCCGATTCTGTTTGGCTAGCACAACGTTATTCTTTCTATTCTGTACTTTCGGTATGATATGTTTCATTCACTAATCATTTCGTGAAATATTAAAAGTATGTACAAATTGAAGATGTCCTAAAGAAAGGCCGGGTCAAGAGTACTCGCAACCGACGAGCATGCATGAAGACGCTCATGAAAGTGGAGGAAGCAAGAGAAGTGTGCCAGGATCGTAGCAAGTGGAGAGAGGTGGTCTCTGCCTACCCCATTGGGAACAGGGCGTGACATATATGTATGTATGTATAAGTATGTACAATGTACATAAAAAGCGGGGAAAGTTCAGCGTCGCATCGTGTGTGTACGAGTCATTTATAGTAAAATATCATTGGACATGTTTATTTGCGATTACTTACAGTGTGTGCACGGAATTCTTCATACACAAAATGACAGTAAAATTCATTTGTATATTTCTAAATAAGAACAACTACTAACAATAAGAACTACCTTCATACCGTAAAAAAGGAAAAGGATAATTACAGACAAATTTAATTTCAAGGACGGTTTGTCATATCTGTTAGAGCTGATCGAGGAACTGATTCGTCATAATGACCTCGAAGCATTATCTGAATCTTCCAAGTAAGTGTACAGTAATCTCATTGTCGGCTGTTAAAGTAGAATAATTTCCGAGAGAGTGAGTCATACATAACACAAAGAGTAGCGTTTAAAATTTTCATACAGTTATTGTGCCCCAGAATCACTAGCAGGTAAGTTTCACGTTGTATTTAGAGTCGATAACAAAAACTGAATTTCATATGTATGTACACACGACTGCAAGTCAGGTTTATACATGTTGACCTTGGTACTGCCTCTATTCTATATACGTAATAAAAGACGTTTTTATTGTTCATTTTGTCGTACAGCTAACTGTACATTTAACTCACAGTAAATTATGTTGAATCCTCATGAAGCACTCCTGTGAAAGCGAGGCTACAAAGCGGAGACAACTTTAAGAAATCGATAGAGCCCATGTGGCTGGGCATGATTCGAAACATTATAGGAGTTACACCACAGTGCTTCCAGACGAAAACCTGCTTACCAGCACAAAGTCGATCAAATTAGAGCGGACTATACTCGGAGTTTCTCTAAATGATCGAATCAGAAATGATGAAAACCGCATAAGAACAAGTTAAGGTCACAAGGTTTAGACCGAAGATTGTGAATGTTAAGTGGCAGGGGGCGGGGTACGGGGGTTTGTAGACCTCGTACAAAACGGACCATTGAGGTTTTGGCGATCGTAGGAAAGCACTGGACGCAAGTAGAGCAGGGTTGGTCGGTGTATAGATCATTCGGGGAGCCTTGACCAGCAGACAATGTCTCGGCTTAAATAATAATGATGACCTCTCCTCTTACTAAAAGTCTAAAGCGCACTGAGTCAGCGTGGTGGATAAAAAAATATCAACCTCATTAGGGTTGTCTCCTCAGAGATGATGTTTGTGTATACTGGGTGTAGGTGAAATATGTGAACCAAACTTCACACGATAATACCAATTATGTATATAGAAAAAAAAATCTTTAAAAATTATAAGTTTCAGATAATAAAAGATAATTAATTATTACTATATAACATTTGTAAAATAGTTGGTTCGGCCATTCAATACACAGCTGGAAACGTGACGTGGAGTGTCTGTGCATTTCTTAGCATTCGACGCCACAAACCTAAGTGCTGAGAAAAAAATGTGTATGTACTTACAGTGATCAACTAATCACATTTCTGTGTTCTGGGGTGAAGAGTAAGACAAGCAATGAAATTATTGGTATTGTGACTTTACATATTATGTTACATATTGGCGAAAATCGCTATGGTTTTTGTGGGGTTTTGATTAATTGCGAATCTCACAGGAAACACTTGTAACTGTAACCACTTACGATCAGATGGGCTGTCTGCTTGTTTCTCTATATCTAATAACATATAAAAACTTATATACAGTCTAACCAAACATGTAAGTCACATTATCTTTTACTTTATTGGTCAGACCTAAAACACAAATTTGCTGCATTGTCGCTTAAATCATTCGGTCGCCCAACAGCAAGTAATTTTCATTATCACATTATTGTGCGCTTCGCTACTACTACATGTTGCGACTTTAGCATTGCACTCGCCTTGGTTAAATTGGTCGTCGGTGGAGATACTTGAAAGCAAAAGCGATGTGACTATGACGAGCGTAACCGGTGTAAGAATATTGAAAGTATAAGTAATTAAATTAAATAACAAAATAATCTAATCCAAAAATTTCGACACTTGTTTCACCTCACCACAGAAAGAGCCCTTATGTGCTGAAAAACTATTGTATGATTCGTTCGGTACCAAACTGATTTGCGTCTCCCTATATTTTCATTAGGATATATTTCACCTGCGAGATAGTAATCGGGTCAAAAACAACTTTGTAGCTTAGAATTTAATATAAATATATATATATATATATATATATAAATAAATATATGTATTTTTTTTGTCGCAAAATTGAAGTGAATGGGATGCATTTACTTTAGACGACCGGAACCACGAAAGCAAGAGTATTTTTTAGAGTTTTATAACAAACTACTATACAAGATGCAATGGGTGCAGCCTTTAATCTTCACGTGGATTATTGCCATCCTACAGAATAAACAATTTCAATGCACTATCGTGTAAGTTAGATTTGCTGTAACGTATTCGTAATAATACGCTTATAATTGATAACCTGCACCTCGAGCCTTGACTTGTTCTCTCAAGACACCGCAGAGCCAATTTGCATTTGCTTTAATGTACCTGAACTGTTTGTCTCTGGGAACATATTGTTCAAACGCTCCTTAACTGTTTTTTACGATGTATGAAACCGCCATGTAATCGGTAAACAGTAAGTTGTAGCATGGACTCTATGTCAAACACCTGAAAACCTAATACTCTCCGAGTTAACCGACTCAAGAATGAAGGCAAATTATTTTCAAGTGACACCCCAAGTCAGTTGTTAACACAAAAGAAGAGCTACGCAGATCAGCGCCCAACACAAGTCAGAAGGACAACCCTATAGCATACTAATTATGTAAAGTTGTCTATACTAAGGATAAAAAAAAAATTATTTAGTTTCTAATGAAGAAAAGTTTATTAGCGCTAATTTTATTTATAGAGAATCTTTACTTCTGATAGATACATATCACAAAATATTATTTTACCCGCCATGAAACATTCTGTATACATGGTTTCCTTTTTATTCGGTGCATATTACACGTATCGACCATGTGCAGGGATGATTTTTGAAGATGATGTGTTAAAGATTTGATTTTGGGCGAAAGATTCGGAAGGCTTGGGCTCCTTTCTTTGGAGACTCGTGTGACTAAGTGATCTAATACACTTGTACAAAATAACTCACTCCATTTTTAACTCACCAGTTTTATTGGTCGCATTAAATTTTGACATCAGGTATGTCTTGAAATCCCAATACACATTTTGATTTGAAGGGGTATAGAAACAAAACGTATTTCTACAATCCTGTGACTAGGATGTGCAGCCACTTTAATGACCTTCACAAGGAGATCGACATTTTCGATTCAACACTCGACGGTTTTAGAGCGGCCGCGGCCGTGCATCGTCCCATTGAATAGATGTGTCTGTAGTAGTGTTTATGTTTACATGCTGTTTGTATTCGTTGTTGATGTTGGTTTTATTGTTTTGTATTTTTTTTTGCGTGTATAATATTGTTATAGCTCGTTATAATGTTTAAGTTTTATGATTATTCGATAATACTTTCTAAACACAGCAACATAATCCAATATTTCATACTGTATAACAGTTTACGTAAATAATATTTATTTATTCAAGTTGAGCACTGCGCGTTCATACTCTTTAATTGGGTAGACGACAATTTTTTAAATTCTATATATAATAAGAGTACTCTTTTAACTGAGAAATTTTGTAGAACCAACAGTACACCTGCGCCTATTACTTTTGAAGATACATCAACATGTTTGCGGCGCTATAGCGGATTGTTCAAAAACTCTCTATACTAAAAACACTGTAATCGTGACGTCATAATTAAGTAAACTCGTCTAATTTGTATGAGTGCATAAACAAATATCAAAATAATTTTGTTATTTGTATGTTTATAGGTATACTTTCTATATTAAAAAATGTAACTTTTGATGTGAGATAGCTAGAAATGTGTTCGTTTCATTAGAATTGCGTAAAAAATAAATGCACATTTTTAGAAATCTAAAAACAATATTAATTATAAATCAAACTGAAATTTCTATATTAACATACTTTCATTGGATTTAAATTGCTCAAATCAGATATTTATAGTATAAAAACTGCCATAATCAGATGTAAGCGTCTACCCAATTAGAGGTAAAACTGACTAAAATATATTATATTCCTTTATGTGTATTAAGTACTTTAAGAATATGATAAAAAATATTGAAAAGTGTCAATTTATGTTTTCACAGGCTTGTTAGTACTTTAAAAGAGAAACAACATCGTTATCATTATTGTATAATTTCAACCGTTCACGGAAGAAATTATTACTGACACCACAAAAAATAAATCTGAATGTTATTAAAAAATGCTAAATAAATGTATACATACGAAAATATGCAAAAAGAAATATTGGAACCCGAATCGGCGTATTTTACAAACTGAGTTAACACCTTTACAATTAACCGAACACTATTCGTCTTAATCAAACATTTTAATTGTATTCTTCATCTTTTTACCTTTTTAAGCCAAGGATCTTTATTCACTGCTAATAACGACGCATTCAATATTAATACATAAACGATTTCTAGAAAATTGCTTGTGAATAAAGTAAACTTTCAAAATACTGTGTAACTTTATATTTTATGTGAAAATGCTAAATAATTGTTAGTAGTGCTGACAGATCGTTTGTAATAGTGAACAAAGCTATTACATTTTTTTTATTTCGGAATCGAGCGTTTTTCAGTTCTAATATTAATATAGTATTATAAATTAACGTTAAAATAAGAAACACATACCGGATTTTTACTAAAAACAAATCCGTTTCCTGTAAATACATAAGAAATATATCTATACTTATACTTAATATTATAAAGAGGAAAGATTTGTTTGTTTGTTTGTTTGTAATGAATAGGCTCTTAAACTACTGGACCGACTTCAAAAATTCTTTCACCTTTGGAAAGCTACATTATCCCCGAGTAACATAGGCTACTTTTTATCCCGAAAAAATCGACAGATCCCACGGGATGCGCAATAAAGGCTTCGCTCAAAAACTACTGCATAGATTTTCATGCGGTTTTCATTAATAGATAGAGTGATTCTTGAGCAAGGTTTTGCGGTATTTTTTATCTCGGAAAAACGGATAGTCCCACGGGAAGCGCGATAAAACCTTCGCACCATAAACCGACTTCCGCGCATATGTAGCCGTGGGCAAAAGCTATGACCCTTAACCCTCTATGAACCCAACCCCGAAATCCACGCAGGCAAAGCCGCGGGCAGAAAGCTAGTGTTTTATAATTTGTCACATGATCGCACCTTTATAGCGATACATACGAAAGCCCTTGAAATAGCAACATCAGTGAGAACAAAAACAAAAAGCACAATACAAACCGGTTCCCGGCGGCCCCACGACGAGGGTGAGCCCGTGTTGCATCCCGGACCGTATGGCTTCTACTTGCGTCGCGGTGAACTGGATGTTGTTCCTGCGGCAAATTTGAATCGGTAAAAATGTGATTTGGGTTTATGCTTAACTGTAAGCCATTACGAAAAATTTCGCTGTAATATCTAACTCGCTACCTGTAATCTCAATTGACGTAAGGCATATTTTGGTCAAATTGAGTTATGTATATCATCTTACTCAGTTTTTTTTTTCTCTTTCTTTCTGTCTAACCCATGTAGTAATAAGACCAATAATAATGATTTTAGACATATAAAAAATATAAAGTAAAGAACGTACTCATTGTCAAATTGGTAATACGATTTATTACTACCGCTATTATTTTATTTGTAAGTCTCTGTGTCCCTTGACAACTAATGTTTATATATCTCATAGGCTATGTATGCTACACCGCCTAATTAACCAAATAAGTTAGTTGTATAATTCAAAATATGGGATTACATTTTCTTTTCATTTGCTTTACACCTGTTTTCGTTGTCTATATGAACAGTTTCCGCTATTTTTTTTAGGGTGTAGATGATACTATTGTTTCAATCGTGCTTTACGTCCAAAACCAATAAGAGCCTCATAATAAAAATGGACGTAAGGAGCTTTCTAATTAATTTGCTTGAATGTATAGCACATCTATTTTTTAAACTAACAAAATAGGATGAAAACTTAATATTTCATAGTTTGCTTCTTAAAAAATTAGGTATACTTTGCTTTAACCACTTTTTTATAACTTAAAAAAAATAAGTGTTATGGATTTTATTCTAAAAAAAATATTTTGGCTCTCCTGAAAAGTGGGGATTTGTGCCTTAAGTCATTTGAGATTACAAGTAGCGAATATGATTTAATGACTGACATTTATGATTTATTGATGAATAACATACATGAATTAATTAACATAAATGTTTTATCGTAGAATTAAGAACTTAATACCATAGTAATTACACAGCGACGTGTCTGGCAGCGTTTTTATAGCTCACAATACCTACCAATTGTTTTCACGGAACAAATGTAAAGCCTGACATATTTCTGACCATACGTACATTATGTTACAAGTTTGTTATATTGGTAATTTTTAAATATATATCGGCCAATTTTATTAGTACGAGATTTACATCTTATATAAAAATTTGATACTACACCTCCATGATTGTACTTGCCATATAAGCAATACGTTGATATTATTTACACGCGCACATCAAGAACTGAAACATAAGTTGTAAACCGGTTAAACTATTTCGATTTAACTTCACGGATTACAGAGGCCATCTAATATAAGTAAAGTAAAATGTGTGTGTCAATATATATCGTAATAACTCGAACTATGGAACTGCTATTTTGTATGGAGACTTTCAGAATTTAGCTTTTTCAAAACTAACCGTTTTCCAAGTTATAGTTATTAAAGTATTTTTGAGATTGATTTTTCAATTTTAGGAAACATATTGCGAGATTCAATAGTATTTAAAAATAAAATGTATTGTAGGATCAATGCAAAAATAAATAAATTCTATAACATTTATATTAATAAAATCAGATGTACACACAACAAAGTTAATTACAGGTATAAAATAAAGTGTCGAGATAAAACAAAACAACCGTGCTAAAATGTATATAGAGTAACCACAGAACGTGTGAATCCTTGTAAATTCAATTTCGATTTTCAAAAGCAGCATCGACTTCATTAGAATTACAAGAAGTCCGTCCGTGTAGAGTTCATGCGCATTTGTAAAACGTATGTAATCGTGTTTTGGATTCCGTCACGTACCGTTTAAATTTATATTAATACGGCTATGTTAATTTTGTGAAGAAATTATTCATAAAGCATGTTAAGCGATACGATACTTGAATACTAAACTTATGTATGTAAATTAGGCCTTTTTTAGAACTCTGTTATTATAAATATCGAATAAACACGTCTTAAATTCCACTTATATTAACTATAATAAATTATAATAAAGACAGAATATTTAATATATTAAATTATAGTGGGCCTAGGTGGGCCGGAAAATAGAATGTCAAACAATGAGCGTGAAAGACAGATGACTAAAATTTGTATTTATACATTTTAGTCACCTGTCTCTAAAAATTTACATACTTTTCTATTCGTAAGAACTTTATAGTTGATACACAACTTGATGATAATATAAATGTAATAGGGAAACTTGTTCTCAAGCAATGCTGTGATGAACTTCAGATAACTCAAGGTAAGGGAATAAGGAGTCATTTATTTAACTTTTTTATGGAAACAAAGGAAGCTGTGATGTGCATTGCATCCGTTATCGCTTCCTTTCTTTCCACTGTAAAAGAAATTATGTGCAAACCGAATTAGGTCGTAAAAATACGGCATTACGTTGGTGCCTTCAGAGTTAAGTCAACTTTACGTATAAATTACATTCGACAGCTGGCGGTCGGTCGCTGCGGCCGAACTATAGGCACAAGCCAATTATGGTTTAGAAAGTCAATTGTGAAAATATGAGGAAAAATAATTAGCGCCTTTGCACGTTTTTTTTTTGCATATGTTTGGCGTCTACTAAATGCAAATAGAATATGACGTCAGGTCATCTTTTCAGTTTGCTTTTAGCAGAGGCTAATAACAGGGAATATTCCGTACACCTTCCACAAGCACGTGGCCGCACATAAAACGCGCAGGTGTGTTATGCAAACGCTCGTAACAATCAAATATAACATTAACCTAGTATATACGTAGTAGTATTTCTCGATAGCGGGGCTTTAGTTCAGATAGTGCATTTGCGTTTGAGCACATTTCGCAGAACCCATTGAAAATTGATTTTCATGACAGATATAATAGACAATATGTTTATATTGATAGTTAATAGTTATTTATGCAACTGTTGTATAATCAGGGGTATTAAAACACGAATGTGGATTTATCACATGAGTGTTTTAATACCTAATTATAACAGTTGCATACAAGACTTTATCTACAATCATGATGTGAATCCTCTATTAAAGATTTCCAATATTCGAGTGAAAAAATGGCGGGAACACGATAAGACGAGAATCCGAAATTACGAATTAGTCTACAATTTAGAGTTCTTTTTTCAAAATTTTATCGATCTGGTGGTGAAAATGTCATTGCATGAGAATGTTATTTTTTTGAAATTCATAATATCACGCGTTTCAATGATATAATGATCATAATATCATTGAGTGTTTTAATGTTGGTGTTTTAATGTTGGCAATAAGCTAATTGTTATAGGTTCTTTTATAGAGGATTAATAGCATGATAGTAGAAAAAATCTGTACCGTGATGGATCATGAATTCAAACTGCTTTATGTAACACTTTCTGTTTTCTCGTGGATGTCGTTTCAGCCGACAAAACGAACATGTCGTTTCAGCCGACAAAACGAACTTATCGTAATTATATCCAGCGAAGTACGAAGTTGCTACTATGATGTGCCTCGTATTACACAGGGACGATAATAATTGGCGAATTGTGGAGTTTTAATTACACCTTGCCTAATCGTTCGAACAAAATATGCATAATTTGTACATTGTAGTAAAAATATATGAAAATAGGACACAAAAATAGAAACACTTACTTCTTCGGCTCATTGTACAGGAAAGGTCCGCGTTTCGGTTGGACGTGTGGCTCTACGATTATTACTTTCTGATTGTCATCTTCCTCCATCGCCTCCTCTCCCAATTCTTGTTTCCGTAGAACGTTTTCGAAGGTTAATCTAATACATAAAAGAATGACTAAGTGTAAACATTTTCTCGGTAAATGAATGTTTTGTTTTCTGTATGAACCACATGGTTGACAATAAATAATGTCATATGTAAAAAAATAGACCAGCGGACCTCTAATTATGTTCGTTAAGTTTAAGCCAGCTGCCACTGCTGCTGATTTAAACATAAACAAATCAAAGATACCACAAACAAATAAAACATTATTAAAGATACCAATGTATCTTTAATAATGACAGAGTTAAACAAAAACAAATAATATTATTTCCGAAAAGAACACTTCATTGTAGATTGTAAGAGATAGGCAACATGAGGGCTGTATTTTTAAATGAAATCGTTGTTACTTATTTATTAGGTTGGTCACAATACAACGATAACTATTAAAATAATTTTGTAACAGCTTGAATTGTTTCTATCATTAGGAATGGATTTATTATTTAGCGAAAAGAGAAGAAAAAGAACAATAGTCAATTATTCTACCAAAACCTAAGTAGTAATGTTGCCTTTTTTGTGAATAATTAATGATTGGTTGGAAGTAAAATAAATAGTTGTATTATATGGAATTGTATGCATGCCGACGTTTTGTGAGTCAGAACAAATACGTTGAATGTTAATTAAGCTTATTCTCAAATAATGATAATTTGATCTTAACGTTAACAAACAAACGTAGATTTTATGCATGATTGAATCACAAGGGTGTGGTATCAATGCCATCGGCCTCTTAGAGCATCATGTTATTATGTATCACAATCATAAATTCACACAGCCAGTTTAAGTAAATTTAAATTTCAGTGTAGTATTGAATGCTATATTTTTACCCAAATTTCAATTTTTTGTTTTGTTACTTGCGCCTAAGAAAAAAGTGAAATCATCTCTAAAAATGAGAAATATTCAGCTTACATGCATTTAGGGCCATTCAAAGCTACTTACAACACACTAGATTTTGGAACAATTTAATTCAATTGTGGTTCATTGTAGCGTTAGTACATAATTTAAAAAATTTAAGAAGTGAAAATATCGTTATGTTTGAATAAGATGTCTGCGTCCATTGCTAAGGTACACTGTGGCAGTCCTACGTCACTGTTAACTTCTTTATATTCTTTTAAAAGCTTCATACATTTGTGAGACTTCCCTAGTATGAGGTCATATTCATATGTAATCTAAATAGAAAAAAAAACAAAATATAACACTACTACTACTTAGAAAAAATGACTTTGATACCTCGTAGTTCATCAAATTAATGTCAAATGAAATATGGTATTCACCACGGTTCCGCGCGATGCCAGCAGATCTAATTTAATTAAAAAATATTAACGTACAAGTTCAATTTTGGTGATTTAAAATCATAGATATCATATTTTTCAAAGTCTCGCCACGAAATTTAGGACCTCTTCTATTTTTATACTTCTACGACTCTCTCCCTTCCCTTCAAAGTATGACGTAATTTTTTAATGGCCGTGTTGACTGAAAGGACAAAAATAACTGTCTCACTTGAACGGTCTGATGAGCTTCCTCGGGTCGTCGGTCTTGACCTTTATCTCGTAGCCAGGAAAACTGCTCCTCAGGTGCTCCATGTTGAGGAAGGTGTCATTGAAATCTAACGTTGGGATCTCATTTGGCATCCTGTTTGTTAGAGTGAAAGTAGAGAATAACAGTTATTTATTAAAACAACAACGTATTTTTTTTTACTTAAAAATATCCGTCGTCGGTGGAGGAGATCGGGGGAGGTAGTGTAGCCTCCCCCGAGGAGGACTCCCCTGTAGGCAGGGGAGTGGAGGCTGGGGGTTCTCGGATGTCGCTTGGCGTTCCCAGGGCTCCCTACTTGCCTGAGGAAGGCCATCCCTGAGGTTTTTAGTGGGTAGGCCTCCCCCTTCTCTGCTTCGGTGAGTATCTGTGTCGAATAGGACGGGAGGGATCGACACATTGTCATTGTCATTGAAACAAAAAAAAAAAAGGCCTCCCCCTTCTGGGGAGGAGAGCCCCACATAACCGCCGGCTCGCCACAGCCGGGGTATGCAATTTAATGCATTTTCCTCAGGGAAACAAAAAAAAAAAAAAAAGGCCTCCCCCTTCTGGGGAGGAGAGCCCCACATAACCGCCGGCTCGCCACAGCCGGGGTATGCAATTTAATACATTTTCCTCAGGCAAAAAAAAGGCTGTTACAAGCACTTAGAAAGTTAAAAAGCTACGCCTTCGGTTCGCAAATCTACGGCGGGAGACCTTGTACTGAGAAGAACCGGCAAGAAACTCAACAAGGGCTGTTTTTCCCCTGTATTAAATAGATACAGAGTCGTCAATTTGGAAAATGACTTCAATATGGATAATTCATGAAGTCACTTTCCATTACATAATATAGGAAATACAACTAATAAAAATATAATTTGAAAACATGCCTATATTAGGAACGCCGTGCCATACAGTTTTAAAAGAATATATATAAGTTAAATTAAAATTATAATAAATAGTACCCAGTATAGCAAAGAGGCAGGTATCCCAAAGGTATTTTAGGTATAGTACATACTCAAGCACAGTAACTCAAGCAAAAAAAAACATTGCACATTGGACAAGATAGTACTCTTAACCGTAACATTGTGGATGTAGGGAAATGTTTTAAAGTTAAGACTATCTAGAATTTTTTGTTCGATCTCAGTTAAAGCTTACAGATAACTAAACTGTATTAAACTTAAAAATTTTATTTGTAGTTAATTAATTATATATCTTGTCAATTCGATCAAAAACTTCTTTGATAGCAACTGTTCTATTTGGACCGCAGTATATCGCTGGATCTAGTTTGGATATAATTGTTGATGATAAATTAATTCAAAACTAACTCTTTACAATTCTTTGAACAACTAAAAATAATGTTGTGCTAAAGGACCTTTTGAGTTGTACCTTGGCACGATTATATAGTTTTTTAGGACTTTACTGGTAGATCCTGTGACATTTGTTGCAAGTTGTTGCTTAACATTACGTAAATTTTCAGATGTTTACATTATTTTCTGTTACTAATTCCATAAGGACGACTGATTAATCGTCCAAAAAGAATTAGTACATTGCTAATTTATTGTTCACGGTTGAATAGATATCCAGTCCCGCCTTGACAATGCTAAAAACATTATGGTTGAATGAATTTGAAATATCGATAGGGCTTGTATCCACAGGTTTTAATAAAAACACATAATTTTATACAATATTCCGATAGCCTAGGTGATATATTTCGTTTGGCATTTTTCTGGAGATTCCATACCAGGATTGTATGTTTGCATACCTCCGTCTTATCGATATCTACGGCAAAAAAGCAGTGTGCTCGTAGCTCCGTAGGAGATCCGTTGTGTAGGTATACGTTGTCATAAATTAGCAGCAGATAGACATTCCGCTTGTTTGTTAATACAAATTACAATTACAAATTTTTAACAATATTAGTACTTCCTTATAATGAAAGAGTGTAAAATCGACTTGAATCAAAAAGTTATTTTAGTTTGCTTTGCTTGGTTACAATTTTCACTGCCTTCCTCGTAATGACTAAAATCGAATTCTGCTAAACCGTTGGTTTAGGAACTAGACGGCCTAGTTAGAGTGCCCGAAAGACGGTCGTTTTCTGGTTCGCTCGTTTGAGGATAGAGTTTAAGTTTGTCTGAAATCGCTTTAATTCGAAATTTGTCGCCATAATAACTATAACGTTGCTATGTTCGGCGAGGCGAGGCTCAAACTTGCCATATTGCAAAAATAAACAAATACTCTTACTGACTCCTGGCCGCAGACTAGTACCAATGTAAAGATGACGCTTATGATGGAGCGAGCTTGCTCAGAAGTTGCCCGTTCACTATGAACTTA
The DNA here is from genome assembly GCA_036419045.1 of Scirpophaga incertulas. Lineage (NCBI taxonomy): Eukaryota > Metazoa > Arthropoda > Insecta > Lepidoptera > Crambidae > Scirpophaga > Scirpophaga incertulas. Next base: position 10,702,679 of record CM071643.1, read on the forward strand.
AAAGCTTGTAGTTTATATAAACAATCCCGCCAACCTACCATGGCCCTATCAACCTGTCTAGGTTTTACGGGCCGAAGCATCGGGAGATGCGTACGGAATCTGCTGATCGCATTTTGGCCGGACGCATTTCTTGACTCCCTACAAGTTATTTAAAATCTGTCTCTATCGCCCCTAATGTCCTTCCCTGAAGGGGCAGACTACACACATTACGCCTTCGGTTCTCCCCTGGTCGCAGCGTGCCCACCGTTGGTATACCGCTGGCTTTTTCTTCCTCGTTGTTCTCCCCTCTTCGGATTTCTACCCTCTTCTTTATTCACCTCAGAGTCCACTCCGAATCTTGTACCACCTATGCGCAGTCTCGTAGTCGCCGGAAGTTCTCCTCCGTCGCCACGAGGTCACAGTAGTACACCGGTCCCACTTCTACCACCTTCACCTTATCTAAAAGATCCCTACGCGCCTCAATAAACTACAGTCCCACAAAGCATGATACAGGTCCTCGTCCTCGCACTCCCCACAAGGGCAACTACTGCTATCAAATAACGAAAGCCTAAATAGCCTACCGTTGAAATGACCGTGTCCCGTCAAGATTTGGGAGACGTGATAGTCCGGCTCGACCCAAGTTGCCTTGTGCCGCCACGTCCGGGAAAAACCGGTATGTCTCCCTCCCCTGGTCCCCTGGTATGGTCCGATGTGTCCCATCGCTCCTGCCATGCGACAAGAGCGGACTCTGATGTTCTGAGTCGGGCACTTCGAAGCTCCTCCTTAGTGGCGCGGGTTTCGCGTACTCATGTTATATGAACAATGAACAATGGAAAACAGACATAGGTAGGGTTATTAAGCGCTTCTAGCGTTTAGATGGCATATCTAACGAATAGGAATTTAACGTAAAATTAGCCGTTCGTCTAAATTATAAAGATATAAGGGGAACAATCGAATAAGTCAACGCAGCTGCAACATGGTCAAACTCCTGGAGGAGGAATCTCTAGGATACTGACAGACAGACTGGTAACGTTTCGCCTTTTTCCTTTTATTAAAAAGGGTAAAATATCGAGAGACCTTTGAACTTTTCTAGATTAATGAAGGTGCCGGGGTAAAATGCCGACAGATTGGTAACCTTTTGTCTTTTTACCTTGTGTAATGTGCTTGTCCGGGATCTCCATAACCGAGAACGATGTCATGAAGCCATTCTGGTACCACGCACTCGGTGTTCATGAGCTCGCGTATAGTCTCTAGCACTGCTTTGAAGTTGTTCTCTTTGGGTTTTCGGCGCATCACAATGTTGAACGTTTCGTACACATCCTAAATAATTAAAAGTTAGATTAAAGTATGGAAATTTGTAATAAATAAACATGTTTTAGTATATAATTATGCTGATCCAGTGCGGGTTGGGCAATTTATATTACGTTTCTTGAATTTCTTCGTAGGCATCAAGTTGCATCACAAGTTTTTCTTGACCATAGGATAAACGTTGAAACATATGAAATTTGAAAACACATTGGTACATGGCAAGGTCGATTAGAAGCTCGTCCTGATTAGAAGACCAGTGTCGAGAGTGGATAGTGGTAGTGGTTTCATAATACGACGGATCCATTTATACAAATTATAGAAATGTTGGAGCGTCGCGAGGTCGAGGTTTAGTGTCAATCATACCATGCAATGTGTTTTTGTACAAAAAATCGAATTGCTAGATGGATGGTTAATTTTATTATTCAACGCTCCTACAGTGAAGGAAAATAATGTGAAGCGACTTGCATACCTACGAATAAATTCAAAGGTATGTGTTAAGGCGACTAACCGCTCTAGGTCAGCGTGACTGACACCTTGGTTGGGAATTCTTGGTAAGCCGTTAGAAGTTTTGGAGTTAATAGCGTCCCACTGTGGAACCGTCGTGATAACTTACTTTTAGGCGACCCATATTGCCACTACTTGCTTATTAGCAACTTTTGTTGTTGTGAAATTGCTTTTTATATTATTAAATAAAATGGTAATGTTTTTTAATACGACTGAAATCCACAATGCTCTATTTTATTGCCAATCTTAAATAATGAAACCGTTTTATAGTTAATAAAGAAACATCGAGTTCCATTGTTACAAGGCGTGGTCTTTCGTCGCGGCATTCCAATGCCATTGTATAATGCTCAGTTATTACAATACAATTTGTAAATAGTTGTTCAATCAAAAAAAGAATTGTAGGAATTAGTGTCATAAATAATTAAACTGGATTACCATATTATTTATTTATGTTAAATTGAAATCTACAAAATTATACTGTTTCTTGTATTTCTCTAACTCTATATATTAAAGTAAACTAACTGTTATCTTGAATAAGCATTATAAATTGTACGGTTTATGTTAGATGTTACATAAAATGTAAATAATATATAAATCACAATTTTATGGATTGTTTGAATTTAATCTATTATATTAATACAGCTGACGCAGTGCGTTCAAAGTGATACATAGAAGTTGTTTAACTTGTAATAATATTTTATTAAATAATATTTACAACTAAGAAAAAAAATATAGCTATCGTTAGTCACTTTCGTAATAGGGCATTATTAGTCAAACAAAACAAGACTTAAAAATTTGAAAAACTAGTCTAAATTAATATATTGCCTCTAAAAAACATTTTAAGATCCATTTGAGAGTGATTATATATTATTATTTTAACCCCTAGTTAAAAATATAATCAGATATCAACATTACTGATAAAATACACATTTTGGACTAATATTAAAGGGGCCTAAAGTGTCTGTTAAACAAGACAACGGTCAACTTCCAGGAAACCGCTTGCCTTTATTAGGGAACAACAATATTTTCACTAGGTATCATGATAACACTGTTTAACATTTCGGTTCGGTTTGTGAGCGTGATAACAGTGATATTATCGTTGTCGACGTAAAAAGAATGCGACCCAAATATGTAAAATCAAAATGTCATAATTTTTTGACGTTCGATGTCAAATTACAGATACGCCTGGCTCTCGAAACGATAAAACGGCAGACATAAATTACAATAATGCGTTCAAAAAACAATTATTTAATATTAATATCTTTTTTATTTGGTATTTTACAAATATTCTGAATACTTATACGGTTACATCTATACTAATAATATAAAGCTGAAGAGTTTGTTTGTTTGATTGTTTGTTTGAACGCGCTAATCACTGGAACTCCTGGTTCGAATTGAAAAATTATTTTTCTATTATAGCCCATTTATCGAGGAAGGCTTTAGGCTACATAATATCACGCTGTGACTAATAGGAACGAAGAAATAATGGAAAATGTGGAAAAAACTGGGCAAATTATTCATCTTTGAGGGCTTCCGTTGCGTGCGCTGCGAAAACGGTTTTAGATAGTACCAAAAAATATGTATGAAATAATTATTCCTCTTTAAATGATATAAAAAAATGTCCGCGACAGTATATGTCTATCTTTTAATGTTAACTCACTAGAATCATTTTTATGGTAATCAAATTTGGATATGTCGCGTTGTCAAGATCGGGTAACAGCTGAGGTGGTTGTTTGCAAAAATAAATATGATGCTCAAAATAAATATTCCACGCGGACGAAGTCGCTGGCACAGCTAGTTCTTTATAAGGATCACCCTTATATATAACTTTATATCTCTATTTTTCGTTTATTTTGAGAACAAGAATTATTATTGTTTATTTTTTTTTGTTTTGGAAAATCTATATTATTCTGCATTGCATACGCACACAATGTGGTATGTGTCACAGAGAAATATTATAGATACCACAGAAAAATAGTTGTATAACTTTTGATATATTTCATATATTGCGAATACGATAATATTACGTATTGCCTACCAGCTACAAGGAACTACGAATACACTTTAACGACGAGGGTTTGAAACACCTAATAATGTTATAACTATCTGGTTATAAATGCAGCTTGCTTATTTGAAACTATAACAAAATCAATAAAAGCTTTTGATCCAATTGCCCTAGTTATTATAAGAGATATAAAATTTGATTGTAGTTTTTGTCACATTTTGATATATACGAGTATGTATATAAAATTTTTATAACTCTAATATGCTCCGAGGGTAATGAAATGCTTCTTTTCACGTGTATATTAACATTATGAATAAGTTTGTGGATCGATACAGTGATATATTGTCACCATACGGCATATTGAATATCGTGCCAGATGTGGCCGCTGGCTGATTCTATCATACATAAGCAATTGAATAATATCTCCTCCACTTATAGGCTTATATAACTTTGGAATGGAATATTTAAATCTGGCATATATTTGAATAATTCTTATTTGTGCGATTATATGTTGTTTCGGTCGTAGATTCGTATCTGAGCTAGACTCAGACATAAGAAGAGCACTGAGAATACTTAAGGACAAGCTGACTTTTTTATTTGAATGAACCTAGGGGTACTCCAGCACTTATTTATTTTAAGACGCTATTAGTCAGTAGTAGGAATTGTTGACAAAATAAACATTACCACATTGATACACAGGTAGCTTTTTTATAGCATGATAGTGGCAAGAATAGTTACAGGCTGCTTGATGGTAAGCAATCGTCGTAGCCTATGGATATCTGCAATACTAGGGGCCTCACAAACGTTTTGCTGATCTTTAAGGAAACTTACTTACCCACTTCCCGTCAAATATCTCGGGGTATCCCTAAACTAGTTTCAGAATATGTGCGAGACATGTCATGTCAGACGAGACATATGTGTGACAATGTCTGATAGACGCTTAAGAGTAGTGAAAGTTAAGTTATTCCTGTATTCCTTATTTGTCCTAACCAAAAGCTTAACTTCAAGAATTCAAGTAGTTTTATTTTTAGTAGTAAAAATATTTCTATGAATTTTTTTAATGTGATGAAATAGTCTTTCGACTGTAATAAGGACCATGTTTTTAAGCCTACCTAAATTAATTACTACAACAATGTATATGACGTATAGTTTCCAATAAATTGTAATGATAGTAAACTTAATTTATTAATTTTATACTAGTGTTTTCCACGTATAAGCGACGATAGTAATAAATTCATTTAGCGCATAATTATTAGACATTGTAGTCATTGCTGCATAGTAGTCTTATATACTAGTATAGGGCTGTCGATTATGGCTCAAAAAATTATTTATTTCTACAGAATCTGCACTTCTGATGGATATAAACCACAAAATATTATTGCATCAGCATTGAAACAATTTGTATAATAATAAGTTTATCTTTCCTTCATCCTTCGAGAATACGAAATTTAAAGAGCTTAGTCACGTACCTCTGTCCCTTTGCTGGCACGGTCTAGATCCAACCGATATTGGTTAGCGTCCAGTAGAAGTCGGAAAGTTCTGGAATCTCCCTCCAGAAGCGGTTTTGGTTCAGGGCCTTCCTCAATCACACGCCCAGAGGCATCCAACATACCTTCCACTTCGCATCCCCGTACGTATATAATACCAGCTTGTTCTACCATACTCTGTCTGTAGTCGTACTTGGTACCTGCACATGTTGTAATCGTTATATATATTTTTTTGAAGCTTTGTATTGACAAACAAGTACACTGCCTCTTCCTGATAGGAAGTTGTTATTGCCACACAGAGTACTAAAGTATCTGCTCGGAGGTTTCCGAGCAGATGCTTTAGTATATAATCTCCTTGTCATAAATTTCGAAGAAATAAAGATATCACGTCATTGCCTAAGCTAGATATGATATAACGATTTATGACGTGTGACAATGCTTACGTAACTAGACTCATAATAAATAAATTAATGAGTGATTTGCATGCATATAATTTTTTTATGTAGATATACAATTATTTTCATATTTATACGTAGTGACGAATTTGGAAGGATTTTGTATAACAATAGTTTAGTAACTCACAGAAATAGCTATAGAGAATGGATATTGAACGTATTTTATTTTGTTATCTATTTATTCATTTCTATGGATTATATATTAATATATATTCTATGGAGTTCACAATGCAATGTTCACTCACATTGTTAGTTTTTTCCGATTTGTTTCATCTCAAAGTGTAATAATATTGATAGGTTAAGAGAATTAACTAATCAGAAACAAAAACAGTCCGAGGATTTATTATTTTTGTTGTGGAACAGTTCTTGTTTCAACCTTTTCGGCTCGAAGGGCACGGTGACGGTTACAGGGAAATCTTATAGTTAGAACCGATAGAAATTTACTAGGATCTAACTAAGTCAAGATGACGCTGTAAAATCCAGCGGCGGTTAAAGCATCGGTGTATATAAAAATTGCTTCAATTATTCATTTTTGTCTGCAGTCGTCTCATATTAGTGGACGAATAATTATTATAACATGATATTATTATAACATAACAGAGGTATAACATGAATGGTGGTGGCAAAAAAAACAATATCAAATTATTAAATAATAATTTATCGTTATTAGCTAGTGCCTGCGGTTTCGTCTACGTAAGATTAGTATTTCGAGCAGCTTATATTAAAGTGGCGTATATCTTTAATAATTGTAGCCTATGTGTAGGGATATTAGTAAGGATTTGTATGATGTATTTCAAAATGTATGCTATTAAAATACTTGTTAAAACTACACGAAAACAATAGTCTGACATCGACGTGAGCTCTGCGAATAAACTCTACGTGTGAGAGCAAACATAGTACCGTTAGACACACGAGTCACACTTCGACGACGTTTAGTTACTCTGGATGGAATCCTAGTTGAAATATGTGTCGTGTCCTTTAATCAGTACATCACAAAATCATCCCGACATAACAAACGATTGCATTTTGACTCTTAAAGGAAGACTCTTCGACTGTTATAAGTAGAGATCGGATACTCGGATGCATATTTACCTAAAGTTAGTTTAAGACAAAGTATGGAAACGGCTTTTTATTGTTTTGTTAAATAAAATTTTTCACCATTTCTGTTTTTTTATTCAATTATTTAATTGATTATTGTTTTAGTCAAACTAGCTCACTACTTTCGTATAACACTCTTCATGTAATAAATCGTACATTCATAAATCGCACGGGGAACTGAAACTAAACTTCATGTAAATACGTATGCATAGTTGTATAAATGAACCCGGAGTCTCGGTCTTTTGAAAATAAATACCACGTGCTAATTTAGTAATTTTCAAACATTATCACTACGTTAAATTTGCAGTCTCGTATTTTCCCATGATTTTTATTTAACAAAATGTATTTTAAAAAGCCGCTTCCATAATTTGTGAGCCAAAAATTAACTTTAGGTAAATATGCATCCGATTATCCGATCTCTAGTTATAAGCCTGATTGTACAATCAAATTATCTTTAATTTCGTGACGATAGTGTTCCATGTACCTCATCACCCTCCTACATGTTAATATGGGGATTATAAAATTCCCTCAGTAATAAGAGCTGCACTTAAAATTAAAAAAGATAAAAAAAATCATACCTATTGGTTGTGTGGGACGCACTGTGATAAGGAAACAAACGTCATGCTTCCTCAAATTTTCCCATTCCTGTTTGATTTCGTCGCGTACACTCAGCGTTACTACTACGTCAGCTCGTACACGAGAAGGAGCTTTCTCTCCAATATTTGGTTTCGCTACCTCCACCACAGCGAAGCTCTTGATCGGGTGTGCCATGCGGGCCCAACCACCGAAGAACACATTACCATCTTCGGCGCGCCTAGTAACATTGAGAAATCAGATGTCTGCTGATCTTTGACCTTCTATAATTTACATAGAAACTTTTTATGAAATAGAATATTTTCAAAATTAACTTAATTTCTGACAATTTTTTTCTGTCTAAGAAGATTTATCTGCAATGTACTTAATGGGTAAACGTTAGTGGTTAGTTAACAACTACTCTCAGATAAGTTTAGATGCGAATATATTTCATAAAGCTGATCCCCAACACATCGGCGTCATAATTATCATGACGTAGTGGGAAGTTCTGTGATATAGTCTACAAAATAGAATCTAATGTTACAAAAGACTGAAGATGACTCCGTGATATGTCAAGTAAATAAGTATACCAACAAAACAAAATGAACCACAACGTTATTTTCATATAAATATTTGCAGTTGCATAAATAAAAGAGTACGCCCGTATTGTTAATGAGTCCTAGGTGTAAAGTCAAATATTCATTTATTATAAAATAATTCCAATTAACGGTATAAATTCCATATAACGTTATATGGAACGTAAAGTTGTGAGTCATGATATCATTTTTGCCTTTTGAATGTATGAAAAGATAAGCAACTTTGTCTGTAATACCGATTTAAGTATTAAGTTAAAAAAAATGTATGTTGGGTCGCGGCATTGTGATGCGGTAAGCAAGGAGGGAACTATCTTCATAAAAGGGAGTAAAGGCAGGCGATTTTTTCATTGACAAGTGACTGTTAACTAGGAATGAATGAAAAACAGTTCAAACGATAAGTGATAATAGAGGTAACAAATTGCTTATATAAAAATAAATACACACAGTATGAAATAAAAACAAATGTAACAAACGATATAGCCGTAGGTGTTATTGTAAGTAATTAAAACAAATCATTTTCAAATATGAAAAATAATATAAATACAGAGTAGCCGTCATATGATAATGCCACATTTAGTTTGTTTAACGAATAAAAATATTTCATCACTAAAATAACATAAAGCGAATTTGCTTCGCATAAGTATTTATAGTTTAGACAATTATCCGTACTCATTATGTTGTTAAAGAATAAAAAAATGGACGTAAAAAATTACCTATATTTAGTTATGTTCATGGTTTTGTAAAGCCTTTAGCCAAATCCTCATAAGGCAGGGTAGTGAGTACGGCACCATATACGTGAGGAACAGTTGTAAATTTGTGTTCATTTTAAGTAACATCCTTTAATTTGTCTAGTTAACTAAAAATCAATTATTTTTATAATGGAATGGAAAATGAATCTTTAAAATCGGTGAGACGTAATTATTTATACTTGCTTTTTATAATAAAAATTCATTATTAACTGACTTATGAGATATAAAAGTTAAAACACAGTATGTCTTAAGCGGTGTTGTTTGCAAAGGGACGATATGTTATTCAATAAATACGTTATTGTATACAGAGATATTGTACCTATGAACAGATATTTATACGAAATAAAGATGTAGATTCTACAAATAGACAGGAGAAAGATAGATACATAAATATATATTGTATATTACACAAGTTAAATTAAACATAACATACCATGGAGCCAATCTGTAAACGGCATCTTCAATATCTTGACGTATTTCATCTGAAAGAAAACATTGATAATGACTAATGTTGATAAATAAACAAAAAAGTGTCTAAACCAGTTATATTAATGAAGTCCAAGACATATTTGATGAAAAATGTTCATTGACACAGACGGGTATGACATCATTGGCAATAAGTGATTTAGCACATTTTCGATTACGGTAACAGAGACTTGTATTGTAAGATAAGAGTAATAAAGATCAGATTCTAAAACTGAAACGTGGCTTTTTAACTAACAATAAGATAAAGAGTGTAAAAAAATATGGAGTTACTGCGTCTGGAGCACCGTTCGCACGAACTATATGAATCAACGTTACATAGAACAAGGTTTCAATGAGAAACGAAATTGCTCAGGAATTGTTGTTTCGCCAAATTTAGCTAATCCACTCCTTCGTTGTTGAGACCACCAGTCGCGAAAGAATTTCTTTATAAATATATGTTGTCTATTTTTCGTAAGTTTCACTATGTACTTCAATTACAAATGGAATCGAATGTAATCATGTTTATCCATATTATCAAATTTAGCTTTGCATTGACAATGAATTAATAGTATCTATTGATAATAAATCTCGCTAACAAAGTACAAGTTTATTATTGCAAATAAAAATGGGTCTAAAACATTGATGCTGTTAATAACATTAAGATGGGTTTGATGTTATCATATCTTCTTCGAACATGAATTAGCTTCGTTATGATAATTATTTTAGAGTTTATCAAAAATGTTCCGTTTTTCAGTTAAATGTACAGTACTAATTGTAAGACTTTCATTAGAACCCAACCAATTCTAAAAAACGATGATTTCATCCTATCATATCGAGAATCGTAGTATTATAATAGGTATCATCTTTATTGTAAAGGCAACACAAATAATTTTACTGTTACTATTATGGATCTATAAAAAAATCTAAATTGCAATAAAGTTCTATTCATTTTAAAATAAGTTTATTTATATTAAGTGAATTTAAATTTTCGGTATCTGAACATAATGATTACATTTTCTGTTATCTTGGTTTGGGCTACTGATCCGACTTGTTTTACCTATTACAAAAAAGTAGCATTCCGCTCACGGCTTCGCCAGCGAAATATCGTATTTTCCCATAGGAAAGACATATTTTCCTGTGAAATTAATACGGACATCTCCGTGTCAATTTTCATTAAATTCCGACGAGTAATTTTGATCCAAACATTCTCGGCAACTTTTGCAATTAAAATGTTAGGATACTGTATTTTTAGCGAAGTCGTACAAATAAAAGCAGAAGCCAGCGCCCGAAGATACTTACAAGTGCTTTCTAGTCTAAAAAGGTTAAAGTTCCGCAGCAGATAGTCATGCAAGGTGAGAAACTGGAGGTTTAGCTTCGGTAGGGCGAGACAATTCTCGCCGCTGTATATCTCGGTGGGTACCACGTTTTCGTCCCATATCACCTCTTCGGTGGGGTAAAGCGGCATCGAGTTCAGTTCCTCCAGTTGCGAGATTCGACGTTCGTGACGAAATATCTGTTCCGAGAAATAAGGTCATTCGTGTTTATTCGTTAAATATAATTACGCAGTAAATGTCTCTATGTATGTAGATGTTTGAAGATATTGCATCGTTTGTATTATAAGCCAGTAGTATATATTTATATATTCATTTCGTTAGATTGGTCAACAACTATATTTACTATATTCAAATATAGTCTACATAATTCAATCTCTGACGATATGACAATATGAAATATCTTGAACATTATTTAGTACCGGTCAAGGAAATTGGTATAATGACCTTCAAAACATCCACACTTAAAATCAATCGTATCGATATTTGGAGACTTATGGTGGACTCATTGCAATGAGAGAATTAGAAGAACAATTTAGAGTTGTTGCAGACAGGTGGGATCATGGCGTCACTGTGCATACATACAAATACAAAAATCTATTATACGAGCGTGCAATTTTCAATAGATATATTGCATATTTCATAATAATTAACATATTCCTTGGCAATATATTTCGGTCTTTATATAATTATGACATGTTGCTAATAAAATGGAACATTGTATGTCAGGCATATTTACGTGGACAAAACATTATTTGTAAATGTTATTTTAACAACTAGAAATAATTTTAATATTTTCAGAACTAGTTGATTTTCAATAAAATCAGTTTTTATATTTACGAAGTACTCACCAACAACTCTTTAAGAAATTCTTTGTCGACTCGATGCCACGGCGCGTCTTTTTCTTTGCCCTCGTCAGGAACAAGGTTTAAATAAGTTGCGATAGCTCGTAGAGCTTTATCACTACATTGAAAAGAAAATATTTAAAAATTGGTGGGTGGGCTTAAAGATAGAAAAAAAAAAACATTGAAATCTACTAAAATAATCTTCGTACAAACCTTAGATTCCCAAAATGTTTCTGAAGTGTTTCTCTAGTGTCGACGCTAGCAACGTTGGCAAGTGCAAATAATCGCAAATCCGAAAACTTTGCGAAAGCTGCTTTCTGCAACAAACCCGGAATATTACACGATTGTTTCCCGTAATGCTGGTACAGTTTTTATATATTTACGTTTTATTTAATTTGTGTAAGAACTTTTTATACGACATTACAAGAATTCCGAGAAAAAAAAAAATGGTTATAATACGTTGTGCGTCTCAAAATAATATACCAATCCGTGAAAATATCTAGTATGATATTGATAACAAAAAATCGAGCAAAACAAAAATTCAAATTTTATAAAATTGATTATTTTTATGGCTGAGAAGTACCTACTATCTTTCTAGTTGAGGGAAATATTGTATGTTGATTGGCTGTTTGAAATTTTTCATAGATAGCCTTTGTGGTTAAAGGCATTGTATATTTAATCGTAAGGAATAACATCTTACCTGTAGTGACGTAATTCTAGAGTAGTGGAGTAAGGTCATATCACGATCAGTCATTGGATCTCCGGTCTCGTCACTTATTTCAAATCTGGCGTAGAATTTCAACATTTGAAGGAGCTGAAAAAAAGCAGCCTTATGACGATTTTGCATAATATTTAATAACGAAATTATACATTTGCCACAAAACTGTTTACTTCGTTTGGCCTATGACTTTTTATTTTTCCAGAATATAAAGCAGTATAGACATGTCCTCCCCCCCCCCCTTCTCTATTATGAGCACTAGATCGATTGTACAAGTGCATAATCACGGTGTTTCAATGAGAATTTTGCGAAAGTTTGCTATCACGAGTGACAGAAGGAAAAGTTGGCCTTAAGTGAACATGTAAAGAGAGATGTGCTGCCTTGTGTTTAATATTAGGCAAATCAAGATCAGCTAAGTAACGTCGTATAAAACATTCATATAGATGATATAAGCCGCTCGCTCTCGGAATGAAAACAGTCCAACAACAACGCCGCACTAGCGCGGACGTGCGCGGCTGAAAATTTTCAACTGTGTTCGAACTCGTAAATGAATGAACGATCAAAATCTTGTGCAATATTGTGATTAAGTGAACAAATGTTATTGAAAATCGTGGAACAATGCTGAAGTTTATTCTATTATTAATATTTGTCAGAGTGGTAGTCACAAACAGAACAAGGAGTTGTTGCGACCCCCACACATTCCTGCTACCGGGACCACCACGATGCTGGAACCCGATCACCAATGTCACAGTTAACATGACAGCATTACAGTGCAAGAATAAAGTTAAGTTATTGACAACAGATCTTACATCGGAAGGGGAGTTGATACTTGATGAGATTGATAACCAGAATGTGACATTAGAAATAGACAGGTGAGCAGTGAAGCTAATGTATTTGGAATTTTAAAATAAACATATATTACAAGAGTTATCCACAAATAAGTAGCTTTTATTCTTTTAGATTTTGTCTAGGTAACCAAACGACATTACGGGACGTGGGACTGAAGAATTTAACTCTGATGTCAGTAGTGTGCGCAGATGAGGAAGACGAGATTTTGGATAAGAGTGTGACAGGGTACTGTGTGATCGTCTCTGTCATTTTTTTGTATATCACAGCTATAATTTATATATTACTTGAGGAATTAAGGTGAGTGTCTATAATGTTCTATTTATTTTACATGTATGTTCCATAATAAAGCTACTGTAACCATCAAATATTGTAGGGTAGACGTGGTTAGGTGTATAGTTATTCATAGAGCTATTTAAATATCTATATCTATAATGTGTTTTATGAATACTCTGTCCAGCAGGGGTCTGTCCATGTTTGTTCATTCTTTGTTGGATTCGACTTAGTATAGAATAGCAAAATATTTAATTTATTACAATAACAGCTTTGGTATTCCGTAATTTTCTGTATTTGACAAAACAAAACAATTTATTCAAAATGTTCTTTATAAAACATAAATCTGTACTGGCACGTAGTCCAAACAGATATAAGTTTAAGAGAACAAAACCTTGATTTGTGATTCATATGAAATAAACGTGCAAATATAAAAGAAAAATTAATTTGAGTGTACTACTGTTCGGAAATTAGAAGAGCTTTCTCAGGAAGAACTGGCAAGAAACTCTGAAGGTCTATGTTTTAACTCCTCTTTTAAATCTTTACTAACAATATTACTATAATACATATATTAGGACTATCATACATAGTACAATTAGTCGCATGTATACTTATATATTATGTGTATATATTAATATATTATCACAGTATTATAATTAATTATTTTGTTACCGAACATGGATCTATGAATACTGTGCCTAATTCAATATAGTCTGGTAATTTAGATAATCACTTACTTTATAACATAAGCCTTTACTCATGACTGACATTTTGTGGAAGCTTATTAAAAGTATATATACATTTCCCCTGCTAACTAGCTGCTAGTTTTATGGAGCCTGAATATTGGAACTGTTCATATTAGTATAATAACAACAAACCGGCACGTCTTGTAAACTGTTTTTATTTAATTATATTTGACATGAATGACATTATTACTTATATGAATTAAATATAGATAGTAAATTAATAAAGTACTACTTTTAATTACGATATAATGGGTAGCAAAAGGTTTTAGTATTTTATTGCATTTATATCTAAAAACAAACTATATATCTGTTATTGCAGTACGAATTAATATGGAATCTCCGACTAATATGGAAAGTAGTTATTTAATGACAATTACTCTACTATTATAAGTGGCCAACCAAAAAATACAAAACTGCTCACCTAATATTAAAAAATTCGTGTACTTATCGCTACGTTAGCAAATGGATAAAAATATAAAACATAGTTATCGCTGTGGTTTGAAAGTTGAGATAAGAGATTGTCTTGTATACTTTGCAATGCTAACGCCACTATTACTAGTAATAATGCAGCATTATAATTACAGCAGAACGACTACCGAGTCGTTCTGCTGCAAACAAACCTGTGTACCAATGTTTGGTATTTTACTATCGAATCTAAGCGATACAGCTGTTCGCTGTTCTATATATGGCTCAAAAAGATATAGTTTATATACAAAATTATTACAATTAGATAAGTTGCATGGATAATATAAGATTTATTAAGTAGTACATTTATCACAATAAACAGAAAAATCCACAAAATCTTAGTTCACATCGGCTGACGTTAATTGGTCGACAACCAATTAACGTCAGCCGATGCTTTCAAGTTTTCTTTTTCTAGAGTTATTTATTATTATTGCATCGGTAAAGATGTTTACTCAAAATAGTTCAGTTGTTGAGTTTAGGTTCAATAAATAAATAACATTTGAAGATTGATAAGACTTGCGAAAATGCCACCACGATCTATAATCTCAATAATCGGGTACCCATTTCCTTTAAATAGTTTTATGAGGCCTAGATATAATGTTGAAAATAATCAGTGTCAAGATATTAAAGCAATGTACAGTCTTTTCAAATAAGATAAGCAGTAACCTAATGGTACACACAGCCTCGCATCAAACTTTACATGTTGACAGTTTATGTCGCTCCTTAAGGGGTTTTATAGTGCAAATACAAAACTTGATGCCAACTATAAACTTATATGTACGCATGGCGATATGAGAATTTGTGTCTGTTTCACCTATCACTAGGCTATCTGCACGTTTTAGGATATCACTTTTGTAGGTTCTACATTTATTAGGGATTCCTTTGCACAGGTGTAGACATGATGTATATGTTAGGTATATTCTTGCCCGCGGGTCGCCGGCGGGCGCGAGGAAGTCGCGACCGCTACGGCGACCCGGGATGGACCACGCCCCTTCCGTGGCCGGGGGGCGTCGTCGGTGGAGGAGACCGGGGGAGGTAGTAAGCCTCCCCGAGGAGGGCTCCCCTGTGTCGACGGGGGAGCGGAGGCTGGGGGTTCCCGGAAGGAGCTTGATGTTCCCGGGGGCTCCCTACATGCCTGAGGAAGGCCATCCCCGAGGTTTTTAGTGGGTAGGCCTCCCCCTTCTGGGGAGGAGAGCCCCACATAACCGCCGGCTCGCCACAGCCGGGGTATGCAATTTAATGCATTTTCCTCAGGGAAACAAAAAAAAAAAAAAAAAAGGTATATTCTTGTACCTCACTGACATTCCTACAGCTCAAACTGGTGACACTGTCAGTAGTTTATGCTGATGAGACGTGGTTTTGAATAACATATTTAAGGGACTATAATCGCGAGGATTATTTATAGACTCCACCAATATATTCGATGGTTTTGTTTACAAAATATTTTTAAGGTAAAGTTAATATCTGTGCTGAAGACATATTTTGAATCATTAGACGTGAATTTGGAATTCGAATACGAATACAAATCGTACGCGAAATTATTTACTACTGCTTACAATTTTATAGATTTTTGAATCACTCGAATTCAGAGTTGTCATTAAAAACAAATTCTTAATTAGATTCCGTTTCACACAGAAAAATTCAAAATCACAACAACAAAAACAAAAAACCGGCGATGACCCACGCGTGAAACGGATCACTGTCAAGGTCACTTCAGCGTTGGGTATTCTACTAGTAGAAATCAAAAACGAGTGGGTTGAACCACTCGTTGAACAACGCACGAAATGAAGGTTCAGAAATAGTGAATTCGGTAATTCGTATACGAATCTTACG
This sequence comes from Scirpophaga incertulas, assembly GCA_036419045.1. Taxonomy (NCBI): domain Eukaryota; kingdom Metazoa; phylum Arthropoda; class Insecta; order Lepidoptera; family Crambidae; genus Scirpophaga; species Scirpophaga incertulas. The sequence continues at coordinate 10,718,955 of CM071643.1, forward strand.
ATTACGAATGCGAATTGGTTTTCTATTGTTTCAAAAATTCGTCTCCTGCCTTACATAACATTTCCTAATAATAAACTGTCTGAAATATTATTTGAATTTACAGGGATCTTCTCGGCAAAAGTTTAATCAGTTTCTGTTTGAGTTTGGGTATAGGAATGATGATCTTGGCAATAAACTCCTTAATGACCTACAGTGACATGAAGTTATGTGCAGTACGAGGTAATGATTGATAAGTTAATTTTAATTGTATTGATATAGCTTATGTTCAATACTTAATTTAAGGAGTTTGAGTGTTTCATAGTTACCATCTTTGTTACAGGATTTTTGACATACTTTTTTTTAATGTCTAGTTACTTTTGGACGAATGCAATTTCAATTCAACTACTATTGTGCATTAGGTGAGTCCCTGTTTTTACGTACTCGGTTGAAAACTTTAACACTTTTGAATTTGACTTGACTAGAATATACCAATAACCTTAAATAAAATTTATATTTAAATAACATTTTGATGCCATACATCATTGTAATACCGAAGTTATTTATACTGTAAAGAGGTAAGACTCAGGATGTTGGGGATGATATTGATTCGATATTAATTAAATTTGGTGTGGGAATAGTTTGAGAGCCATTAAAAGTCGAAGGATAACCATGTTAAAATATCTTGTTCATATGAGAAAATCCGATACGAGACGAAAACTACGGGCGAAATGCTAGTAAAGTACTTATATAACACAAAAAATACTTTAATGAATGTTTATGCCAAATCTATAGTTCATCACTTGAAATCTGAATCTTAACAGGGAACTATTAATTGACATACACTACCGCTTAAAAGTAATTGGCCACCTAGTAAAATATATTTTAACTGTTCATTAGCATTATTTTTGACATAACAATAATATTTCATCACAATGAAATCTAATAAATGTTTTTTTACTTTTTTATGTATTGTATATAACTTATACAAAATGTGGTGGCCAAATACTTTTGAGCTGTAGTGTATGTAATCATTTATTTTTATTCATAATTACAAATAACTAGAAATACTTGATAAGTGCAATTATTGTACAAGTACGTATTAACATTTATTTATTTATCATTTATGATTTTTTTAGGCGGCCGCTGAGAGTGAACTACAGTTGGAGAGACTTCGTATATTACGCGGTTTACGCATGGGGCGTTCCCGCCCTCCTGACTGTGGTAGTAGCTATTATGAACTATGTGCCTGGAACGCACCCCCGACCGGGTATTGGACTTAATCATTGCTGGTTTTATGGTGAGGATAATATTTCTGTAGTATTTATATTCTGTGATTACTACACAACATTAAATCTGTAGGTTTTCGAAATGGACTTGTTAACAAGTATCCTCTTTATTTATTAATAGGTGCGTCCTTACCTCTCTTTGCAAATTGTTGTCCATAATATCAAACTATATTTTTTATATTAAAAATTACATTTAATAATCGTAAGTTCTCATCACAAATATACTACTTCGTAATATGAAGTGATGATGATAGCTTGTCGATGTATTATATAAGTTAATTTCCCAGAAACTAAAAACTTTATTTATAGTATTCTGGAGTATGATTAGGAAATATCATTTAGAATATTATGTAATATATGTACAGAGAAGTCTGACACTCTTATGTTCACGAACAGGCAGCCAGCTGAGTTGAGTTTTGTAATGAGAGATGTAGAATCCAATTTACATAAAAGATCTTTACTCGTGTCAGATAAACAGACGTCAGCATAATTTAGAATCAGGAGAATAATAGCTTGAATAAGCTCAATTTTTGTACTGAATGAGAGAAAGACACCGGTACAGAGAACGTAGTGCATTGACCAGTTTACGAGAAATCTTGTTTACTTGGTCCTCTCAAGTGATAGAGCAATATTCGGTTCTATAAGTGAGTGGTTTATATTCTTGACTCGGGGCTGAAAGGGTATGCAGTTTCCATTGTACAACAAATAAGGTACAAGGCTCAAATCGAGGGGTGACAACTACCGAGAATAATTGCTTGACTTTTAGCAACAATGACAGATTATCAATCTGTCATTGATGATTACAAAGCATTCTAACCTATCCTAATAAGCAATGACATTGCAAAGAAACTACTATATGAAAGTATAGAATCAAGAATGGTTATATACACAATATAAAAATTACATATTATTTAAAATATAGCATAACAAAAAAATATTAAGATGTAACGAAACAATGTGAATGTATCAATATTTTATTTTTGAATAACAACATTTAGAACACAATACATATCAGTTCGTCTTAATTACCAGAAATTGAGACCGATACGACTCCAGTGTGGTATGGTAAGGTGATCTGATATCGCCTAAACTGTTCAAGGTGCGTTGGACGATGTGTTTCAGTTTTTGGATTGGAAAGGACTGGGCAATAAGATCAATGACGAGTAGAAGACGCACCTTCGTTTTGCTGATATTGTAGTCATGGTTGAGACTTAGACACAGTAGATTCTCAACAAGCAGGTATAAGATGAACATGGACAAGACGACAATCAAGTCAAGTTCCCATGTAGCACCCACTATTGTGAAGTTTGGAAGCTAAACATTAGAAGTTGATGATAAACAGTTCTACTTGTAGAACTAAGTAACCAAATTCCTGTCCGAGTAGTGCATGTTGCCAGTGATACGTATGGAACCAAAACTAGTCAAACTTAAAATCACCTAAATGGCAATGGAGAGTTTTTTACAGTTTTTCTGAGTGCTCTAATCAAAAATGCAGAAAAACTGAGTTGCTGACAAAGTATTGCGATTCTTAAGTGGCAGTGGGCACAGCACATTGTTTGTAGAACCGACGGTATTTGGGGTTACAATGTCCTTGAGTTTCTTGTACATAGTTTGTGTTGGGTTATATGCCAAGTAACCGCAGCGTGGGTAGGTCTCCTACGTGGTGGGTTGACGATTTGCTACACCCATTTGATGAACATCTCAGTATGGATGTTAGCAGCTTTTTTCTGGCCCAGCCAGCTAATATATGAATATCTTATACCTCTTTATACCATACACCTCTTTTGCCAGTCCATTGAGAAAAGATACGTCGACGCCCAGCGAAATTATAGAAGGTTCATGAGAATCCTCTTCATTAAAATTAACTTTAAACTTATATGTGTTTCACATAGGCATATGAATATAATTAGCTCCGTTATGTGTAATTTTCATGGCCTATATATTTAATAATCAATGATATTATAACAAATTGGTGATAATGTTATACCATTTTTTTTACAGATACGGCAAGATTATGGCATTATTTCTACAGCATTATGTCAATCTTGATAGTGGCCAATATTGGTATATTCGCATACACTTCTGTTTGCTTGTGGCGAGCACGCTTTGCTAGTACACATGTAAAGGCATTGAAATACAAGTAAGTACTAATAAATTTCTGGTAAAAATGTGCGTTAGTAATTTTTTTAAATACCGAAAACTTTTTTGATTCCACTGTATTAATAAACAAGAAGGTTGCAGATGATAAGTGATTATAAACGCCTATAGTACACGTCGTCCTGTCAAATTCTCAATAAAACCGCAACCTCCTCCTCCTCCTCCACACAAAAAAAAACAGTCATGGTACCTAGAAATTTCTCTGCCTATATTACACATTATACAGCAATACTAACAGTGCTATTTTGCATCAGAAATGAGAGCAAGACTGAGGCGCAGACGACCCTATAATCATCTTTTTCCGGTCATATTCAGACACAAAATTTAAGGAAAGATATATAATAAAATGTAGAAAATTTTAGTGGCGGGAGTCATATTCAATATATCTCCGATTAAAATACGTTGTACCATGTGAAACCACTCACCCAAAACTACACAACGAATTCAAACATCCCAAGCGAGTCTTAAGCAGCGCGCTTGAATACGTTAACTTCGTTCGGTTTGATCTGCTTGCTTTGGACTACTCAAAATGACACCAATCAGTGATGATATCTGAATAACAGAAATCCATCAAACTGTGTTTCACCAGCAAGGCTGAAGACTATTAAAATGTTTACTTCTTTTCCCAAAGTAATTTTAAAATGATAGTGAAGTCAGCTATAGCAAAGAATAAAATTTCAATAGTAGCATATTCAAAATACTACATATATGTATATATATATATATATATATATATATATATATATTATATATATATATATATATATATATATATATATATATATGTATATATATATATATATAATATATATATATATATGTATATATATATATATATATATCTTATATAACAATATAAGAAGAATTATTAAAAGTGAGTCAGGAATAAGAAACTCAGTAACGGCAAAGCTAATTTAATATGGCTTGGCCAACTCAGGGCAAATCATCGGATAAACATCCATTGAGTCATAGAACTAGAAAAATATTACTTCATAATTAATAATTATTAAATGTCCCAAATACGAATAATTCTGAAAAGTCCCGGGTATAACCTGTTAATATATGTATAACTAAAGTAATTCTTATTAGGGACTTTTGATTATATTACACAGTGGGTACTGGTTACTGGAATAAATTCTTTAACTACCGACCACTGGGGACTAGTCCTGAACTATCCTGTCCTCAAATGACTTAAATTGGCGATTTACTTTGCTGGGTTTGGACTATGAAGTTCTGATTCTAAGTTAGTATCATATAGTTAAGTGTAAATACATTCAACAATTTTTCCATTTTCTTCTTTTATGTATTGTGTATGCGAGTTTCAAAGCTCGAAATGTCACAGTTAAAACTGCTTATATGCACGTTTTCTGGAAGTCTCTGTGATTTAAAGAAACAAATCACTGATTTGTTTTTTTTTTTTAGTTTTCCTCAGTGTGCAACCTAGTTAGAGATCTTAGCTGTTTTTGTAGTATAATAGTTTATTTATGTTTGTCATATAAATTCATAAGAAATAGAATAAATGCTAATGGTGTTTTACCTGTATCTTCATCCAGATAAGATGTATAACAAAGTCTTTAATATTTGTTGAAAGTGTTAACTTGATTGATATATGCAATGTAAATGGAAAATACTATACATCATCCCATGAAATGTGCATATACTATTATTGTACATGTAGTATTTTTGTCTGTTACAGGTTCACAATGACAATTCGATTATTTGTGCTCATGGGCATATCATGGATCTTCGAGTTCATCAGTTCAGTTTCCGAGTCAAGCATATTTTGGTTTGTAGATTTTACGTTTCAGATAAAGTTATACTCTCAAAAGCTGTCTATAAATCGTTATGTGATAAAGATCGGGACTAGATTTTGTTAATGGGCTTAACCAACTTCTCAAGAATAGTATCTTGATACACTTGTATCAATATTTTTATAACTTTTTAACAAAAATGAAGCTGAGCCATTCACTTCATATGTGCATCACACTAATTAAGGGATCATGAATTCGGATAACATCCACGCTGTGACTCTGTTACTTGGGAAGTCACTTAAAAGCTATGGATATGAACAAAATTTTACAAATAGCAAGTGGATTAAGACTTTAGAGAATTGCATTTGGGTCCATACCTATTTGTGTAAAGCAATTTCGTTCAGCGATTCGGTTTTTTTATCACTTCATTACAATATCACAAAAATATTTGACAACCGATTGGCGTGATATGGGAAAACATAATGAACTTTCATACAAGTATGACAGATTCCAGATTCAAATATAATATTTAGTTAATTTCTGATTGTAAAAGTATTTAATCATAAGAAAATAATTTATACATTGTAAGGTTAATATGTGTCCCTACTTACATATATAAAAATAATATTATTGGTGGCGTAATTTAAAAGTAAGGCGTAAATTTTATAAATATAAATAGAGTTAACCATAGCAAAAATAGCACCAACTGAAAATTGTTACATAATTAGAAACTCAAAAAACAGACTTGAATTAACGAGTTTTAGATTTAACATTGAAGTGGCGGCTGTCTCTGTTACTGACAACCCACAATCAACTTCAACATGATTACCTCAAGACATATATATAACTTGAAAGATAGACTGACTTTCAGCATCATAGACAGCGCGGCCGCATGGCTTGCTATACCCATGTTGGTTAAAGGCAGCACTTGTAGTGGCTGCAAATACCTAGTTGCTGGTGCATGCCTAGTTGGATGTACTTCTATGAAATAAATAAAATAAAATATAACAGTCTGTTTTATCGCCTAACGTACAAAACCTACAAATAAAAATCACTTCAGATATGTGTGCATGCAATTCATTGGAGTAATTATTTTTTTTTCTGCTTCAGGGCCATCATTGACGTATACAACATGCTACAAGGTCTGTTGATATTCTTGGTGTTGGTACCATTCCGGAGGAGGGTGATCAAAGCTATGTACAAGCATGGATGGCTCGACTGTATTTCTGGGATAGTGGAAAAGCATTTAGCAGTGGCCGAAGATGATGAACAAGATGTTGTAGAACATACAAAAGACGTGCCCTTAGATGATCAGAGATAGTGTGAATGTTATTCGTTTTATACTATGACTTTTTGCGGACATTTTACAGATACTAATAGTGCGTTTCAAATATTCTTTGCTATAAGTTAGTAGAAGTCGGTGAGCTACTGTCTGTGAGATCTGTATGCTTTTGTCTATCTTGGTAATCTTAGGTTATAAACGCGTTTATTACGTTGTTATAAAAAGGTAGATATAGCAATATGTAATATATTACACATTAATAATAGAGAATATACTTTACTCTGATATGAAGAGTTCATGTTAGTATTTTTACTTGCAATAACGTCTTAAAGACATATTTAAAGGGTTTGAACAGCTGTAAAAATTGTTATAGGAATTATTTCACACACAACATCATGGCTAAAATCATTTTTTAATATTTTCACTTTCATTCACATAAATTCGTTATAAATGTGATGCTCTTTAGGTACTTAAAAAAATAATACTTATACCAATAATTCATAATGCAACAGAAACTAATAAATTCGCTAGTTTATTTTTTACAATTAAGTTTTCTACAGCAAAATACCTGTAGAACTTTCTGTTTCATAATAAAATATGACTAATAGAAATTTACAAGTACTTAATGGTTTCACATTTGTTTGAATCTTCTAGTTCATAGTTCATGTTATAACTAAAGCCATCAGTAATATTAATTTGTATTTTTGGTCTAAGCTCTAAATTAAAATATATTACACATTTATCGAAATCGACACCATTGATATTAGGATTAATGGGCCTGGCCGCGACCGGGGTTCCTCTTGTAAGTTGCTGTGATTAGGAATATCTTTAGAACAAACCGTTTTTTAGAAAAATAGGTGTAGAATGAAATATCTTACAAAGACTAGACTGTTAAATCTCAATGTAGATATATGTATTGTGTATATTGTATGCACTTTATATTTAAGCTTAGGATTCAATCATGTGATTTTCTGTGCCTGGCTGATATTAGACAGGTAATTAAAACCCTTGTAAAGAGTGAAACATAGCTATGGAGAGAATCATGTTCAGCATTTGAATATACATATCGCACTAATAATACAATAGTGTATCAAACTCAAAACGTCGTACTTGACATAATACTATAAACAAACGCAAAATTTGATTCCTCACGCGTGATCAAGACCGTCGTTCGATTAGTGCAAAAACAGAATAAGGATAAATTAAAAAACTTGTGTGACAGTTATTCAATTTGCAACTATTACATGAAGTGAGTAATAAGTTTTTTGTTGATTCTGAAAAATGTTCTATTTTGAGTTGATACACTATTGTATTATTAGTGCGATATGTAGTGTATACTTAACATCACATTCATGGGTTAAGTTATACTTAAATATTGTTATAGATAAGTGATATATATACATCAAATGTGTTTAAGTTTTTAGAATATTATTTATAATTTATATCGTGATTAAACCTAAAGTATTATTTTAGTCATTTTATGTTGATACCTATATAAATTTAATTTTCAGATGTTTTAGTAATATTAAAAAACAATTTTTCATATAAAGTATTGTTTTATAATTAGGTCGACTATACGCACATAATTATTAATATAAGAAAAATTATAAGAATATAAGAAATATAAGAAATATTATAAGAAAAATTACCCACCAGTTATGTAATTGTAATACTAAACAGCATTTAATTATTGTTTCAGTTTATGTAATATAATCTGCTTTTAAAGCCTCAATAAAAATATTTCATTTATTTGGACAGATGTTTTGTGTGAATAAAAATATTTTAGGCATATTACCTATTTGAAAGCGAAGAGACAATATTTGAATGGAATTATATTTTTTGAAAATGCATTCATTACTGTAAGTCTTAAATAATCTATTGTATGTAGATATAATGTAATTATCATACAACAACAACATCACTTCACATCACAGCCGAGTGATGCCCGCTGCTGGACATAAGCCTCTCATAAGAATCTCCACACAAATCTGATAAATGCAAATCCAGAAAGGAAAACCTTAATCGCGCTGTCCTCCTTTCGGAGGACTTTTGTCCTACTCCATTGTTCATCTTAGGCAAACAACTTTCACAAAAGGGGATGCTGCGACGACGAAACGAATTTATCATACATATTGTCTTGACAATGTTCGTTTTAAGACCTACTTGTTGGGAAAGTATCGAGGTCTTTCAATACAACAATGTCCTTTAAAAATTGAAGGTATAAGGCCTACAACATTTTGATCTATAGATAGTATATATGGCAACTATGGCTAGAACAAAGTACGATCCCCAGGAAAGTGGGCTCGGTACCTCTTCTCTTTTTATTCTTTGTAAATGATCTTCCTAATAATACAAACCAAAAATGATACTATTTGCAGATGTTTCAGTAATTATTGTATGCGATAAAAATACTATACTAGAACGTCACAAACAGGACGTTATTAATACGTTAACATCGATTACTAATTGGCCTGACAGGCATAAATTAATAATTAATATAAGTACAATTTTTACTAATATTAATAAACACGAAGATATTAATATAATTAAACACTGAATATAATTTTTATGAATTAAGAATTGAATGTATTATTCTTGGAGCTTATAGTTGACTCGAAATGTAAATGGATAGTAATGGAATGTAATGTTAGGCACATAACCAGCCAGGAAATGAAAAGTAAAGAAGCAGTATGTATAAAGTCGGTGTTGAGGTACGGAATTGCACTATAGGGAAACAGTGTCGATATGTCGTAAGTTTTGATAACACAGAAGTGATGCATTAGGGCTATATTTGGTACAGCCTCAGACATTTCATGCAGACCATACTTTTAAGAATTGGAAATTCTAAGTGTTGTATCCCTATACATTCTCGAGGAAAAATAAGTAAGCATATCAAGTGTAAAAATAATTCATTTGTAGACTGAAAAGATTATTATCCGAGAAATACTAGTATTTCTCGGATATTACCAGAATACTCGATCCATCCGAAAATCCATCTAAAAAATAATTACGCGTCTGGTTCAGAGAACATAATTTTTTTTTAAATATATTTTATAAATATTATTAGTTAGGCATTGAAATATTGTAAAGGCAGCAGGTAAATATAATAATGCGCGACAACTAATTTGCTATGCCTTACTCGGGCGCTAGTGTCTATAAGACGCTAGTGTCTTATTGACTTAATATTTTTGCTATGTTTATTTTAGTACGGAAGTATTGAGGTTACTGATCCTGATCTCACGACTTCAACGAAGCTCCGAAACCTCAAAAAAAATACTCGTTGGCTTTATATGTAGACATTTCATACATATTTCATGGAACACTCGTATCTGTGAAATTATTTACTTGACAATAAGGTAACAATTACAGTATATACAGCAAAACTACTACTGTCGGTCAGAAAATACCAGATAGCAATTCTAGTTGGAGCGGTCTTCCATTGCAATAACAATAAGTTAAGGACATGCTTACAAATAGAGCCGTAAGTTAGCCATGGCCGAATTCGTTCAAACAATTCATTCAATGGGGGTGTTGGAATTTTAATTAAGTTAAGTTTAACCGTCCCGAAAAATACGTAACATATCAAAATACAAACTGTGGTGATTACGCCAAGTTACTTTTAATCTACATTTTCGCCTTTTTAAATAAACACACACATCCAGGGAAACAAATACAAAGGTGGTCAAAAACTCGCACGACTTACTGGTTAGACGATTCTAACTATTAATTTAATGTGGACAACAATGTTTTATGTGCATATTATGTCATGTTAAATTTTGTTATGTTAGTTGGTTACATATGACGGTATTTAAAAGTAAATGTTGACGCATTCATCGGATAGTCTTACTATCATCATGCAATGTTAATATTTTTTGAACGAGTTTTCTCTTATTTCACATTACATATAACTCTAATAATTCTTTTTTCTGCCTCAAACTGTTTCATCGTATTTAATTTTATTACTTATCTAGTTAGTTATTACTAATATGGTAAAATAAATAACTTTAACAAAAAGAAAATGATCCGACTTAATAAATCATTTTTCTTTAAAATCAAGATATTTCTATTGATAAACGTTGCAATATTTATATGGATATAATTATTTTGTTTTTCAAAGTCGATTATAAACTTATAATTAACTTTCAGTGGATGCTATTACGAATTCAATTGGACAGCAGTGAGTTTGAGATTAAAATAAACCACATAATGTATCTATTATTCATTTGTCATTGCTAGCTAGTATTTTTGAGATCAATTTTGAAAGTTTAAAATGTAAGTGGTTAAAATTGTCGTATCAAATTATATAATTCCAAGGTTTTCGTTTATTTATCTATAAACGCGTATTAAGATTTTAATCGATTAATTTGATCGATAATGCAAACATAACATTTAAGTATCAATATTATCAAAGGACACAGATAATTATTAAATTTGTTTTATTTTTCAAAAGATTTTTTTTAAATAACTAGTTCTATAATATTTTCTTATGAACAAGACCAAATAAAAAACTAAGTAGTATGTGTTTCCTATATAATTGATTATGTAGGGTACTGTGTTTCAAAAGATTGTAAATGTAAAAAGGCAGTAATATAATCTTTGGCCATATAAACCGGGAGCCGGATCACGGTAATCTTAAAAATGTTTTATCTCTTAATTTAGCCGTATAATTATTCTTCAATGTATCCATATAACTACATGTAACAAACACCAAACAAAGAACTTTATCAATTTTGATTTGTATAAACCATAATAAACAAAATGTTTATTATAATTTTATAATACATTACTAAAAAAGTTATAACCATGATAAAGAGGCTAAAATAAATACTCCTTCCAAAAACAAAATGTATGTATTTCTAGACAAATCTTTAATATAATCTGTGAAACAGTCATAAAAGATAAACTAAGACATGGTAAAAAAAATGTATATTTCTACTTCTTTAAAATTATCTGTAACGACTCATTAGTGACACACGAATTAACCGACAAACAAAAGTTACATGTATTTTACATATAGGATTTGTAAAATACATCGTAACCTTTGTTTGATTGTTGTTTTTTTATTATTATTTCATTGATCTTTTAAATAACAAAGAGAATCCTTTAAATTATAATAACTAAGCTAGCGCCATCACATCATTAGCACACCCGACGCAAAAAAAAGAGGGGTGTTATAAGTTTGACGTGTCTGTCTGTCTGTCTGTCTGTGGCATCATAGCTCCCGAACGAATGAACCGATTTCAATTTAGTTTTTTTTTTATATTACAGGTGTTTTTATTAATGAGTAAATCCTTAAGGTGAATCGTACTATACTTGAGTTCGGAAAGCTGGTAGTAGTGTAGTAAAATAAAATGGCGAATGATTTTTTTTTTATTAATTGGTCGATTCTCTGTGCGGGTAAGCTGTTGGAGTAACTCTGTGAATGCTTCTTTTTGAAATAAAGGAAATATGTTTCTTTATTAAAATACAGGAAACATTTAGTAAAATCCAATATTATTGAAAACGTGTCTGAAATGTTTTACTTATCTAATTATTACTAAATGCTTTAGTTGAAATTGGGTCTTTCTAGATAAAATAAGAATTTGCTTTGAATATTACTTATAATTAGCTATAACTTCGAACTTTACTAACAACTCATTTCAATGCATAGAGAAGTAAATGTGAGTAGATTGACTTTTGATTACCTATATAAAATATTTCTTATTGTTAGAGGTAATAATAAGAGATAAAATGACTTCATTTAATTGTCGAAAGTATAACAGTGAGCGTGTTTTTACTTCGCAATTTAAAGATCTTATTTAACTATCTTATAAAATGCATTAGCAAGTTGACGAGACCCCAGCTCAAGGAGCGCATATTTCAGTAACTATAGCACGCTTGCCCCGTTTTTCATATTAATTACTTAAGTTTGAGCTCAGTAACGCACTGGCCGCATTACTGAGTTGTGTTCGGACCGTTCAGCGTTTTATTGCTAATATATAAGGCAGCTTTAAACATTCACTGGAATATTTAGCAATAGAATGGGTAAAGACCGCTTTAGATTAAATATTCTTACGATATTTGTATCTACATCACAAAATTATATAAATATATTACGTTATAATTAATTGTATATATGTTTCACAATAATATATTTCAAGCTTTTGAATATAATTATGACTTCATTAGTCATAATTATATTCAAAAGTTTTGGTTTTAATAAACATTCATTTTAACACATGACATCTGAATGTCAGATGCCTCTTTGTTTGGTAAATAAATAAAAGATGCGGGCGTAATTACTTTCATATCGGCACTATTTAGTATGTTTATCTACAGAACACGTAATATGCATGCGCAGTTTGTAAATCGGACCATTATTAATTCTGCGCCTGTCATTAGGCCACGGAACCGCAGCAAAAATCGTATCTCGCTTAACCGGCTCCCGTTCTAACGTCCTGCACAAACCCCATATTGGACACACGAGTTTATTTTGCCAGCAACACCGGTCGCGCGCGCATCTATCTCCGCCGGACATTGTTTAATCTATCGATACGTATATACATTAGCTAGTTCACAATTGAATTACACTTGTGTGTTAAAATACACTTTGTGTGTTAAAACGTAAGGCCCGACTAGCGATACGCCGGGGTGACATTAACGGTGATAAAGCACATTGGATCAACGATGAAGGTGAGCCAACAAGAAATTTTAGATCTGTTTTAAATGGTATGATGTATTTATTGTGTGGTATGATTTATTACTCGTTTCCATAATTTTTAACGTTAATATGGCTTAACTTATTACGCATTTAATGAATTCGAAATTTGTTTTCAAACTACCCGTCCATATTTTAAAATGTTTAGCAATAATTCATAAAATTGTTATTAAATGTTTAGAGAAAACTATAAGAATAATGTAGTAGAACTATGTGAATTGATTGGTTTGATGTATCATGAATATATTACCGCAAACTAACGAAGTATAAGTACCCTTGTCAATGACATACAATTACGATGATGGCGCAATTTAGAAAAAGGAATTAAAATATGCTGTTTATTTTGCAAAAGGGGTTCATCAAATTACTGACACTCTTAGTATAAAGGATAATAAATATTTATATTAGTTAATGAGAAAGAAAAATTGAATTGAAAAAAATATTTGATTACAAATTTGTTATTAAAGACGGTAGATTATTAATTAATCATAAGATGGATATGAGTGTTTTAATTTACTTGTGGCTATTTAGTAATATGCACACGATTTCACCTTACAAGCTACCTAGATAAGTTACCTATAATTGCGATTCATTCAGTTTTAGAACCTGATTTATTATATTAAACTGTCCAAACATGAAATAGAATAGTTCCTAGATTATTCTAAAAATAGATTCATCTGCTCTGAAATTACGCCCCCTATAAATATTCAAATAGTAAACCAATGTGTTTTATATATAACTGGCATAATATAAGTAATAAAATGAATCTAAAAAAGACAATAAAGAAGTTAAATAATAGCTCATTGTAATTACATATTTATTAGGTGGTACGTAGTGCACGAAATTAAGATATTGTGATGTAAATGATATAACCAAGCAAAAGAAAATATTAATGTGAAGATTTATTTCTCTTCTAAATATCATCTTCATTACAAAGTAACATAAAAGATATTGAAAGGAAGTTTTGCTGATATTAGGCTGTTTATACGTTTTTTTACTGTTTAGTAAATGTGGTAGAACTCATCAAAGTTCAAACTTCATGCCCCCAATATTCAGATTACTAGATAGAACTGTCAAATGCTCAGTTTGAATTCGAAAATAACAATAAGCACGAGTTCTAACGTCATCGTAATCATCAAGCTTGTTACGAAATCGTTTACCGGACGGACCGCGGACTTCTTATCAAAACATTGGTGATTATATTACTTTTTATAGAACTACGCTAGCAAACAAGCAGATTAACTACCTGATGTTAAGTGACCTTTAGAAGATGCAGTACGTACATTATCAAACAGATACCTATCTATTTTCAAAAAGTCACATAAAACATATAGTCTTATTAACAATTAGAAATTGTTAAAAAGCTTTGATGATTGTGGTGTCTGGAAGAGTCACAACAAATCTGCAAGTGATATTGGGATCACAGTGTACGTTGCAAACCGGTGCCGCAAGGTGCTAAGTCACGGCACGTAATTGCAAGGCCATGTACCATCAGAATATACCACATCAATATAAGAAATGCTGGTTGTTAGCACCAGTACCCGACTCTAGTAACGTTCACTTCTCTGGCCCTGCCTGGAGTATAGTATTTGTTTTTTATAATGTTTGTCTGGTTTTCTGCGGACTCTTTGGCCCGCATTCATTTTTTTTGTGTTAGTATTTTTTTATGTCCTTATTTATTATCTATTTACAAGTAACATATCAATTCTCGGTTGGGAGAAGGTGTCTTTTCCCCGTTTTGTGGGAACATATAAATCAAGTAAATCACATAACGAAAATTAGAACAATTTTAGTTTCCACTACAAACGACTGCAAACTCAAAACTCATGGTAGCTACATAGGTATAGGATATATCAAATGTCAATAAAAACGAGGGCAAAGTTAAGTTGACGTTGAGTGCACCGCCCCCGTTCTGGAGGACGGGAGCTTTAGTTGAAGCCGATAAGGTCCCAGGCCTTCCGCCCGACCAAAGGCTGTGTATAAAAAAAAAAATTGTTGACGTTGAGCAACGTTGAAGTGACATAAGTGTGTATAATCCGCGTTGTTCGTTTCAATGACCGCTTATATACTTTCTTTTAGTGCATTATCGAAAGCGTGCATATTCGACTATGATTTTCCACGTATTTTCGCGATGGAAACTCATAATTACATTATTAATGCATACAGTTAAAGTAAACTATTTGCGATTATATATTATCCATGTACATTTCATGTCTAAAGGATATAACGGCGAGATGGAAATTTCAATATTGAAAATAACTCAAGCACAAGTAGGTACTTAAACGTGGAGTAGAAGTATATAGAGATTGAGACAGATTGATTGAAAATATATATAAATATGGAGACTATCAACGAGTACAATATGGTTAACAAACACTAGACATTCTACTCAATCTATTCAATATATATATATATGTCAAAGATCTTATCAAAGAAGAAACGTTTGGTTATGCATGGAGGCATGCTGGTCCCTACACTTATGTATGGGATGCACGTATGCTGGGCGTGGTAAAAGAAGGATAAAATCAAGATTAATAAAGTGGAAATGAGAGGATTGAGAGGAATGGCTGAGGGAGACGATAAAAGATAAATTGCGAAATAGTTTGGTAAGGGAAATGTGCGGTGAAATAATCGAGTGTGCGGTGAAATAATCGAGAAGGAAATATTTGGAAGGAAATGTTTGGATACGTAGAAAGAATGGACGAAAGACGAAATAAATGTACAAGGCAAATATGAATGGCTCAGTTGGTACAGAACGACATAGACGAACTTGCACCAAATAGGTGGTGGCAATAGTGTCAGATATCATGATAATGTGTTTACATTTTTTTTATTTAATAAAAACATAATATAAGCATAGTATAAAAGTGAGGGGAAAGAATTCTCGAGTCCGCAACCTCCAGAAAGATTGCAATACAAAAACAACAGTTGCATATTACCTATGATTGTAGATAACTTAGTATAACTTGTTAGATATATTATTGTATTGATATATTGTACGGTAGTAATACATCAAAGTATAGACCAGCCATTTCTACTAGCTTAGTCTTGTCCACTTATTATCTACATTATATTCGGAAAAAATATATACAATTAGTGAATACATTTATGTAGGGTAAACTATTCAAAGATAACATAACCAGATGTGTTAAAATCTGTGTACGTACGTTTATGTAAATTATAATGGGAATTCACATTTCACCTGTAAATTAAACAGATTTTCTGTAAATAATATCGTGGACATCATTAAAACAATTGAAAATAATGGCGAACGCTGACCGTAATGAAATATATATTTGATAAGTCGTTGATCATTGGCCGATTCGTTAACTAACCATATGCCCCGTATCGCATCGTATAAGTGAAATGATGAACAAACAAACATGTTATGTGCACGACAACACAAACAGATATAATTAATATATTTAATCATTAAGTCCTAGTTATTGCGTTCAAATCGGCTTCTTATCTGGTTTGTCGGGACGTACAGTCAGCTGTGAACATAGCTTTTGTGTTATGATTATCATTAGAGTCACGAATTAGTCAACCGAGTCTATTAAAACTGTTATGTATGTTACTCTGTTGCATCGATAAAGATAATACTATCTGAATGGGATAAAATAATAGTATTTTCAAGTCAAGTAAATTTGAATTTATAACATATATATATAATATTGAGCAGAACGTGGAAATAATAACTTTCAAATTGCAATATAAAATTTTGTTTCATGTAAGTTAATGATTAGGTACGTACCTAATCACTAAAGATTTATTTACATTTAAAAACGTTTGGCGCTGCGGTCGAGTCTTTGGTTGCTACGCAACGGGTCGCGAGTTCGATTCCCGCACGGGACAGATATCTTGTATGACCTACAAACATTTGTTTTGGTCTAGGTGTGTGTGCATTCTATTTTGGTGACTACATCCACGCGACACAGGTGAAAAATTCTAGCAGAGCGACGTACAAAAAACATTATATACATATATATTTGCAAAATAATTGTATGAAATGATGAATAATGTTAGCGTGAAGTCATAAGAAACTGTCATGTCTCGAATGCTAACATTCTTCTGAATCGAAGCGATTCCGTGAGTTGTGAAGCGTGCGTGTAGTATATAATACTTACTGCGTCTCACGCACTAGGCGAAGCGAGAAAGTTTATGGTTGTAGACTTGCATACTAAAAAACGTTTAGTGAAGTAAGAGTGGCCTTCGAAGACGTATTTTTGTTATACAAACATTTAATTTTGCAATCATGCAGACCGCCCAACCGATAATAACTGATTACTCGTACAAGTGGTTAAAAACAAAACTGCAATTCTGCAGCCCTAACGAATAGTTTTTTATATTTATAGGTGTGGAATTGTTCTGGATCCCGAAAAAACTATTGGAAGCTAGTAGTTATTTTTGAATTTCATCAATAGAGCAATGTTAATGAATAACCAATTTTTTTTGCGTTTAGGCATAACGTAAATGAACAATGAACAAACACTGTAGGTAGAAAATTAAATTATAAAACTGAGTTATGAAAAAGAATTTAAAAGCTACTTATCTATAGAGCAGTAAGATATGTAACGACAATAATGTTTTTGTATTAAAATATAGGGCAGTCCATTAAATATAAGCTTATCTGACACATCGTGGAGCATGATATTACATAACAGTCACATAAAAAAACAATAATTAAATTATAATGATATAGTATCTATGTAGTGCAACACAACATTTTATATTATAAACTTTTTACATATATAATTTTAAATACTATTACTAAATAAAATATTATTAATCCAAAAATATATTAATTAAACATAAAATTTATTAGAAAAATCGTTTATGATCGATATGATGTGATTTCTACTTAAATAAAGAAAACAAATAAAGACCTATATACCAACCCTAGTAACGAAACAAGATATCCAAGTTTTTAATACCTTCCGGTATAATCGCCATCTTGGAATTTATCCCCTGTATTTTGACAACTCAAAGTGATACATTTCTCTATGATATCGTATTTTGGTGGTCATGCTATGCATGCCACTGGCAGATCTACACTGGGGTCGTCTCTGTTTGAGTACCTCTGCCTCATTTATTTCTACCACAAAATTGGGTTCGCATTGCTGTGAACGAAGGGCAAGACCGGCAGTGAAATTACTGGGAACAGTGATTATATCTACTTATACTTCGGCAACGTACTATGTGATTTTTGTAGGGTTTGCAGCTAACTAAGAACCTCACACTATAAGCTAGTGCTACCACCGTCAGATTGACAGCCTTCTTGTTTGTCAAAATATATAAATAAAACAATATATGTATACATTTTATTAAACAAGCGGTAAATTGATTTACATTGTGCGGGATCAACAAATATGTATATATTTTTACAGATAACAATGAATTGACTAATTATGTTTAACAGTTAATGAGACAAAAGTTACTTCCATATTGCTTGCAGTTCAATATTATATAGTTAAAGAACTCATTCATTTCCAATATCTTCTCGAAAAAATTGGTGATAAGCCTTTATCTGCCAGCATATTATAATTGGTAATTTGTTACTTATCACTATACGTAGGAAGGTCCATAATTGTAAGTAACGCGTTACATATTATTGGTTATAAGATTCATAAAATATTGATATTTCACATTAATATACTTTGTCCAGACAGACAGATATTGTTACTAATAATCCAAATATTGCATTTGAATTTGTAATTTGTCAACGTTAAAGGACTGTATTGCAGCCAATCAGTAAAACTTTTGCATATGCTTCATATACATTTAAAGTTTTTATATTAATGTATTAACTATACACATTAAAGAAATAAATATTATATGCAAAGAAAATAAAAATATTTTTCCTTGTATTTATGGCATTAATAAGTGAAAATAATACTATTACATTTGCTATTATCGTGTGCAATATTAAAAATATGCAAGCACATTTTCAAAAAACGATTTATTATAAGATATATTTTCAATCTTAGATCTAGAATCTAGATCATTGAATATTGAGGAAATTAATTGATAAGGAAGTTGATTTACACTGGGAATTGTTTTGACCAACCAAGTTGTGCGTAAAAGTTTTCTAAGAATTTTACACATCCAGTTTGTCGTAAGAATGTGACGATGTGTGATTGCTTATGAATGATTAATTTGGGCAAAGAGTACTTCTATGTGTGTATTGGTAATATAAGATATTACACTAAGTCATCTACTATGTTTTTTATACTTTTTATAATGAACCTGACGACTGGTTGGAGGCTCTAATGTCAGTACTACTCTTAGTTTAACTACTGGTTTTTAGGGTTCCGTAGCCAAATAGCAAAATCCGGAACTTCTTTCAGAAACTGTAAGAACTATGCTATTGAAACTTCGTAAGTAGGTGTATTCTGTGTATGGCATTGTTCCCGGAAGTGGCTTGATGTTCCCGGGGGCTCGCTTCATGCCTGAGGAAGGCCATCCCTGAGGTTTTTAGTGGGTAGGCCTCCCCCTTCTGGGGAGGAGAGCCCCACATAACCGCCGGCTCGTATGCAATTTAATGCATTTTCCTCAGGGGAACAAAAAAAAAAAGGTGTATTCTGTGAACCGCATTAACATTAATAAATAAATAAATTTCGGGGGTTCCTCATAATTAGAAATAAAATTCAATTTTTTTTTTCATCAAATCCAATTCAACCCTCGTATGAGGTATCTAAGGATAGGTCTTCAAAAATGTTATTAAGGTTTAATATTCTTTTTTTTCTAAACTGATAAGTTTGCGCGAGACACTTCCAAAGTGGTAAAATGTATGGTCCCCTCCCGTTACAGGGGATAATTTCTAAAATAAGAAAACAACTTTCGAAAATAAGAGGACAAAACTAAAAAAAAAATATCATGTAAACTTTCACAGAAAATTGGTGTCAAACCAAGAGACTTACTATATAGTAAGTAGTTTTTTTTTAATACGTGATAAATCATAAATGTTACTTGCTGTTACGGGACCCTTCATGGGCGAGTCCGAGTCGCACTTGGCCGGTTTTTTTATTGCTTTTAGTGCCAGACGGGACCCACCTGATGGTAAGTAGTAACCATCTCTCGTGAACTTAATAAATGCCAGGGGCACGGCCCCGTCACTAAGCCTCGTTTGAAGCAACACATTTCGTAATAATCAGAAAACACCACAACTGAGAGCTCATTCCAGAGCTTTTTTTCAATAAATAGTTCTCACCGTATATTTTTAAATAGTAATTTTGTCGCAGTTGTTGTCGCACCAAAATAAAAGCAATGACAAGCAAGGAGGATCTGTATAACTTGGCCCTTGGAATCGTATCCAAGACAGGTTTTTATCTTTACTCGACATCACCGCCGAAATAAAACCAAGAACGTTTGTGCGTCAAAGGCAAATCTAAATTAAGACTCAAACTGCTTATTTGCATTTGTTTCAAAGGGGGGACGTAAATAAACTTCTAAAAGAGCATATTCCCGCTATACCTGCACATCGCAGCAAAATAATTACGGTATTGGAATTTTGCAAGATCTAGAAAAAGTCGAAAGTACGAGAATTCTGAAAATTTTCCAACTACTAGACATGTTTCCCTTTATTTTTGTACAGCACAGTAATTTCAGAATGTATTTTTTTCTCTATACCTACACTATTCTATGCCGTGAAATACGGTAGTTGACCGCGTGCAGCTTTGACCTAGGCAGTGAGGGCGGGAATCAACAGAATTATCCCACTTACATGCCATTAACGGGTGTTGATTGTTGCATGACCCACTTTCAAGCAACGAGCGACCGTAATATTGATTGAGATATCGATGTGACTTTTTATTCGATTAACTTTTCTCCAGATTTGGCACGTTTATTGACAATGACAGAGTAGCGAACAATTTTTATTATTTTATGTATATTAAGAGTTATCTATTAGCTGAAAAATATTGTAGAAGAAACAGTGCATCTATCATTATTTTCTTTTTAAGATAGAAAATTTGGAAATAGAAAAATTGCAGGTCGTTCCACAATACTCCATACTAAATACATAGTAATGACGACGGCATATGATGTTAAAGTTATTTGTAAGCGTACAACAAAATAGCCAATAACTTTGTTATTTATATAATAATTACAAAATAAAGATATGCTGTTTATACCATATTTATGATTAAAATATGCTCAATACAATATGCAGTTATATGAAGTATAAAGAGGATATCCTTTAAAAGTTCAACATACGCCATTATCATTATTGACATGTTTATTTATAATGGGTTCGATGCAATTAAATTTAAAAGTAATATCAGTAATGATTGGATTTATGTCACTCGACTATGGTGTTTGATTATGACTATGGTCTTAATCCTTATTATAATGATTATGACAGCTGAAAATTGTCACCAGAATCGTAACGTAATAGGATGGAGAATGCCCATTGTAGTATGGACTTTAATATCGCCAAAAATGATTTTGTACCATAATGATTTTTATGATATATTGTATATTTTTAAGTATATATTCAATTATTAAAAACTATTTGACTCTATTTCGATGGGGTAAAATAGAAATTAAACACCAAAGACTTTCAAGTTACGAATTTCTCCTATCATCATTTTTGATAATACCTATTTAATTGTATAAGATTAAAACTATAAAATGATTAAGTCTATCTTATCCAATAAATATTACAACTATCCAATAATTCATATAAAATAATTAATTAATTTAAAAATAATTGTTTTAGCAACATTGATATTAGCTATCTGTATAAAGAAACTCTTAAAGCAGAATAATGACTAAAATATTAGAGAAAGCAGAAAAAAGACAAGAAAATTAATTGTTTTGGTATTCCTTTTACCCTTTCACGAGAGGACAGTGGAATGTATTGAATATATTTTTGACCAATCGATCCGATCGTTAATATATGGCAATACCGAAGAGACTATTTATCAATGAAATTAGAATATCATCAATAAAAATACACGGCGAATGAAACGGAAGTGAAGTAATTACTAATTATTATGTGGATTTATCTCCGGCGAAGTTTCGGTTTAGTATATTGCAGAGTTTTGTTAAAAATTGTTACTTATTTTTTGGTATTAGTTTGGTTAAGGCACAAGGACGAGTAAAGGTGATACTACGAATGGGCATACTCCTTTAACGGTTTGATTGTAAATGATAATTTTATTTTGAGTATTTTTCATATTTTATAGCCAAAATTGGTTATTAATTAATTACATTAAAATGTTTATTCTAGGAGCTAATTCTCTTGTTGGCTAGCTGCGGCGTGGTATTGTCTGCCAAAGAGTGCTGTCCAGAAGGCGAATACCTGAAAGGTCGCTCTTGCAACTCGACCACTACGCCTCTACTAGACTGTCCGGATGGGCGTATGCTGCTTACAGATATCATTCGATATGGAGACAAAGTTACAACTGTGGACACGCCGGGCTACATATTCGTCGAGGATCCTAACCAGTATGAGTCCCTTCCCATAATAATTATAGATATTTAAGCATTGGCAAAGAGTCGAAGGCGTTGTGGTGTTGGTACCCCCGTAACTTCCGACCTCGACTCGGCCCAGCACACGCTGGCGGAATGCCCCGCGTGGGCCTCCGAGCGCCGAGTCTTGGTCGCATTGCGGCAATGCTAGCGGACGAGGGAGGTTGAAGGGCTGTGGCCTCCTTCTATGAAGCAGTGAGTGATGCTCCAGAAGGAGGCCGCCGAGCGGGGTCGGGAGAAGGACGATCCCGCTCGAAGAAGGCGGCGCCGGGTTCGGTAGCACATCAGCTGCGGCGCCCGCGGATACGGCAACCCGGGATGGACCACGCCCCTTCCGTGGCCGGGGGGCGTCGCCGGTTGAGGCGATCGGGGGAGGTAGTAGCCTCCCCCGAGGAGGGCTTCCCTAGGCAGGGGGAGCGGAGGCTGGGGGTTCCCGGAAGTCGCTCCACGTTCCCGGGGCTCCCTACATGCCTGAAGAAGGCTATCCCTGGTACCCCAGTACCGGGGTTGATCTGGCTACGTACTAATGTGTTTTCCGAATTTCACTGTAAATTTCAGCTTTTTAAATGGACCATTCTTCTTGGTGCCTCTTGTCTTTCCGAACCATTGGAGTGCGCTAAAATAATGAATTTAATAACTCTGAAAAAAAGTGTTTGTTTCCGATATTACGTTATTGAATCGTATTGGAATTGTAATAGTGGAACTTTTGATTGATTTATACCGCTCGTTTCAACAAGCTTATACAATATTCATTTGAAAGAATGTTACCAGTAAAATCGACCAGTGTTAAAGTTAGCACTAAGAAAGTTTAGCGTTTTTATTTTTTATTTAGCTACACATCTTGAAGCCAGATTTAAGTTTAGTATAATATGTACGTATTACTGCATGTTCTTGTAAATATGAATTTATTCCAAATCGAAATTACTGTCCTTTCTGACTCGATCAAAGTATGTTAATATCAAGGTCCAAAAAATCACATCGTTTTTCGTAAGAACTGTATTCTTATCAAAATATTTTATTTATAGGTACTGCGTCTCAAAAATGTTTAGAAATAAGGTGAACATAAGCGATGGTATGATGGACGTGGCACTGGTGTGTTTCGAGAAGGACCAGTCAGTCAACGATTTGGAGACAAGTGGAATTTTGACACTGATCTCCGTCGTGTTCTTGCTGGCAACTATCGGGGTATATGTGTATCTTCCACAATTAAGGTAGGTGACGATATAATATGTACTTTGTAGTGAACAATCTTTTTTGCAATGCATCGATTAATCCATATGCCAACAGCTAAACTGGCAAAAATAGACATTCCATAGTGTAAAAGGATGATTATATTTTCTAACTAAATCTAATATACATATATACCGACATACCTAACTCGTATATATGCCTTAGTGAAAAGCCAACATTTTATTTTAATATAAATTAATAATTTCAGAGACCTGCAAGGACTGTGTTATCTCTGTACTTGCATCAGTATGGCATTGGGATTCCTGTCGCTAGGCATGCTTCAGCTAAATCCAGGCTTCAGGAACGAAGTTTGCACAGTTACTGGTATAATTTTTGAAATACACAATGCTGACTCCTTTGACGTACAATTCTAAGAAAATACTTGGTAACGCATCTAGCGAATGTTTAGTGTGGTTAATATCTTGATAGGCAACTTAAAATATCGGAAACCCTTCTGTACTTTAGAAAGCAATATAAAATATTTGGTTGGTTTTCCCTGTACTTAATTACTTTTAAGACAAAGTATCATTTTTGGTGAATATATTTGTGAAATATTTCCATACACGCATATTAAATCAAAATATCTGGTCCATATTGAGATTGAGCACGTAGGTTGTAGATCATAAGTCAGTGGGATAATAGCATTAATATAATACCAAAGAATATAGTAACATGTCAAGTCGGAATCAACATTAAAGTAAGATTCAAATGTTTTAGGGTTTCTCGTCTACGCGTGGATGATGGCTACCTTCTTCTGGATGAATGTCATTTGCATCAACACTTACCGTACCGTTGTGTAAGTCAATGTTGTTAAAAGTTCATCTTATAGTGTTTGCACTATCATTCGAGTGAACGTTTAAAATATATAATATTTAGAAGTAGAAAATGAATATAATAAAATTAAATAAGTCGATATGCTCTCGTGTAACTTCTTAAATAATTGGGCGACAAATGAATTTTATACATTATGTCTGTAATTTTCCATCTAAGCCCTTTCATGTATCTGTATACGGTTACTGAGTTTTAATACAATTTATAATAAATCTCAATTAAAAATGACAAATATAATAGAGCAGGACAGAGAAAGAGTATTGAGTTTCGATCATAACTGGATTTTTAAAAATATTCTAATAATAATTGAAAAGGATAAATAATATTTAAAAATATTCGTTAAAGCTTGTAGAAAACTAAGCATCAAGTTTCTAGTAGATTCAGTGACCTAGAATTTAAATGTTCCTTTCAGGGACTCGGCCTATTTACAGAGAACCGAGAAGAAGCAATACATCATATACAGTGGATATGCGTGGGGCTGCACCGTTTTCTTCCTGTTTGTTGCTCTTATTACGAACTTCGTTGAGGGTAGCCACTGGAAACCAGGCTTCGGCGACGGCAACTGCTGGTTCACCGGCCGCGCCGAGACCTGGCTATTTTTCTACGGGCCAATCGCGTGCCTCATCACTGTCAACGTGCTCATGTTTTTGCTATCGTCTCATCACCTTTGGCAACAGACTAAGAAATATGAAGTGAACAAGCTGAACAATCTCAAACACAGGTACTAATTAAAACATAGCGAGCATTAGAAATATGCGGCAGCAGTGGTAAGTATATGGATTTAAATTTCAAGCTGTTTTTTCAAAAACATAAATGCTATGATATGTGTATACGTGTCCAAGCTATTGTCGCCGGAGGGACCTGCTACATTTTCCACAGATTTCTACTTTATGAAAGTATTTAAAGAATTTGATAAGATAAAAAGAGATTACTATATTAAGTTCGATCATGTCTGTAATATGTAGTTTTGCAAGCGTTAGAATAATGATCATCAATACCTTTCCGCACCGCGTTCACCTTCTATAAGTACGGTTTATAGTAGATTTTCATTACTATAGTTTTAAATAATATGATACATTTTATATTAATTTCAAGTTATCTGTGGTGGCTTGTAATTGGATGTGTGTTGTGTGTTGTAAATAAAAAAGAAAAATATTTGATTAATTGATTTTGTGCAAATTTTATGAAAACTATTTAGCACGTAAAATAATATTACAGATTCCGGTTATCGTTGAAGCTGTTCCTGGTAATGGGTATTTCGTGGATATTCGAAATTGCCAGCTTCGCCCACGGAGAATCACACATAATTTGGTAAGTAGCCTTTAATTGTGTAGAGTTATATATAATATAAGATCCTATGATATTTCCGTGTTGTATGGTTTTCCATACAAAATAGGACAATTCGAAAACGGAAAAACTTTTATTACAAGAAATAATTAATAGTACCGCAAAAAAAAACTGCACACGAAAATGTACATTTCTTTATCTGGTTTTGTACCGCTAATCCTTATTTCGATGTATTTTTAAGGGATTAGGTTAAGGTTTTTAAGATATGATGAGACAGATATGACCTTTTATTTTATAACTAAGAAAGCAAATTTTATGAAACTTTTACACACATGTTAGACATTAAACTAATTAATAACATAATTATGAAGCTCCTAAAATTTGTTTTTATATACTTAGTTTTGCTTTTCCATTGCATTTTGTTTGACCGTTCTCGAATTAACTCATAGACAAGTGACGTAACCAACACAGATTCGTTATATGTATATATATATTTAGGTTTAAGTAATAAGTTTAGTTTATGTGATCGAATCAGAAATTATGAGTTCTGACAGAGATCTAACATTACTAATCTAAATAATTACAAATCTTAATTGTAACTGTAGTAGATAGGGTAAATTGCTTCCACGAGTGAGAATTGTTGAAACTTCCTCGATGTTTGCCATCTATCAGGAAATGTAACTTTGTACGCTTATATAAGGCGGCTGGAAACAAGAGACCTAGAATTGTTCATAGGCGTACAATATTAGGCGTCTATGGCTAAAATGATGATTACATTCTTACACAGAAGTAAATGAATGCCAAAGGTGCTGCATTCCACCTGGGATTCTGTTCTTTTTTATTGAATAAAAGCATAAATTTCCGGGTGTATTGGACAAACATGTAATAAAATACAATAAATTTATTTGTAGGAAAATCATGGACACTTTCAATTGCTTGCAAGGAGTCGTCATTTTCTTGCTGTTAGTGCTGTTCAGAAGGCGGGCAATGCGAGGACTTGCCAGTGAAAACATTTGCGTGCGCTTCACTAAACCCATGGCGGAAAAATTGAGTCCTCACGATGACCCGGACGACCAACACATCCTAGCCGATGAGACTGTCGAAGTGAGGCTGAACTGATTACGGGATATTTGAATGTAATGATACGTCATTCGCTTCTAAGCCTAGAACTCGTTATAGGCCTATCAAAGATCACAGATCCACACTTTACTGCTATTTATTGATTTGATCTATGTAGTGGATATTATCGTTTTCTAATGTTATTACACTGTAATACAGAATTCTGGCAAGTACATGTAAAACATTAACTCTATTCGTATCCACTAGCTAAGAATACCTAGCATTTTGATAGTTTGTTGCGATCCATACATCTGTTTATAGATTTTTACACTGAGTGCTGCATGGGTTATTAGTACTATTTCATTCACACAGATTGATGTGAGGAACGCGTGAACGTTACAGTAGTATTATACCCATATCTGGGTCTCAATAAAGGAGTTCACGTCCTTATTTTGAAATCAGCTGAAATGCGTCGAATCTCCCTCCATTGTAATATGAAATACATAGATACATGAATGTGGATGTAATGAAAAAAAAATCGTTTTATAATTTTGTAGCTATGTAATAGAAGTAGTAAGAGGCTAGCATTGTGAAACTGTAAGTTTATATTAAGTAGGTAGTTCAAATGAGTTTTATCTCCAATAAGAAATAAATTTACTTTACATGAAATCAGTAGCCTCAGTAACATATGTACTTCTATATTTTATTTATATTATAAAAAATCTGTCAAAGCATTAAGTATATTTTATAATCTCGTACCTACATTGCCAACGATGCTTTTAAGGCAATTTATGTATGTATTTATAAGACTGTAAATAGTAAATAAAAATCTGCGATATTATTTACGAATAATATCAAATAGAATCTCAATTCCTTTAAGAATTATAAAATTTAATTTAATTTATTTCCTTTTATTCTTATTACTCGTATTTCTGTCGTTTTGTGCCATAATTTTTATATAAAGGAATTAATACATATTTTTTATTTAAGGTTTCACTATTGATAGAAGTTTCAATACATAAAAATTGTTAACAAAACATTTAGAAAACGTGTAAATAATTGTATCAGAATCAATTAATCATAAATGTTCCTATTTCAATCTGAAAGTAAAAATAATACCAAATGCATGTATTTATTAAAATTATTTTATTGTTTATTTTTATTTTATTTACACTTATCCACTTGGTAATATTAAGACACATCTGTAGCACTAAGATATTGCTGGTTTCATCACGTTAAACGAAAAAGAGAAGTTGTCGTCTAGCACCGTTGTCTGATCACACAGATAGTGAAAGTTGGTCTGGTTCATGCAAACTAGATGGCACTAGTTAAACATCGCTCAATGAAAATTTTTCATACGCGATTAATAGAGGATCCAGGAGACCTATTTTTGAATCACGAATGCGACTTCGAAATCACCGATGTGACTAATAATCACCGATTTTCAATCATTCTTATTTTTGAATATCACTGATGTGACTACCTTAGTCTCAGGTGTGATTTCATTACGAGTGCCCTCACCCACTCGTAATCAAGTCATACTTGTGGAAATGTTATCTGTGTTTTGTTTGATTTTTCAGTCTATATATACATATAAGAATGTAGCACATATATATTATATATATATATATTATATATATATATATATATATATATATATATATATGTTGCTGCTGGCAGCTCTGCGATCGACTTTCAAAAATTGGATAGGAACTCGTGACCTCAAAGTCACCGCTGACTATTTAGTCAGCGGTGATTTCGAAATCGCATTCGTAATTCAAAAATAGGTCTCCAGATCTAAGATTGAAATAGTGCAATTGACTTGTTTAGATGGTTATTATCATAGGCCAGTAACCGATTGCAAACCGTTGAATTTAAATTATTGCATTTCAGAATAGCTCACGGTTCCGTAGGGATCCTTGCTGTCCTAATGTAATCCCCATAAGTTTAAATACGTTCTCTCGGTGGGTTATTTTTATCATTAATAATTAATTGTCAAAGCACTGACTCAAATTAAGTAATTAATTTGGAATATTCAGTAATGCAATGCCATCGTAATCATTGAAAATTTGGGATTATAGATTTTCGTCATGAAGTAGTTGATAAGGTATTCTAAATGGACATCCAGAATGGCTTCGAGAAAAAATGCCTTTTGTTCCAATTTGCGAATTGAGCCTTTTTTGGAGTATATGTTGCATTCTTTCAAAATATTTAACTCTATTATACGTTTACTATTTTATATACACCGTGATTCTGCAGTGGTTGTTTTCCCGCAGCAAAAAGATTTACCTTTATTAGTACTGTCAAATCATAGGTATTATTTTTTGTAAATCATAATATTTTTGTCCTCAATTAATTCAATAAATAATCATCAACTCGAAAGCATGAGAAACGATAGTAGCGGTTACAGCACAAAATGATTCGCGCGCGCTGCGTGCGGCGAACGGCAGATCAGCTGACGCGCGGCGCAATGAACCCCAGCCGCACTGATCGGTCGCGGCGCGCGCGGCTGTTTTCTACTATTGGTTCG
This sequence comes from Scirpophaga incertulas, assembly GCA_036419045.1. Classification (NCBI taxonomy): domain Eukaryota; kingdom Metazoa; phylum Arthropoda; class Insecta; order Lepidoptera; family Crambidae; genus Scirpophaga; species Scirpophaga incertulas. The sequence continues at coordinate 10,748,518 of CM071643.1, forward strand.
AGGTTGCTTTCGAGTTTCGTTTATCACAATCGTAAAACTGCTATTTCTTTATTTAAATAAATAAAAACAGCACAAATCTATTCTACTACAAAGACAGAATAATTTTATTGCGGGAAAACAACCACTGCAGAATCACGGTGTATATATTGCCCTAATTTGAAAGTTTTCTTTATTTCATGAAAATGTATGCTGGATGGCATTCAAACGATTTGGTGAGAAATATTTTTATAACTTGTATTTATTATGGATCTTGTTAAATATATTATAGGAGACCGTTATCAGAGTTATAAAAAATATATAGCACCGATAACAATAATTCTGTAAGTAGATCAAATAAAATCAACAAGTACCTACCTTTTTTTTTCAGTAAGTATCTTTTAATACGTATAGTAAAACTTATAAATAATATTTCGATTTGAACTATTCAATAATAGTAGAAGCTTTGAATGCTAGAGCTAGCTATGGTACACTATTGCTGCACATATTTTAAATCGCTAGTTATATTTACTACTACTTATATCAAGCTTCAATTTGAGTCATAACATAAATCATTTTTTTAATATTTCTGATCAAGGCAAAATTAAGAAAAGAAGAACTTAGGTTATGTATCTTACATAATTTAACAATTTTTGTGATAAGTTGTGAGTTAATTGTATGTCATTTAAATTCCAAAATTGCACTTATAACTAACTAGCTTTCTGCCCGCGGCTTCGCCCGCGTGGATTTCGGGATTGGGTGTATAGAGGGTTAAGGGTCATAGCTTTTGCCCACGGCTACATATACGCGGAAGTCGGTTTATGGTGCGAAGATTTTATCGCGCTTCCCGTGGGACTATACGTTTTTCCGAGATAAAAAATGCCGCAAAACTCCTCAAGAATCACTCTATCTATTGATGAAAACCGCATAAAAATCTGTGCAGTAGTTTTTGAGCGAAGCCTTTATTGCGCATCCCGTGGATCTGTCGATTTTTCCGGGATAAAAAGTAGCCTATGTTACTCGGGGAGAATGTAGCTTTCCAAAGGTGAAAGAATTTTTGAAATCGGTCCAGTAGTTTAAGCGTGAAGAGGTAACAAACAAACAAACAAACAAACAAATAAACAAACAAACAAACAAACACACTTTCGCATTTATAATATTAGTTGGGATATAACGTTGCAGAGTACAAACAAGTATGTGTAGAAGAAAAAAATAGTACTAAATACGTACATATTAGTGTTGCCATCATTTCCTACGCTGCTTGCGTAATGTAGCATCGTGATATTCTATGCATTTATATTATCATATCGCCTGAACAATTCAATGAGTTTGGTCTCTCACTTCTAAAGAACTCACTTTTTATGTTTTGACCCCAAAAGAGCAATCTAAGAGATAGTTTCAAGAAATACGAAAACTTCGTAGTGATTACAAAATTATGAAAGTTCGCATTGTATGATCACTAATTAAGTATATTTTTAGTTTTACTATGGTAACACTACCTACTCTTGCTTTTTAGGGTTTCATACCTCCAAAGGTAAACACGGAACCTTATAGGATCACTGTCCATCCGTCCGTCCGACTGCTAAGACCCTTTTTCTCAGAAACGCGTCGAGATATCAAGCTGAAATCATCAATAATCTAATGTCACATACTCATGTCCTATCTCTCAAAGCAGTGAAAAAATAAAATTTCTAAATTAACGCAATAAGAAGATATGGCCTTTTATATTTCATCTATATTGCATATTTTGATATTTGCAAGGGAATCAAACCCTATAGGGAACTTTCCGTTGACCTAGAATCATGAAATGACAATGACAAGAATGGACCTGATCATCGATAGATTTTCTATAATTATAATAATTCGTATTAAAAATTAAAAACATCAAAAATGATACAATATAATTAAAATCTGTAGAAGTACACCGTTGAAAAGTATTTTTAAATAGTAATTTAATTTATCAACACATTTCACAACAATTTCACTACTCTGAAATGTTACCAACACCAAAATAACAATATCGATACGAAATTGCACTTGCCAATCGATTACAATAATATCATTACGACGATACGCAAGTGAATTTATTACTTCATGTGTAAGTCTTAACTAGTAAAACCTTATAATAAATTGTGATAAGTTATATTTCTGAAAATGATCATACTTTTTTATTGATGTAATTATATAACATTCGATTATCGATACCGTTAATCTAATAAAGTTATTATAGTGCTGGCAACACTAAATAAAACTTTTTGACAGTCACGTCAATGTCAAAAAGTTTTATCACTTCTCCCGAGAAGTAATTCCGTTTTCCTATTTGATGAATAATAAATTGTTAATAAGTATATGTGGTTTCTTTTCATACAATTTAAAATAATGTAGGTAGGTATTGTTGTGTTTTGTGTATATTTAAACTATGAAAAACATGTATGCAAGGATAATTTGACAAGTCATTCATTTAATTAATCATTTACTATTAAAATCAGAAGTATTGTAAGTGGTTAACTTTAAAGAGCTATAACTTTTTTTTGGTGAACTTCCAATAAAAAACTAATTATACTATTAAATTCTACAATTGTTTTCTTTATTTATGACATATAGTTCAACTTTGTCGGTTCAGGCTGAGTCTTGTTGGGAATCCTGGCATTCTCCTTTGGCAAGAAACAATGTCATGTAGCACAAGTAAAGGAAAAACTCAGAATACCGTAAAGGAGATGTCCCATATTGGTTTATAGTAACTAACTCGGGTAAATTTGATATATTTGGATAGAAGGCTCTAAAAGAAAGTAATCGCCGTAAGTCATGTTATTTTCAAGACCCCCGATTTTTAATCATTCGTATTCTAGTATAATAAAAAATGAAATATCTTTAATGCAATAATTACACATTGCTTAAAAAAAATTATCAACAAGCCTTTTAAAAATCTAAATACATACATAATTGCTTTAATGAACCGAATATTTCTAATTTTGAGAAGTTTTTAACTAACAAAATATAGGGACTGCTATGTTACTTAACGTATTCCCATTTTGAGTAAATTCTTATGATTTTTGTCACACTTAGGTAGTGTGTCTAGTTTCATCACAAAATTTATTTTGATTTACGGTGTCGGTAGACAGAAAACATAACTTTGTTAGATAGATGTGATACGCTAGACTTTGTAAACAACAAGATGTGTGAAAAATTCGTATTAGCTATTTGGCCTTTACTTAATCAAGAACTCAAGATCTTTAAATATCACATTGAAATCCCGTTCCTTGCGTTTCGATGGCGACAACAGTAGTGAATATCATGACATTTCACACAGCCGAACCGATTCAATTACTGTGACATTGTCTGTCATTACAATATTAATTTAGACCGAGCATGATAATGCTTCAACCGTCAAAATATCAACATCTCAAAATTAAAAAATTAGAATGTGTAAATATTATTAAAGGAGTTCACAAAATTATTATGATGTTAAGATTTTTTCATATTATTAAAATAAACTTAAAAGTTTAAAACCTATGGAGAAATAATTTGCGATTCAAAAATATCAATTTTTGACAGTGACATTTCAATGACAATCGAATCGATATGCGCTAATGTTACCGATAACGTGCAAACAACCCAATCCGAAGTGAACATGTTCGTACCACTAAAAAGTGGGATGTCAATGGCAAATGTCAAATGGCTGGCATAACTTGGTTAATCATATTTTAAACAAATAATTTATATTGTGTTTGAGTCTGAAAAACTTTCTAGAGTGTTTAATACCTTTAAACATTTACGACTGTAATATTTGTAAAAAATAAATGTTTAAGAATGATTTATTCATTGCTTTTTATTATTAATATGAATAACAATTAGAGTTTGTTTTCTAAAACTATCGACAAATAATAAAAATTCAGAACATGGATCTTCTTTCACAGAAAGTGTTTGTACAATTTTTATCCCAAAAATGATAAATATCGTTCAAACCCTTCTACTTAAAACGTTTTTAAGTAGAAGAACTACAGTGAACATATTATCCCCAATAAAAACACCTATGTCGAAGACAGTGATGATGGTGACTATAATTGCTATTCGGAACAAAGCGAGTCAATGTAAAAAAAAAAAAATTAAACAAGCCAAACAAGAATTTTGCAGTATTTACATAGCAAATTCATTTGAATTCCAAAGATTTATTCGCAACAAATATGAAATTTTTAATTAGAAATATGTTGTGTTTATAGTTAAGTTTGTAAATCGTGTAAATTTAATACCATTCTTCAGTGGTGCAGCGATAATCATGAATTATTGTAACCAAAAATTACTATTTAAAGCTTTTTACATGAAAATGTTTATAAGACTAGCAATTGTATGTCTAATGATCTCAAAATTACAAGCAAAGCAATCTGAACAAATGGACGTAAACTTAAATGATTTGGCAGAAAAAGTTTATTCTATTAAGATTAACAAATGTTGTGAAGAAAATCAGATAATGATAGATATAACCTGTAGATTGGCCAACTTATTTAATCAAAGTAAGTACTAATTTTCATATCCTACATAAAAGTCATAAATACAGCATATTGGTTTTAATTTCGTAATGATCTTGCACAAATTATTTTTCAAATAGAATTGATAGAAAGTACATTAATAGAAAGTCATCATTATTTGTGACCTAATGTATTTCTAACAGTATACTGACTAAAATAAATTAATTTTAATTTTATATTGACTGTATTTTGTTTTTCTCTTAAGATTTTTTACTTATATTTTCTGATGCTAATTAAAACAAAACAGCTTCCTAATTAGATGTAAATGCTTGTGAATACAGACCAAAGACAAAAACTGCATACAAATTGGTGCTTTGTTTGCTGAGAAGAGTTTAAAAACATATATCCATAGATATATACATAGATCCAACAGACCCCAGGATTCTTGATATTAAATAATGATGTTTAATACTAGAATTGTATAGATTTTGGGTCAGATCCAATGACTCATCCATGAACTGTTCCAAAACATCAATTTAATTTGATATTAGTTTTCTTATTTGAATGATGTAAATTATGATTTTAGGTTTATGGAATCCACAGTTTAAGAGTGAAGATGGTAAAGATGTAAAATTGGAAAATTTTCAGTATGAAACTGGACTACCTGATTGTGAAAATACACAAATGAGGCCAATATATTATTTAAAGAACACTGAGGATGAGTATGTTCATAATGTCATGTACATAGAAACATATAATCATTGCTTTTCTCTTTGAATGGGTAGGCACAGGGGTAATTAAATACAATTAAATACTCATTCTTCACCAATTTTTATTGTGTAAACTAAGCGCTTTGTACCTGTAATCTCTTTTAATCGTCTTTGTAAGCTTTTACAGCATAGAGGGCTAGAGTATGGGGTTCTTCAAAAGGGAAGTAAATAGCTTTTTAAAGTGTTGGCAATGCACGAGTTACACCCTTGCTCTAGCAAGTGTTCATAGGCTATGGTAACCGCTTACCATCAAGATAACCGTAGGCCTGTTTGCCAATTTTTTGGTATAAAAAACAGAAAAGTAATTGATAACACATGTAGTTTTGATCTGTCACTGCAGAGATAATTCATAATTTATAAATAAATACACATAGCTGATATACATAGGAGGGTTTCTAGCCCTTTTAGGCTGGGTGTAATACCCAGCCTAAAAGGGCTAGAAACCCTCATCAGCTTTGTCAGCTGAACTTGAAAAGAGAGAAGAGAGAAAACAAATTTTCATTACAATCAGGCCAATTGTTTTGAATTCATTCAAACATATATTAATTATTATTTATAAACTTTTACAAAAATGTGAAAAGGACACCACCCAATTATCATTACCCCTGAACATACCTAAATGAATAATAAATTTCTTTTTATAATTAATATATTACAATGAAATTGATATAAATTCAAAATGTTAATTGCAATATTAAAACTTAGTGCAATTCTTTTATAAACAACTTATTTACTATGCATTCCTGATTCAGAATTTTTACATTTGATAGGGTAAATATCTACTTGAGTGATGAATTTAACTAAATGTCCACTATAGTTTGATAGATAAAGTCATACTAATTATCACACATACTAATATATATATGTACATAAATCTAAACTTGGGTGGAATAGTGATAGGTAACATGAAACAATATAGGTTTAAATAACATTATATATTCCTGCAATGTATTAACATTGACTCATTTACCCAAGTTCACATTTATTGGGCATATGTATACACTTTGGTGACATCTGACTAAATTATAAACGAGTAGTGTTATTTTTAAATGTTATCTCTACAAATTGTTTTTTTGTCACCTTCATTACCCTTTATGACATTTTATAGTCTAGACTAGTCAACCATTAAATATAACAGTTTTCATATATCAGGTTTCCTTTTATATGATAAATATTTTTAAAATTTAATTACTTTTTATAGGATAAATATTTTATCAGATGGACGTATGCGTCATATTATACACCACATGCACAGTGCAGATAGTATTAAAGAAGATCCATTGCTGAGTAACACATTTAACATACATGAACCAATAACAATTCCAAAGGAACCTACATCATATATTCACAATCAAAGGAAATACTGCATGGACAAGGTATAAAAACTATTTAGTTTAGTATAAGTAGTTAGTGGAAATTAAAAAAATGTTTTAGTTGAAATAATCTATTTGCATCAATCATTTCAAATTATGTCATATTATTTTGTTTACAGATATTTATGTCAAAGACAAATATTACAGGAGAATATGCTCTTGTATGTGTGCCAGAAGTAAAAATTGACTGGAAAGATACAAACTTTTTAATGACGAAAATATTAAATCCACTATTTCATGGTATTGCCATAATATTATTTCTCAAAGTATCAATAATATACTTTGTATTACCTACTTTACGTGATTTGGCTGGAAATATTATAACAACTATTAATGTTTGTCTTATAGTTAGTCAAGCAGCAGATTTTATTAGAATTTTTACAGAATACAGCAACCACGTTAGTTTTATGGTGACAGGTGAGTGAAATTTTAAAGTACAAAATATATGTATAATTAAATGACAATTTCAAAGTATTCAAAATAAGCACTGTATATTACAGATATAATTTTATACATAAGTCTTTTGGGTGCGTTCTTTTGGCTGAACAGCTTTGGATTTTATATTTGGAAAACATTCAAGTAAGTTGTGTATAATAAATAGTTATTTAGAATAGAGCATGTATATTGGCATATATATTTTGTAGTTTGTGAAGAGGAGTACAGATACAAGTTTTAAATTTCATATACCTTACGTACATTTTATTTATATATGTACATAACATAGGTTGTGAACAGAAGTACTTATATTGTGTCTGGTTTCAGGTCTAGAAATGTTTTTCTACGGGTTACTGATGTTCGCAAATATTGCTACTATTCAAGCGTTGTTTGGTCGAGTGTGATAATAATGGCTGCTATGGCCATATGCGCACATTTCTTATTGGACACTGGCACGCATCCCAACAGAAAAATGAAAAGTCAATTCTCATCGTCCATCCTTGTGGATGATTTAGAACAAGAGACTATAGGTAAAACTCTTCACATACTTGTGCCACCATATAAACTCATTACATACCACGATAATGTATATCCATAGTTTATACAAATAGGAGTACATTTATCTCTTAATTAAAGTACATACATGAAATAATTATTTCATGCTGTGTTACAATTAACTAGTCTTAGTGCCATTAGCTGGCTATAAATAAAAAAATCAATAGTACAATTAAATTGTATAATAATAAAGTTTTATTTATACCAGATCAATAATTATATCTTGTCAAGAGACTTATCAATAATTATATCTTTATGTAGACTTCAATTATGTTTTTACATTATCCAGACAAAATTTATTTTTAGTGGATACATGTTTTTTTACAAATAGTTTTTCCAAAAATGTAATAATATATCTCATTCTATTCACTTAATAAAGTTTATCACAATATTCATTTCGCAAATTGTTATATTTAATTAGAATTCTTTTTTTTTTAGGTTGGCTTGGTATCGCCATATTTTTCACTCCGGTTGCATTTACGATTATTTTCAATATTTTCTTTTATGTTACCACACTAAAAGTAATAAAGAGAATTAATATTTATGGACGAATTCATCATAAACTTAAAGGATGGTATGTATTAACCTATAGAAATAATTATTTTCTAACTTTTATTAAGGGTTGGCTCCTACAAGTAATCTTTCTGTAGGTGATAAAATCAGTTTTCAAGCAATGAAAATGTGTAGAGATGTATTTTGTTATGTATGGTATAAGAAGGGTGGAGGAATAAAGGAATATGTAAGAAGCGATGGATGGATTGCGTAAAACGGGGTATGAAAGTGCTAGAGTGTATGATACAAGTGACATAAAGACAGTGAGTAGAAAGAAGACACGCTTCTTTGACCCCAAATAAATTGGGAACACTAGTAATGATAACACTATGTTTTTTTCAAATTGGATTACTTTGTTGCAGTTTCGATCTGTTTCTTCAACTATTCCTGATAATGACTACAGCTTGGATGTTCCTTCTTCTGTCATGGTTAAACTTCGATGGACTTGTCTACGCGCATATTGTAGTGAATCTTTTGCAAGCCATATTATTTTTTTATGTATGTGTCGTGCGTCAGTCTCATGTTACATTTTTATTACGTAAAAGTTGTTGTTATGCACAACCCGTTCCCACAGGTGAGTGGGGGGACGAAATGACTCATATGAATGGAATCAATTATTGATGACGTATATATCAGCTTTTTAAAATAATAAGTAGTGACAAAATGTCAATGGATGTCTATGTAAAATAATTACAAATTGTCAGTACCTATTTTACGTAAGTAAGTATAGTTATATTGATGTCAAATAATCGATGACAAATGTGCATCTTAAAAATATTGTATCTCAAAAAGGAAACACAATATGATAATTTATAGAATCTCTTGAGAATGCCATGACATTTTACAGTTGCTTTCAGTCATATTTATTTAAAATATTGGGAGACATTGAATAGATATTCTGTGATTATTAAAGTAGCTTTAGTAGATATTAAACAAAGTGTCTTAAAATGTGTCTTATGCAGCTTGTATTATGGTTAAGTGGAAATTATTGGGAAAATATGAAAGGTGTGTATACCTAGAGTGCTCATAGAAGTTACTTAATACTTAGTATTATAATATTCGTGATTTATAAGTACTTATAAACATAGACACAGCATTTTTTACACACAAATGCTTTTAAATTGCACAGTTAAGGATTTTATCACTTGGAAGATTGCAGTAAGATATAACTGGACTTAGCCATGTAATCTAAAGCAATTTATTGTAGAAAGTATTAACATTCCTAAATAAGTTTTGACTAAGAAAACATTTTTAAAAAAGTTCATATTTCTAATTAATCTGGGAGCAAGTGTGAAAAAAAGTGAAATAGAATAATAAAATACATTCGCTTTTTACATTTAATTTTACTTGATTAGAAAATAATCCATTAAATTCTCATACAATGAATGATTGATGAGGGAAAAACTGTAATTATTTAAATAATATTTAATTTCACAATTTAACGATGTTTTGACGCCATATAAGTAAATAAGTAACAATAAACCATCGTGTTCACACATAATAGTTAAGTTGGATGTAAAGATGCTCTATTTTTTTATACGTAAATATTTTTTCTTTTATAATAATTCAAAATACTATTGAAATATAGTTGCTATCTGTGCTCAATAATATTGAAATGTATTTTATTGAAATAACGTATAGTGTATAAGATATGCCTATATTTCCGTCCTACTCTATCTTCGATACAACAGCTATTCTGCGGTTAGTGATTGTATACATGCACTTCTTTGCATTTGCTAATATTATATGGAATCTCCATCGCCTTAAATACATTTAGATATATTTATGCAGTATCAATAAACTGTATTATTATGACTAAAGCATTTAATTTTGTATATTTATTATTGATTTTATTTTTGAATAAATAATTATTTAATCTTATACTTTTTCATTGTATGTATTCACTATATGTTGTCGTCTGTGTTCACTTTACTTATAACGTTACTGACTGTGCCGGTGTCAGGGGTGCCAATAATCCCCGGGCGGCGCACATCGACCGTCAAACGACCTTATAACATGCAGATACTGCAGAGCTGTTGGAGAATGAATTAAGCAGGATTCGCTGGAGTAATATTGTAGAACTATCTTCTGATAGTTCTACAATACTCATACAGATTTCTATCTGACGAGGAGGTGAGGATACGATAGTCCTGAAATCCGGCAATCTGTTCTATTTACAGAAGACCGCAATTTGTCTCAAGGTAGTGCCGGGTTCAATGACCACAAGACTCATGTGCACAACGTTGCGCAGATCGGAAGTGTGTCGTAGGGTAGGGTTTCTACTACTAAGAATGACTAAACGGTATTCATTGAAAGTCATTCAGGTTTATCTCGACCCCCGCCGAGGAAGTGTATAAGTATGTATAAAGATATTGATAAGGTAGAATGTATAAGGATATTTCTCGGGTAATATATGTTTCCACGTGTAATTACACCATGTCATGGGAGACTTTAATGCAAGGCTACGCAAACGGAACGTAAAGACTAAGCGTCGGCTTCAATGGTGATCAATTCGCTCAATACAGGTAACATTTATTAAGAGGCACATTCAAAATCCAGAACTCTTTCAACTCCAACTGCAAATCACTTCAATTGCTTGGTGGACTACATTGATGTGGACACATATAACAACAGAGGTGTGGAAGCTATCCTTACACATAATTTTTTACATCCCACCTTACAAAAATAAAACAAGATCTCAGAGCTGACTCTAGCTAATAGAGAAGCGGCGTGCTATGGATCAGCGACATACACCGATTCAATATTGAATGTATTAAAGAGACCATGGCCAGGACCAGACTCACCAAAAACTTCATGGAGACCTGGGCCCAGCTTCAGTCTCTTCAGACACCTCATATAGACAGGTAATCTATTCACTACTAAAAGTACAATGTCAGTCCGTTTTCAGGACCAGAACTCAAGAATGATACGGTTCCAGTGTGGGGTAAGATAGGTGATGTGGCGCCGAAACTGTTCACGGCTGCGCTGTATGTATTAAAAATGTTGTAACATGACAAAAAATATACAACAAAAGAATGCAAGAGCAACAAAGTGCATTTCGAAAAGAATTCAATTATGCATCCATTGTTTGTAGTAGGTGAATAAATACTACTTACCTGGGAAAATAATTGCCCTTCCTGACGTCTTGAGAGCGGCGCTAGCTGACACCTCACAACCAGGTGGCAATCGTCCATGACGGTATTGAAGAATCTCCGTGTTGGCAGCAATGCTTCCAAATCTATCATCAGCTCCAGAAATCGTTCACAATATCTGTAAATAATGTTGACATATTTTATATTTTTCGTTACGAAATTCATATAGAGGTGGTATGGAAATGAATTAAATGGAATTTTATTTCTTTAATGGAATCGGGCATTAGAAAATTTAGTTATACATATTTTTTTTTTGTATTTACAATTGGTTACATGTTACCTGGTACTGATTAAGGTGAATAATGAAAGGAAGTTTCACCTTGATATGACGTACTAGATTATTTTGCGTGAGGGAGATACACCAAATCTTATGCTTATTAAGCGGGTATTCGCTCTATGAAGAGTGTGTGCGTTTGCTTGGCATATATTCTTATAAATTTGAACACAAAAAACGTCCATTGATATAAATTATCACAGAGTACCGCCACGTAGACCAGTCATGCACAGCTAGCAGTCAGTGGCTTACTGCACTCTTTATCAATCGTTATTTCCACCTTGTGGAAAGCCTACGGATGCTGCGTTGCCCGGTATGTCTGCCACTGGAGGACACTTCCGCTGGCCACCAGTCCTGTCTTGTCCAATGACACTTAAGGTTCACAATTGTTTTACTATAGCGCTATTCCTGGTTCGTATTATCTTATTTATCGTTCTTTATCGATTCCTGTGAATTGCTAGTTATAACAAACATATATGACTTGAGAAAAATCCGACCATTGACCGTTTTCTTGAAATTGGACTATTTGTACCAAGCCTCCAAACCTTCACAGGAGCTAGTTTAATTTAATACGATAATATGGGGTTTAAATATCTAATATAACATATAAGTAAATAAATATATACATTATTCCAAACAATCGTGATAATTTATATGTATACTAAAAGAAACTTGAAGTAATATAAATTTCTTTTTTGGAAGATTTGCCACAGGTAGAGTTTAACATCATCGCAATTGCCATCAAGTGGCGCGAAACTACCGTAACTGTAAGGGCGATTAGGTATTAGTCAACTGAGCTGGTGCAATGTGGATTGGTTGACTTAATATACCTTCGAATTTCGTCTCAGGAGTATGCAGGTTGCATCATGACATTTTTTCCTTCGTCGTGAGAGCTTTGGATAAATGTACATTATGAAATTAGCAAAACACATTGGTACATAACAGAATCGACCCAGAAGCACGAGACCACAGTAAACCCAAAGCTCTAACATAATAATACATTTATTTGTAAATATCTTCGGAGATTAATTTAAAAGATTTTAACGCATTCTTAAGCTTACACTTGTCACGCATTTCATCCAAAAAGAGACTGTACGTGGAAATACATTTACAAACTAGACAACACTTGATAATGTTCCAGTAATAGGGCTTTTTATAAAATATACTTTTTTCAATTATTGGGGGGACTCCTATAGGGCATTCCATTCGCGAACAGAGCTATTCTTACAACTACTTAGTATTAAAACTGTTCCGCGTTGACAGAGGAATATTCGGAATCGCGAAAACCCTGATGAGCCCTAAGAGGATGAGATGTATTTGTTTTTTAGATACGACAGATATGTTTTTGGCCTTTATCTCATTTGATGCTAAGTGACAATTAGGCCGAGAGTGGAGACAAACATCCTGCTTAACAACTGAGGAAACAACTGCCTCACTTTTAATTATCACTTCTTCATCTTTTACCCGTAATACTATTAAGGATCGTAAAAATGCATACCATTTTACAAAAAAGTCCCAAAGTGTTAAACCTATTAAGATCTCCTTACTGGCCCTATATATCATGGTACTTGCAAGTCCCATTTTGTTAGTAATGTCCTAGTCCTAAAATGGCCAGTCAATGCGCCAATCATTAGGTGGATCTGTGCACTACTTGAGCTCAGTATGTACTTAATATGTGGCCGTGAAGAACTGGGTGTGTTGCATTAATTTTTGAATGGCCTATTCGTCCTGGTATCTACTTTAGTTCTTCGACATATACTGGCCGTTTTAGTTGTTAGACAGACAAATTGCTCCGGACCCATTAGAGGGGGTTTCCAATCCCTTTCCTGCCAGTTGATCAGCCTTCCAGTTTCCAGTGAAACCTTTTTGTCCTAGTATCCAGACTAGCGGCACCATGTTAACTTTTGCTAACTTGTTTAGCACTTCAATAGTGTTTTCATACTAATCTGCAATCCACTATGTATGAAGAAATAACTTGAGTGTCACTTGGCTGTCGCTAAGAATGTAGAGGTTTAACCCCATACGCCCTGTGTTTAGATTTTCCTGTGCACAGACCAGGATGGTATATGTTTCAGCCTGGAATATAGTAAGCCAACTCAGCCATTCTAATGGAAATCTCGGTTTTGTTGCAGTATGTCCAGTCTAGAACCTGTTAACTGGTATGACTATATCATTGGAATAATATGCCGTCTAAAGTGATCCCTTGTGCAAGTCACAAATCAATGGCTCTACAATTAGGCACCAGAGTATTGCAGATATTACTCATTCTTGTGGACAACCTTTGGTTCTGACACACATTATAAGAAATATTGTAGATGCAACAGTATGTTTGCACTTATTACTTTTGTAGATATAGTATCATGTTTACGGCGCTATCATGATTGCTTGAAAAACACTTATAGGTGTATGTGAAGTCATATCTCAATGAGTGTAAGCTTTATACATATTCTCTGTGCCATTTTATATGAGATTCGAAAATAAATTGTATTAATTACCTTGCTGTAGAAAAAAGGCCATATTTTCGATTATTATAACAACCCCATAATTACATTGTATTTATTAATACTTATTTAAATAGACATTATTAGAATGGAACCCAGCCACCAAAATGTCTCATAACTGCTGATATCATCAGTACTCTCTTGCACCTAGTATTGTGACTAGAGATCGGATAATCTGATGCATATTTACCTAAAGCTAGTTTAAGATAAAGTATGGAAACGGCTTTTTATTGTTTTGTTAAATAAAAATCCCGGGATTGCGGAATTGGATAGCCGGATGTTTATTTATTTACCTAATTTAATTTTTGACAAAGTATGGAACTGTCTTTTTATTTTATTTCCATAAATAAAAATTCCGGAATTCCGGTACTGTAGAACATTTTGTTAATGCAAAACTAGTCGGTAATATGAGCTTAACTAAACGACGTTACATGAACCCGGAGTCTCGGTCTTTTGAAAATAAATACCACGTGCTAATTTAGTAATTTTCAAACAATATCACTACGGTAAATTTGCAGTCCTATATTTTCCCGGGATTTTTATTTAACAAAATGTATTTTAAAAAGCTGCTTCCATAATTTGTGAGCCAAAAATTAACTTTAGGTAAATATGCATCCGTTTATCTGATCTCTAATTATGACATATAAGCGTAAACATGTAAAAGTATGGTGTAAAGTACCCTAACACAATTTGAATAAGTATGGCATGAGTCTCTCTATGGGTATATATAATTCAATCATAAATAAAAAAACATTGTTTGTTTATTACCTGATAGCATATGGGTCAAATTGTCCAGTTTCAGGGACAGCTTCTAAAATCCCCATAAACTTGATCATAAGTCTTTGTAGATACCGTCTTTCCCAGTTCAACTTTTCCAATAATTCCGGTTTGTCTTTTTTCTGGATTGCCCTCCAATATTTTCGCCATTTAGGTACTGCTTTGAATTCTTGATTCCTTCTACCTGAAATATTTCAATATTTATTTGAAATATCAGTTTCATTAAACTGATTGTTTTGTTTGTCTTTTTTTCAAAACTTCATACACAATTGTAGAGTCAACTTTCTGACCCTTAATCTATTTTTCATCTTAAAAATATTGACCATGAATTTACATTATAAATACTTAAGAAATTTTATAAGGATTTTACCTTCTTGCAGACTAATCCACATGCTCAAAGATACAAGCCTTTTGACTTGATCTCTACAAAGTTGTACTTCCATGCTGCCAAAACAATGATTGAGAAATAATAGAAGTGAAGTCTGCTCTCGCATGTTTTTACTCTTCTCGTCTTCAGAAACTGTAGCCCGGAGAACTTGTTCAAAGAATGCCGGGAAATGATCAGGTTTTTTCAGGAATGCCTGAAAGTATTATAAAGATTTGTAATTTTTGGGAATGTGGTGACAAGGCACCTCAATCATGGTTTCAATTCTTGGCAACATGCACGAATCTAAGACACTAGTCATGAGGCACGGAAGGGCTGAGCATATGCCGCATAATTTCCCAAATGTTGCCCTGCCAAATTGGATTGACTTTTTTATGGAAGTTGTTGACTAGTATGTG
The DNA here is from genome assembly GCA_036419045.1 of Scirpophaga incertulas. Taxonomy (NCBI): domain Eukaryota; kingdom Metazoa; phylum Arthropoda; class Insecta; order Lepidoptera; family Crambidae; genus Scirpophaga; species Scirpophaga incertulas. The sequence continues at coordinate 10,764,132 of CM071643.1, forward strand.
CCCAGGTGAACATACTAGTCAACAACCTCCAATAGCCGTCACCTTTATAAATTCACAATTATGCAAATGTAACAAATCTAATTTCAAAATCAAATAGTGTTATGTTAATCTTCTCTACTATGACAACTTTGATGTATGATTATAATAATTTCATTTGAAAATGTGAGGTTCATACTTGCCAAGCTGGAACTCTTTCTCTGAATTTCTCATTGATCATCACTACTATTGACATCATATGTGCATGGGTTGCTTTGCCTGCTTCATAATGGGGCCACAAATAATTTTCCAAATACTGGGAAAATTCTAACATCATTATTCTTCTGATTGAAAAACTGAAAAATAAATTAATAAGAAATAAATATTACTGATAATCTGTCTTAAAAAAAAAACATTTTTTTTTAGATCAATAGAACTATTACACAAAACTATGTATATAATGTGTTTATGATTTTTTACGCCATGATTATCTGTGAGAACCTGTAATTAGCTATCTTTTTAAACTAGATTTTATTATGATGTAAAATAAAAGTTGTAAAAAATTTATTATTTAAATATATAGATGAACAATATATATGCTATATATTATGCACTGCCTAATTCAGTGACAGACCAAACTAAAATAAATGTTATTTTGTACATATTTCAGGGTCTTAGGAGGATACCCTCCTTATATTTGTGTATATTAATTTATATATGTATAATAGAAACTTAATATCTACATTTGTTGTAAAAATAGATTTATAGATTGATTCTGTCGCATGCTGCATATCATTGACATTTTGGAAATTTAAAAGAAATTTATAGGTCAACGTCCTGAATCTATGAGGCCATCAACCTTTACATAGTTCACTTGTTTTGATCAGTTGGGCTATGACTTTCTGAAAGTGAGAGTGATATTTAAATATTTTATAATTCTTACCTGGATCCAAGAATTTCTGCTTGATATATTGATTCCACAATAGAAGCATCATAAGGTAAGTGATTATCCTTAGTCTGAGGGGACCAATATTGTGATGCAAGCTGTGAACAGTAAGGCCATGATAGATCAACATTTAATCAATGAGGAGTGCTATATAGATTTAGACTGTATAATTTAATACCAGTTGGTCACTGATTGGGCAATATAAACACAAACAAAGTTATTTATATATTTGATGACAATCAAAAATTGATGGATATGTTAGTAGTAGCACCTGTTGAATATTTTTTAATATCTTTGGAAGAAGCAAAATGCAGCATCCTTAAAAGTTATACAACTATTAGAAAAAAATACAAATTTTCTAAGCTACAAACCTCTAGTGTTTCCCTTATTTTATGTTTCAATGAATAAAAATATCATTACATCCTGAGCTAAGTGAATTGTATAAGCTAAAAGTCAGGTAAATTTAATAAATAATTGGTATGAGGAATTTAACCGAACGTTGTAAATGAGGACTTTTATCAATGTTATTTTGCTTAATATTATGAAATATACACATAACCTTAAATAAACTTACTTGAGTTATTCTATCAGCATTTATTTGTGAAAGAGTAGGTAATGGAATTTTAGCTTTATCAGCGGGTTGAGTGATCTCCGGTTTCATTGTAGTTGATTTGTTCGTATTTTTTAAATATATTTAATTTGAGCGGCAAATTGTCATACGAATCTGTATAAAGAAAACAACCAAGCAATGTTTTTATATGTCATTTTAATGTCAATGTCAAAGGCAAGATGTCAATGACAGTTGTCAGTCAATGATTTTTTTTACATAATTATTAGTAGATGATACTTAAATATATGGGTCTTAATCATATTAAAAATATTTCTATGAGACTAATGGTCGTAAATAACCAATGTTGTTGTTACTTTAGTTAGTAGATAATATGTACTTAGTATACGGAGTAAAACCATTCATTTACTTTTGTTTTTTGTAAAATGAAATACATCTGAGCAGGATTGTTTTAAATGAAAAAGTGTACAAAAATATACGCCCAGTCTTTCTTGACTTGCATAGTACTTTAACATTTTCCTACTGTAAGGCAGGTACTTTTTTTAGCCAAACTTTAACCTGTCTTGAAGCAAATAGATATGTATTATACTTTTGATCACCGATCTAGTATCTGGCCACAACAAAAGTTGCTTAATTTTAATAATTAAGTTAGGTACTGCCATTGGTTTAAGACATTATTAACAAATATTCAATATAAATTCTAACATACGGTATTATGCTAAAATATTTTAGGAAGGAAGATGATGTACGATCCTCCAGACTACCCGTACAAAGAATTTACAGATAACTTAGATGTTAATTACGAGACGGATTTATACAACTCAAACAACTTAACACTTAGCACCGAACTAGTAAATGTGACGGAGGAGATGATTTCTAGTGTGGAAAAGGATTTATTGTACCATTCAAATGATTCTGGAAGGTTTTTTAATTCAGAAGATACTCATCGGGGTACGAATGACAATAGTGTTGCACATGATTCATTTTCGTTAGGTCAATCGGAGAATCTGTTCAACTGTGAATCAACTCTACTTGACGATAACTTGGTGAATCAGTTTTTGCTGCCAATAAAAAATTCCGAGGATGGAAAGGTATTTTGAAATTAACAGTATTTTGAACAGACATCTAGATAACAATCGTTTATTTCTATTTGAATTTCTCTCGATCAGACAGATCTTCAAGTATATTTCAATTGTCAAATCGAAGGTTTTATTTTTTTTATTTTCCGGCATAGAAATAACTTGAAATTACATTAGCTACAGAAAAAATCGATTGTCTTTTCTATACATAATTTATATTAGAAAAAATACGCTTATAATATAGTACATACACTCGGAAAATAAAAAAATAGAGGTATCTTGTCGCTGTCGCGTTAGTCTTTGCAGCATTACCGAAACGCCATATAATAAAGCGATTTATCACTTTGAACTGTCAAATTTACTGCACAATAAGTGATATATTTCATCTTGTTTTGAAGATGAAATATATCACTTATTGTAGAAAATCGTCGTTGGTCAGACAACAACATATCCAAAATTTAGACCTGGGTCCCGAAAACCACGTTGCAATTTAAACAGTATCATCTACTTTAAGGCATTTCGAATTTAATGTTTCGTCTTATAAAGTTTCCAAAAGTTGATGTTCCTTGTTTCTTGCAGTTATATAAGTTATATTTATCATTTTGTGAAAAGATAATAGGAATTGTAATAGACAAAAATACTGAAATTTCACACTTTATCTGCAGTTTTATGAGTAGTATTATTTCAATGAAATACTTGAAACGATTATTTTGTAATGAGTCTATAAAGGTGCCCGTCGCGCTGGGCAGTTGTATTGTCCTTCTCTGAATTAAGTCTCTATCTGTATCCAGCAATGTATGAAAGTCATTAGTATTATTTGGAATTTTCAGGATACATCATGTATAGGTCCCGATGTACTGGCCCTGCATTCTTGCGTAATATGCCACGAGATATTCACCTCAGATACAGATTTACTTGACCATACTATTTTACTGCATGCATCTGTTGATCAACTTCCCAATGACACTCAGTATACATCTATATTTTTACGTTCTGAAGAAAATCCTGAGGAATGCGATAAAAAAGGTATATTCAAGTTATATAGGTAACTAATTGCTAAAATTATCTATATATAAAATTTAATATATTTTTTTATTCAAGACGGGCTTAATAATTTAAATATTAACCATTAGTCCATGAATTCTTTGTAATTTATGATAATTGAAGAAAAGTCCAAAATAGTTGTATTGCAGCAACTGTCTGCTAATTAATTTTGATAATAGGTAATAAAATTTATTTTCAGATGAAAATAACAACATCGACTTGGATACAAATTGGTTTGTTTGTAACTTATGCGAACGTGTGCTCTCTACCGGTCTAGAAGTAGAGCCAGCTGGTAAGAATCGTCATCAAATTTCTCAGTCGAAAAACATAACACTTGTTTGTCAGGATAGGAGAGCAAGCAACCATCAACCTCTAGCGTTCCATATTGTATAGTATAATATAGTTATCGGATTTTACTTCTGATTCCATTAATAAAGCCAGTAAGTTCAACTGGCGACCAAAATTATGTCATATATTTCAAATATAACTTATATATAAAGAGCAATTTTATATGAAGGGCCTTATTAGGTATATTTTAAATAATAAAACCTATATTAATATTATTTTAAGGGTTATAGAAGAATATACTAAAATAAAAGCACTGTATCCAGAGCATAAAAATATTTATTTCAATGTTAGAAGTATGCAGTTGATTATAGAAATTCTTCTTTCAAATCAGAACGGCTGTGTTGTAGCGGCGTGGATGGAAAGGGCAGTGTGGCCCCGAGAAAATTGAGCACTATGTATGTCTGCGACAAGTGCAACGGTCTGTTTGCTGATGCTGCAGCTTTGGACAGACATCGCCAGCGGTGTTCTCCACTTGACACTATAGATTATTGTTTAACTGACATGGTAATATGCGGTATATAAATTTATTTTGTTTGTGTTGGGAATGGTGGGCTATAGTGAGCTAAGGGTTAGAAGAGAGTTTGCTCTTGTCTCTTATTTATTTAAATTATTGAGAGGCAAGATTTTTAATTCGGAGCTACTAGGTACTTTGAATCTATCGGTTCCGGAGAGGTATGTGTGGCGAAGAATTAGACCACATTTATTCGCAGTGCCTCAAGCGCGCACTAACCTCCTGCGTGGAGCACCTCTTTCGCGCGCGCTGCACACTCTGAACCTCATTGCTGACAATTTGGACATTTTTTCTTGCTCTATGAACGAATTCACAAAAGTAGCACATTATAAAATAAATTACATGTAGGAATTTTTTTTGTTTTTAAATATGTATATTATAATATGTATATAATGAATGTTAAAATATTCTATATAAATGTTTTATAATTAATTTTTATATGTAGGATTAGAACAGATTTTGAATATTTGTGTACTATTGTAGTGCTGGTCTATCGCATTGGGTGTACCTGTAATGATAGGCTAAGTTAGAAATAAATAAATAAATAAAATAAATTTTATACATAGTTTGATCATACAAGCTGCTCTACAATAGTTTAACTTTGATTGTTTGGTTACGATAAGATATTTTTGAAATTAATAGATTATTGAATTGCAAAGCTATTTGAAATGTTGTTCTGGCGAATACAAAAGTGATTGAAAACTTGGTTTATAAACTACCATTATATATGTTTTTATTGTATTTACTTAATCAGGCAATCCCGGTAAACGATTTATTGTGGTTATCGCAGCCCACCTAGCTTTACGTTTTGCACTACAAGAGTGTAAGACCTTTTGCAACACATAAACACGATAAAACATCTGAGGCAGTAATATTTATTACCTATATTTTTTTCGTGGTGGTTAATAAATTATCATCTATTCATGCATTTTCGTTCTTAAAAAGTTATTCCATTAACTGAAACTTTCTTTATTGTTAATGATTTCACAAGAAATCTGCAGAGAATTCTTTCTTGGATGTTGATTGTATAATGAAGTGATTAGAAAGAAATGTGGTTTGAAAGAGGATATCGTGACAAGAATAGAGAAAGGGATGCTTGGGTGGTTTGGGCATGTGGAACGGATGGATGAAAGTAGACTCACCAAAATGATTTATGAAGCTGGAGTGAGTGGAGATACGGGACGAGGAAGACCTAGGCGAACATATTTCGAACAAATCGAAAGTGTCCTCAAAAAAGGCCAGGTCAGAAGTACCCGCAATCGTCGAGCATGTATGAGGAATGTTATGAAAGTAGATGAAGCGAAAGAGATATGTAAAGACCGTAGCAAGTGGAAAGACGTAATCTCTTCCTACCCCCATGGGAAAAAGGCGTGAGTGTATGTATGTATGATATGTTATAACCAATAAATAGAAACTATTTGGCTTGACAAAGTAAAGGGTGAATAGATCAGTTGAATTAACGATCGGTTCAAGTTTGATGAAGACATGGGTTCGAAACCCGTCCAAGTTGAAAATTGTTAATCCGTTGTTTTTAGGTATTTATAATGTTATAATATATTATAATATTTTAAAATAAAATCATAAATCATAAAAAACATTTCGCCGCTTAATTACTAATAGTCTTACTAACATAGTGATGTTTGGGAAGGTACGGCCAGCAACACATCAAGTATTACCTTTGCATAACGAAAACCGTCGCTACTCATAACGACATAAGAGCTGTCTCGAGGTCAACCTATAGAGTCTGACTCGTTGCGGCAGTACATAATAATAACGAATAATATAGTAATATATATTTTAGGATCAAAACAAATTACACACAGTATTACCAGTTACTGAAGTAAGTGAAGTTTACTTCTCTTGCGAGACTTGCGAATCTCAGTTCGCGTCAGCTGATCTGTTGAAGCTGCATATGGGAGCATGTCAAGGTCGACTTTCGGGCAGGCCAGGGCGACGCTGCTACGCGAATAAAACCAACAACACTAAGATGTGGAACTGTGGGTCTTGTAACCAGCTCTTTGCAACAGCCAGGTGGGTCGAATTGGCGTTTTTATGTTCAGTGAAATTGGCGTTTCGTTAAAATAATAACAATATTACGTTCTATTTCATTTCAAATAGCGAGATTAGTACCAAATTCAGTTTGGTATTAGACACTGTCAAGAGACGTAATTTTATTTCCAAAAATATCACACAAGCTGACTGCCGTCTCAAAGGTACGTACGTACTCGTACGTTGTTTCAGCGTGTAGTATAATTTGTTCCAGTAAGATTCGTAGCAAATCTGTAACAAAAGCCATAGCATTAGTTGACAACTTGACTTAAATCTTTCTCCACTCACTCGCTCATTGTTTAAGGTAACTTCAAATTGAAACACTATTGCTTTGCAGCAGAAATAGGTAGCAAGGAGATGCTCCAGCAGATGACTCTGATATAGTCTCTCTAGTAAGCCATCTCGTTACCTGCTACTTTACCTGCAGCAGTACGCATGGTTATTGAAACATTCCTAGATTTGCAACACCCAAAAGGATTATATTCATTAATATTATATACAAAGAGGTAGATATTGCACTAACGCGTCGAATCTGTGGCGTTTAAATTCAGACAAGTAGTGTTATCTCATATATTTGTATAGTACCTAATAGCGAGAGAATGAACACGTTGTTTCTCGCAGTGTATCTTACATGAGTTAGCTATCGTTTCCAATAGATATTTGACGTTTTGTAAACTACAAAAGTAATATGAAAAAATAATACAATTACATTCCGCTGGAGGCGTTGTACAAACTTTTCATATAAAAATTTACGCCATCGATATAGCTAACTCATGGTAGCTAGCTCTGTTTGGCTCACGCAAAGAAAATAGTACATGCAAAGCGGTGTTAGTTTATAAGCGTATATGGGTATACATGATCTATAGCAAAATGTAATTTGCTGCAAACTGCGAAGTGTAACTATACGGTAATTATATAATAAATAATAAATAAATAATATATGATATATAAATATATGATAGCATGGACGCACCAAAACAAGATATGATAAAGCCGTATACGAGGGTCAAACTGAAAGTTCTTAGAACTGGCCACTTATAAACAATATAATAAAAAAGTAATTCTAAAATTTGAATATAGAACTCTTTGCCAATATTACTGAGTATATATTTCATTCATTTGTCATTTGTTTTACGATTTGGCGGCAAATTGAAAATTGCCTGTGTCACGTCAACATGAATTTACCACGAGAAAATTTTCGTGCAATGATTTTTTATGACTTTCGATGTCATTTAAGTCAACAAGAAAGTTATGATAGACTACGATTGGCCTTTCACGATGAAGCCCCATCTCGTGCGACTGTTTACAACTGGTTTAATGAGTTTAAACGTGGTCGCACTAATCTCACTGATGCTTTACGTGAGGGACGGCCTTCTACGGCGACGACTGAAGATAACATCTGTGTTGTGCGGCGTATGATAGAGACTGATAAAAGAGTGACCTATCAGCAGATTCGGACAAGTGCAGAAAATCCTCCACGAACATTTAGCGGTCAGGAAGCTTTGCGCCCGGTGGATACCTCATAATTTGACTGAGGCTCAAAAACTCCATCGTGTGGATTGGTGCCGTAAAATGATTGAAAGATTTAACGGAGGTGACTCAAATGCTGTGTTCGACATACTAACAGGTGACGAAAGCTGGATTTACTGTTATGATCCTGAAACCAAAAGACAATCTGCTCAGTGGGTTTTTCCTTTCGAGGAGTTGCCAACTAAAGTGAAGAGAGATCGAAGTGCGGGAAAAAAAATGGTGGCCTCGTTCTTTGGAAGGATAGGTCATTTCGCAACAATTGTGTTAGAGGATCAAAAAACAGTTTCTGCAGAATGGTACACTACCAATTGTTTGCCACTTGTCTTGGAAAAAGTTCGTGAGAAACGACCTCGCAGTAGGATCCTCCTTCACCACGACAACGCCTCGTCACACACCGCCAAGCGAACGATCGACTATTTGGCGACATCAAACGTTGAATTACTGGGTCACCCGCCGTATAGCCCCGACCTCGCGCCTTGTGATTTTTATTTATTTCCAAAAATTAAAGAAAAACTTAAAGGAAAGCGGTTTATGAATGCTGAAGAAGCGGTGGCTGCGTATCGCGATGCCATTGAAGAGACCCCTAAGGACGAGTGGGCAAAATGCTTTTCCCAGTGGTTCCATCGCATGCAGCGTTGTATTGACGTGAATGGACAATATTTTGAAAAGATATAATAAAACTAATAACTGGCTAATGACTATCAGTTTTTGATTTTCTAAGAACTTTCAGTTTGACCCTCGTATTACGCTGAAGTGTCAAAGCACAACATGTTTTTATCGTATGGTGACAGTTCAGTACGACACATGACTATCATATTGTGGTTTAGTGTTCATGTTGGCAGGGATAGGCCCATTACATTGTTTACAGTGGTTTATCTATCAGTGATTCAGGGCATACAACTTAAATAAAATAATTAGGAATGTTGAACCTGTTATTCTGTTTAAAAATTACAGAGAGTTATATCGCCATAAGCGCGGAGAAGACAGGCCACCAGGGACTCCTCTCACAGCCTTCGTTTGCGAGGAATGCGACAAAGTCCTAGGAAGCATGTGCGCTTTGCACACGCACAAGAAAATGCATAAAGTTTCCAAGCCCGTAAGTCCTCCAATTGTTGTGTATAGTATACATATTTTATTTATATATATTTTTTAACTTATCTAGTTTTAATTTTGATAAGGACGTAAGGGTTCATCATAGACCGTCAAAGTAGTTTCTATGATTAAATGTCTTATAATATACAGGCGTGTTTAATGGCCGGCGAAATAATATTATAAGGAAAACATTAAATGGAGCCTAGGTGTTTGTCGAAGAGAAAAAAGAAAATCTAGCCTTTCTAAAGAAATTCTAGCCTAACTGTACTAAACTGGCGATTTACTGTGTAGTTATTTCTCGTACGCTGATGTTCGTCTGTCTATACTTATAGGATTCAAAAAAATATTTATTTAATTAATAAGCATGATTGACACTAATATTTGTTTTACAGAATCTTCACTTCTGTGATGTGTATACACAATGTTATTTCGCTAGTCCTAAAAGTTATTCACTTTATATGTATACAGGATATTAAGCGAATATTAATTAGCCAATAGTTTTCAATTGACGCACAATGGCCCAATCGTGAGGCTAAGTCACAATACTTAAAAGAACGTTTTAGTTTTCTAAGCAGCTTCAATTACTCGTTAAGGTCATCAGAGAATTTAACTCTTGAATTTCCCAAACATAGCACCAGTTTCTATAGTTCCTCTTTTACTGTGCAGGCCATTCGGCTGTGGAACTCTCTCCCAGTTTGTATTAGGCGTGCACAAACGGTACATTCTTTTAAAAACCAAGTCAAGGAATACTATTTATCTCTTTAGCTTATACGATCGTTGCGCTACTTATTATCAGCTTGTATTACGTATTATATTTATCAATTTTAGATTTCATAGTTTCATCTTCATACATACATTTATTTATAAATAAAAATCATATATTAACATAAAGTAATTCTGTAAGTCAGTTAGCTCTTTATTATTTGATTTTAGGTATGTTTTGTCAGTATATTTTTAAAATTATTTGTTAATATGTAAGTATCTTACACCCCCGTCTTTCCAGTTTTTTATATCTCTCCGTCCGTAGGTTGTCTGGAAGAGATCGCTGTTTGAGCGATAAGACCGCCAATTGTACTAATAATTTTAAGTGTATTATGTTATTTTCTTCTCTCTGTTTTGTGGTGTATGTACAATAAAGTATTATCTATCTATCTATCTATCTAAGTGCGGTGGAGCCCAGCCAAACTAAACTAAACTAGTTTTCAATTAAGATTAATCGTTAATCACATGATTTTTGCATGTAGTATATCGTTTGTGGTCTGGAAATTGTCATGTTAGGTACTCGCATTCGCAGTGCGTTTAGCACTGTATTGGCCGACCGACCCGAATGCACTTAACGTGTTTTACACGGCGTCGCGTGGTGTGTGACGTGTCTTAGGAAATAGTAAGATATTGGATTAAAGGCTAACGGATTTGACAAAGACTACATTCTGTAGATTCACCCTTTTGAAATTTAATTCTTTAATGGAATTGTTAAGTTCGTTAGTTAATAATTAACGAGTTTAAGCCTATGTTAGTAAATCACTACATACATACATTAGATATGACATTCATTATTTGGATAGACAGTTTATCACATTGAAACATAGTCATATAAAATGACGGTAGGGAAAAAATAATAATGGATCGCCAAGCTATGCAGGTGTAGGATCTTAGTAGATCACCTCAAGTATGTCTCCGGGACCGAATAGTTACCAGGCCGTTCTAGCTCTACCGATATCGACACAAAATACAAACGCCGCTAAGAGAGTCCGAGGCTAATGTCCGCCGAGTAATGAAGGACGGGTAGTTTTATTGATTCATATAGTTTACCACGTTACCGATCCTCTTTCACACTATTTCGGCTTATCCCATTCGCTTATAAACTCTCTCCCTGCCTCCGTAACATAACCACTAAAACGCTATATCGATAGTGACTTATTTATTAACTTTTTAAGAAAATACAAAGAATAAACTATAAGATGGTTATATCACGTGGTAAAAGATGTATCGTATCTTTTGTATTCGTTATTGTCTGTTCGTTCTTTATATTATGCTACAAGGTTTGAGAGTATTAACAGAGAGTCCTTTTAGATTTGAGTTCGCGTTCACTTCCTATATCTAAATGCACCGTATTGTAATTTTATTTTTTGTATTTTTTTTCCTCTTCATAATATTTAGTAGTATTAGTTAGTAGTAGTAGGCAATTAAAATTTAATTTTGTATAGGCAAAAAGATGTTGTGGTGATGGTAAAACTACAAAATTCTGCATCAACTCGTCTAGCCATTGTGGTGTTATATTACTTCATTGTATGCTACGATCAGTGGAACGTGGTGATGAATTTTAGACAGTTCACAACTTTTTATAAATCGATTTTAATACGTTTTGTGGATAGACTGTTAACGCTCAATCTTCAGGGCTACCCATGTCGTGTTTGCGGACGCCGGTTCAACCAATCCGGCCACCTTGCCATACACATGAGAATGCACACAGGAGAGCGCCCGTATCCCTGTGATTTGTGTTCGAAAGCTTTCAAAGTTAAGGTTAGTGAAATGTTATACTACTTATGTGTGATATGGTTATTGACGTGACAACGTCTTAAATTAGGTTGCGGCTGGGAGTCACTTATGAAAAAGTGTAACGCTCGGTAACGTTACGATGAGTCACCGAACGAGAGAGAGGCCCGCCGAATGCCTTGCGTCTCTCTCCCACTCAACTATGATCGGTCTGCCGCGCGCGCAGCACTAGAGAATTAGGCGCATTGAATCGGCGCATGCTTGTGTCTCTGTCTTTGTCTTTCTCGAACGTTCTTGGCGTTGGAAAAACAAGAAAGCGTCATAATACAAGTTCACACGTGTGGTTAAAGTATCGTCAGCTGTGTCTGTAGTGAAAATGTGGAGTGCTTAGATTCGACATTTACAACAACTACAACAATAAAGGTAAATAATTGTACACTGATATTTCATTATCGTAAACTATGATTGATTGATTAATTGTTAGATTGACACAAAAGTTGAGAAACTGAGTTTATAGGTTATGTCATACTATTGATAAATGTTGATAGTGTTTTTTTCATTCAATTCCTTGTTCCTATTGTGCAATTTAATTATATTCATATCAATAAATATTCTACCGAGAAAAAGACGTTGTCACGTAAAATCTTCGCCCGTAAAACCGACTTTTTTCACTAACTTTGTCTTAGCATAGCACAACCTTAAGTGGCTTGATATCTCATTCTTTTCATTTAAGATAAAAATTGATAGTACAACATTTGCGATAGTCTTAAACTTAGAAAAATATTAGTGAAATTAACCGTTACCATGGTCAAATTATGATATTTTATAACTGATAACTAAATCCTATGATTTCCAATTTAATTTAATATAAGACTACTTCAGTGTCCGGAGAGTGACTAGAGTCATATGCTTCGATATCTCCGTCTTGTGTATTTATACCGCTATACAACAGGTTTTTATTCGCTGTGTTTACTCGTATATAAGAGAAAGATTACTGAGTACCTTGACTTTAATTCTTGTGAGGGCTCCAGATTTACTGCGAATCCCAAAGGAACCGTATGTACTATAGGCGACTATGAGTCCTTGCATATAGGTGAATAATTTGCTGTTTATCAGACTAAAGTAATGAAATCAGGTTTTTACCATTAACCCCAAGGTGCATATATTATTTAGGATTTTGCCTCTTAGGGGGGGAGATGTAAAGAAATGACATTTCATTAATTTAAATTTGCCGCGTTCGCGTATTCATAGGTTATCTGTGGAAGTTTTAAAAAACAATAAGAAAACTTGTATTCTTCTAGAGATATAAATTAATCGTAAAATTTATAATTAAGCAGACGATATTAGTACTTTAATTGTCGTTTCTTTGTATTTTCAGAGAAACAATTTATGGTTTATTTTGAAAAATCCTCAATCATATATCTTATATATATATATATATATATATGTCCAAAGAGTATAATAATATAGGCCCAGTCTCTCTGGCGCTACAGAGAGGTAACCAGGGTGTCCACATTCTGGAAAGTCAGGGAAAGTCATGGATAAGTCAGGGACGCTTGAGGTGGTCAGGGAAAGTCAGGGATATTGAGGAGCTACCTGGAGAGTCAGGGAAAATTTAAGATATTTGTCAATAAAAATTTCTTGAACTGTAAATTGAAATCCATGCAAAAATTTCCCAATGATTGTAAAATGAGGGATATATTTTATGCTCTGGTTTGATTCTTAATCCAAACCATTGAAGCATTTTTTTAGGTCCGGAGAAAACTACGTAGTTTTTTGCCATTACCTACTAAAATTACTCCTTTCTTGTTTGAAATAAATGAGTATTTACAATAAATAAAGAGTTTTACTTTGACAGGGTGAACTATCAGTCATATTGTGCACATGGACATGTATCTTCAAAATTGGAGTGAACTATGTTATAATTATAGGTTATAACTAGTTTACTCACTTTTAATATTACTTAATTATTCGTATTTAGAAATCTTTTATTTCTTCATACAAAAAGTGCTCATTACTGTTATCTACGAGGAATTATAGAAATTTTACAACACTAGAACTAAAATGAATGCTAAAAAATGTTCATTTAATAAATTGTGGCTAGATCCCAAAGTCAGTCCTGAATTTTTTGAATGGCTGAATGATGTTCCAAATGATCCAGGATTAGCATTCTGTAAGATATGCTGCAAGTCCATCAAATTAAGTAACATGGGTAAACATGCACTGGTTTCACACGGCAAAAGACCTACACACGTTAAAAATTATGAGTTAAGAAAAATGCAACCAAACATTCCATTCTTTACAAAAAAGGTTGAATCTGATGAACCATCAACTTCGACAATTGCAAGCGCCACAGAGACTTCGTCCCTCAATATCGAAAGTTCTAATGACTCCCATAAAAGTAAAGTTACAAAAATGTGTATACCTACATACAAAGACGATGATGTGACATCAGCGGAAATACTTTGGGCATTAGAAATTGTTTTTAACAAAATGTCCCTTAATTCTAGTGATAGAACCAGCACTGCATTCAAAAGAATGTTTCCTGACAGCAAAATTGCCCTAAACTTCACATTGGGAAAAACAAAAGCGTCATATGTAATAAACTACGGCATAGCACCTTATTTAAGAACATGTTTGCAAAAAAATTTAGAAGATTGTCTATTTTACGTAATTTCTTTGATGAATCACTAAATAAAGTTTTCCAGAAATGTCAAATGGATATTGTTATAAGATTTTGGAACAAGACTACCGAAAGAGTTGAAACAAGGTATTGGACAAGTATTTTTCTAGGGAAGTCGACTGCAAATGATCTATTAAATGGATTTTTAAAGGGTTTGTTAAATCTAGACCATGACAAGTTATTGCAGGTTTCGATGGATGGACCCAATGTTAACCTGAGCTTTCTTCATAAATTGAAAGCAGAACTTGCTACAGAAAATGCAAAATCTTCATTAATAGATATCGGAGTTTGTGGCTTACACACCGTGAATGGCGCTGTTAAAACCGGACATAAGCAAACTGATTGGGAAATAAACGAACTCTTAAGAACAATGTATAATTATTTTAGACTCACCGGCACGTCGAGCTCTGTATACAACAATTACTGGCAGTACAGAATTTTCACAGAAGTTCACTTCAATAAGATGGCTTGAAAATGGCCCTTGCATTGACCGAGCTTTGAAAGTTTATGATAAACTATTGGAATTCGTTACAAACGCATCTGTTCCATATAGTCGTAATAAGAAAAAGTTAAATACTTATATGAAAGATCTTTTGTTGAAAGCCAAATTAGCTGCTACAAGATCAATTGTATCAGATTGCGAACCGTTTTTAAAACGATTCCAAAGCGAAAAACCACTTTCGCCTTTTTTGTACACAGCTTTGGTAGAATTATTAAAAACTCTTATGATGAAGATCGTAAAACCCACAAAACTTGATAGTGATTTCATAAATCTGGATTTAAAGAACACAGAAAATTTATTGGACACGGAAAAGGTCCAAATTGGCTTTGAAACAAAGCGTCTTTTAAAAGATGCAAAATGTACAGAAAAAGACAAACAGCTGTTCAAACGTGATTTTTTAAAAAATGGTAACATTTTTGGCAATGGCTTGTATTCAAAAATTGCTAGAAAAAAGCCCTGTTAAGAATAGATTTGTAAAAGGCCTGTTGTGTTTTGATCCTAAAATAATAAAGCATCAACCTGAAGTGGCTAATAATTGAGTGGACACTGTGTTGGAAATTTTGCATGAATCGGACAAAATTAAGGGATTTGTTGCTGATAATGCCAAAAAGCAATATCAAAAACTGACTACCGAAGCCCAGAAGTCCTGGAGTCGAAAATTTGAAGAATTTGATAATGATAAAATTGGCGTTGATGAGTTTTACCACTCACTTATCGGAGATGATAAACAATACGTTGACATATGGAACGTTATGAAGATCTGCTTTATCGTCTCCCACGGAAACGCAAGCGTCGAAAGCGGGTTTTCCATTAACAAGTCTCTTGGTAGAAAATTTAATGGAAGACTTCACCGCGTTCGGAAAGCTGTTTTCAAATAAAATTAATTATTGATTATGTATTCATTCATTAGAGTTTTACCACGATATTTCCTCAGTCTTATACCTATATGATACAAGATAGACTGTTGAATGTTCTAATATTATTTGGTTTTTAATTTGTTTTAGCAAAAAAAAGTGTTAGATTTTTTTGTACAATTAAGTTTTACTTTTCAGTAACAAAAGTCCTCCTTTTTGATGAAAAAGTTATTCTATTTGCTGAAAAAGTCCCACGACCCCACTTGGGGGCCTGCTATTGTTTTATTATTATTTTTTAATTGCCAACACTAAGACTTCTCATTGTGGTATTAGAGCGAGTAAATGACTTATTTAAAAAAAAATGTTTTAATTAGTTTGGTCAAGGAAATTTGAAAAAATGGTCAGGGAAATTTGAAAAAATAGTCATGGAAATTTGAAAAAATGGTCATGGATAGTCATGGAAAGTCAGGGATTTTCTTTAACCAATAGCTGTGGACACCCTGGTAACGCCGCCAGCATAATGGGATCCATGCGGCAAGCTGACATGTTGGAAGGGGATTTCTTTTTATAACTGGGTTTCTTTTTAATTTAGATAAGTTTATATATCTCTAGAATTAGGTTATTTAATTTTGTGTCAATATATTTAATCATTGCTTTTAGATTAGTATATTAAATTATTTTTATACATATTGTTAAAGTTAATATGATATGAATATAAAATAAAAAAATATATGTAAGCAATTAGTTATAACGAGATTGCAAATAACACTTTTTTTCCGGTCAACGTCTTGAAAAGACGAAGAAGAAAAGTATTTAATATGCTTACAGGATCTGAATATATTATTGCTCTTTTTTTATTGTTTATTTTATGGCCACACACTTAGTAATACACAAAACATTGGCTAGATTTCAGTCTTACCAACCATTAAATTTCTAATTACTACCTAAGTGCTAATTGATGTATATTTTCCCGACAAAATGTCAATTAATTTACATCTTCCCGACTAAGAACCAATTATATTACATATTTTCGACTTAACACTATAGAAAAAGTGCTGAGTCATAAATAATACTGATAACGTGTTTAGAGCCTCGCATGATTCTCATGACATGACAAGAGATCAAACTTTATTAATATGTGCTATACCTATGCTTGGGACAAAAACAATTAACAATATTTGTAAGCAATCGACTGTCAGACTTTGCTTGATAATAAAACATTTGATAGAATTTGTTTCATTTTGAAAATTACAACAACATAGGATATCATTACATAATACATATTATCAATTATGCACTAAGAAAACATCTTTATAGAATATATACTTTAATGTTATTAAAATATTGCATGATAGCGCTTTTATGAAAATATTAATCATCCTATTTCTCTGATTACAGTCAAAGCTTATTCCTAACCTTTCTCGTTTTTAACCGTCAGGATTCTTTACTTTCGCTACACTGGAGCGAGTTAATTGCGATATTGCCTGATAGTGGAAAAAACTCGCACAGCATTAAATACTTGACGCAATTTGTAGGCAGGAGATAGTTCCCAGTGTTTTTTTCTGTGCTCTGTATGATAATGCGTGGCAGGTGGAGCGCGACGACCATCGGCGGACGCATACTGGGGAGCGGCCCTTCGCGTGCGCCGCCTGCCCCAAGACGTTCACCGCGGCTGCACGCTTGCGTGAACACTCGCGGATTCACACGGACCAAAGGTTATAGCAGACTAATTATGGTACATTTATCGATATTGTGGACCGACCAAATGGAACTCCTTGTCTAAGTCCGATTTAGGAGACGCTTAAGACCAAAGAGAAACAAACATCTTAGGAGATCGTCTACCGTCGAACGCTGTCTATCACGCATAATTATGGTCAAACCCAATCGATTTCATAGTTGAAAAATAAAATCTTGTAAATTAATATTTAGGTAATCATGTCTGCAAAGAGGAGATAAAAAATTTTCGACCTTTCGAGTTTCTTGTCTGTTCCTTTTCGAGTAGGTTGTCCCAATTCTCACACAACAGACCTACCCTATACTGAGCCTAATATCAACAAAGACAAATTTCAATTTAATGTAGAACTGTCAAACCAAATATCACAACTGCCGAATTCAAATGAAATTTAGTTTCTTTGCAAGCATTGCAAAAGCAATCTATTGAATATTTTTTTTATATACTATGTACTATAATAGGTTACTCTTTATTTTATTGATACAAAGATTTATCAATAAATTTAGAGTATCCATTAAATCTGTGTTTATAAGTCTTACATTTTTACTAACACGTCCCAAAATATTCTCAAAACATAATTCACTGTAAAAATGTTATATTTTAGTGGCCATATTAATAACTATTTTACTCGGATCATTATGATTTAAAGCCAATAATATAGAAACCTGATCTCGGTAAAGTAAAAGGGGCATTCGGTGCAAATTACCTTTCAAATATGAAATCAATATAAATAAGCAAAATACGAAATGTATTAAAAATTGGTTAAACAAACAAAATTTTTAAATGACTCGATTTCTTTAGAAAATTAACCCCCTTTTTTTTTCTTTTTTTTTTGTTCCCCTGAGGAAAATGCATTAAATTGCATACCCCGGCTGAGGCGAGCCGGCGGTTATGTGGGGCTCTCCTCCCCAGAAGAGGAGGCCTACCCACTAAAAACCTCAGGGATGTAGGGAGCCCCCGGGAACTAAACTATCAAGCTACTTCCGGGAACCCCCAGCCTCTGCTCCCCCGTCGATACAGGGGAGCCCTCCTAGGGGGTGGCTACACCACCTCCCCCGGTCTCCGCCACCGACGACGCCCCCCGGCCACGGAAGTCCTATTCGACACAGATATTCACCGAAGCAGCCGTGCCCGGTGAGCATCTGAGTCAATCGGTAGGTGACCTCCTCCTTCCCGTGGAGCCAAGCTTCGAGGTGCGGGAGTACGGCACCGACGGCCCGCTGGCGCGCGCAGATCCGTAATTCGAGCTGCGCACGCCAGGCCGCCACAACAAAATTACCCCCTAATCTATCAGATAAGGTACACGTGTACCAACTACCGCGGTATATGGCGGCTTATTATCAAATATTTGATGCAGTCGTTTGGAAGCTATGTGCGTACATAATGTTTAACGATTAATTTTTATATGTATTGATAGAATAGATTATATCAGCTTATAAGCTGATGATTTACCTACAGCTGCACTGCAATCTGCAAAGTTACAAATTCGTAACGTTAATACTGGAATTGCGTTCGTACTTTTATCGCTACACTACAGTAATAAATTTTAAAACATTATTAATTATAGTTCTTAATAAAGAAACAAATCTCAAAACGAATAATTATTAGGAT
Organism: Scirpophaga incertulas; assembly: GCA_036419045.1. Classification (NCBI taxonomy): domain Eukaryota; kingdom Metazoa; phylum Arthropoda; class Insecta; order Lepidoptera; family Crambidae; genus Scirpophaga; species Scirpophaga incertulas. The sequence goes on from CM071643.1 coordinate 10,783,153, forward strand.
TATTTTTTTTACCTTTTGTACCATGTTGCATCCAGCGCCCCCACAGAAAATGTAGAGAGAACATGTACTCGATAGTTTTTTCACATAACAATAGATGGAGCTAGTAGCCATACGTAGACCTAACACGTATCACTGGAATTGGAAGAAATAAGGATAAATTATATTTTTATTATAAAACTCTATTTTTTTCCATATATTTGTTTTGTTTTTTGTTTATGTATACTAAATATGCACTAATTGTCATTGTTACTGAACTTTAAAAATACCTAATTACATTTTGGTAGTCCTTTTACCACTTCATAAATTATTTAGTTCGTATTATCTAGTTCGTTTGATATATTATATTGATTTGATTCTTAAATGTAATCAGTATTTAACAAATTAGACATAAATATTGACTGTAAAAATTTAATAAACTTGCTATTCTATTGCGTTGTTTAAAATATATCTATTCAGTTAAAAATTGAAATAAGATAAAGAATGCCGCTATATATGAGTAAACCAGTCCCGTGCGGCACCTGTTCAGTAGGTATGACGCATAAAGTTAGCTCGTAGTTGTTTTTTTAACTAAGTATTTCATTTAGGACCTGTTCCATACATACCCTATCTGAAAGTTAGTTGCGATTTTGTAAGATTTGGCGGCCAATCACAATACATTGGTTATGTCAAGATCAGCTTACACGAGATAAAGACAGAAGGAGTCGTATTGCTTTTTACCGTAAAGTAACACTGCATTGCAATGCGTTGAGACAACTGACGAAACTGGATTTGTTGATACTATGACTATGCATCCTAGGCCATAAGGTGGACATAAATACTTCGTCGTGCAGAGTTGCAAATCTTTACAAAAAAGAGTGCATGTCATTAATCACTGTTACTTCTTACCATGTAAACTGCTATCAGTTGAGCAGTAAAAATATTCGGCACAATGCTTCCAAGACGACGGCCATTGAATCAGGTTATCAAATGAATGGCAATTGCTGGGAAACGCAGCGTTAGTAAGTCTACCAAAGGTGGACCGACGATTTAATGAAGACCGCAGGAAGGCATAGCACATCGGTAGCAGTGCCAGACCGATTGTTGTGGTGATCCTTGATAATGAAGCGGTAACTTACCAATTTCTTTCAGATGTGACAAAATTGCACTTTGTGGGTTGTTCTCCAATAATTTGCTACGTAACAAAGGTGTAAGATCGCCAGCAATGAACTATGAATTTCTGTTAATATGATAATGGAGACAAGTGTTGTGTGACAGTAGTAAAGGCAATAAAATATTTATTCCATTTCACAATGCCCATCACATACAGCAGTATATGTAAATAGTGCAAAAATCTTGCTGAGGCACTTTCTGCTAAAGTTGTCCTGAGCGCAATTACTAAGTAAAAAGATCTATTTAATTCAATAAATATTTATTTTAAATGCGTTAATCGCAGAACATGTTTTATGCATTATTTCAACAATTGATTTATTGTATATTGCGAATATCATTAATGAAATAAACTGTATCTTTTCTAGCTCAGTGACTGGCTCGCACGTTTTATGCGTTCTAAATATTTTCATTTCCCATAAACCAGACATAAGGAGAAAGCTTTTGTGTTTTCAACCATTTGCCAAATTAATAACCTTAAGTTCTACGCATACGATAGTTTTTAATCCTGGGATATCTAAACAATTTTGAACAGGAAAATTTTGGTAAAAAAAAAAAATCTTAAAACTTAACGTAGAATGTAAATGATATTTAATTCAATGAACGAAACTAACAAATGCGTAGAATGGCCAGTTGTCACTGAATAATGACCAACTGTCACTGAACAACGGCAAATGGTCACTGATCATTGGCCAACTGTCACTGATCGTTGGTTAACTATCATTAAATCTTTGAAGCAACTCAGTTTGTTCCATTGAATCAGCAACTATACAAGTAATATCTCATGACTTAACAGAACTTGTTAATCGGTTTACTTGACGGGGGTGAGAATATTAAGATGGATATCTAATGTGACTGAACAAGATAAGGAATGAAACTTGAAAAGTAATACCACCGACATAGTGTGCTTACGAGTATAAGATCTAGCATGGTGTGCACATGTGGTTATGAGGGATGAGATGTCACGTTACCAGAGGAGTTATGAATATGACTGAGTATAAAAATAAGAGTAGGGTTAAAATTGTGAAAATAATAGATTGATGTTAATAATAAGACGACGTATAGTAGTGAGCAATGGAATATTAAACGTCTTGCGCCGACTTCAGCTGTGAATGGGATAAGGGCAAGCTGATAAATCTAGTTTCTTTTTGGGGCGATCTTAAGGCATGCATTATTGTATTTCAACTATCAGAGCTAATATTTTATAACCTCTATTCACAACTGATGTTTCAACTAAGCGGTTTGGCCCCCTAATCTGTTCCCTTAAAATAAAGGTTCAGGATCGGATAAAGACTCGCTTTTAATGTAATTGACAAAACGGACCCTGTGGAATAGACCCAGTAGCAAGAACAAGCTGGGACTTTGCCAACTATCCAAGGTTGAAAACCGTGCATTCGAGCTGTATATGTTAAGGGTTAACAACAGTTTTCTATTCGCCAGTTTGTTCGGTTTTGAAATTTCCTTAGACTGAGTCTTAAGTTAATATATTCAAGCGAAACAGTAAACATGACAAACCTATGAAATTACTGTTAGTACTTGATCATACATTTAACTTTTTTTTTAATTTAATAGCTATAGAAACTATTTACGTATTACTATATTACATTATGATATTACTTTGCATTTTTTTACTCTCTAATCTCACAATTGTATTATATAATAGATAAAATAAATAAACAATCTCAAAAATAGCAGTGTTAAAATTGTTGTACTTTGTTTAAAATTTGCTTTCAAACCTATTCTATTGGTTAGTTTTATGTCTATTGACATTGAGTATAGAAAAAACAAAAATCCTAATAATCCCCGTGTAATAATACAGCTGTTTTTAGGTAAATCGAACCATTAAGTAAATCATTATTCAGTTGTAACTAATTTTGCTTGCTTTGTACGTCATTATTTTTTTATATTCTACATAGGTTGGTATTTGACCGCGAATAATCTGATGTTAAGTAATGATCTGCAATATAGTAATTACTTATAAGGAACCCGTTTTCTCGTACGTAGAAGAGTGTTTCTCAGCTTCGCAGTGCGAATGATTAAATTTACAAATTTGGGAGTATCGACCATGTACCGATGACGCTGATTACTCTTTCTGTGTGGCTATCGAATAGTATAAAAGAGAGATTTGACTAGACAGACATCTATCATGTACGCAAGAACTCAGCCTTATATCATGATCCTACGCACCGAGCAAAGCAGACACAATATTCGACCAAGTAAGTAGAATGTGCGAGCTTCTCTGTGCTTTTATCTCGGGCGAGACAGTGCTCTTGATTTACTCGGTACGTATGATACACGAGTACTCGGGCGAGACAGTGTTCTTGATTTAGTCGGTACGTATGATACACGAGTACTAGGGCGAAACAGTGCTCTTTGTTTACTTGGTACGTATGATACACAAGTACTCGAGCGAGACAGTGCTCTCGATTTACTCGGTACGTATGATACACGATTACTCGGGCCAGACAGTGCTCTTGATTTATTCGTTATGTGTGATTGAGGCATTAAGGATATATATTAAATATGTTCTGTGAACTTTTTCTTTACAGGCCCTACCAATGTGATATCTGTGGCGCGGCGTTCCGTCGGCCGTACGCCCGCACCGTTCACACACTCATACACACAGGAGAAAAGCCGCATGAATGTGATGTGTGCGGTACTGCCTTCAGGTACTATCAGTATCCAAGTAATTATAATCATCTCGGCTGACGTCAAGTTTAATATTTATAATAACAGAACTAAGGACGAACGAGGTGACATGTACAGAAGGTTTACAATCGTCTTTAAATAAGCTTTCAAATATCATCCAGTTAAATAGTGTCAGCGGTGCTGTGGTATTGGCACTGGTCCACGAATGGAATGATTCGCAGGCCTGGGGTCGATCTTGCAACGTACCAATGTGTTTTGGATTTTCAAATTTCATGTGCACATTTATCTGATGTTCCTACGGTGAAGGAAAACATCACATCATCATACACTGGTCAACCAATCTGCACTGGGCCGGGGTGGTTGACTAAGGTCTAATCGCCATAACATAATTAGAGTAGGCTCGTGCTCCTCCGTTGGTATATATGAGCTGTTAGGTGAAATATAATTCTTAAGTTGCATTGTATTATTACGTACCAACATCTTCTTTTATTAGAATCGCATTAGAAAAGCAGCCCTCTTCTAAGAACTCAATTTTTTTGCATTGTTTCGACATTTATAATAACTATTCTATTGTATTTAGATCTTAAATTTAATTGCTATTTAAAGCGATAGTAAAGTAAACAAAATATATTACAGATAATATCCTTTTCCTCGCTAATATACTTACATAGAGTTATTAGTCTCACATGTATGTATATATATTAGTTTGATAAAACTTTGAGAACTGTGTAGGATTAAGTGTACAAAAAATGATGCCAACGGGCCCTAAAATGGCCCACCGCGATGACCCACTCGTAGTGACGAGTGGCGATTGAGACCACCGTAGGGAACCCAGTTCCGAACGGTTACCCCGACATCTAGGGAGGCTGAGAGGAAAGCTGCGAGGTTAAGTGTACAATATTATAGGTGTGTTGTAACTGTTTCCATATTTAAAGAGATTTTTATAAATATTGCAGGCGCTCTGGTGACATGTGGAAGCACAAAAGAACTCTACACGGAGTAGTTACAATCTAACATTGACATAATTTTTAATTAAATTTTACGAAAAACGGATTTATTACTTATTTTTATTTGATAAAATTATTTCTCTTAAATAATTGATATTAACATGAATATATTTCCTTTGAGGTACTTACTGCCAATTCACCGTAAAATAATAAAACTTAAGAAAATATTTATTCATTAATTTGTACTGCGCCCCGGTCGATAGTGTCTTCTAATAACAAACGTTCCATTTGCTACCTTAAATCTATTAGAAGCCTTGTACTCGATACTAAGGAAATTAACATAACTATCTATTTTGTATACTAAATGTATGATAAAATTTATATACGTTACGAGTATTATTCGTTGTAAAATCAAAAAACGGAGCTGCTGGACGCTTACGGCACTGGTTAGGGTGATTATAGATTCTCACCACCTACTACTTGCTCCGATTACTACCGCAGACTGATACCGCAGACAGAAAGAAGATGGTAGATCGACGTATGTTACTACTTTTATTCTGTGTAAAACCTTTTACTTATTCAGAAATCCATACCACTTTAATACATCCATCATGTTAGCCCTAAAACTGAATTGATTTGTAGAGCTATATCCCAGGGAAGGTTACGAAAATTAAAAAAAAAACATCTCAAATCACATCTTTGCCTACTGTTAGTGGAGATGTTATTAATAACTAATAATTTATATAATAATTTATTTAATTTAGTAAGAATGAAAAGCAACAATATGTTTACACAAAAGGTTGTAAAATTAAACAACAAAAAGAAATTTTGTGACTGGGCTACTCCGGGCATATATAAAAGCAGAACACTTTTTAAATTATATGCTTCAAAAACAACTTCTTTTGACCCTGCCTTTCTAGATTATGTAAAAAAATATACAAAAACTTTTAAAAATGTTTGTTTATGTGCTAATTTTATATAATATATATATATATATATATATATATATATTATATATATAATATATATATATATCAAATAAAATAAATATGTCAAAGAACAAAGAACTACATGGACTATAATAAATCAGGAAACGGGAAGAAGTAGAAGCTCTGGGAACTCTTTCTCTTTAGAAATTAATAATAAGACTATCAAGTCGGACGATGCAGTTGCGAATGCATTTGTTGATTATTTTTATTTATTTATTTATTTAACGATTTATTGTACACAAAAGAAAAAAAACAGGAAAATACAAAATTATAGACAGTACAATAGGTGTGGCTTATTTCTAATGAAATTTCTTCCAACCCACCTGTGATAGGGAAAAAAAAAACAGAAACGTGGATGTCGCGTGTACAAATATATATAATAGTTGTATAACAAAAAGTACACATACTTAATACTTACATACATACTTATGCATATATACACTAATAAATACATACATATATAAACATATATACATGGATATATACAAACTTAGATTAGGTTTAATATAATACAGCAAAATTACTGAGAGGATAGTTAATCACGTTAAGGAAAGATAGTGCTCTTTTACTTTCTTCTTGAAAAGCAAGAAAGAACGAATGTCTCGCACTGAAGGCGGAAGTGCATTCCATAATTTAACTGCATGAACAGAAAAAGAGTTAAGGAAGAAATTAGTGCGGAAAACATCAGAGGGAAGTTTAAGAAGAGTACGAAGATGAGATCTGCAAACAACATCAGGAGAATAAGCAAACTCAAAATGAGAGCGAAGGTAAGTAGGATAAATTGGGTTATAAAGAATGTTAAAAAGGAGAAAGAGGATGCGCGAGTTTCTGCGGAGTCTGATAGGAAGCCATTTTAGTTGGGAACGAAATTTAGAGACATGATCATACTTACGCAATCCAAAAATGAAGCGTAAACACAAGTTCTGCAGTCGTTCGAGTTTGTCAAGGAGCTCCTCTGTAAGGTCTAGATAACAAGCATCAGCGTAGTCAAGTATAGGCAGTATTAGTGACTGGGCTAAGGTAACTCTCGTTTGGACTGGTAGGAAGCACTGAAGAGATTTTAAGGTGTGAAAGGAACAGAAAACTTTGCGACTTACCTCATTAATGTGTGACTTCCAGTTCAAGTTGCTGTCAAAAATGACACCCAGATTTTTGGCTGATTTACTGAAAGGAATTTTGGTATCGTCTAGGATCAAAGGTGACAGCGCGTTGAGATGAAGTTGCTTGGTTAAATACGTACTTCCTATGATTAATGCCTTCGACTTTATAGGATTTATGCAAAGTCCATGAGCCTTAGCCCAAGTACTTATTCTCTTTAGATCCTCATTTAGTAATGCAATACTCTCATCAATTTTGGAAATAGAGAAGTGACGATATAGTTGCAAATCATCGGCGTATAGATGAAAGTTACAATCAATAATAGAGGAAACAGTATTGATGAAGCAAGAAAAGAGAAGAGGAGAGAGTATTCCACCCTGAGGAACCCCCGTAGACAGGCTACACCAGTTAGAAAGGGCATTGCTTTGTCGGATGCATTGGGATCGATTACGGAGATAAGAATCAAACCAGGCAACAGCACTTTGTGAAATATTGAGTGAACTAAGGATACCAAGTAGAACATCAAAATCAACCGTATTGAATGCGTTGCTGAAATCTAGGAGCAAAAGGCAGGTAAGATTCTTGTTCTCCATGGCAAACCTTATGTCATCAGTAACTTTGATGAGAGCACTAACCGTGCTGTGACCCGGTCTGAAACCGGATTGGAAAGGACTGAGTAAATGGTTGGAATACAAATGCCGAGAAAGTTGGTTATGGGCTAAATGTTCTAGGACTTTAGAGAGAAAGGGTAAAATAGAAATTGGCCTAAAGTCACAGAAATCTTGAGGATTGGAGATTTTGGGCAAAGGTATAATGTGAGCTTTTTTCCAAGCAGAAGGGAAATAGCTACTAGAAAATGAGGAATTGAGGATGTGAGTAAGGATAGGACAAAGCTCATTAAGTAGAGGTGAGATCATTTTAGAGCAAATCGTATCACTGCCAGACGCAGTGGAGGAGATTGCCGAAATCGCCTTTCTCACTTCGTCATTAGAAACAGGGTTGAAATGGAATGAGGGACAGGTAGGCTTAGGAGCATCCGACAAACGGCGTAAGGTATCAGCTTTAATGTTTGAATCTAATGGGGTCGAAGAAAATGCAAAGTGTTTATTTAGTGAGTTGATATCCACATTAATGCTCGAATCGTTACTTTTACCAATACCTATAGATTTAAGGAATTTCCATGATTCAGCAGGCGATTTACCGCTTAATGAATCATGGAAATACCTTCTTTTGGCATCTCTGCACAAATGATTACACCGATTCCGTAGCAACTTGAAACGTAACAGATTTTGATCAGAAGGAAAGCGTTTATAGCGGTTTTTGGCTTTGTCTCTTTTGGCCATTATTTCCTTTATATCAATCGTAAGCCAAGGCGCCGGATAATGCCTTACTTTAATACGTTTCAATGGGGCGTACTTATCGTAGAGATTTAAAACACGAGAATTAAAAATTTGTATCTTGCTTTCTACGCTGTCATTGCCAATAACTTCGGACCAATCCATTCGAGAAGCATCAAATCTTAATGAATCTAAATCTAAATTTTTAAAGCTACGAAAGTCACGATACTGCGCTTTTCTCTTAGGCGGACGAACTTTGAATGATAAATAAATTAAATCATGGTAGGAGAAAATAGAGGAAAGTTGACCATGAGCAGCTACTTTCTCCAGAGAGGAAACAATAGTTAGGTCAAGGAGAGATGGCGTACAATTTGGAGAAAAATGCGTAGCAGAAGAGGGTAGGATATGCAAGTTGAAAGAAGAGACAGTATCCTGAAGGAGTCGAGAACGATAGTTGTTTTTGAGGAGGCACGTATTGAAGTCACCTAATAGAATAATATCAGAATAAACTGGACACAGTTCACCGAGTACTTTATCTAAAGAAGGAAAATAGTTGATGTTGAGATTTGGGCTATACAATACCCCGAGTAGTAATTTTTTGTAGTTAATAATCACTTCTATAAACAAGTACTCAGCAGATTCACTATAGAGGCTAGGAGAAGAAGTAATAATTTTATATGGTAAATCTGCACGTAAATAGATGGCCACTCCTCCCCCACCCTTCCCAGTTCTGTCATTTCGAATTAGAACATAACCAGGAAGAGAGTATGAAGTGGATAATAGCGAAGGTTTTAAAAAAGATTCAGAAATAAGAATTGCATCTATGCGAGTATTTGAAAAGGATAACGAGAGATCTGTGTGGTGAGACGGAATGCTCTGTGCATCAATATGAACCACGTTAAAAAAGTTTGAAAAAGTAGAAAAGACAGATAATAACTGTTCATGCAGTGTTAAAGGTATTGGCGAAGAATCGCCTTCTGCGCTCCGGAAACTATCCGATGAAGCAGAGCACGAAAAATAGCTGTCATCTAAGATGTTTTCAAAAATATCCATACAATATCATAAATACCCTAATGAAAAAAAAATATATATATAAAACAAATTATAACTAAAAATAATACAATAAATACAACTATGATAATATAATAATGATCAAAAATATATATATATATATATATATATTATATACCTATATAAAAAAAAACTATAGAGTGAACTTCACTACCGAAGCCAGCACCCACCACACATGGTTTGAAAAATAACATTACTAAGAACATAGGAGTAAAGTAAATTATATATAAAAACAAATAAACTAATTCTAAACTCAAATTTTTGTAAGTTTTGTTGCAATATCCACAAAAGCATAATATTATAGCGTTAACAGTGGAAACACGTGCAACTCATACAACATTCTAAACACACATACAAAATTAATAATAAACATGATAATTATTGCTGTAATAATTTACAACACTTAGAGTTAAAAACAAAATAAAAAAAAACCAAACAAAAAAAGAAAAAAACTGACATTATACACAACTTAAACATAAGAATTGGCTGTATAGTTAACAAATACCTTTGTCTGTCTTTTATTTTTCTCAAATTCCTGCTATAACTACTATTAATCTTAATTCATCTCTTAGTTTAGCCGTCACCTTCCTCAAGTCAAGTGTGAATAGGTGCAGTGAATTATTCAAATTTAGCCATATTGATGCTTCTTCAATTAAGAAAACATTCCTTAACAAGTTTACTTAACAAGAAGAAAACGGAAGATCTCTGGGGTTATATCAACTCACATAATTCAATCTGTCATCGATGAATTAGCCCTATTGTTAGCACAAATTTTTAATTCTTGTATTGATGAGGGTACCTTTCCTGATCTAATGAAATATAGTAAATTAATACCACTTTTCAAAGCGGGTAACAAAAAAGATCCCTCAGACCTATATCCATATTACCTACTTTCAGCAAAATCTTCGAGAAAGTTATTTACAATCAACTAATAGGTCACATGAGAACAAACAGACTCATGCATGAAAGCCAATTCGGCTTTACCAAAGGTAGATACACTACCGATGCCGGAACTGCACTTATGAAACATATTTTTGACGCATGGGAGGGCAAGCGGGATGTAATTGAAGTGTTTTGACCTTTCCAAAGCGTTTGACTGTGTGAGTCATGAAACGCTTTTAAGTAAACTTAGACATTATGGTGTCTCGGATGGAGCTGTTAGCCTTTTAAAATCTTATTTATCAGACAGATTGCAGAAAGTCGTTATTAATAGATCAGAATCTGCTAGCTCGCCTATAACGATGGGGGTTCCCCAGGGATCAATATTGGGTCCTCTACTGTTTCTAATATATATAAATGACTTTCCTTACTACATTACAGAATCGTGTGAGACAGTATTGTTTGCAGATGATACTTCTTCACTATTCAAAGTTGATAGACATAAGGAATGTTATGACGATGTAAATAGTGCTTTCTCAAGAGTTCTGTATTGGTTCACAACTAATAATTTGTCTTTAAATTCTAAGAAAACAAAATGTATTAAATTCTCTTTGCCCAATATAAGGCAGGTTGATACTCGTATAAATATGAATGGTGATGTCATTGACTTAGTAAATAATACTAAATTCTTAGGCATTACGTTAAATCCACGACTACAGTGGGATCCATATTTTGAAACTTTGGCAATCAAACTTAGATCAGCGGCGTACGCAGTAAAAAAGGTTAGACTTTTAACTAATGTTGAAACGGCAAGAATTGTTTATTTCAATTACTTTCATAGTGTTATGTCCTATGGACTGCTGCTATGGGGATCAGCGGCTAACATTGAAAGTATTTTCCTTTTACAAAAAGAGCGATTCGTGCTATTTACTGTTTACGGGCTAGAGAATCCTTAAAAGAATTGTTCAAAGAAATTAATATTTTAACTTTAGCTAGTCAATATATATATATATGATAATTTAGTTTTTGTATAGACGTAATCTCTGCCTACCCCCATGGGAAAAGGTCGTGAGTGTATGTATGTATGTATATAGAAACTATAATAAATTCAATAAAAACAGTGATCTACATAATGTGAATACTAGAAACAAAAATAAACTTGCCGTTCCAATGTTCAGACTCTATAAAAGTAGCTGTTCGTTCTTGGGGAAATGTATATCTATGTTTAACAAGCTTCCGCAAAGTCTCATTGATTTGCCTTTATATAAATTTAAACTCCATATCAAAAAGACACTCATGAGTAAAGGTTATTATAAAGTAAGTGACTATCTAAATGATCACACTATTTGGGAATAGGCACACTATTCATAGAACTATGTTCGGTATGATTGTATCTAATATTATATTTTTATATTATATTATTATAATTATTAACATTGAACAGAGGAGATAAAAAATAGACCTTCAGAGCTTCTTGCCTGTTCTTCTCGAGAAGGCTCTCCCAATTTTCGAACAGGTGTAGAGTCGATTTTTTTCCTTATTCGTACGTACGGACAAGGTTTTTGTTTTTTTTTAAGCTTTATTTTTTGTTTTTGTTTGTTTTGACGTCAATAAGTGCCTGTAAAGGTCTATGTTGAATAAATATTATTTTGATTTTGATACTGATAGCATGATGATGATATTGTTGTTATGACTTAACCAATACACCTTTCGCACTCTCGTTACTAATGCTAAAACGCATTATTTGTCTTATTTTTTATACCGAAAGAACGCGACGGAGACTTCATACCACTTACGTTATATCGCATACTTTATTGATAAACGGAATCACGAAACAAGTTGGTATGGACCTGCGCTTTAATGTATAAAACCGTCATCAAGTGCCATATACATATAATATAACCCAATAATCTCATTTATTGAAATCTAATCTTGAGTGTATTACAGAATTACTGCTACGGTTTCAACTGTTTACAGATTTAATAGAGCCGAGTGTTCCTGCTGAGCTAGCGTGAACACTACAACAACGAAGTGATAGCACACTGAACTGGCAAAACACTATAAAAATTATAAAAAAATATTATTAAATGTTATTATGTTTTGATAGCTTAGCGCATCATCATATTGTGTTGAAGAGAGTGTGATGCGTTTGTAATCTTGTGGTGTTGCAGACGGCTACAAGCTACGGCGACTTCTTACCATCAGGCGGGCCAAGTCTTTTTGAAACCATAGCGCTATAAAAAGAACGTGTTTTGGTATTCATGCTAGCCAAATAGGAGACTTTCTACAATCTTATCAATGTAATGTTTGATAGCATTAAGGTTTCAAGCGATATAGCTAAGTAAGCTCGTACTCCACACGCGTTGACGTCTATTGGTATCTTGCGGATTTGGTGTTTTAAAAACCATCATACTTTGCAATACCTCTCCTTCATTGTATGTTTATGGGCATTATTATATTTGCCTAAGAGTGATCATGAACTGATAGAACTAGTTCGTTAGGCATAGGTGGAACAGATATTAACCTATTTGTTTTTTGTTTTTAATAATATTAGCATTTGTTCAGATTTCAGCACTTTGAAAGGAATGTAGTTTCATAAAATAAAATACGTTTATTCTTCAACAGTAAATATTTATTATAAAAATTGCTCTTATAGCCACATTTCTGTTTCTATAATATATATAATATTTATGTTCATTCTTTGTGCCATTGTTTCACAAAATTATTCCTGTTCTTGTTATTTTCGACACAACAGCTTAAACAATAATATATTACAATTATATATCTTACATCAGACAATTATAGAAACAATTTTGAACAACATCAACATGAGGAACGCTATAACAATTCGATGTGCAAGCTAGTTTATTCAAAATTGGTTTCACAATTTTCCAATGAGTTATCTTTTTAAAATATATTCACAATTGTTTTAATAAAATCCTGTCATTTTTGGTAACCAATGGCAATGAAAACACTAAGAAATTACACTTATAATTATGTAATTATAAAGTTACGTATGAAGACGTCACGGACCCTTCTTGGAAGTGCCCGCGACTCTAAGACGGACACAGCAGCAGCCTGCCACAATTATTGCTGTAGGTCACAACGGAGGCTATGGCAACTGGCAATGACGTGACAAACAGTCCCACATCAGAGAATCTTTAGTAAAATAGTGCCTCCACTCAACTATACAAAAATTTACACACAAACAAAGAGTAATCCAACATCGTGTTGAGCATTTTTACAGATAATTTACACAGACGTGAAAATGACAGGATGGGGCAGATTGATCGAAAATAGTTTGTACAATTTTGCAAGCAATACGTTATTCTCTTCTGTCACACACGGTGCACCATCAAAATACAGTACGAAAATATATTTGGCTGTGTAAAAAAGGTTAACTAAGTCATTAAACATTAAGTACTCACTAAATGAAAATAGAACCACAACGGTAACGAATGTGACAGAAGGAATAAAAATTATATTTAGTACAAATGTATAGTAAATATGTAAGTAGGTAGTAGGCGTACGACAAACAGAGCGGTTTGCCGAAGAGTTGCTAACTTACTTAAGTAAACCATCACAACCAACCATACGGACATGTTCAACAAAAAATGTCTACGCACAAAAATAAACCGTAAAATAAAATAGATTGAGCTGAATTCAGTTATCCAGTGCGCGAGTTTATAACTCAAATATGACTAAGTTGTTCGAGTAACTTATTTATCTGTACTGGCAAATAGATTTTTGTGACACTTAGTAAATATCAAAATGCATTATAATGTTGTATTATCTGTTATGAACTCGATTTATGGACAGAATAGAGGTTGTATGATACAACACGGTGCGAACTGGAGCCGTGAGCCGCTACCGACAATCCACATATATATTAATAAAATTATTACTTTACATTAATGTATTTACAAAGGCCACGGGAGTCCGCGCCATAATGCCCATCTCCGTATATAATATATACATTAAATTTAAGAACATAGTTTCTCTCATTAGCTACCGAATCACAATTCAAATATTTGAGTAATTGACAACGGTGGACAAACATGCGCCTGAGAACTAATGCATTCTACGTTATGGGAATTTGTACTTTGCTCTATTTTTCATCCCTATTAAATGGTGCTAATGTTTGGTCCGTGCAAATCCAATTCCGCGGAGCATGGTATTTGGCACCACCGGGGACAAGGTAGGGCCGACTCGCAGTTTGAACTACGTACACTCAATCCTACATAAACCATTTACAGACATAGATGGTGGGGTAATAAGTAACTTATTGTTGGGATTTAACGAGTAGAATGTACGCACAAATATAAGCTTTAAAAATACAATAAATAATCTTAGTGCTGTCTGCCCCACAGTCAAACACGGTGATGCCAAACTCATAAAATTTCATTTCACGCGCTCTGCTCGCTAACAGCCAGCCATTACTAAAGGAAGGATTATAACTAATACATTTAAAGATACAGATTTATTTTATAAAAAAAATATATAATATATGTATATCCAAATACTGTTTTGTATTATTTTAAAAATGTTTAAAAAATTTGATCTATTAATTCTCATTCTAGTAATGGCAGCGTAGTGTCATACATAGACATGTTGATATACCACGAATATTTTATTTAATTCGTCAAATCCCTTTGCAATATTAATATCATCTTAAATCTCAAGGTTTCAAACGGTCGGGTGCCTTCCGACAAATTTAATATATAACTAGAATAAACGCAGAAATAAATTACCGTTTTCACTAATAGAGTTTATTTACTTATTAGGAACTGTAATTCGTGGTTATAGTTAGGAAATAAATTATTCAATGACAATATTTATTCGTCATATACTAAAATAATATGTTAGTAACTATGAGTAAATAATTTTTGGCGGCAGGCATCCAAACGTTATTATTTGCTATTGCGGTTAAAGAACAACAATTAAAGTACAACTTCGAAAGCGTTCAGTCAGTTTGCTTCCAAATACAAATGCATCTCTTCTGATAATGTGACACCTGTTGTTTGTTGGTAAGGCTACCTAATTGACATCCAGTTCCAACGTTGCTACTAACCCTTGTGGATGCGTAACCAATGAGTCTTTGAATCATTAAGTACTATTCGACGATCGATCGCCATTGTTCATCTTACATTAGCGTTGTCACTGCAGGTGGTGCAGTCTGTCAACTTTACAACTTTAACCCATGTTTTCGTGCTTCTCGCAAGAGCGGCACATGTCCACACTGTTCGTCTATCGCACAGAGAGCGAAATCTGATTCGTGAGAGGTGTGTTCTTTGTAGCTTCTTGCTGTGAGTACGGAAATCGACAAAGGAAGTTTATTATAGTGACTTAAAAAGGGAAAGGTACCTAGTTTATTTATTACTAACTCGTAAAAAGATCACACATCTACGAAAGGGATTTCAGTCAGTGAAACATAACCCAATCATAGCTCGTTGTTCTGCTTAATTACATTAGTTATAATAATACATTGAAAATATCAAGACAGAAATAATTTCAAACTATCACTTTTCCTTCAACGAAATAATAAATATAGTACTTTACCTAAGTAATTTTACACAATAATTTCAACAAAAATTTCAAACACCCGAGTTTTTTCAAATCAAACGATATAACGTCATTGTCTAAGTCACTTCAGTTTAGTTTGGAATTCACTTAAAGAAATAAAACTATCAAAAATAACTCGGCTCGCGTATTAGTCCTGCGTCACGTCCGAAGCTAGCACCTTCCCATTAGCAATTATAAAAATACTAACTACTGACTGCATGTTGCGCCTCGGCGCCTCGCGTCGGGCGTTGGGCGTCGGGCGTCGGGCGGCGCGGCGCCCGCGACTAGATGTGCCGCGCGGCTCGGCGGCGGCGGCCGGCCGCGCGGCGCCGCCTCACCTCGCGGCCGCGGCCGCCGGCGTATCACAGGCGCTCAGGGGGGCGCGGGCGGCTCGGGCCCGCGCCCCGTGCACTAACTCGTCGGTACCAGCAGCCGCACGAAGCTGTCCTCGCTCCAGCCCCAGTCGTCGGGCCATGCGTCCTCGGGCGGATCCAGCGCGGATCGTGATGACAGGCTCAGCACCGAGCCCCAGTCGATGGCGCGCTCCTCGTCGCCGTAACCCGAGTCGCGGTCCGGCGGTGGCGGCGCCGGGAAGGGGGTGGCACGGCCGGCCGCCGGGTCCCGCGCGCCGAGCAACTCGCAGCGCACCGCACCGCCACCCACTCCGGCGCTCGCCGCGCACGCTGCCTCGAATGGCGCTTCCTCTGCGCTCTCTCTTTCCATCTCGCGCTCGATTCCGCGCAAAGTGTTGCAGACAAGTACCGACCGCCGCAGAGACGGGTCGGCGGTCTGCCGGAACCGCGCTAGTTTGAGCGCGCATAGATTCATCATCTTGTGCCTTCGCTCGCGGTAGCAGCGACGCGAGGCACAACGGCCGGCGGCGCGGCCATCGCAGCAGGCTCGCGCTGCGGCGCCGGCGCCACCCAGCTCCAGATAGGACTTCCCGTTCTCGGCGCGGATGGTCTCGTGCGCACCGCACCAGCCGCCGCACCAGCGTCGACGGCACGCACGCCGTTCCTCGTCCTCTCGCCAGCAGTCGCCGGCGCCGGCCGCCACCGCCTCGAGCCTCGCTATAGAATCCTCCCAGCGCGCGACCTTGCCGCCGCCCTCGCACGGGGAGCCGGCGCGCCGCTTGGCGCCGCACCCGCCGCCCGAGCCCTGCAATATCACCATTGACGCTATGTTAATTCACTGCTAGACAATGGATACATTTTATAGATAAAAAACAATTACCAAATTCAATACGATTTCAATTGACATTGTCATTTATTTTACGATTATCAACCTTTTTCTGTTATTTATTTAGTCAAAACCAAAATAGATTTTAAAATATATCAAGGATGTTTCCGACTTTTTTCTCTCTGTACTACAACCAAATAAGGTTGTTTATAAATTAAATAAATAGGGTTATGGTTTGATAAATGTAATGGAAAATATTACGATGAACTCAAAACAATATTTAATTAAGTATATTTGTACATGTTTAGTACAAAAACTTAAAGCTATAATTATATAAAATCATAAAATCCAAAGCCTTCCACGACATATTTATACTGCAAAATAACGAACCGGTTCCGGGTGGGAAGCGAATGAAAATAATAAACAAAATGAATGATAGAAAGACGACATTGGAACAATGGTGTGTGGGCTGGCTGGCACCGAAATATTCGAGCTAGTTGGTACGACCGAGCCCGCCTCGAAAGTACCGTTGGATGCACGCAGCACCGCGCAGCGCGCTCGTTGGGAAATCTTGGAAAATTAGGACAGATTGATAGTACAAAATCTAAATATTTTTAATTTTGCCGTATAAGTATAAAACCAAATTTTTAAATTTTTAAAAATTATGATATTTTCAACAACCACATTGCAATATCTACTTGTTGATGTTATATTTAATTTCGTCAAATGTCAAAATATATCATATCATTAAGTTAAAATATGAAAGAACAACTACCCTTTATATCTATCTATCTATGAGAAACTTTACAAAAGATAAGCAAGCAGAACACTTCTTTATATTCAGTGCATATTGTCTGGTATGCAATGGAGAATGTATCTATCCTAGCTAGGAGCGACAGCAGTGCGTCATGCGGCCCGGTACCTGAGAAGGGGCCCTATTGTATCCGACCCTAATCAGTTTTTTTTGTTCACCACTGGGGCGCACCCTTGCAGTATTCGCCAGGTAAAAGACCGTGCTCTACCATACTTCGACAGGATTTAAAACCCCGGTTATAGTTAAACGTAGACTTTTTAAATAGTTGATTTTTTCTGTGGTTTGTGATAACATTTCCTTTCCTTATATATAGGCACAAAGTGGCCCAAAGAGCCTGGATTGGGGAGGCCTGCGCTCGGTTTCACTGCATGATCGAATCAGAAATTAAATCCTTGCTAGAACCAAGATCATCGATATAGCTTAAAAAATCGTCAAGCAGTAGGCACAATGCTCGTAGCTCCTACAATGCTATGATAGCTTTGCTTGTAAGACTGACGACCAGTAAGACGGAAATGTCCTCTAAGATCGATAGATATGGCTATTATTGGGGGAGGCCTATGATCAGTAGTGAGTTATTTTTTTCCTAATGTGACTTATACCGCCTGTGATGTGTGGTGTGTGATATGATAATTATTTATATAACCCAGTTTTAACATTGAAAAGAGTGAACATTTTGAAAAAGTATTTATCTTAAGTAGATAACGTGTAGTAATTGCATTAAAGTTGAAAACAATTTTAGCAGCTGCACCGTGCTCACTACGTAATGAATAATGATGGACGGCAAACGACAGTCACGCGCTGTAACAACGTTTTATTAGCTTTCGGCTGCATACATTGCCAGTTTACTTGGAACCGGGTGTGTTTCGTAACTAGAGGCGAGCGAGCGATGCATGTCTGGTTGCGATGGCCGTTGGAAAATATATAAAATAGCTAAAGGCACGTCCAGCAGGCGCAGATGCCGCTGCACCTGCCGCAACAATTAGGTGGCACACGACTTCAAAACACTACCAGCTTTTATAAGACCTTTAATATTTCATAGCATTTGATAACCATTATTAAAGAAGACTTGGAACTGGACTTGGACTTAGACTGAACCTAGAATAAACCTATCGGCAATATTTTAGGTTTGCCTACCTAGGATTTTTTTGTTATTGGTATTTTATTCTGCCAAAATTGTAATGTTATAATTATAAAAACACACGAACAACAATTTAGATAAGAGATAGCTAATATTCCAAAAAAATTGTTAATTTTAACAATTACATTGCCCGCACTGTAGGTATAGAAATCAGAAAGGCGGACAAACCAAAGTCGTTGGGGCGCAGCGCGGTTGCGAGCGACGTTGAGTCAGCGCACAGTCATCGCAACGCTGCAAATAATCATTTTGCGTCACCCTTTTATCGCTCCTCGGAAAACATGTCGTGTTATTGTGCGCCGAGTCGGTTCGTTCGATGGAAGCTAGTGCTCAACAAACCGTTCATTATAACTGCGACAAATTTTAAAATGCAGACTATAGATAATTCCTCTAGGTTTCATTGGTGTCAAGCGGCGCCGGAGAGCCGACCGACCATATCGTGCTAGTCGCAAGCGCTGGCGCTCATGAAAATAAATTTAGTAAGTGACGTTGCCGCACAGCGTTGCCGCTCTGCGCCTTTGGAACGCGGCTGTGCAACGTTGCCGCACCGCTCGCTCTTTCTAATCTTGTCGTAAAGTTCTTTTTCTGATGCGCGCCGCGTCGCCCGATCGTTCTCTTCGTTTGAAACTTGGAAACGGCGTACGTTTATTTTATTACAGCTATAGTCTCGAGAATATGCAGCGTTTTATAACCGTACCGTTCGCAGCGCGGACGTAGCTCGGAGTTACTGCTTATTCAAAATGATAACCATAAAGACCAGCGCATGCGAGGTTAACGTGGCATTCGAGTCGAAATAGCAGCGCAGTAATGGCTCCACTCGCTCGAGACAAGAAGGTAGGAAAAGTTCGGTCGGCGAGCCGAGTCGAACGAACTTTCTATGGCATTGTAGAGACCGAATCGACGGCGGCAGCACGGTATTGCCTCACAACGCGCTAGCCATGTCGAGTAGAGCGGGCGAGGGCGGAGCGGGACGCGGCGGGGGACAGGACGGCCGGCGGCTAAAGCTGTGTGCACGCGTAGTACACGCGCACACAGCTATGCCATAATAAACGCGCATAGCAGCGCTGCGCTTCGCCTGTCCGGTTTTATACAGCGATACACTTACTCCTCACTTTGCTACGACTAGCTTTATAAGTACGAAAGCGACTATATGATTCGGGCAGATAGTAGGATAGCGCTGTAGCGCTGAATTTCGCCCAAGCACATAAAGACGTGATGCCATTGCTTCATTTTATATTCAGTTTATATAACGTAGAGTAAAATTTCGCGGTCTCAGAAAACTAGTAGAGTCAATTTTGATCATATTAATTTCCTTGGTTTAATAGCTAGGAAAAGCGATTTTTAATCATTGTGAATCCTAGAACAAACTTTCAGATAGCTTTCCTAATTCAGCTTCTTGGTCATGAAAAGGTAACGAACAAAATAACTCTGTCTTTTCCTGTAATATTGCAATAGCTGAATGATAATTATCGTTTCAAAAACAAATGATGCCAGAATCGTTAATAAACACGAGACGTAAAATATTTTATATGAAACCCATTTTGAATACTATTGTTTTTAACTCGTGATTCGTTTATTATGTTTCGGGACCACGCGATGTTTTGTTTTTAAATTCATGCAATTACTTACAACACGGAGGCGATAGGAATTAGAACAAAAAATTAATTCATTGATAAAAATTTCACAGCCGTGAAGATGTAGCGTTATTTACGTTGAAATCGAGAGGCAATCGAACGCCCTATTAATCATTAGCTTGTTTCAGTACAATAGAGCACGTGGCTGGTCGCAGTCATTTCATTCATTCAGAAGGGCTGCTTGTATTGGCGATGGTGGACCTGTTACGGTCCTTCGCCTTCTACGATTAGCTCAATTCAGACGTTTTGTTTTGTACCGCTGTAAATTGCCTGTGCATCAAACTATTGGCGGAGAGAAGTTCTAATTAGAAGTAATTCTTTGTAATTTTGTGTGAAACAATGAAAAATTATATTTCTACAGTTTTTTACATTTGTTTCTTTTATAATACCTACTGCGATACTCCACAGAAGTATATTATATTTATATGTTTATTTACATGCAACGATTTTATTTAAATTGCTTTCTATGCTGAATTACAATTAGTTCAGTACTTTGAAATTACAGTGTTATGAAATAGTAACTTAATTTAAATATTTAATTTAGAAATTAATTAGTGTTACTAATACTTTTATCAAAAGTTTTTAAATATTGTTTGCACTTTGTTTAACGAAATTTATGCATATTTAATGTACATGTTTATTTGTATTAATAAGTGCGAGTGATGTTTTATAAACTTACTTCTAAACTTCTTATTGTATTTATTTTGTTAGCGAGAATAATAGAAACTGATTTTTATTTTAAGTGGAATAAACAACGTTACTTCTTAAGTGTTCAGAGTAGCGAGTCGAGTCGAGGCGAAGGCAGCGCTGCGTCCGCACATTTCCGTGAGCGCCGAGGCCGTACGGCTCTGTGTGCGCGCGTCGCACGCGCAGTGCAGCTGTGTGCGAGAACCAGTCCCACATCCTGTTTGGCCACCACTGCTCGCTCGGGCTTCTGTCCGGCGTATAGAGCTTTTTATTTCGCGCCTCTGCCAACTCTGGCATCGAATAGTTTTGAAAGTTAGTTCCTACTTTCAATATTTTTATAATATAAATTATAACTGAACATCGTTTATAATAAGAAATAGTATTGTTTTTTTTAAATGAATCTTACAAAATGTTTATTTTATGCAAATATAGTATATTCTACGTATATATACAATATATGTGTATCTACTCAGTACGTATCTACACTTTATTGATTTAATTATCCCAATTAAATATCAATACTTATGCAGATGATACAAATAAGTATGGAATCAGTATGTGTTTACCCAATAACCCGATTTCGCTAATTCTTTCAATAATTCCTAAAATTTTATTTCACCACAGTTTTGCCTTTATTTTAATTAAAGAATATCATAAGATTTCGTCGTACATTTTGCAAAGCAGCGAACTATACTTACTCTGTAGCAACTACTGTTGCTTAGTATGTGTCGTTAAGAAATGACTTAGTATCTCATGTAATGACCTATAATCTGTTTTTAAAAAGTACTAAGTACCAATACTTATTACAGTTCGTAACTTGACAACTAACATTGATAATATAATAATGCATCCGAAGTCCTACCGGGAAGGTAATGAAAAAATGTTTCCGCAATTCCACACCGTTCTGCTATATGTATGTAGTCAAAGGATTACAAAGTGGCACGTGACAAAGGCGAAAAAAATGAGTAAGTAGACGGAAAAGCAAACAAAAGGAATCCCTCAGGAATGCGATCCGCATAAAAAGAGGGAATTCCCGAAACGCATTGTTTACAATGCAGCAACGGCGGCGGGCGGCGTGTTATGATTTATTTATTTGGATGGTTACAGGCCGACCTTTACTCGCTTTGACTTCATTCTGTTTGTCTATAAATTGTTTTGGTTCTGGTAACGGTCAATAGTTCGACCTTTGTTTCTTGCAAGTCCAATATTACAGTGATCTCGTGATCAGAAGTTCATCTCACAATTAAATGAATTTATTAATTATGCAGTGACACAAAGTATAATATATTATACTGAATCAACTCGTAATTATTAATATGTAGAAAAAACAACCCGTAGTTTAACTATAAATTTCAGATAGAAACTCAAATGTTGAATATCAAAGGAATGCTTATAGTTTTTAACATACTTTTTTTGGTGTAAAATGTTATTTATGTGTCTAAAATATAAAAAATCATGGAAAAATTGGTTTGTCTTTAAATTAACTCTACATTGCAACTATCCTTACACCGTTTATAGAATGTTTCTTGTAAATGTATTAGTCAAGTGTTTTGTTGTTTTCGGTATTAACTGCAAACTTTAATTTTATGAAATTTTAAACTTATCATTATAATAGAAAATTATAGAAGTTCAGGATACATTTTTTAAAATAATTAGATCGGATTAGCGGTTAGATCCACTATAAATACACTTTTGAGATTTATTTTGTGATGTAATATTTTTAGTTTTCTTACACTGTTTTGGGTAAATGTATATATGATACTTTAAAACCAAATCTTCGACAATAAATGATAAGTTTGGACGCAGGACTGTTTATAAGGTTAGACCACAGTGCTGTCGCCATCAGAATTCTAATCGTATTATAGTGACGTTTATTTGTTGAAAATTAAAAAATATTTTAATAAATTTACAATAGTACGATTTTGTTTCTAAAGCATAACTTTGATGTCTTCTATGTGTATAACTTTATTTCTGAAAACTCTTATCTACAGCATACCTGATATACCAATTAAAAATTGGATTAAAAATATTTTACTTTATGAAGTATTTGCTAAGTCTACTGTCTCGCAGCCAATGATAATCTCAACTGCTTAAGATATCGAAAATCAATACCAATATTTAAATAAATAAACAGTTTTATTTATATTAATTTCTTTCCGCCTGTTTACAAGTTTTTGTTAGTTTCACCTGTTGCGATTTTTGTCATCAAATCTAATCAAGTTATTTTAGACCACATATTATATAGTTATTATATGAAGCTATATATGAAGCTGATTTGATGCTATACTTGAAAAGTGACCATGTAATCTCAATATAATTAGTTGATTACATAATAATACATGTTAGTTCGTGTGTATTTGTTCATTCACTTTTTAGTTCATTCTATTAACAAGATATAAAAAGGCATGTTTTATGTTTTCAAATTAGAATTAGATACTTAACATGTATATAAATCTCTATTCTGCTATTTTTCGTACCAAACTATGGTTGAACCGTACTCGAATTGTAAGTTATTTACTAGCACAACTTTGCTATATACATATAAGATTTATATATTTTTTCAGATTGCATAATATTGCAATGTGAATTTTCTGACCGTTGGTGGCAGACATATTTAATTATCAGCTGGTTCACAAGTAACAATAATCCAATGTCAGGGATGTTTACAATGACATTGTATAAAATATAGCACGTGCGAGCAGTAATCGCAGCTTTTAATAACATTGCATAATATTACACGTCTTTTGTAAATACATATTATCTACACGCATATCTTTGTAAGGCGTCAATCACGAGCGATTTATGCGTCGAAAGGGAAAATTATTAGTTTTTTGCGCGCAGAGCCGCAGAGATGACGCACTGTTCCGCGAACAAACTTGCTCGGAATGTCACTGGATCTTTCTCCGCCGAGAAGAAATCGAAGATATAGTTCTGAAGCGAATTTCCGAAGGATCATAAAAATCTTGAGATGTTAGTTGTCAATATTCATAGTAGAAGGTATTTTTTAACAGAGCGTGGTTTTTGTAATGTCAAATAATAATTTGACATTATATCAATAAATACATAATAATTATAAATGTTTTTGGAATAATTTAGGATGTGAACGTAAACACTAATTGGTATATTAACATATTTCATATGGGCAAAGGCTCAGTTTTGAGGTATAGCTATACAAGCAAACGGAACACAATTTACAGTTAACTTCAAATTAAATAATGTTCAGTAAGCATTTCCATATAAATTCCTTAAGCTTCTAAGTGTATGCTGCGCTTTTGATTGACAATAAATTTAAACGTACTGTAATAGTTTGTTTTATAGACGCTAATGAATACTAATGAACGCAATGAAGAGCCGGCCTCACCTATGCACCGTACAGGCGTCGACTGGTTCAAGGCGCCAACACTGACACTTACATGCAAACGCATAAATCACGGCGGGGCGCATCGCGTGTCCGCGCAATAAATCCGCCAGTGACGTCACACGTATCTCGGAGAATCCCCGGAAGAGAGCGAATAAAATAAAAATGTCACGTAGCGATCAGCTGACGGGCGGCGGGCGTGACGCGGCCGGCGATACGCATAACGACGCAGCAATAAAACTTATTTTTATGTTTTTCGCTCACAATGGCCGCGCGAAGGTCGAGCTATCTAAATGGGTCAATACACTCGTAGTACGCGAGCACGTGCTCCCGCGTTTGTAAATAGCGAGATATCGGCCGATTGTTGCAGTGATTAATGGGGGCGCGTAATGACTCGGCGCCGCCCGCGCTGCTAACAGCTCATTCATCGGTCGGTCGCAGGGCTGCCAGGTCGACTTGTTCCTGAAGGAATTATCCTATAAGGGAAGAGCGGCGAACATATTACCTGCACATCTTTTTCATACTTCACACAAAAGAGAAAACAAAGAGTTATCCGAACGATCGATTTCATTTTTTTTTAATAATGGAAAATTGTTATATATGTTCATTATATATAATAATTTTTGCAGAATTACTAATGTTTTTTGTTGTTGTTTTTTGTCTTGCCACATCTAAGAATTCAATAATAATATAATAACGTTTTCATTTGTATCCTAATCCCTATTTAAAGATCTGTATTTTTTGACAGCCCTACACTATTAATGTTTGTGCTCAGAGATGGTTTTGTTCGCATTCCGGCGATCGATGTGACGACATTAGGGAGGTGGTCAATGTCAAGGCTGCACTTGCCCTCACTAAATGCTAATTGCTTCGGTTGTAGTGTTGTAGATTTAACGGAAGCCACTGCACTTGTATCTGTGCCAAGTGGGAACTTCAAATAGATAGTTCAAAAATGAACCAAAGATCCTACGCGAGGCAGATAGAATGTTTGATTGTAAATGTTGTAATTTATTTAAAATATTTATCATTTTTACATACGTATTAATTAAAATTCTGTATTCTGTAATTAGCTAGTTATCAATTTGTAAGTTAAAAGTTCCTATAAAGTGAGCGTACATAAAACAAAACAACTTTATACGGGTTCCTAGGCGTGCACAGGGTAGTCGACTTATGCAGTTAATGGTTGGATTGTTTGAAACAGCTAAATCGCGCACTTCAACGTAGCTGTAAACTGTGCTCGCGGTTACCGCGGGCCATAAGGTCACGGTTATCAATGGGCATCTCCATACGCGCACGTGGGCAGCGACATCTCGCCCATTCACCAAGACGCCCCCACACCCACCCCCGGTGCATCCATGCAACAAGTTAGTGCCGTCTTGAGAACTTCCGGAGGAACTTAACGCAAACGACTGTACGCTGTAAACTTTTCTGCATAGTTTCGTTCCGTTGCGTGTATCTTGTGGCGCTATGGAATCGGGACAGTGGACGTTTTATATCTACCTACTTTTTAAGTTTTTATTTCATTGTTTAGAGATCCAGTAACCTATTTCAGAATCAGAAATAAATTATATATTACCTTCAAATATTTTCAAATATTTACTTAATTTTTATAAGAAGCCAAAACTTATATATCTTTTGAGTTTTATGTCATTGTGCTTATAAATCTTTGCGGTCAAAACAAATTTGGACACTTCGCAATACCCAATTAATTATGGATGTGATTGAAAAACGCGTGTCCGGTAACGAGCGTGTACATAATTGGCGGGGGTGGAGGGCTGGCCCGGACTGACCCAGTTGCCGTTGCCCGGCGACCCGGCACCTGCCTCACTCCAGCCTGCCCAAACTTCACCTACGGTCGTTCAACCGTCATCATAAATGATTGCAATTTTTGACGTTATGTCTTAACAGCTGATGCAGTCTTCAAGCTTGCCTAAGTCTTTAATGTACCTATTAACTTGATTAACTATAAACATTTGAGATATCATCAGTTGTTCGATGTATGTAATTTATTGCATCATGTGTACAATAAGTGACTAAAATATGATTTAAAAAATCTGCTGGAATCATTCATACATTTCTATATTACTCACGCCTTTTTCCTATGTGGATAGGCAGAGATCACAGTTTTCCACTTGCTACGATCCCAACATCCTTATAGTTATAGAACATACTTATAGTCAATCAGTTGGAGATTTCATGTACTTATTATAGTCAATGATATTGCATACATCTTCGAGACGCACTACATAGGTAGCAGTTTCATATATCAATCAACAGATCGAAACGAGTCAAACAAAGTTTATCTGATTCTAAAGTTTTACTCTTTTTTGTTGAGCGAAATGGAAAAATGCGCAGAAATAAACTTAATTGTTATAAGCCGCGCTCGAGACTGCCTCCCTAAGACACCAGCAGCAGGGGGTGAGCAGTAGTATTTCTCCGAACTTGTGCTAAATTTCACTTTCTCTGAAGACGTTGTGCGTAGACCTAGCCGCCCACCGTACTCCCCGTTCTTGCTAAACTTTACTGAATAGTTTTGTCGGATTAATTTCAAAAATTTTGTAGCCAGAATGTTCCTTGTAAATTTTTAAGAAACAAGAGGTTTCGATATTCTTTGGTACGGAACATAGCGATGTCGCATGTATCTTCTACAGCAGTACTTGTCGTTTTCTGCGACTCGTTATCTTAGCGAACCCTAACCGAGTAAAACATAAAAAAACGTACGTCTAAAAAGTCCTTCCACTCACAAAAACTCCACCGCCTCTTCGCCCTCTGAAGTTATAAAACGCTAAAGGCGGGTGGCACCGGATGAGGGGTTTGTGACCTTATCCCCCTGTCTTAGGATCGAGATCGCCTTGCGTGGGAGGGGGAGCACACCAGCTCCGCGACTGAAAAGCGAGCACACGAGCGCAGGAGCTTTAGTAAAATGAAAGCCGGTTCGCTCTTAATTCACACACACACGTAGACTCCGTACACGGTCGCCGGGAGCGGCGGCCCCAGGCGCCGCCACCCGCCGCCCGCCCCACGCGGCATAAATAAGGGGGCGAACTCGGGTTAACAAGAGAGTGAGCGCTCTCCCTCGCGCCAATGCTACAGGGGAGAATTAAGGGGGCTGTGGTGAAGGACGAATTAAGGAGATGAGAGAGCACACGCTCTCGAGACGAGCCACCCGCTTCGCGCAGGGAATTAAGGGACCTGGCGATCAGGCTGTGAAGTCCTAACACTAGATTATTAAAATATGTTCAAACTATAACCTACTTTCTTAATTCTTGACAATGCTATTGGAAATGTTAAAGACGGTACCTATTGCGGATTGCAATATCGATAAGATGGTACCTACTTAAAATGTAACATCTTATGCTATGCAGCTCGGCTTAAAGTGAGTTAAATTAAAATAATTTTTAAACTGAAATAATTTCGATTGGTCTTTAATTAAGTTTACGATAAATATAATCATTGGCCTAATGTAGATACATGTTTTATATATTTAAAACTAATTCAATAATAATCAAAGCTAACAAAATGTTAGTAATTCGTAATTCTAGCGATGAGATCGTGACGTCATTGTTTCGTTTACGAAACACGTGAGCGGGTACGTCACATAAATTACAAACTATATCCCACTGGAGTTAGGGTTTGTTTTCGGTAAAATTGCCAGAGCTCCTTTGTCTCGCCAGTGGAGGCGGGTGGAAAATGTACTTTAATTCTGGAACGTAAGATCGTATTTTGTGCTGTCGAGTGTAGTAATGTTCTTGGGTAGAGGGTGGGTATAAATTTTCCATGGAGGCAGACGGGGCGACGTCGCGAGGGCGCCGGTGAGTCACGGCGCGGCGGCGGGCGCGGGCGCCGGGCCACATATTGTAAGTATCTACCACTCACATGTCACAAAGTTTTCTCCGCATCGGGAAACTTTGTTAACGTCAACCGAGCACGTGGCCTTGCGATATTCTATGTAATTGCTGCGGTGTTTCCCGCGCAACACTTCAACTGGCGCTCGGCCGTCTCGTTCATGTTTAACAACTGCTCCAAGTTTTAAAAAGTATCGAATTCCGTTTGTTTTAACACTTTGTTTTATTAGAATGTATTATATAATTATCAAGCTTTATTCTTTTGCTTAATATTTCACTTGCTAAGGAAACCTCAAAAAGACTAGTTCAACTAAAGTTTTACATTTGTAACTATGCAAAAGGAGTTAAAAACTATAACACATTATGAAACCAATATAATTCTTGGAAACAGTGCTATCTCAAAGCGAGCAATCATGTTACGTAGCCCGTCACCTTGAAGACTGATAAGCTGCGCCTTGATAAGCGGCACTCGCTCGCAATACAGAACTAATAGGTACAATCCAATATTGGTCTGATTTTTGTTACAAGTAACGCTACTTGAGATGGAACAATCACGCTATGATTGTTTCATCTCAAGAGTAGTCTTTCCTAATGTTAACTGACTAAATTTAAACGAACTTATTAAAGGTAAAGAAACAATAACATCTGAAAGTAAAGTATAATTTAGTTGCCTAATGTGTCAACCATTATAGACGAAAATATTGTGCAAATAAGATGCGACTAGCGATAGTTTACAACCTTAAGTTCGATTTACCAATGTCAAGTTTGGCCAAGATAGTCGATTTGGTAGTCGACCTTTGAAAGAAGTAGCCACAGAACCTCCACCAGGGTCCGCGCGGCAGCCTTCTCCAAAAGAGGCCGCGCGGATTATGTTCTTATGAGATTTATTAAATGCAGCTTAACTTTATGTGAGACATATTATGCTCTACTGAACTGAACTGAGCAACAAACTTATGCGCCAAATTTCACAACAAATTTTGTTTAGTCGAAGACACGATCCATAAATACATTAGATATTCAATAAAAATATATAACCGATATGAGTATTATTTTTGAAAATGTTTCATTATCTCGCAATTCACGAGCGTCAACTTTGATCCATCCCACAACTGTAGCTTCGGCTGTGTAAAGCGAGTAGACAAAAGTCAGGGACCCTTCCCGAAGGGACGCTCGAAGGGAAAGCACAAAGAGCCCGAATTCAGTAATGGGCTTCGGCTCCGTTAGCCTATTGCCTCGCAGATTAGGACCCCTCCCAACTTCGCAATACATTTGATGGAACTTTCAATTCATCGGTAACGTTCATTGCTTTAAAATATAGGAAGAAAGGGCAATCTGACAATAAAGAAGCTAGTTAGGAAATCTATTAATCGGACGTGTGATAATTATTTTTTCTGCGAAGAGTTACCACTCGAACAGCAGCAAGAAGTTCTCTCTCAGCGTCCGCGGACCGCTGGTGGTCGCGCTATTGCCGATACTGCTTTCCATAAGTAATGACCTTCCCCGCGCCCCGCCCCGTAGGCCTATCGATTGCGGCGGCGCGGGGCGGGCCGCATCGTCGTAATTGTCACACTGAAAGGCTCCACCCTCACAATATCGACCTTACTACCCCCGCATAAAACCTACACTGCGCTAGCAAAATTTTCGTGAATACCGAATGCGTTATAGTCCGCTCTAAGTTTGGAGGCGGCTCGTAATAGAGCCTTCGAAGAGTCTATGACAGAGCTTAATTAGACAGGCGCGCGATAGCAACGAATGGATTTTACTTGTTCGATGTTTCATTTCAAATTAAAGCCGAAATAATCGGCACTGAATACTTAAATGTTGTGGCCGTCACCGAATACTGCTGTGATCGTGACTGCTGAATCGACTGTGTTTATTCTGTTCATTAGTGGCGTCTCTATACCATGTTTGGATTCTTCAGTGCGGCGTTCGTTACGAATATTATAAGCTAAAGATTTGTGATCGTTCGTCGCAACTACAACGCGTATTAAGCGCGAGGGAGAGTTGTATAGTCGACAGCTAGCACGCACATCGTTGGAAGGTAGAAAACAATAATTCCGTATCGTTTCGCGTGGCAGAGCGTGCGATGTCGCATCGTTGTATTAATAGTCGTTGACTAGTCAGGCGCCGTTTTTTAGCGGACCAGCAGCGACGAAAGTATGGAGAAAGTGGCGCATTGACGTCACCCACACACGCACAGCACACGCGGTGGCGGGCGGTGCGGCGGCGCGAGCGAGCGACGTGACAGCGCGCGCGCCGCTCTCTGTGCCCGATACGACTCTTGCTACATGCCGTTACAACACCGCCGCATGTGTGAGAAACGACGACCACCTCGCGTGGTACCACAGCGATCTCGACACGTTCTCTTACCCAACCTTTAAAAAAACAACTTCTTGCGTATCTAGCTAGTCGATGAAAGGCCAGGGCGAAACGAAGGACGCACACGCCCCAATCTGCTGATAATTGGGCGCTATACGGGCGCTCAAATGCGGGCCGAGTTGATATGTCACTATTTGTGGTTTTACACTTAAAAAAGCCTGTCCAGTAACTTGTATAATGCACCTGTTTGGTGTCAATCATTGTCCATTGCAATTGTTATTTGAGCCATCGAGTAAAAAACACGATTATTGTTGCAGTGACGTAATACGGCTCGTGTCGAGAATAACATTTTGATGAGAGGCCGCAAAAAAGATAAATATTACTTTGTTCGGGACGAGTGAGAAAGCAAATAAAAAAGACAGGTGATTGCACTCGTTTTATTTTGTATTCATTCATAAGTAATTAAGGCGGTGGCAAATTGTTCGAATGAAAATTTGTAGCCGGGTGTTATCGTAATGCCGCGGTGACCAATTAATTAAAATAAGTGGTTGCTCAAAGCAAGTCCGTTCGATCAGCTGATTTTGTGATTGAACTGTGCTCATTGAGTAGAATTAGTCGTCAGATAACCACTCATTAAAGTTTATTGCCACCACTTAATGCATAACAAACTAAGGTAGGTGGACCATGGAAGGCTACGTTCCTTTGAAGGCCAACTATTAAAAAGTCGTAGTTATCGACATGTAAAGACACATCCATTCTACTAAATACTAAACTCCACCAAACTAAAGGCCACAAACGCAGTGGCGTGACGATCACGCCATTTTTGTGGCAGTGCAAGCTCACGTTGCATAGACTTCGATGATCGACGTTGCAATTGTTATTCGCGCGCACAGCAAAACATAAGTTTTTAGTAAATAAACCTATTATTATCTCATATATTTTAATGTGAATTGTTATATAATGTTATGTTTATGGTTTTTTAAGCATAAAGATATGGTTTTGACTCGATATAAGTTTAAATATTGGCAGTGTTCCTAGGATGGCCGGTGGTTCCTTATAAGGCCAATTAAAAATTTGACCGTTGGCCTTAAGGGCCTTTAAGAACATTCGTTTTTTAGTTATAAATACGTACGTATCGTTACAGTTAAAACAATGTTTTATATTATAACAGTTTAATATTTAAGCGTTTATAACTTTTCAACTCGGATTGAATAAATATTTTTTTATTAAGTGGTTAATTGAACAGATGATTAAAATATATGCTAATATTTCAGATTTTAATAATGTCTCTTCAATTTTTCCATCATCTTTTAAAGAAAAGATAGTATCGACATCGCCAAAATTTGCAGCTGCAACGCAAGATCAAAAATAGACAATAAGAAAAGTGTAGAAGATAAGGTGAAAGAGTGGTACTGTCACGCATGTGGCGAGTTTGAAATTAATGTTGATTTCATTATAATTATTTTCGTCTTTTAATCTTAAGAATAGTTAATTTTATACATTTCTGACTACAAGACTGACTATGTGCCATGATAAGTTTGTTATAATTACTGTAGTTTTTATAATGATACTGTAGTAATTAATACAAAAAAGTCATACTTTATTGTTAGCTTGGCCTTCTTAGGGACATTGAGGCCTTACAAAGAACGGACCCACAAGAAGGCCATTTTGGATAAAAATAAAAGTTTTTAATTTTGTTATAAAACACATTGGCAAGTGGTTTGTTGATAATATAATAATTCATAATACTATTTTTAAATAACTTCCATTAATATATTCTTAGTTACACGATAGTGTTCAAGTAATGTTCGTTAAGTTTTTTATAGATGATTAAAATATATTGAGCATTTAATGTTTCGTTTAAATGATGGAGCTTATAGCGAAGTTTTTGTAAAAGAGGATATATTATATTGTTACCACACTATTTTTAAGTTTAACAACTGATGTATAATATGGGCCTTGTTTGGAGACGTGTTCCTTGCAAGACCATTTGAAAGAGCTTTATAAAACTTGAATTCAATAAATAGTGATTAAAGTTAGGGAAAAAGAAAGTAAATTATATGGTGCGCAATAAAACAAAATATTACTTAATAATTTGTTTTCTTAATTTATCCATTAAATAAACGAATAAAAAGGGTTTACTCATTAGAGTGGCCTTCCATGGTCCACCTACCTTATGTTTTATATAGTAAAATATTCATTTAGACATGTATTGTTCAAATGTATCATCTATATTATTTTACACAATAGTTTTGTCTAATTTCAATAAACTATAATATAAGGTGACATTAAACTGTTAAATAATATTATGGGAAATAAACCTGCGTAAATTTTCCTTTTTTTCATAGTCAAATAAAAAAAAAACACGTAAGTAGTGACGTCACAAGCTCGTTGGAGGACTAAAGAAGATTAGGATGGAGGGAGAGAGGGTGTGGGGTGGGCCTTCGCTACAAAGTCACTACCACTGAATTTCGAACTCACTTTCCGTACTATTAGATAAAAATGAGATGTTTCATAACACTGTGCTATCAGATTGGTTTTTTAATTTAAACAGCAAAATCCCATTTAATGTAATACTTATGTAAATTGTGAAATTTAAGGTAGGTAAGGTAAGGTAACAAATGGTAGTATGGAACTATTCAATCCTGTAACTAAAGACTTTAAAAGAACTAGACACCTTATTACTTTAAAAATCTTATTCCTATTACTTCAAAATTAATGTGCATATCACCCTTCTCCTGGTAAATACGGGATTGAAGATATTAATAATATTTAAAATAAATATTAAATAAAGGTTTTTTAATTAAATTCATCCTGATATAAGTAATTTGCCAGACACTTGAATTGTAATGTTTTGTTTCTCATGAAAATAGCTATTAAAATATGCATAGTCATCATGAATTTTCTCAATGATAACAAAAAAATTAATGTATTCTCTTTACTGAAAATTTACAAAAATGAGTTTCGAAAACAGATCGTGGTAGGACACATCAAAGGACTGGCGTAGGGGATCTCCCGAACGCGGGAAATATGTCGAAACCCACACGGCTCCAACTACATTACCGTAATTATCCAATTATAGAAGTCTCTGACATCGCATACCATTAAGAAAGGTCGACGACTCGTTATCACTGCCAAATACGGTCTTTGTATCTCCGATGTCAACCATTATGCTAACTGCTGGAAAATATGGAAATGATCGATCTCTTTACATGTTACGTGGAAAATTTCAGAGCTAAATTTATTTGTTATATTTTTTATGGAAATAAAAAATTTATTACTCTTGAGTTATTTAAGATCCGAAAAGAATATATTCAATCTTTTAATTAATTTAAAAAAAATGTATAATTTGTACCTATTTTTTAAATGATCATTCTTCATTAAAGAAAAATGGTATTTGGTCGACTTGTATAAATGTAATAAAATGTAAAATATTTTATAAAATACATACACAATACTTTTATGGGTATCCGGATATTGCTAAATAATTGTAATATTAGAATAATTTCACTAATACTAAGCTTTATTAACAAAACTACCTAACTTCTAGTTGACAAAAGTTTTAGTTTAAGCGATACCAAAATTCAGATTGGAATTAATCTACAAACTGTAATAAATCAGTAGATAACGAAGAGAAAGAACGTGCGACTCCACACCCCCCTGCGGCTGATTACAGGCGAGGAACGAAATAAGAATGAATTTTTAATGAACCTCCGCCCGCCCGATGCCGCGCCGCCCGAACGCTACGCACTTAGGAGATTAGTCCCGTGAGCTCTCTAGTTAACTCACTAACTAGCTACGGTTTCAGCTTTAAGTACATAAAGCTGTTACCGAAAAGTTCCCATTTGAAAACGTGTTACAAATTTCGTGAACTTACATCGCTTATGTTTAGAGATTTCTAAAATACATTACAATATCATGCAGACAGGAAAATTAACTTTTTGATAAAAAATTTAACAGCTATGGCGTTTTTTTATACATTTGCTGATAATTTCAATTTTAATGTATTCAACAAATAAAATAATATTAAAATAAATACGCCATATTTACAAAATATTCTTCGTTCTTGTTCACAATTTCATAATCCAAAATATCTAAAATTTATAAATTTTCTGTGACTTTCCAGACGAACTTTTACTGTTCTATATACACCTTAGTTGACTATTATTAGACAGATTTAAACCATGAAATAATTTACACTGAATGTAAACAGGTGAAACAAATTCAAACGGTGCATCAATAAAGATAAGCCGTCGACCTCAAAGAGTTTTTATAGTGTAAACGGGAACGTTACGTCGGCCGACGTCAGAGCGACGTCACGTCGGAAGTAGATAATACATAGTGTGGAGATATAGAGCGTGCAGCCGTAGCCGGGTTCAATGTCGCCGGGTATCTATCGGTCATCAATCAGCGGCTCACTTGGCCCGCGGGACGCCTAGCCGCAACACCACCCGTCTATCTAGTCTCACTTTGAATACATCACACCAAATTCCTAATCGTTTTACGGAGCAATGATTTAAAGTGTTGAAAAATACCCCAATATCAATTTGTTTCGCATCAAACTTAAAATTTATACCACAGAATTGATTGTATGAAAAATACATAAAACACTTCACATTCTTACCTTAAAGAATATAATCATATTATTTAAAGAAATGAAGCTTAGAGACTTTCGTAGAATTTCTAAATAACCAATCAAACTATACATTATCTATACAGTCACATTTCTACGGCCCTTTATTTGTAAACAGAACATCAGCTGATAAAGATACAATGTAAATTAAATCTTACTCGTGCCGTTCACAACAGACATTGTAATCTGAATGGGCGAACACTTTTATGATAATTCCCTCGTATAAGCACCTGTCATCGAGATCTCGTTTGTCACGGTCGGGGTGTACCCATTCACGGCGCGGTGCTAATAGACCGTACTTTATTCCATTCACAAACGTCGATATAGGATTCAATATCGAATCTATCGGGTGCAGGGACCAAGGCCGACGGTGTTTACAAACTTCCGCGGCAGGGGCACTTGTCACTCAGTCCGCACGTGTACGCAAATAATAGCGGGCCCTCGGCTGACATTGTCCTACTTCGGATGACTGCCCGCCGTCTAGACTTGAGATACGGCTGATAGATTTGTTACCATGCGAAAACGATGCATTTGTTTAGATGTCTGCAGATCGTTCCATAGCTAGGCGCCGCGCTATAATCTTGACACAATCTTGAATCCCGACCTAAGCAGCCTTTACCAATATGACTACAATGAAAATCATGTGCAAATATTACATACGTGCGGTCTGCATAAGTAAGTTTACGTGTTTTCTGCTTACTTGGCCTTTACTAACACCCTAATTGTTAATTTTGCAAATGTTGATCGTAAAACATTACAACTAAAATGTGGAATAAAAATGTATTATTATAAGTTTTAAGCAATTATTAATAATTCCAAAATTGATTGACAAATGTAATAAAGGGTTACGTTTGTAATAAATAAAAGGAACGAGTTATTGTGGATACCAATGATCTCCACCGGAGAACATCATTCTAAAATTCGTAAACGCACCCTACTAGAAAGCCCTGCGGGGTACGAGGAGTTGGGCGATGCAGTGGGGTGGCCCCCTGCATAGGCGCGTAGTAACTGCAATAACGGCTCACGGAGCAGCGAAAGTGTCGCGGGGCGCCTCAACCGTCAATGGGTGAAGACTACCCTTCCCCGCCGTCTTGTGCTCAAAGTTGTAGTTAATAGTACGATCTTTCTTACCCCGCACACACGTGGCGTTTTGTAATGTTTTCAAAACATTCAATCTTTACCTCACTTTAACTTAAATCGTTGTATTAGATGTTCTTTCGGATGAGGCGCGCGGATATGAAATGCCACACAACGACTGGCAAAAGTGTAAAGTGCATAGTAACCGGACAAGTGCCGGTGACAAGCAAATAAACAAGCGGATCGAGCACGTCGTCATTATCTCGACTCATGAATGAAACGGAACGTAAATTGAAACGTATCGCGTGCCATAATCCGCGCATTAATCTCGTTCAAACGCCGATCGTTGCGTAACATTGAACACGACTCAAGTTCATTGATCCACTTAATGTCCGCACTAAATATGTCGTTGTCACTGAATGTCAAAACATTATTACATAATTGCGCGAGTTTTCATACGTCTGCGCACGCGCCTACGTATAGTTTTCCCACTTCCGAACAGTGGCCGATCATAGTCTACACGTCACAATGTTTATTTATGAGTTTATGATTGTAAAATGACGTTAACATCATTGTAATATCGTTGACCGGCCTTCGTATAATAATAACATTAATTCATTCATAAGTGATTAATGGTTTGTACCTACCAAATGGGTTAGTAGTGTAGCTTAATGCCATTATCATAATTACAAACAAGATTTTACGCTACTTGAAGCTGCGACTTCAATGATATTATTACTTATAAAAACACCTGGTCCGAAATAAATTAGTTATGTGAGCAAATATCTACATTTTATTTATAGATTTCACTAATATTTGTTCTACGTTGATTGTGCAGTCTACTATGCAATTAATATAATGAAAGGTAAAGTTTGAATCATTGGTTGTTTGTATAATTACTACAAAAATAAAACAACTTAGAAAGATAATATAATAACGCCGACAAAGATACAGTTTATTATAGACTATTTTATATTAGTAATGTTAAAATTTAGGTCCAAATATTAAGATAATAACGCGGAAAAAGTTCGATTTCTCATGTATAAAAATGCAATTTCTGTTTAAATATTCATTTGTTTGCCTATGTAGGAAAAATCTTATACAATGTTATACTAGGCAACAACTTACATCTTGCCTAAAACTTCGTACGAATAGTTTAAAAAGCCACTTCGTGGAAGCGTTCTACAAACTGGGGGAATTATTGTACTTAGTTGTTAAACTTTCGCTACGAACTGAACTTGACCGCCAAAACAAGATGGCAATAAAACATTTGTACAATGACGTGGATTTACATAAATTATCGGCGGCGGCGCGTCTGCTTGTGTGTTTACGGATGCAATGTTTACAATGGCAGTTGCGAGTTCAACGCCTCATAATATTGTTTTATAGATGTTAGCACGCACGTTAAAATTGGGTCGCGGCGCCGCGCGAGGACACGGTGTCTATACGCAGAGACATCGCACATTTTATTTTGTCCCCACGCCGTTTTCTGGGCCAAAGTGACATTTGAAATATTGTTTTCCGAGTTTAAATTAGACCGCTGCTTCAGATTTAGCAGCAACGTTTAACTAAACTCTTCATTGATTCAGAATTCATAATAATTTTGTTGACACATACCTACTATCTTTGACGTCAAGAATTTTAACACCTACCACAAATAAATATGCATTTCAAAAATAGCTCGAACCGCACTATATTTAGACGCCATTAAGAGTCTTGCTGCAAACGTAAATAAACAATTACAAATACTCACGAAAGATAAAAAAGCGGACCACGTGACCGGCAATTGGTGACTATCGTAAATCATTGAATCTACAATGAATACAAAAAACAAAACAAACCGAACTCACGCCGGTAAAAACAAGTGATAAAATGTAATAACCGTCCGTATTGAATTCGGTACACCTGACACTCGTGAAGTTTTTTCTAAACAGTTGTTATTGCACGTCATTCAGGGGTCGGAGTCGTTGCCCTATATTATTGTAGTCTTTCAAGTTCATTGAGGCTCACAATGGCCATATAATTGGTCTCTAGTGTATGTCAAAACAGTACAGTTCATAACGCTTTACATAATTAGTCTCGTTTGCATAATCAATTATTATGCGTGTCTTCGCGGATGACGTCGGCGTGTATGGCTAATTCATTCATTTGTTTATGAGTTTACTTTTACTCCACGTGGTTGATTGTTTACGATGCGTTGGTTTAGCAGTCAATGCGTTATGGCATACATTACGAGATGCGCACAGGCGTAAGAGCGCATGACGCCGTTTTATCATTTTTTACTGCAGCTACTCTTATGGTGCATCAGATAATGAATGCACTTCACAGATCATTAGACTACTGGAAATCAAATTATTGCTTATCTAATAGTATAGGTATAGGTAAAAACGTAATAAATCTAATCAAATCATTTACCAAAAACAGGTAGGTATATGTAATGCATAGATACATACATCGATTCTTTAAATGTTGTAAAAGATAAATAACATAAGTGATCTGTATTGAGCTTTACAAGTTAACAATATTTCTTTCAAAACTTTTTCCTTAACACGCAGCAAAATAAAATCAATAAATACTTTTAACATGTATAGTAATTCTTTTCCGAAAAACATAAGTTGATAACAAGATGTCTAAAGTTAAATTTTCTATATATTTTTTTATTTTTATTATGCATATATATTATTTTCCATTTTGTTTTGTATATATTTTTATACCGAATGTGTACTTGGAACATTTGTTAAAGGTTTATTTTTGGACCATCCGATCAGTATCAGTTTCAGAACTATATTAAAAATTAACAAACTGGATATATTTTATTTTTTTACTTTTATTTTACTTCAAATGTTAAACTTGTTAAGTTTCTTAGGGATATATGAAATAATTTTGTCAATTACATAACTCTAAATTTGTATGAAATGCATAAAAAAGTACTGTATTTCAAATCCAAACAAAAAACATCAATATATATTTTCATTATAACAGTTATATTTCATTTTATTAATACAAATATTCGTAGTTAGTAATCATAACTTTAAATCAAACAAATTCATTAAATAAGCTTGTTTTTTTTTTCTTTACTAAATATTCTTCTTTTAGGTGCACTTTCAGATGGCACTATCCTTTTACTAAGTGTTTGTCCATCTTACTCGATAGATGGCGTCACCGTACTCAGAGAACTTTCTATAAAATGTCCCGAAATTCTGTATTTTCTGACTTTTTTTTAAATGTACCATACTATTTAATACTATCTAACTATTTAATCATGGACAATAATCATAATTTTGCCAAACTACTATTAGAATTTTACCTCAAATATCATCAGTTACTGCTTATGTTAACTCTGATGGTAAAGATTACTATCCTTTAAATCCTTAAAAACTTGTGAGAAAATAGTGAAAGGATCTTATAATTCTGATGCAAACTTTTAAACTTAAGTAAAGTAATAGGCTTTTGTTTTCATGTTTATAAATAAAGCATATATATGAAATGCTTCTACATTCGAAAACTAGCTTGGCTATTAATTAGTATTTCTAGTTCTCTTTCATATATTGATAATGGGATAATCAGAAAGAGAAAAAGACGAGTGGAGTGGACTCGCCATTGGCGACTCGAAACGTCGAGTAATCTTATATTAGAGCCGGGGGCGGCCGGGCTGCGTTGGGCGGGGCGCCCCAGCCGTCGCCATGGCAACGCACCCCTTAATGCGAGCAGGAAAATTTGAAGCTTACGTTTAGGTACTCGTACAAACTAATATAAAATTTTTGTAAAAATCTCCTGATCTCTATTTGTTTATAGAACTTAGTCATCTTTTGAACCGAATAAAGAATCGGCGTAGAAAGTGTTTATTCAATGCAGCGATGGCGAGCCGAGTCGACAATAATTAATGTGGAGTCGCTCGTCGGTCGAGTCGAGCGAACGGGCGCCGGCAGCCTCGTTGCGCTAACAAAAAACCCGCTCCGACACAAAAACACCAGCCGCCAGAGAGAGACAGCTGCGCAAGTGCGAAAGGGACGACTGCAAGTACGTATTTCTCTGACGAGTTCTCAGCGTTCTCGTTCGCCTCGAGCGTCGAAGTTATCGAGATACGAGGCGAATACCGCGCTTTGATTTAAACCCCGCCGAATGCGCCCTTCTATCCATCACATGGCGTTTGACAGGTCGCCGGAAACTAGTCGAGCTGTCAGATGCGAAAAAAGGCGGGCATCCCAAAAAACAATGACAAAATCCCAAAAAGAGTGATGATGAGAAACGATAAACTGAATATATTGAAAGAAATTGTTATCTAGTAGCAACTCAGAAAACTAAAATATACGTTGAATACAAGATCTAT
Organism: Scirpophaga incertulas; assembly: GCA_036419045.1. NCBI lineage: Eukaryota > Metazoa > Arthropoda > Insecta > Lepidoptera > Crambidae > Scirpophaga > Scirpophaga incertulas. Next base: position 10,823,842 of record CM071643.1, read on the forward strand.
GACAAAATCTGTGTCATTTCGATTTATTATATAAACTATATAAAATAAGTACGAATTTCAATCTCTTGATTTTTACCAATTTTCTTAAGTTTATATTTTAAGCGTAAAGACAACTTAAAACCTTGTCAAATAAATATCAATAAAGTAGGTTATACATATTATTCTGTTAAACTATAGGCATCTTATATAAGCATTTGCCATATCAACTTAAATAAAACTCAAATTGTTGTAAGTTAGATTTATAGCAAAAATGAAAGATTCTCGTTACAACAATTATGATGATTTATTTCTGTTGTAAATTGCAGCATAATGGTATTGTTTTCATTTGTTCATCCCATTGAAAAGGGTGCCTATACAATCTTAATGAAAAATGAACTACCATTCTTCACAGTTACCTTAAATCCAGCATAAGTCAGTAAACTACAAAAAACTTCTAAAAGTATCACAACGGACATTTCAAACTTAGTCAAGCTCTAAACTTGAACATTTGTTAAAGTTTATGTCGAAATAGCATTTAAGAAAGTTAAGTTATATCCCCTCAGAGAAAGAAGTTAAAAACATCCATGATCTTTAAATGAAGTCGTGTAACTTAAACACTTACCTGGAAATCACTCCACATTTTCATGGGGATACACCATAGTTCCGATACGAAAACATCACACGATCACGATAATAAACTGTCAAAATATGTCACAGCACGGCGTCACTGTCACTAGCGAACAGAATGGGAGCCGAACGCAGACTGGCGCTCCGTGGCCTGGGGAGTTACGGCGTTCGTGAGCTGAGTACAGCGCTCGGGCGCGCTCGGACGCTGTCGGCTGACTGAGCAGTGCCGCCCGCTGTCACGGCGCCCACCTGCGACTCGCTTCCACGAACAACAAAACTGAGCCGAGTTCGCCTGGCCACCACAATGCCTTCTATCTACCCGTTGCTGAGTGGAAATTCTCTTGTTTTAGAGCTTATTTTATGAAAGTTAAAACAGGTGAGTATATTTTACAAATATTCATAAATGTTGAATTATTAATCAAGATGAAATAGTATTTATTAATAATCAATTTTGTTCTTTTCTATTAAAATTTCTTAGTTCATTGATTTTGGCTTTATATGACAACTATACTTGTTTTAATTTACAAAAAAAAAAAAACGTTCTAGTTGATTAGAATATTTATGTAAGGACATGTTAGTACAATAATTAATATTTCTGACACCATGCAATTGTATTCATATTTAGATAGTGAGATGGAAGCCGCCTTTGTATAATTGATAACAATTGTTTAGGCGGCAAATGAGTTCTAGCGCTCACTCATAAAGATGTGAAGTTTTCAGTCGGCCGATAACAGAAAGTGACAAATAAAAAGCTTTCTGAACAAAGTTTTGAGTGCGGCGCGCTACGCGTAGCAGGAAGTTCGTAGCAGTAAAACTTCGTAGCGCTCTCGTAGCGTGAAAGTTTTGATTTCAACGATTTGCGTTGCGGCGAGAAGAGGGCCGCAAAGCCGCTCTGGCTGCGACCCTGTGCCTCACACCACGTCGCTGTCCGCACCCACGCATTAACAATGTACGCAAATGCACGCCGTACATTTCCGAGCCAAATGCGGTGCTCACTTTACCGGACGTTAAAACTACGTAATGCACATGGAATAAAAAGACAAGTCGCTTGGAGAGTCTTTACATGTTTATCTGTTCGCTTATCTTTCACAAGAGTGCGCCACTTGGTTGTCGAACTGCTACGCCCTTACTGTATTTAGGTGCGATTTGCAAATCAAAGAAACTCGTGACAATCGTGTTCCATTTCGTGTGTAGTTAGAGGCTTGCTAAGTTGCGTTGCTAAGAACACAGCAATGGGGCGTGTGTCGATCGATATTGTAGTTGGTGAATACGCGCTGAAAATTTATAGCGCGGTAATTTTGAACTACGGCGTTATATGCCGGCTAATAAAAACGCATCATGTAAATGAATGGTTTTTTCATATTCAATGAAACAGGTTATAGGGATAAAACATTAGGTTTTCATTATTAAAATGTATATTACCATATTGTCCTTAGAAAAAATTAAAAATCTATTAAATACGACGAAAAGTCCTCACGCATATAGTATGTATAAACTTTTATGTATGTTACATTTAAAAATGTATCGCGATACGCAATAAAAATGTGTAATGTGCATAGACCTAATGAAGTGTTAGTTGGACTAGCACAAAGTTGGTTTGGATGTTTGCAATCGGGAATTTTAATGTCAAAAATGCACCTCATTCAGGTCGCTCAGATACACCTAAAATAGGCGAAATTTTCCAAAAACTTGAGTAAGATCGGCATGACATTAATTACAATATGACTGAAGAACTGGAAATCGACTACAAAATATTTTTGATCCAATTGGAAAATCCTCGATACAAAAGAAGCTCGAAATTTGGGTGCAACATGAGCTCACTGAATAACCCAATAAACCGTGTACTTACTTGCGATTATTTAGTAAGACGTAATGTCGTACAACAAAAACGTGTGAAAAAGTACGTGGTCGAAGATCGGTCAGGCTTCATAAACTAGTACAGTTCGGGTCAACTTACTACAAGCTGATGCTGTGTGTATGATGGTATTGGAAGGGCATTGTCCATTATAAACTTTTACCATCGGGCAAAACCGATACCGTAGTATAAAACAAAATCGCTTTCTCTGTCTCTATATCCCTATGTTTGCTTAAATCTTTAAAACTATGCAACGGATTTTGATGCGGTTTAATAGATAGAGTAATTCAAGACGAAAGTTTATATGTATAATAACATCTATTCAGTATCACCATTGCACCCATGTCAAGCCGGGGCGAGTCGTTAGTAACTAATAAAATTAAAAAAGAAGTTGAAAGAAAGCAGGCAAATCAATCAATAAAAAATTAAGATTTTCATCACAATAACATTAGATAACACACGTCTTTAACCAATCACCAAAAATTAAAAGAATTTTTGGTAGTTGTTAACGTATTCGCCATATATCTTGCACCTTACACCTTCAGACTTCCACCTCTGCAATATTCTTTACACAGTGTCAAATTAACGACAATAGAGGAATCCCATAACCACTTGTCGCTTTTTTTTGTGAGATGTCTCAATTTCTACCGCAACGGGTCCACGTCATTACTTACAAAATGTCATCAAACAAAATGACTAATAATATATTATTTACATAATTTAAATATATATAAACTTTAAGAAATGTTTTGATTCGTTCACATAAAAAGCGAAGAAAATTTTTTCTAAGCTAATAGTTATTTGTAATAACACATATTGTTATACACATTATACGAAGCGTATATAACACAAAATACACGTTGAATATTTTTATGCACAAGGTGTACAAAGGTGCGCAGGCGCGCAGTGTGCAACACATGCAACACAGAAAGGCACGTAACAACGAGACATTCTCGCATGGCCTTTATTGTCAAAGCTGTGGAGTCCACAATCGAATGTAAGCAAAACGAATTACGTGGAGTAATATTTCGCACTGTCTGCACTCTAGATACTACAGACTAGCAGAATTGATGTTTTCAATAGTGTCTTTTTACAGTAGGCAGTTAGTGTACATATAATACATGTTATTATGTAATGTTTTGGATTTTACTGTAGAAGCCGTTTATACTTTATGGTTAGTAATATACTAATATTTGTGAGACAATAACTGATAAAAAAATATTCAGAATGTAACAATTGATATTTGTAAAAATCTAAATGGATAATACTAATACCCAATACTTGAACTTTTAAGCGCTGTACAACATGTTTACATTTACAAAAACCAATATTGGTATACTCATGGAAAACCAACATATTTCTTGAAACAAGCTGCCTTGTATATTGACTCATTGACAATAAACTCGCAATTATAAACCATATTTTAAAATTATTAAGTGTTTCTAGATTCTCCTATTTTTTAAAATAAACTTCAACAAACTGAACTAAGATATGGGTCGGACCTCCCTTTGAATCTAAAATACAATAAAAAACCCGGGTTATATTATTCGTAAATTTTTAAACTACCTTCTATAAATATATAATTCCGATCCTAACACAGAACCATAAATAATTTTCTTCATAATTTTTATTCACTTTTATAACATTTAAATAATGTTATAAAATCGGTTCAGCCGCTTTAGTTAATGATGTAACTAACACGATTTTTAACATCATCATTCCGAAAGACGGCCACTGCTAAACATACGACTCCGCCAAGGATTACAAGGGATTTTAGAAAGTCTTGCAGTGCCCGTGCCGGGTTAGTGGAGAGTGCCAGAGCCTCGTCTGTTGGTTGGCAGGGCGAAGCACGAGCGGTTACTAGGTTTCCTTAAATCACTGTTCGGAACATCATACATCCTCATAACCCAATACAAATTTATTTGATGTGTTAAGATTTTTGTATTCGTAAAATTTATGTGGGCATGTGACGCGGTGACTACCTGAGGCGGTCTAATTGTGACTAAGTAATATTAAAGATGACTAGGTAAATTGAGAGGATATAATAAATAGACTTTCCGAGTTTCTTGCTGAAAATTAATTCTTCTCGAGAATGCTGTCCTAATTATCAAACAGCTATAAAATAGTATGTTCCTTAAACGTGTGCACTCACATTATTAAGTAGCTGTTCGTGTCATAATATTTTTAACTTCGTTTTGGGGTAATAATACCTGTAAATACTTGTAATAAATAATGATTATTTTGAATTTGCATGTAGTAATTTTATAAACATATGAGTATACCTCCGCCTCAGTGATCTAGTTATAGAGACTACCCGGTGTTAATCGAGACAGCTCAGCCAGTAGTAGCCAGGGGGCAAGCATGCATTTCTTTAAATTAAAACAATAAATTATATTCAAAACAAAATGACAAAATTTAGAGTAAAGTTGTATTACTGTAACATTGTCATTTTGTTTTGAGGATTTATTTAGAATATAATTACAGTACAATATGTAAAATTGTGCCGTTCCAAAAAACTGCGACTGAATGTTTTAAATACCAACATTTCTAACGTGCTTTACTTTTATACTTCTACTTTTAAGGGACTAACTACTTTTCAATTTAAGGTATCGATGTATATTGTTCTAGCATCCCACCTGACTTTGTATTTGGCACCGATGTAAATCTTCCTGTCAAATTCTTTATCTATTGCTAAAAAATAATTAAAATCTGTTATGTAGTTAGATTAGAAAATGTAAGCGCAGAAATAGCCGGAGTGACTTTATTTTATACTATGTAAACATGTATATTTTCACATATACTTGTTACACTTGTAGTTGTATACTTGTATACAGAATAGAACTTTCAACTTTGTACAGACTAAATATTTGCAGATATTTGTTTCGGTTTGAACATCTATGCATTACCCTAGTCTGTGCCCACGACAGATGATCAAATCATTGTGTGCGGCTATGTCATACAAAAATATATTTTTTTTATGGAATGCCTGATAGTTAACTTTTATAATGTTAAAAGTGAAAATAAATATTTTAGCCTTGTTACATTCGAAATTCTCGAGATCAGAGTACCTATACAATCCTATAAGTCCATTAACTGTTCATCAGAGCCAATGCTACATCGTTCGCTTCAAACATTTACAGCAAACCTTTTTTATAATGATTATTCTATCATGAGTTCTATCTACTAGTATAGTTCTATCTATCTATCTATTATGAGTTGACAAAATCGTCTGTTGATTAATCCGTTTTGGGTGTATAGTAGAACATCGGTAGCCTGGACAAGGCAGATCTAATACATCTATACCATGACTACCTTTTAAGTTTACGTAAATAATATAATGGCGTAAAAAGGATGATTTAGTTAACACAACCTCTCATCTAGATCAACAGCAGCGCACTAGCCTAGCCTATCTACACAACCTCACATACATATAACACTCTCAGTAGAAAATATTCCGTTGGGAATGTACAAAAAATGACAGAGCGAAACACTCACAAACTCATTGGCGCTAACTAAGTTTAGAATAAGAGTCATTTTCCTGTTCCAGCGAGCGCTGTGCGTCATCGCTGGCATTTGTTGTCTCTCGCCGCGCAACGCCAACTCACGTTGCCATAGCGAATAAAATTGTTTAGCCTTACGTTTTACGGTGAGCGGTTATGTAAGGAATAATTAAATGTAATAAAATATTGACTGTGGGAAGTAATGAAATAAACTGTATTTACTATAAAATAATGCACCTTAATAATAACACTTTTACTTAATAGTAAACGATAAGAATCAAATGACTACTGCAACAGACGAGAGTAAAAAAAACTAATATTCCTAAAAAAAACTATATTTTAAGTTTGCTAAATTTAAGTTCTATATTATAGTATCAGTCATTGCTTTATTATAGAAGCATGTTCCAAGTCCATAGGATAACGGCAAACGTTGAGATTCACTGGAAGAAACAACTTGCCGTGACTATCTAATCCTTCAAAAACGCAATATTCAGAGCCGACTCAAGCCTACCTAGCAACTTTTCTTCAACGGGTTCTTTTTAGAGGTGTCTGCACCGTTTTACATTATACTCATGTTAAACCTAGCATTACATTTAATTTGAATTCACCGTCACTGCCCATACTAGAACGGCTACGAGCTTGCGGAGAACGCTGTGATCGAGTAGCTCACTCATCCATGATCAACATACCCTCGAAATCTTGAAGAGTACAGACAATTATCTCTGCTAGAGATGTAAAGCTACCTCGTACTTTTAGCTGCCTCCAATATTGGCAGCAGTCAATTACGATGCATACGACAATATTAGTTTGCAGGTCGACTTTTTAAAGTATACATCGACAAATGCTCATGATTGTAATATAAAATGTAATAGTTTTCAAAATTACTATACATTAATTTGAAAAATATGATCACATTTCAACGAACGATTATGTCGAAATGTTAATCGATGAGAGATGTAGTAAATATTCTGTTACTATCTAAGCACTAATTCTCGAATTCGTGGCAAGAGTATATTTCATTACGACCGTGGATGTTCGTGGAAAATTTCAAGATCTATAGACGGATTAGGGATTGAACTTTGTGACAAAAACTCGCTACGCGAGGGCTTCAAAATGCACCTCACCACACATTCTGCAATTTATTGTTATATTTCAGCTGTCTCAGCTATGAACACAAAGAAAATGCGAGTATATGTAATGGTGTTCAATAGATTGCCGCCTAATATTATGAAGTTGTTCGCTCATATAAGTCTGCCGACACTTACTACCTTATACCTTACTACCGTTATAGTATACGTCGAAAATACCTGTATATACAGTGACGGATTAACACCATAAATATAATAGTGGATGTCGTATGAGCCGACTAAGGAGAGTTCCGCAATTACATCTCTGCAAAGTGCCTGGGCGACAATATTACTTTAGGCCCCCTATTACACTGCTGTGTGCGCGTCTGGCTACCGCGCACAACGTGGTGATGTCTCTCCGTCTGGGGGACTGTCCAGGGGTTCTCGGACAGTCCCTCCCTTGGCGTTGGCTCGACCAGACCTAGGTCAAGCCGGCCCCGGAGCACATGGCGGTAGAATCGCGAAAGCGCACCCCGCCATGTGACCCGCATGGGCCTAGAGAACTCAGGGGGGTTTTAGTGGGTAGGCCGGTCCTGTCAGACCGGAGAGCCCCACACACGCCCGCGTCTAGCCAGCACGGTGTCACGGTGCAAAAGGTGCATTTCCCCTAAAAAAATAAATAAAAGGCCCCCTATTACACTAGTTCAGGGAATCAAATTGAATAAATATAACTGATTAATTTTACCTCTGCCTAACCTATTTGTGAAAATATGCATATGTTAATTAATAAAGGCTCAAGATTAATTTAATTTATATTTGCGTTCTTATTCAACGTTCTCAATAAGCTCTAAATATTGTTTTTGTCAATAATATAAGAGACAAATATGTTTACAACTAAGTAATAAAACTTCGATACGCTTTACTGATTCTTCATACTTAACTAATAACTAGTCGGCGATAACGACGTCAGCTAATTTGTTAATTACACCCCAAGTCATTTGGGCTACTGTGATATGGTTAAATAAGTAGAAACGACATTAAATTGACGAAAATGAATTTGAAACTTGTATATAATTGTATGTTACTGAATAATGGCCACAAAATAGTTTGTCGATTTGCATAATCATTTTGTACCAATTACAAAAATTTAAGATACAATTTTATATTTAATGCAAAGAATATTGCATATTATTTTAGCGAAGAGATTAAACCAGTATCTTCTGTGTAGGTAAAAACATCTTACTATATGAGTCGCTAAACCTTTGTAGTTACTATGAGTCATGTTAACAGCGCAAATTTTTGTATGGTAACTTTGTACAGCATCCCTAATTGAAATTTAATTAACTAAAATTATTCAATTTTTAGTTATAACATTGATATGATTTGTATAGTTCACTGACTATACGTGAAACTCTTGGCAGAATTTGAAGTGATTATATTACTGCACACCGCGATTTTATAGCTTATTTCGAAAGTTTGAATCTAATCGAATCACTTGTGTTGGTTGCAAATTTGATGCGAATCTCTATATGTAAATATTACATGTGTTTCCTGAGAATTTACTAACTTACTGGTAGGTACTAGTTAGTAGATTAGGTATACACCTAATCGTAAGTAAAGTCGAATTATCATTAGGTAGGTTGCCTATTTGTCAATATACACCTATATTAAAAATAAGAGCCCATCTGGTAACTCAAACGTAGGCTGAAGCAGCACTTTCAGTCGCTATTCCGCCATAACACATTGTCATCATCATCTAGTGTACCTTTTAATTATATTATAAATATATACGTACATATGTGTGGATGTATATAAAATTGTTGTTGGCTAAAAAGTATATTAGTTTAGTACATAGGTAATCTAGTGCTCATCGGCATTAAAAACTCAATCATGTGCTTTCAGACTTCCCAATATTAGTAGCATTCCGTACACACACAAAAAAATTGTAAATAAAGACAACCCTATGTTACTTATTCTGACTTTCAAAAAGTAACGTACAAATCAAAAAATAATCAAATCAATTTTTATCCATACAATATAGGAAAAGTTGCGCTAACCAAACATAGAATCGGAGCATCCTCAGTCTGGCGTCTTACATCTTTTGCTATTACTATGTGACTAAATGAAATTACACCAACCTATTGTAGCAACGCCCGAATTCGAAAGCGTCAATTTCGGTGCGGTGGTGCGATGCCTCAGGTTCGTATTTATTAATCATTCCTATATATCCATTAAATTACTAGTTAATAAAAACTTTATTTCAGTGACTAACTATCAAGATCAATGGCCCGAACGGTGATAAATGTTCAAACCACACACATGGTTTCTTATGTGTAATTTCAGCTACACGTTTTTTTGTTCTAAAACACTTCAGCTTGTAATTAATTAGTAATCCAAGCAGGAACAGTAAAAATGTCACATCACATATTACTGTAAATAGAATAAATGAAAAACATACAGATAATTTTTGTCATTAGCTAGATTGTTATTAAAGTATTTTAAAATGAGTTCTATTTTACTTGCTATGGATTTAAAATTGTATTTATTTTTCAAGTTCAAATTATGGATCTGTTTTAAATAGCGAGTACTGGGAAAAAAACATGATATTGGAAATAAATCGGAGAGTCGTATGATACCTTAAACAACGTCAACATTTTACAAAGTAAACTAACAAAAATTAAAATCTCCATACATTGATTATACTCACATTTAATACGGCATCAATCTAATAATTTTTTTAAGGAAACTCATAGATTTTGAATAGATAGTCCCAAACTAAGTTTAGGTGTCCAGTGTTCTGAGTACAGTGACGGATTTAAAATAGATCGCCTGAGGGTTAATTAATTTTGCTATCTATTCACTGAATCTCGCATTACGAACTTGAAATAAAGAGAGCAGAATATAGTCCTAAAAATCACATATTTATTTGTACAATTAAATATTATTACATTAAAGTATCAATTTATTAAAAAAAACTTCATTTAATAATGTAACTTCTAACTAAAAACAATATTGTCATTTGAATAGATTTGAAAAAAGAATGTGTTTTGAAGTCAGCAGGTACGTGTAATATCAATCTATATCGCCAATTTATAGTCTCGGGATTTTATAGTAATATTTTACCAATACATATTAATTTTCTAAAGTGAGGTTCACATAAAAGGTTGAATATAAATGTACTTTACTCATACGTATGTGCGAGCCAATCGACACTTTTCAAATGTTTAGAACATAATGTCTACAGTAGCGTTAACACATGGTGGCTTTTGCATCGGAAAAGTATTGTTGTATAAGCGTAGTACTTAGATCTTCATACAAACACGTTACATAAATACATGCCTAAAAATGAATTTCTAGCCTTTCATTAAAATGATAATGCCGTTATTCGATAGACCGGCGCCTCCCAATTGCTATTTGTGAATTGATGAGAGTTAAGAGGAGTGGGGCGACTAATCAACGCTAATAAACGCTGATGACGCCGTCTTGAACGTGTGGGAATCGGCAGGGCCAGACTCGCAAGTGTCTATCATCGCTTCAGATGGTGTATTCTATGTAACCAAAGATTTGAACTCGAGATCCGCAATTCGCTGTACAACACATCGAGAATGCGCGACGTTTTGATGAAATGTGAACAGGACGCAGAAATGTATACCATTGTTCCTATTAAAGGGAGTTACAAATTAAAATCGGTCAAATGTAATCTGTAATCTGATTAAACTTGGTTTTTTCCGTCTACCAATGCTTTAGACATTCTATATTCGGTTATATAATATGACTGAATGAATCAAAATGCATGTCGTCTTAAATACCTAATGAGTTTGAGTTTATGAAACTAATGAAAATATAACCTAGCAATCAATAAAGAATCTTCAAAATCGATGCATATTTTACGAATAATCATGTATCACTAATAAATAATCAAATATACGGACCGAATTCAAAAAATATCTCTTTTTTTAAGACGAGTTCATCCCGCCCCATTCAGTGGAGAACAAACTCGGTATCGTGTTAATTTTAATTGGAATAATTTTCAGCTCAATGTATTTCATGCCTAATGGTACAGGCATACAATAGAACACACACACTTTCATGTATAAGGTGTTCGGTGCATATCCTATCGAACCGACACCTGCCCATAATACTTTCCCCATCATGAGTTGTGCGACCTTTAAAAATTCGAAAATGTTAATTAATTATCTAATTCGCATACAATTATTAGGAATTATCAGAAAAAATACTGAAAATTTCTATAGAAATTTCACGTTTTATAATTGTTAATAAAACATGTATATGGCTACGTTAACAAGGTTTGATTCCTTCAGAACTTTACGATAAATGTATACAGTCGAATGTCAAACTTTAGGGGTGACAGCTGTTTTCATAGTGCATTTATAAAACTTAACTTATTGCTGTACAAATAAAATTTAAATGACGAAAAATGTATTCGTAAATATTTGGATCGAGCTCCGGTGCCCGGATTAGGAAGTCAGTGTCAAGATCATGGCGCCCCGATTGCTGCAACATTAAATAAGCCTTTTCATCGTAATATAGTTATAGTGGTAAAGTAAGTATAATAACCTAAGTATATTTAAAGTCATTGTATTCAATAAATTCACTACCCCTGGAACAGTAATATAAACATTGTTGTTTTGCGGTGTTAAGATAAGATGTAAAAACCCAACCAGATGACCCTGGTCTCCCTACAAATGAGAATGCAGTAATTTACTTATCCGAATGAGTGAATCATATACTGATCGGTTAGTCTATTTGCACCAGATTTATTAAAATTTTAGCCAAAGGATTTATTCAACCCGATTTAATGATAATTTTAATTCGAGTCAACTTGAGTTAGTAAAACAAGTTAACACATCACTATACCAGTCCAGTACAGAGATGTGCCAACTCGGAAAAATACAACTCTAACTTGAGTTGAAATTTACGTACTTCGAGTTGAACTCGTGTTAACTAGATAGAGAGTGAACAATTTGTTTGGATTTTACAGATATACTATATTTATAATGTAGATAATATGTAAATATGTATACCATCCATAGTTTATGAAAGTAAATAGGTTCAATTCAATACAATACTAACCTCTAAATCTGCAATGACGTGCCGGTCACAATAGCATGAAGATAGTAACAAACGATTAGCAAACTTCGCGCTGTGTCAGTATCATAGAGTATGTATTCAAATGTTAGCCAAAGGATTTATTTAATTCGATTTAATGATAATCCTAATTCGAGTCAACTTGAGTTAGTAAATCACGTTAACACATCACTACTCGATCATCATAATTCAATCATCATAATTCGATCCGTAATATCATAGTTATATGAAAGAAATGTCAAAATTTCCCATAAGTTAGTCCCACTAAACTTCCATGGAAATTTACAAAATTAATTTTGAACATTTTAAATACAACATGTTCAAATGATTATGTTCACATGGCGGAAGTTTCGTCTTGATAGGGTATAACTTTTTTTATTATGCAGACATAGAAAGATATTTTTTACTATTCTATTTATGTTTGTATTGAGAATGTACATAAATATGAACCTCACCTATCTGATTTATGTACAGATATAATCATCAAAAGTCGACCAAAAATAACTCTCGAATAGAGTTTCAATAAGCTGACTCTCAAATAACGCAATTAGTCATTTTGTAGAAATCAATAGAAAAATGACGTCTGTGAAAATATTTGTTTGAAGTACTAGTAGCAACTTTTTATTAAGCAACATTCATGTATATTACTTTCTTTGGTTTTTTTTTGGAAACTTTGCATTTGTTTCCCGAGTTATTCATTGCCTCGTGATCAAGTACGTCACTACCATTAGTAGCGTATATTTATACGAGTATCTTAGGTTCTATGGATGGTGTAAGAAACGACTAAAGTTGCTTATGCAATTATACGTAAAGAAATGGAAAACACACTACACAATCCCTGCTTGTTATGCAAGGATCCTCGAGACTCCTGCAGTGGGGCATACAACGCGAGTTGCTGTATCACAGCTGTGCTGGTAGTGTTTGTGGTACAATAATAACCAAAACCACTATATTTTTGTTCTATCTTCTAATTAAATTATAGAAGGAGGCTCAATATTAGGCTTATTTGTTTAGATACCTCCATTTCACCTACTTCTGGCGCAAAACAGTAGGGTTCACATTTCTGGGTAACTAGACTAGAAATTTTGCGTTTTTTGGCGAATGGTACTCGGCACTCATTGGTTATGTCGCTGGTTCGAGTCCCGCCCAAGTCGAAATTTTTCTTTCGTTACTTATTTTGACATCTTATATCTGAAGTTGGCAACGTATACTGTGATTATTATTGAAATTGCAGATTTGCAATGATTCTCACAGAAACCAGACGAGTGTATCCACTTTCCACTGTAGTCTGTTTGTTTCTTAATATTAGCTTCTGTTATCGCAAATATCTCTTTTATATATGTAAACTCCCCAATTCTATACTCCTTTATACAAGTAAATCTCACCCCCTTTTATAGAAGTAAATTTAGGTATTCGTGGTATAGGAATAACCATTTCTTGCAATATTACTATATCTTTTGAAATGAAAAGATTTATGATTATTGAATGAACATACATATTTAATCTAGGTTCCTAATTTGTATTATACTGTACATATATTCATCACTAATATTCTATCTGTAGATTTATTTCCGTTATATCACATGTTTTCTCTGACGTTTTCCTACAGGAAAAATATAGTTTCCCGGCTCAAGAACTAACTCTGTCCCAAATTACGTCAGTATCGCTTCAGTCCATTTATTTCGGATTTTCTTTCCGAGAAGGGATTTTCCCCATGATAAAATAAAGGACATATATTGTTCTCCAGGTCTCAAAGTATCACCATAAATTTAATTTGATAATAAATAAATAAATAAATTCTGACGGGAAAATGTAAAATATATACATACATATACTCACGCCACTTTCCCACGCGACCTACATTAATACTTTACTTTTATTCTTAAAAAAACGGACAATGTTAATTTGGTAATTAAAATATCAGTAAAGATTCTCATTTTAGGCAAGTGTTGCCCACTACCGGCAATATAATAAGCGTCCCGCGAAGTAAACATCTCCATATTTCGATCTCTATACTTCTCTCAGCACACTGGCCCAGGATTGTTTGGTTCGGACCGCCATCAGGTAGCTTTACACCCCATAAAAAACAGGCATATATAAAACACCAAATAGCATTTTAGTTATCATTAAAAATATATATTAAAAAACTATGAATGAGAAATACTATTAGTATATAAGTGCTCACAGATTGGATTATTTAAATTTCAACTCCTAAGTTGCCTTCTAAGGGGCTAGCAAAGATTTGACTCAGAGAATCTATGAACCATAAGTTCAAACATAATCAATCTGGCAAGCGAGCTTACATGAAATTCTTTTGTCAAATTTGTTATTTTTTTTTTTACCAATAAAAAAACAAAGAAGACTAGTCCAGGCCTCCTAATCACATTAATTGATTTTTCGTGGAAATATCCTATTTATTAATTTTTTTTTACTTATGGAGAAATTCTTGACATTCATCATATTTTGAAGTAGTACGTGATAATAAGGCTGAAGGTAAAAAGAAGCTAGATTTTAAACACCTCAACAATTAATTATCTAGGTAACTTATTATAATTATTTATCAGCACATTAACTACGCGAGGTTAGAAACCCTGCCACCAATACAACCAAGCACAAAAAGTCTTCATAGGGAATCAAACTCTGCACCCTTCGATAATCACTCACTGAGCTCAATATTGAAACCACTATGTCGGTACCTTTTTTTTTTTACTACCCACTAAAAACCTCAGGGATGGCCTTCCTCAGGCATGTAGGGAGCCCCCGGGAACACAAAGGCCACTTCCGGGAACCCCCAGCCTCCGCTCCCCTCTCTAGAGGGGAGCCCTCCTCGGGGGAGGCTACCACCTCCCCCGGTCCCCTCCACCGACGACGCCCCCCGGCCACGGAAGGGGCGTGGTCCATCCCGGGTCGCCGTAGCGGTCGCGACTTCCTCGCGCCCGCCGGCGACCCGCAGCGGCGCCGCAGCTGTGCTACTGAGCCCGGCGCCGCCTCCTTCGAGCGGGATCGGCCATCTCCCGACCCCGCTCGGCTGCCTCCTTCTGGAGCATTACTGCTTCACAGAAGGAGGCCACAGCCCTCCAACCTCCCTCGTCCGCAGCATTGCCGCAATCAATGCCGGCGGAGACAGATCTCGCCCGATCTCTGCGACCAAGACTCGGCGCTCGGAGGCCCACGCGGGGCACTCCGCCAGCGTGTGCTGGGCTGAGTCAAGGTCGGATGCGCAGTGGTGGCAATGTGTCGATCCCTCCTGTCCTATTCGACACAGATACTCACCGAAGCAGCCGTGCCCGGTGAGTATCTGAGTCAATCGGTAGGTGACCTCCTCCTTCCCTTGGAGCCAAGCTTCGAGGTGCGGGAGTACGGCACCGACGGCCCGCTGGCGTGCGCAGATCCGTAATTCGAGCTGCGCACGCCAGGCCGCCACAATCCGTCAGTGCCACTCCCGCTTAGGCACTTCGTGCGCGGGTTCCAGGGCGCTCCCCCCATCATCGCTCCCCCGGTCGACACGCCGCGACGCATACGTCGCCGCGTACATGTCGGCCAGGATGTCGAATGGGGGGGAGCGTCCCAGCACCGTCGCCGCCTCGTACGAGATTGTACGGTAGCCTCGTACGATCCGTATGGCCATTATCCGCTGCAGGCTCCGTAGCAGAGCTCTGCAGCGGGGGGACCTCGCGCAGTCTTGCGACCACACGGGAGCCCCATACATGGCCACGGATCGCACGACGCCCTCGTACAACTATGTCGGTACCTACTCTAAGTAACATTTATCGTTAGACCAAGGAATCAAATTTGATTCGTCCTTTTAAGGCAAACGGCAATACTTCAAACTTCAGTGAGACAACCTACTAGTATCAATAACATAACGATACAACAAAACTATAATTGGAAGAAGAAGATTGGAGGAAGAAGTTGGAATTTATTACTGTTTCAGTTCTATTAGATAAGACTTTACCTACTAGTATATTATATATGCTGCACCCTTTCCCCCTGATATGTGTTTAATGGTAGATTAAGGATGTTTACCATTATCTCTCTATACGGTATTTCTGCAAGGTACATACATGCATGAATACATACATCCCTAGGAAGGCGATTTTTATAGCTGTATATTGAAAATAAGCAGAATGCCTTTATGTGTGAGTGATGACTTTCTCCTATCAAGTAGTTAGGTATCAGCTATCAGGTAAGTAAGGTTCCCAGCAAATCTGCAACATCTACAAGTACCAAGGTTGCCAATTTATACGTAAATAATGTCACTCTCTTTGTTTAAATCGAAACATAACACTAATGTTTCGTGGTAGAAATAGCCAAGGCGGAGGTACCCAAGTAAACAAGCCTGGTAAATAGATTCCCTCTGGTATTTAAGAAGTTATCTCCTTTCACTCTACTGCGACAATTTATGATGCGGTGGACAAGAAACTAAGCGAGAATTTCGCAAAAGGAAGGAATACGCTGGCATATGATCACGAGTCACATACCCCCACCGAGCGGTAACGGTATTTAAAACTTAATAGTTGTAACATAGAGTGCTATGTTACAACAATTAAGTCTTAATCAACCACGCTGGATTAATGTTGGTCCACTTCCCATACACCTTTAGATTTTTGGCAGCTTTATGCAAGTTGCTTTGCGGTGTTTCCTTCACTGCAAAGCGAATACGCACGATAAGCGAATAAGACATAATAGATACATAATAAGGTCTACACCAAACGTCACCAGAAGAAGGCCAGTGTCAGGACAACATCGCCACCGACTTACTTTCGACTTTTTTCTTGTTGTCATAGCGTTTACCATATTTTATGCATAGGTAATGTTGTTATTGTGCCAATAAAGCTTTTGAATTTTTGAAAGCATCTCAATAGACATTAATAACAAATATATAAAATTCTGTCGAAAAAAAAATATATATATATAAATTTAAGATTCTAGAGTAATCAGAAGTTTTACTGTAAAATATAAATAAATAGTTTTTACAAATATAAATAAGAAAAAACGCATAACAAAATATTCGATTTGGGCAGGACATTGACAGCGCTTGTTCAACAAAGAGTTCGAGTCTTCAGTCTAAAATTTGTTTGTTTTTCAAAGTTCAAAGTGTTTTATAAGACTTCTTATAAACATTACAAGCACTTTTATAAATACACTTAGTCACAAACCTGAAACTCGCACCTGAATTACGCAATACTTACAAAAGGAAAGAAATATAAATAAAAGTTGACGTTTGTAAGTTACAAATAATCAGGGATTGAGGTGACGTCATTTGACGACGATGTACGTACGTTTTCTTTTCACTTTTTCCCAGTTGAATGCTGGATTCTAAGGTTTCTATTTTCATAATTTCCTTGCATTATTCGTGCTAAACAGTGTCTGTCCCTTGACGTGACGTCATTTTGACCACGAAGTACGTTACGTTTACTTTTCACTTTTTTCCAGTTGAATGCTGGATTCTAAGGTTTCTATTTTCATAATTTCCTTGCATTATTCGTGCTAAACAGTGTCTGTCCCTATAATATCTATGGTAATGGTAAGATATGGAAAATTCGAAATGTAAGTCATTTTTAACTAATGATCAGTCATTGCGACGTTAATACAAGGATCTGTGTTGATTAATTATTTGACTCTCATTGAAAGCTATATGACAGACTGAGTCATAAGTACATTACTTAGATGTAGCTAATTCAAGGGGAGGATATTATGATATGGTTATTACTTTTATAGCATTTCCCCTTAAAATAATGTTTAATACCAAATAAATGATGAAAAGCCTTTTTAATCACTGTTTTCGTGTTTCAAATTAGATAACATCAACATAAAATTGTTTGCAAATTCTAACAATAAGGAAATTAATTTAAATTTTAGTAATTGTTCCAATTTTAATGTACATTACAATTCATTGAACGTCCCTTTTTCTGAACGAAATGTTTATTTTCGTTTAACTCTTTCCTTTTTTCGAAGTCATGGATAAAGTATGGTATGCAACTCTTGAATAAAATGACTTATTTCGAGAGTCCTGAATCACTCGCGTCTCTGAGGATTCTAGCGCTTTAATCGGCATGAATCTTTCACTTCGGCCTTGATTTAATCTTTTACTCGTGATTCATCTATGGTCGTCGTTTTAAATCCCTCCTTTATTCACTAGTTGCATAATGTACTATTTGTATGTTTTTACAAATTTCAACTATGTTAGCTATGAAAAAATGCAGATTTTAATTCACTATTAATAAAAATGCATAACAAACCTATTCGAAAATGCTTAAAAAATTAGCAAAAAGAAATGCCAAGTTACAATTAAACCCTAATATTATTAATGTCATAAACGTGATCGTGTCTATCACGTTAATGTATCTGTTATGTTTTTACGTAAAAAAAAACGACCCGATCTTAATTTTTTTTTTATTTAAAATGTTCGAAACCTGCGAAAAGATAGATACTAGACAGGAAAATATATAGCCGGGGGAACATATCTCTTTCTTAGGGGGGAATCTGACATAACACGGGCGAAAATCTACTCAATAAATATTTCAAAATTGGATGTAAATAAAGTCTATTTTATATTAGCAAGTCCAGAACTTGATATACATATATAATATATTTGATATTTGTTCTGGTTGGTTAAGAACTGTATTAAAGTTATATAGTTAAGACAGTTTGGTGTAGACGCAGACGTAGGATCTAGTCTTACCGAATTACTTACCCAGTTGTATTCTTGCGCTTTACGTGATACATTGGGTTAATAAGTTGGGTATCACTGAAAAATATATTTTCACTTCCTCCTCAAACATAATTGTAATAGATTACCGAATCAAATGTACATGAATTTGAAATATTTTTTAAATATATAGTAAATCTGCAAAACTGAAAAGAACATTATGTTATGGTACCTACCCAGTCATTTTACTACCTATCTTTCACTTCAAACATCAATGGGATCACCTTTTTTTTTAAGACTGAAATAGGTTCGGTTGTGGTACTTAAGCAAAGAACCGAAGTATAAAGACTTCTTCCGCTAAAATTTAATTGGTCATCTGGTTAGCAACACTTACTTACGGTCCATGTAATCAACTACATATACATATATAATCAAAGCAGCTTGCGACTAGAGCTATTTGTACGTCGCTGCTCCAAATCAAATGCCATTACTACAAGACTACCAACTCAGCATTCTATAAAGGAATTGTTCACTTCCGATTCGTTGTGACGTCACCGGATAACGAGACTCACTCACTTGGGTTGTTTAATTACACTAATAAGCATTTAACCCTATATGTTCACAATACTATCTATCATCAATTCACAATATTTTCCTCTTAGCACGCTTGCTAATGACAGCTTTCTATATATTGATTTGTAAAGGGAATTGTGCAATCTTACGGATGAATTTTATTATTACCTGAGTTATTTGCGAGTATTGTCGATGTATTATGCAGATTACAGCCAGTGTAGCGCCTAGTAGTGTCAGCTTTTGATGAACAAAAGTAAGCCTTGGTAATAATTTCTGCTATGTTACTTATTTCTCTTACCTATTACTGATCTGATTCAGCTTGAAGAGTAAGACTGGGCCAATGAACATGGGTTCCGGGACTGGGTTAATTAACATAGTGAGTGCAGTCTTTGTGGGGTTGCAAAATGGCATGTTTGTATCTGCCGATCGAATCTGAAGGACTATAATATACAAATGAAACTGCACCTATATCATACTAAATTGCATACGTCATTATATTTACTGAAAATTGTTACAATATTACCCAAAGGAAGAAGTTTTATTTGCGTATAACTACAGTAGCAAGTTATTATTATTCTGTGATTTTCAACTTCCGTGATGGGCGGCGTGTATGGGCGACACGCTACATTAGTGTTTTCGCTACGACCACTAACAAATAAGGCGAGCTAATCTGATAATCAAGATTTTTACAAAGAAAATATAAATAATAATGAATTTTTCAAACATTCGATAACTTGTATAAAAATAAATAATTTTTGACAGGTTTTTTCATTATTGTACATTGACAAACAAGCAGACTGACCACCTGATAGTAAGTAGTTATTACAGTCGCCTATATTATATGTGGATCCTTCTTTTTATTTGAGGAGGGGAAATGCGACCTTATGCACCATGACACCGCGCTGGAAGGCGGCCGTGTGTGGGGCTCTCCGGTCATAGAGGACCTGCCTACCCACTAAAAATTATATGTGTGGAGCCTGTGCGAATCATAGCAAATCTGCAACAGGAAGCAGTGTGTATTGCCAACCTGTGCCAATGTCAGGGTACCCAATAATTCTGACTACCCATCGTACCTTTGAAACCGGAGCACAGTATTGTGAACATTACTGTTTAGCGGCAGAAATAAGTAAGAAGGTGCCCAACTAAAGAACCGTATTGTAGAGTCTTCGGCGTAGCTTTTGTTCATTATAGTAAATCGCTATACTAGTTTTATTCTCTTATATGTGGAGTGCGAACCTTAATGTAATGCCTGCACGGCCCTACAAGTTACATTGCACTCTTTCAAAATATACAGCACCTGTCTCTGGCTTTTCATCTATTTTTTGTTTTACATTTTTATTCAAACTTTTATTGAATTTAAATTCTAATTAAAACAAAACATCCATATTACTTCTCATTATGTAAGCCAAAATACAATCACATCTATATCATAAGTTTTTTTCCCCCTCTGGAGAAGGAGACGCTGAGAATCCTCATGGACGATGATTATGTCCAACTCCAGACAGATTCATGCGACCCGACCAGAATGACCTGCCGACTGAACTCAGCCTGAGCCTTGGTCATAAAGGCCCTACGGCTTGGATGGGATATATAAATCGTGTATATATAAGTCGTGAAAAAGGGAATATATAACCTCTAAAACCTTGACCGCTGCCCGTTATTTCACCACGTGCTGGTCTTGAAACGGATTCGGATTAAGTCCGACCCTCACTCCTGTCATATGTAATTTGAAACCAGTACAGTACACGTCCAAAATAGTCAATTTCAGATATATATTTAATTAAATAATTTGCAAAAAGCGACTGTGTTTCTAAACTTTAAGAAGGCCTTGACTTAATGTTTGTGACATTTATTGTTAAAATATTTAGTGTAAGTTTTTATTGTATTCAAATGTATAATAATATAAACAGTAAGCAACACGTCATACCGTACATTTATTCACGATAATAGCTTTTATTACGTAGGAAATAGAGGCGATCATAAGTTAATATGTATAGTCTAACTTGCAGCCGTGTGTACATTATTTCTCCTCAGAATGGTACACTCTAGTTTTTTTATGCGAAGACCTGGTGTCTGTGATACATGAATACTTGTTTCATAATCATCATAAGCTCACCCCGACGACTCGTAGATAGCTTCTGACCAGTAAAATGTAACCCCTGATAATAAAATACATAATGAGCGACTTATTACTAAAAAATAATAACAATAACATACAATTTTCATCGCATCTTTGCGTGTGTATGTGTGCATATGTATGTGTGACTGTATAAGCTGAATGGTTAGTGCAATTTGTGATTATGTTATTATTAGCACAATCATTATATAATATTATTATGAATGTATTAATATTATGAATAAAGTAACAGGTTTCCTGAAAACATTTCTTTTTATCATCCAAATGAATCAATTATAGCTATTAAGTTGTAATTAAACTCTCCCAGAAGATTAATACGTTCATTGAATATTCGAATTGTTTAACTCAGCTATTATTTACTAGTAAGGTAAGTAAATCGAGGTCAAGTAATTTCAATTTTTCGTCGTTCACGCATTAATGTGAGTGGCTACTGACACGTGATAACGTCTCCCATTTCAGCCGGCGGGCGCCACCGGCGACCTATAACCGAGCGGCTGAAAACCGCCGACGTTGCAATTACTTGCATAGCACATGCCATAGACGTACAATTTAATAGAGTGGTATAAATATAAAATAATTATACGTAGAGTTTTAGGGGCAGATAAATTTAATTTAATTTAGTTTTTATCTAGTCTAAACATTTAATTACAAACCTAATTATTATATAACTATAAATAGGTGCAGACACCGACAAGTTTCTAAAATTTAAGAAAGTGGAAGTATAAATAAAGTAAGACTATAAACGACAATACAGAATATGCTTCGCCAGCTTCTGTGACTCAATCGTGTATCTATGGCGCTATAATAAATCTACGCAACTGCTCAAGTATAATAGGTACAAAATAATAATCAATGTTTTCAATACTAATATGAATACTGAACTACGCAATACTGAAAATCCTATTTAATTAATATTTGTAAATCAAATTTCGGCAGTTAACGGCCAAAGAATTTTAAGTTAATGAATTGCAATGTGAATGCAATAACGCTCACATAGTTCATTATAGACAAATATTTAAACTAGTTCACTATTACTAGTCTATTCCATGACAATTCAAAATTGAAAACAAATTATCACTAGGTCCAACTTTATTAACAGCTAAATCGACTCAGATATATTTTTTAATTAACTCAATTATGGAGAAGAGAATAAAAACCCAAAGCTTTTCACAGAACAATATATATATATAGTTCAGATATTAAAAGTTTGGACTTACAGTTTCGTCATATAGATAAATAGAAAAATAGCATTTTTCACTATGTTAAGTTACATCAGATACAAACAGCAATAAAGGTTACTTATTGGGGTAGGTGAATTGAATTATATTTTATTTAGTATTGCGATAATTTATTTGTATCATATTGTCAATCTGCTGCAAAATGGCCTCCCAAAAGGATCTCCATATCGATCGGTCCATCTCCGCTAGTGCCCAGTGCATTCTTGAAATATTAACTATAACTAAAGCTTCAGCTTGTTCAGCATGTTCAGGCTTATCAATGCTTCGTTTCCCGGCATATGCCTACCACTTGAGACTTTTCTCCCGCCAACGGCCGTCAACGTCTGTCTTGAGATCAATGTGCCCTGTCTACAACTACAATTCTTCGCAAAGGTTCGCAATTCTTCGGGTTATTTCGGTGAACCTGGTTTTTCTGCGGATTTCATCAATTCCAAATCGATCACATAAAGAAACTACAAACTATCAAAGCCTTACGGCACGGAATTCTATGAAAACATACTCGTTCAGGAACGTGTAGTGTAGAGCCTCCAACCATCCCAACAGTGCGTGAATATGGGAATTCGATACATTTCGGTTTGTCCATGTTCATTTTAAAATACATTATTTAGGAATCTACAAAGATCTTCGAGTATGATGCCCAAGTCTTTTATTGTGGCAGCTTCCATATCATCACTTAAATAAAACTGCGTCATCTACTCATCATTATTTATGTTATTGCACACTCCTCTCTAGTCGAATATGCAATAGTCTTTCTTATTCTCTGTCTTATTTCTCATTGTTTTGAATATTGGTCCTAAAAGCAGTCTGACATATTTAAAAGCTTAATATTTACAAGCAAGTGCTTACTATGAAATCCACAGAATATCATCACCTCCCACAAGAATCACAGTGTATGTGGCCAACATGTGACTTAACATATAATATCAGGATACCCAATAATTATATTACGTAGATAGGTTAATCTCTTCGGTCTATTGTATTTGGTTTACCTGAGTCTTTTCGGAAAACAGTTTGTTCAAGAGACTGGAAGTTGTCAAACCTGCGCGCGAGATGATTGGTTATGATTTTCGAGAGCAGTTTGTAAACATATCTCAAAAGCGTTCTTCAACTAGTTTCTGTCACCTTTGTTAAATAATAACGCCACCATCAACGTGACCGCATTTTAAGAATTTTGCTTTCCATTATGACGTAGTTAGACAGTTACTAAAGTTTCCCCCTGGGTTGGCAGTGCATCCACTTTCAAAAGTTCGGGTGTAATTTCGTCATCGCCTTTTTGTTACTCTTCAGTCTCTTGTCTAATCATTGGTGATGCTAAAATTAATAATTGGTTGTAGTTCTTTAAATTAAAATGTAGAACTTCATCAACATATTATTTCAGTGCTATACGTCTACTGCCAGTAATGAAGTTACGAAGAAGAGTCATAAAGATGCTGCAAGTCAATGTTAAATAAAAAAATACTTTCACTTTCTCGTAGTATCATTCACGTTCGTTTCGATATAATGAATCGAATAGTAATATATTTAAATGACTCCATTTTATGAATCATTTCCATACTATATCGTTTTAAGATTTGTATTACGTGATTATAACTTTGGCTTCAGAAACTTAACGCTAGAGCGCTGTTCTCACCGATTCGTAAAAAAATCAATTTCGAATTATATTTCTATAGTCTCACAGTCGATTAAAACATAGGAAATGTCATCCTTTTTAAAAGCAGCATCGCATGACTTTAATCCAGTTGGTATATAATTTTACATTTCTTTATAATACATTTTCATTTAAGGGATATGCTCGATAGCGTGTTGGTACGCTATATCAACGTTTAATTCGGTCTTGCAACGTTTGACAGCGCAGAACAATCATGGCCGTGCTAAGATCTGCAGGCTATCTCAAACCTATGACCGGGTACAATCCGGCCCACCAGCGACCACCGAATCCGAATAGGAAATAATAAAAGTTACCAAAGAAAAACGCCTAGATCAGTGTCGCGATGTACAGTCAGTCAAGTTTTTCATTGCTACTATAACCGCCGTGTATAAGAGCTGTCTCCAAATCATTAAGTAGATAGGAGTAAACGTGTTGTATATAATAAGGTTTCAGTTAGTTAATGTTAAATTTATATAGACTTTTTCATGTTTACAAACCTATAATTCAATTAATAATTTTATTTTGTATTGTGTGTTGTTCAATAATTGAATAAGAATACAACTAAATCTACTATATAAAAATAAGTCGGGTTTTCCTTCCTGACGCTATAACTCCAGAACGCACGAACCGATTTCCACGGTTTTGCATTCGTTGGAAAGGTCTCGGTCCGTGAGGTTTATAGCAAAGAAAATTCAGGAAAAGTTTCAATGGAAAAGCGGCAAAATCTTTTTTCCCATACAGTGAGACAACATGACATTTGAGACATTTGACAGGACAACGTCAACGGGTCAGCTAGTTGATATATAAAGTTATTAGTCTGACTCCCTTGATATCTTGTCTGTCCAAATTTTCTCCCATAGAAAAACTTTTGCCCATCTCTAGCCCAAACATCACTTTATCGTAATGAATTAACTGGGCTACGAAACATTACAAGAAATTTTCATAACAACTTTCTATTTTTATGAGTTGGAGATAAGTCCGGTCCTATACAGTTGCAGATGTATAGAGAGTTCGGAAACTTTGTTAAAAGAATATTGTTTTCTGTAAACTGAAACATCTCGCAATAAAGGAAACGAACCCCTAGCGGATCAAAATGTTTTTTATGTACACGGTGGCAGGAACTACCTTTATTTACCTTATTACCAGTAACTACTGTTAAACAATACTTAATGCTTGAATTTTTAATTAACATCACATAATTAATTTAATATAAAATTAACAATTATTACAGTTATAATTATTAATCACCGTTTTACATTTAAATCAGTTAATTTCGATACATGTATATATTGTATAATATGTCGAGCTATCATTCTTATCTCATTATGTTCATAAACTCATAATAAACCTGGCTTATTAACGTATATTTTGTCGTATTCTAACATAAGACAAACTTCATAAAAATAAATGAGACACATCACTAAAACATAAAACCTTTTAAAAATGTCATACAATTTTCAATAAAAAAAAACCGACTGATTTTTGAAGTACTTTAAAGGGCCACTTTCAACTCCATCAAAATTTTTCGGTGCAGAAATTTACGGAAATCACCGTTCATTTGTGTATGTTGTCTCCAACTCACTAAAACGATTGATCTGATACTGCGCTGTACAGTGAATATGTATATGTAACTTTTTTATTTTTGACTAGTAACTAAGCAACAGACAGATAAGATAATACTTATTATAACCAAGAGAAAGTAATTTTGACTTAAGTTTGAAAGTTATCTTCACTGATGAATCCTTTGTTAGAAAAATGAATAACTGGGTTCGACTTTTACCTAAATCTAAATGCAAAAAAAACTACTTAATTAAATCAAAAATATTTATTATTAAATCAGGCGACTTTAGTGAGTTGTGTTGTTCTGTATTAGTGAAATATATCAAATTTAATGCATCAATGCATAATGCATCTTGAGCGGTTATTTCAGCCCGTAATTGTGAGTCCACAGCCCCTCCAGTTCAGAGCCACAGCCGCAAAGCGATCGCGCTGTTCTCGTTCTGTTTGAATTTGAGTCATCTCAATCTCCAGCATGCATCACGTATGCTGTATTTCTAACGCAAAACGCTGACCAACCACCGATGGATTAAAAGAATAAGACTACACGCACTAGTACTACCGACCATATAAGCTCTAGATTTCACCCTAACAAAAATAAATAATAAAATATATACATGAATTATTTTCAATAAATTATTTAAACAATTTTGTGAACAATAAATAAAAGGTAAGACATTTTCTTTGCACTTTATAATTTAAAATAAAAATACAACTTTAAGATTCATCTTGATAAGCATTATGTTAATATAAAAAATAATAATAGAAGGGAGTAAAATTATATACTGTGACGAAGCCGCTTTCTTTAATCCGAAGTTTTGCGCAGGATTTATATTATTTAACTAAAGAAACGCACCTATTACAAAATCGATTTTTTTAGAGCATTGTACAGGTGTAGAACTCCTTACAGGCAAGTTCATTTATTAGAAAAAAAATTATAAGTATGGCGAAATTGGAAATAATATCTGTCGCCCTCGCGATTTGCCCATTTGGTTCTTAGAATTTAGGCAAACGGCTGAGTTTAGTCGATAGGTTATGCCGGCCGTCTGGAATGGAGTAATCACCGTAGCACTTTTCGCTGCGGCGGTGTCCGGGGCACGTTTCGTGCTCTTTGTAAGGATTCTCAGTCTCTATCTCCTGAGAGAAAGAAAAAGGAATTAATATTTAAGAATATAAAAGTGAATGTACTTAATTAGAATAGCATCACCTATGGGTGCATAATGGGTGCAAAGCATAATTGCGCTAATTTTAAAGTATTTTAATGATTTGAAAAATATTTGCAATTTTAAATTCAAAACTACGAAAAAAAGAAGAACAAATTCATAGTTAAATATATAATTATTATATTACTTCCTCTTGTTACTGTTGCTACATTTTATTCCTTTTTGTTTTTTTTTTCTTCATTTAACTTAAGTTTATAATGTTTCCATGGATAAATAACATGCGCACCAATGGAGTATATCGACACTTATAAATTTATGAGAGATCAGCTGTATTATCCGGCCTTATAATGAAGTGCTTTTTCTACTGTTGAAGGCAATATTGAGCGTATTTAATGTCTCTAAATAAAGGGTGTATGATGTTTTTTTTTATTTATGACATCAACCTGACAGCTGATAACTTATATACGTCCTCACCGAGGGACACGAACATGCTGACCCAGTGTGAATTTGTCCACTTTGAGTTTCTTATAAGTTAATATTTTAAATGTAAATTTTCATACCAGATTTATTTAAATCAAATCAATAGTCTAACGTAGTGTAGCAAGATATATATTATATAGTTCTTAAATACATATTTTATACAAATATAATAAGATTTTTACCATCTTGTCAATTTAATTGACAATAATTGAAACAGTTATTTTAATCATATTCAAAAATTGCTCCGCGCTCTCTCATTAACCTGAGTTTATACTATCATGTATATATATATATATATATAATATATATATATATATAACCAGTATGATTTCCGATTCGTGTAGATTTGATTTAAACTGTAAAAATTAGAATTTTCTGCCTCGAGAAAGTATTAACTTGTTCTGTACGTCCCAGCATTAATACACTCAGATTTAACACTTGTCCCTTCCAACCCGAGAAAGTCGTAAAAA
Source organism: Scirpophaga incertulas (assembly GCA_036419045.1). Classification (NCBI taxonomy): domain Eukaryota; kingdom Metazoa; phylum Arthropoda; class Insecta; order Lepidoptera; family Crambidae; genus Scirpophaga; species Scirpophaga incertulas. Next base: position 10,851,897 of record CM071643.1, read on the forward strand.
CAGATTAATACACGAAAGTGTAAGTACTTTCGTGAAAATTATAAGTAAATAGGTTTTAAAGGGTTAGCAACGCATTTGTGATGCCACTGGGATTGCACGCTTCTACATATAAGCTGTGGTGACTACTTACCATGAGGCAGGACGTAAGTTACTATAGTTGTATAAAAAAACACATTATTTAGTCATGTAATTTAGAATTCAATTCCTTTAATTTAACAATAATAAACTATACACATTTTTTGTTACTAAAAACCGTTACGAAGAGATACAAACAAGAGTACACATAAATGAAGAATCTTAAGATTTTTTGTATTAGAATTATTACCTATGTAAAAAGTCTAATCAGAGTTACCCACCCAATATCAAACCGTTTCTCTTAAGTATTATAATTATTATACGGCTTTATAAGGAAGGATAAATTGCGAAATAGCGTGATAAGAGAAATGTGCGATGTAAAAGAAGTTGTAGTGACAAAAATTGAAAAGAGAATGCTTAGATGACCAGTAAAATGGGCTTGTTGGTATGAGACGAACTAGGCGAACATACTTGGACCGAAAGGTAATACCGAAGGAAGGCCAGTATGTATGTGATCTCTGCCTACTCCGAAGGGAAAGAGGCGAGAATACATATATATGTGTTAGTATGTATGTATATTTATTTATAATTTTATATTTCAATATTTCTTCTTGGGTGTAAGATTTTTCTAACAAATTGCCTTCATTCTTTTTCACTCGCACTTCAATGACTAATGCGGCACGATCGATACAAGGTTACTGACAATACTAAGCACTTGGAATCACAGGATTTTGTCTATGACTAGGGTTCAAAACTTCTGTGCGGTTGAAACTGATGAACCCTGCGCGTGGTCAATCCAACCCCACAATGACACCACGTGTGCTTTGACATCACTAAGTATCGACTCTCTAATAGGATTCCATACGCATGCGTAGAAATAAAAGTCAGACGCAAGGCCAATAATTCGTCATTCAGTATAGGCGTTTTCAGACCAAACGTTTAATACAAACGTCACATTCAAACTGACTACCACCAAAAATTGGGAAACCTTCTCATAAACACGCAAGATATTCTAAAGATCAATATTTCTATATCCTTCGTTAAAATATTAAAATTACAATAATCATTCACTTAACTGCATGGTATAGATAGTTCAGAACTATGAAATGCCTATCGAAGTGATAAGAACAGCTGCATAAATCAGACATAAGATATGTATATGTATATAATGTATGTATGCGTGTGTTTATATATGTGTATATATTGTATATGTATGTGTATTTATATATGCGTTGCTAATATTCTAACTTTATTTGCATAGGTATAATTGTTTATTTGTCACGTTAATAAATAATGTCTTTTAATATTATTTCTTCTCTGTAATCGTACACCGCCTACAATGGTTCTCACATTTTACAGGTTGACTGGTAGAGAATGCCTCAGGCATTAAGTCCGCCTTTTGTACATCTGATTCATGTTGTGCGATAAAGATTAAATAAATAAATAAATAAATAAGAAAAAGAAAAAAACCGGCTAAATGGTACACGGGTTTTTATTTTAAAATCGTACACGAAGACCTTTCAAACATTTTTTTTGTTTTATATTGTACCTATATTGACAAAGAAGCAGACTGCCTATCAATTGTCAAATGTTGTGATAGTACAGTTCCAAAGAGAATTGCGACATATTTGTAAGTCCTACAAAAACCACACTACGTTTTCAATTTGTGATATAAGTTGTAAAGTCACGGTGCCTAGAAATTTTACTACCTATCTTACCCTGCACAACAAAACACACCAATATCGTATTGGTGTGTTTCGTTGTGCAAGATGCTGTTTTGTGGCAAGTATAGGTAGGACGGAGGTACCCCAGAGACGACCCTGATTAAATCTCTCTCTGGTTGATGTATATATACTATTGCCTAGTATTTACTGAAGGAATATCATTGTTTTCGAAACATAATATTGTTTGGTTAAACTTGAGAATAGATGAGGTATACTGAATCATTAAGTCGTCTAGTGCTGGTATTTTTGTCTATTTTTATACTACCGTTAAGTATCACTGATTTACTGTATTCCGCCTATAAGGATAAAACTCAAAGTGATAACACTGGTATAGTGACTATATTATAGTCGTATCACTAGTTTACTTACGAGCCGTATAAGAGTTATCTGCCGGTAAACATGTAAAGCCAAAGGCTGTGTGGAGTTCCCTTGGCACATACCATCGCTTAAGAAAAAGGCCACGCGCTTCTCTGTCATATATAAAAAAAAATATTTTCGTTCTCTAAAATTAATAATCCCTGTTTTCTAATATTAGTAACTTATTCAAAAAGTACTCACTTGTAACACCAAGTTGTTGTTTTTTCTGATTAAGACGTGCATGTAGTAAATAATTGCAATTTAAAATACAATAATTTACAAAAATACAACACTGTTGTTATGCATTCTACGATGTACAGCAGATATTTGTATTTAATTCTCATCTATGAAATTGTATTTTTTACATATTCATGTTAGTTTATAATTTTAATGACCCATGGGTATTAATTCTACTTGGTATTTTTTTCTACATAATTTATTTTTAATTAAATTGAAACAACAAATTTCTATAGTAGTACCAATAATTTCGTAACGAATTTGATTATTACTTCTAAATATTATTATTTATATAAAAATGTACCTTCATTTAGTTAAACTCTTATTGATATTCTTGTAAAAGTAAACTTTATTGAATGTGAAATAATTAAGGAACAAATTAGTATGGAAAAAGTGTCTTCTCAATCCTCTATGCCAAATGCAAATTTCATTATAATGATCTATGTCCAAAGAATATACGTACAATATAATTATACAAAACAAACACAATGACGCTTGTTATAATATGTAATAATAATATTCCAATTTAGTACAGCACTTTTATTCATAATCATAATCCTTTATTGCATAAAAAAACATTGTTACAAATAAATGAATTAAATTATAAAATTATTTATCATTATAATTAATACAGTTATTCATTGATATATCAGTGATTAAATTACATATATTAATGCGGCGTTTGATATAAAATAAAATTGAAAACTATTTTTCAAATAACAATTGAAATTCACATCTAAATTTCAAAAAGTACTTAATTGTTTATGTTTGATATTATTTGATACATTAAATAAATATTGCCACCAAATACCATACAATGTTAAGCCTTATAGGTACTTAAATAAAAACTTTTTTTTTGTTTACACATCATAATGTTCATTCGTACCATAAAAGTACTGAGTCATGAACTAAATAAAAATAAAGCAGACAAAAAATTTGAATCATTGGAAAAAATGTTCACTATCAACGTATCAAAAACCCCGTAAAACCGATATTTATTATTATTTTATATTTAAAATTAAATCCGTTCAATTAATCAGAATTGGAATAATCTATAATCACCATATGACTTCACAGACACTTATTGACTTCAAAATATTAAGTTGAAGAGAAAACTATATATTGACACGAGCTAGACGCAATAAATTATAATCTTCTATTAAATCCTATTTACTTTCATATTACAAATCATTCATTTATATTGGCTAGTTACTCATTTAAGGGATAAGAATATATTTCATAAATACTCAAATATGTAATATTTAAATACACATGCATATTTCGCTTGAGACAAAAACTAAAAAACTCTATAGGAAAATATGTTGGTGCTTTCGCCCGTACAAGTATACTATGTGTTAATGTCTGAACGTCTTGATTGCATGGACAAATCGAGAAAATATAAATAAAATTTGTCGAATATACACCACCTCTTGCCAAGTTCATTAGCTAGTGAACTTCTGAATTATTGCATAAGGTAATATTTTAATTATCTACTTAAACTGATTGAAATAATAAAAAATGGTTTTTGATATTACTAAAGAAAACAATTGTTACAATCATTTTATTACAAAGAAGCAATGCTGCAAATATCGTTGATTCCTTACCAACAGGAGAAATATATTTAGTTAAATTACTTATAAATTCAAATTTTATCAATTATTATAATTACAATAGGTACACATACCTACTGATATTATAAATGCGAAAGTTAATCCAGCGCACTACTCGAAATATTAATCCATCACAGACGAAGTCGCGGACACCACCTAGTGTGTAAATATAATAGTGGTACAATAAAAATCCAAGACATTTTGCATTTTTAAAGAATTACTTATTTTGTACTTGTTTTTTTTTACAAATAATATACTAATCATACTTATTTACAATTCTTATACACGAAATTATATTGCATATCATTTTCCTGTAATTTCGCATAAAATATATTTCCAACATCATCATCTGTTAATAATACTTACTACTTTAATCTGTTAATAGGCAACCACGCTAGCCCAGTAAGTATAAGCTTATTTATATAATTTCTACGGGCTTGATTTTATATTAATAGTGTTATATAACTACAAAAACGAACAATACATTCATATGTAAAAAATGAGTTATTATAATCACGGTATATCTATGAATTATATCGAATAAAAAGTATTTATAAATTAATACATAATTTATTCAGAGTTTTAATGTCTGATAATCTTATTTATGCAGTCTTATCTACATACCTACACTTAATACCTACAATAGTTTGATGTAGAATACTTGCTTGGTGATACGTGAGCAAGTGGAGTAGAAGTAGAATCTAGAATTAATGATAAATGATAATTAATAAACAAAAATACATGAGTAAAGAACGGCATGTCAAAGTAGAGTAGCAAACGTTCTGGCGACCCCTCGGAGCTCGCCGCGCCACGGAGCCACGGACCGACGTAAAAACCATTTCTGTTATCCGACTTCTAAAAAACAGAATCAAAAGTCACGCCAATATCGTCTCTACAACCCAGACATAGAGTTCATCGGTATGAGTCAGAATAAAACATTATCGTACAATACAACTGCAAACGATATTCAACTTTAAACTGTAGACTTTAAATACGGTTTAGCTTGTACCGAGAAACTGTCGGTTCAGCCAACACGAAGGTTCATGGTAGCGTGGCAGCTCAAATGGAGAGCGAGTGGGACAGGCGACCCAATTGATAGGATTACTACTCAAGCAATTTTAAACCATATGGTTGGGACCGAACGCCTATTTTTCAACTTTCACTATTTCGCTTGGAAAGCCTTTGTTAATATAAAATTATTTTCAATTTATACGTAGGTACCTAAAATATAAAAGTGGTATATTTATTATAATAATTTAGGAAATCTAGTTATCTTTTATTACTTACTTGACTAAACTAAAAGGGATTAAATATAAATAAAAATAACTTATGAAAAAAGGGAATTTTTAATCATTTTTTACATAAAAACTCTACTAAATTAAGCGAAATTATAAATATTTTGATGAATCAAAATAGTACCAGCCGTATGAACGCCTGGAACGGTATTTTTATGTATATTGTTTCAAAAGAAGATAATGACCATTTTATTATAATGAAAGTAATTTAAAGTGTATTGCCGAGTATAGAAAATTCAACGGTATTCACAAAACTACCTTTTAGCTTGCAAAACGTCATTCACTGCATTTAAAAGTTATTGGGATTATAAACATTATGCTTGTGTCAGAGGTATTCATTTTCCTATGCCGTCTACAGGTACTTGTTGGATGGATGCTTTACGTCAATTCTTACCTGTTCGTGCCCTACCTTCCTAACCACCAGCTATTGCTCTGCCTTTTTTTTTAGTGGGAGCATTATTTTCTGGATGGAAAAGAGATTATAAAGGTTAAACAATGTCATTTTTCAATTTCGGTTTCGTAATCCATTTTTAAGGTCAAAGTTGTGTAATATTTTTAATAGGTACCTACATTTTTTGTATTAAGATACCGGGTATTTTAATATATATATATATATATATATTATATATATATATATATATATAATATATATATATATATATAATATTGAATGGTTACAGTCGCCTATAATACATGTCGAAGTTGTGAGGTTCGCAGTAAATTATTTTTACCTTCGAATCAGATTACAACAATGCGAAATATAGTGTTTTGAAGGCGGTAAGTATTAGGCCTCCTAGATTTACACTCAATATAAAAATATACATTAACCAAGCATCTCTACACAGCAACGTAGCTGTGTTTCATGGACTAAAACTGCAACATGAAAAGAATCCAAGTGATTCCACTAATAAGTACCGAAATATTCAACTTGTCAACTTAAAAAGCGCATTCATCGTTTGAACATGGAACCAATGCAGCAGTGAGCTGTCGAAAGTAGCATGCTCCGCAGTTTCAGTCACAGCAAAGGTAGATGACGCTTTTTCCCTTTCTCGTGATGCGCGAGCTCACGGCGGCGATGCCGGGTGCACTCGAACGGAACGCGGCTAAAACGAATCGAACGAATCTCGATTCGATACCTCTTATCGCTGATAACATAGTACTTACTGGATGACTCTACCTAAGAATTTACCTCTATTTATAGAGTTAGCCGTGGTATTGTCAAAAATATCGCTATAAATATTTAAAATAACTTTGTAGTCATTTGTTTGTTTAACATTAGAAACCTTAATTAAAATAAAATATGAATGTCTTACAGTTTTATTGAATAAACAAACATGTAAAGATAATTTATATAATGAGAAAATGCAGTCCGATCATTAGAATAAACAAACTGTACAAATGAAAAAGAAAGACTTTCATATGTATCGAAATAGTAATTTAATTAAAGTATTAAACCTTCTCGCTACGTTTTCGCTTGGGTGCGATAGAAAATGTTATAATGCTACAGAATCGAGTTCTCAGCGGCGCTGTTTTCTTCCGTCGCTTTTATCTCTCTCTGGCTCTGCTCTTTGACATCGTCTGACGTACACAACCTCGGGTCCTATTATCTCCGACCTTATTTTCTCGAAGCTAAAGCAGTTATTCTCCTAACGGTATTAAGGTCGCTTAAATTTTGGACTCATTAGGCGGCATTCGGGAATTTTGGATTTAGTAAACAGATAAATGAAACAACAAATTGGACCCGCTTCATTCGTTAGTAAATTCTCAGTTTATGAAAATTAGACGCAAATAATTTTTTGGGCAAGACATGTTGAATTACGAAAACATCCTACCTAATAATGTACAGTAGTAGGTTTATACCTTAAATAGCAATTCATACGTTCATCAAGAGTATTAGTAGAGTGGGAACAACTTTACCTAAATTTCAATTCAATAGAGTCTACGCAACTTAAGTCGTTACGAGATTATACAGTGAGCTACGAGAGACCATAAAAGAGGTGCCACAAAATACGGAAACAAGCCTTAGCGTTTGGAAATCGTGGAAGGCTACCCAAGGCTAGTACAATTCGGCAGTATGCGAAATGCGGGCAGTAAGCGGCGCGGCGAAGCAGTCCGGGCGCCGCGCGCTGACGCAACGCGACCTCTTTGTCCGAACGCGGCCCCGCGGACCGCGGCCCGCGGAATGTCCGCGGACCAGCCTCGCTGCGCCGCACTCAGCGCTCGAGTAATTACGAATGTCAAATGTTATCGCACGCAACCGTCCGCCGTCGCCGTCCGCACTCCGCTGCGCCGCTCTTCATAATAATAAAACCTGATATTTAAAACGGAACGTCCTTCTAACGCCGTGTAGTTGCGCCGACGCCAATCTACGATAATAATAAGCCGGGCACTGAGACAAAACCGCGCTAAAGCGCTAAATAAAACTTCACTGCTAAGCGATATACTACTCTACAGCGCTGTAGCGCTGACGGCGTTCGCTACGTAGCGCTCACATAAGTACGGCCAGTTCTATGCGCGCCTGTATAGCTATTAAATGTATATAGAATATATAGTAGTAATCGCTCGACGCAGCGGTATTATGTCGGAAATATACCGGTCGCTGCGCGCCTCAAGCCGATTCACCGTTTCGGTATTTAGTTTGTATGGGAAGGTTAATTTTGATTTTTTAACTGTGTAGAATAGATCAAAAGAAATGATTCTTTTGATAAAATATAAAGTGTAGGGTAAGCTTTCGTTGAAGCTATATGGGGTGAATGTGGGGCATCAACTTTGGCAAAAAAAGTTCTTCTCCATATAATTTAAATATTAGTTAAATATTAAAATAAGCATCTATTTCACGATGAAAAATAAAAAAATTATAACGCACATTACCAATTTTCACAATTTGATAACAATAGTATGACTTTTATGTGGCAAATTCTGATTAGGTACTACAACGAACTCATGAAATTAAATTATATCACTAAATTACCTTTTAAAATTGTACACTTACTATTTCTTAAAATGCGGTAAAATATCCTCAATTAATCACATCTTCTCAGAGACGCATAATGTAATTTCTTAATACTATATGTACAATATTAGGAAATTAATTACACTAATTTAAAACAACACAAATTACTACATTAGTATTATAATTATAATTTATTAACGTAACATAATTGTAATTTGTCTTAATGGTAAAAATGTTGCACATTTTTTTTTAAACTTTCGTGCTTTGTCATCTCTGAAGCGTTCTTGAAGAAAAATATGATTTTTATAGCTCTACTCTTCCACAACTTGAGAATTCTAAAAATATAATGATTAACGATAGGTACATAATTCATTAAGGTAATTCTATAGCTATACTGAAGCTAATTCATTAAGCTATAAATTATGTTCAAAAGTAAAAATATCGTAAGCTCCGTCGTTCTTACTGTTTCTTCATTTTCCATAGTGTAAATGTAAAACATATACGCTTACTGTTGCTACCTAGCATGTAGTATTTCATAATTGTACAGAAATAAAATCACGATATTCCTAATATAATCGTAACATTTATTTTAGGAAGTATTTTAATAAAAAAAAGTTGAAAACAAGTAAAATTAAAATATTTAAAGAGAAAATATTTTTGAGGCAACAAATATGTTTTTTTCAGTCTGTAGATATATCACCTTACAACTGTTGATTGAACAAAGTAGTTACCGAATTTGCTTCAACTGCAGACTGCATAAGTAAAAATCCATATTAGAGCCTTCGCTTAAAAAAATATTTGTGTATTTTTTTTCTGTATCAAGCATCTGCCAATGATCATACTTATCCCAAACCACATGTTTGCTAATACAATAAAAGAAATTAAAAGAATTATAAAAATTGTTACAAAATATTTGTGGTGACAACACTCTAACAAAGAAATGTAGAGTCGAGCAATCGGCTTAAGGCGCGCAGCGTCCCTCCGTCAGCTATAGCGTGGCCTTATAGATGGTTGTTTGCGCTCACAGAGTGCGGTGAACAGCGCTCACCGGCGGCGCGCGCGTGTGGGTGTGTAGCAACGCGCGCACACAGGCGAACGCGCGCACGGACGCCGCACACTGCCGCGCCGCGTGTACGGGTGCGTTCCGAAACCGCTCTCTATTCTATCTATGCGAAGGCGTCGTATCGCCACGTATAGCGGGCACGCTCGGGGCGAGGAATTTAGAGGCGGGGGTCGTATCGTTAATTGTTATGAAGTTGATTTCGGTCCTGAAATTCCGAAATAGGTATTTTGAAATAACGCCTCTTTTTCGGTCACGGCGCCCACGGATCTTAGCGCACGGTACCGGGAACAGGGACTAGCGCCCGCGATGGACTAGGTCATGCGATTGCAAGCACATGTTTTCATTTACGATTCGACGTCGCAGTCGCGTGTTATCAGACGCGTGATAACAATGTAAAAGGGGCTTTGAGGTGCGGGCGTACGGCTTAGAATCGGGTTTCGGTCGCTGAGCAACGTTTCTGCTATTCGCAAAACAAGTCCATGGCTAGCCAATCGAGTGGCCGCGCTCAGGTCTTCAGGTCATGGTAATGGTGGCGCTGATCATTTTTCTCAGGAATGCTTCCTATAGAAAGACTCTTAACACGTAATTTCCAAAATAAACTTACCGTATTAGATATTCTAAAAAATGTCGAGCTGACTCCATAAAAAATTATAAAGTAACAAGGCCTTCGTAATAATAAAATATATATGATTAAAAAGGGCGGGATTTTCAAACATATAATAATTTGTATCCGAAGAATAAATACGATAGATTATTTTACTTATAAAAATAAATAAAATGTACAATTGAAAAATCAGCTTACAAGCAAATACACACATGTATAATTCAAATTCTTGAACTACATAGCTTCACTACAATAGTAAATATAGTATAATTTAGTACTATAGCTATTCTATTTCTTTACTATATATGTTGTTTGAGATCACCAGGTGGTTTTTGTATTTAATTTTCCTTGTCCTCTAGACAAGTTGTTTCCCTGAGATCTTTTAGCTGGCTTCCACGATGTCCACCGAGCAATGCGGGGTAATGACTCGCTGTGTTATTAATCCACCAATCCAAGAAAATTTTGGATGTTTGTTATTTGTGCAGATTTTAGGTTATGGCTCTATAAACTCTATATTTATAATTTTTATTATTAATAACCTTTTTAAGAATAAAACTAGTATTTCACGTTTGATTATGTTCAAAAGTAAAAATATATTTTTATAGTCACTTATTTTTTACCTAAATATCAGGCTTGCGTAGCTTGACTTGGATCCACCTGGTTGGGTGTGATTTTCGTATATATCTTAACTGTGGTGCAGCTTAATACGACTTTTGATACGAAAGGGACCTTGAGTCGCAGGTAGTAGCAGAAGTATATACCAAGAAATAAAGTATTGATAGACCTCCCACTAGGAGCACCGATGATTTAAGATTGCAAGAACGCTCTGGAAGCTAGCGGGCTGATTGGTGTGAAGATGCTTGGGGGAAACCTAGTCCAGCAATCTCTTAACTGCAATAATGCTGATGACAACAGCCAAGTATTTTATAAAAACTCTTTGGTCATTTTTCCAATATACATATTTTGATAGTTTTATGCAAGTCAATAAGAATAATATATTATGAATTAATATAAATACTACATTTTATGTTGCTGTGTGTGTTGTGTTGGTAGTTATAATATTTTAATAAAAAAAGTATACTTTTTTATACGAGTATCAAGTCGGCATGACTTGATATACCACCTTTTTAATATTCTGAATCTTTTATTTGTTCGTTTATAAAATTTTACATTTCTAATATTTTCATTTAGTTTTTAATACGAAGGAAGTAAGCTTCACTTGGATTCCTTAGCCCCGGAATGGGTTCTCATCTGTGGGTGTCGCCACATAACAATGTTGTTAGCGCTGTTGTTATGACGACTGACTTAGGAAAATGGTGGTAACTAGCAACGCGGGCTGTGAAATCCAACTAGTCCGACCACCAAATAAAGCGGCCTGAAACTACCCCCCTGGGAAATCGATCCTCGGACCTCCAGACCTGAAATGAGTGGTCTTAACCACAGAGGTTATTCGAGACCGACGTTTATGTTTCCAAATGACTTTTTCAATTAAAAGTTTCTGTATTTTAATATATTTCTACTTAACACCTAAATATGTAATAATAAATATAATTAAAACCGATATCAAAAAATGTTTCTAACACTAAAATATTCACAACAAATCCATTACACTTCGTCAAACATTACAATGTTGCACTCTCAGTTTTACAAGCAATGTAAGACGAATTCACAGTGACGCCATCTGGCGACGATCACGCGCGGCTAGTTCCGTCAGATTAGCAACGCAACGGGACGGCCTTGTAATGCCATTTATTGAATATCCCTCAAAAACAAATCAACAAACCAAATTAAAAGAGAAAAAGAAAGGAAAATTAAATTAAGAAAGTATATTTGCCGTTAAGCTGCAATAGTGGCTTCACTGTATGCAGGTTGAAGTTTAAAACATCACTATCACAGTGAAATCACTACACACTTGATCTATATAAACAATCTGTTTGGTTAATGTTAATTGTTAATCCTATATTAATTTTAATGCATCATTATATGCCGTACACCAATTAGCCTAGCCCAAAGTAAGCTCTGAACGCTTGTGTAAAGGGATCTAGGGTAACGGATAAACATACATATATAAATATATTTGATAGTAGTATATATATACCATGACTAAGGTACTAAGGTACAAATGCATTTATCACATTCCACACATTCATACACAAACATCTGCCCCCACTGGGATTCGAACCCGGGACCTCATAGATGGTGACAACTTGAAACCGGTGCAAGTTTACATTTATGTTAAATGCTGAGGAAAAAATTATGTAAATTCTTCTTATGTAATTGTCTTAATATTTTGCAAAGTGGAGCATGCCCTTTCTGTATATATAGAATATTTTCCTTATGTTGGCTAGAAAAAGTCTCTATCAAAGAAAAGTTGGCCTATGTAAACAAATATATATGTTATACAAAATAATTATACTAAAGACAGAATCATTTTTGACACTTATAGCAATTCTATTACTCTCAACTTCTAGAAGTTCCTAAAGATGTAGAATTATTTTTATGGAAAATATAAGTACAAAATATTTATGATATTTTTATATATTCATCATAAAATGCTAAGTGTCTTCAACGTCTGAATCTGACTTGATTATCAACAAGAATAATCCTGATAGGATTACAACAATATTGCATTTTGTGGCAAAATTCTGCAAGATCAAGAGCAAAAATCAGTATCATATTTAAAATAGTTAATTTAAAATTGAGACCTTTCTAGTTAAACTGTATAATTAATAGAGAAAAGGTTATTAAAAGTATTTAATTAATCCACGCAAATACGTTAAAATTAGAAACACACCAACACAAATAAATGGGAATTTATCTTAACTGTGTCAAATATTTTATATCTACATTAGTTGTAACAATTGATGATTATGTAAAGCAAACCTCAGCCCTAAGTTTCACTTTCCAAGGTGATGTAAAAGCAACAAAGTATTTTTAGTGTGATAAAATTAAATCTCTAACTAAAATCCAATATTTATAAAAAAAGATTTAATTATTTAATTTAATGAAGATTACTTAAACTTTGACTAGTAAATAATGATTACCTAGTAAGTAATTAAAGAAGTAGTAATTAATTTATTACATAAGTATTAGTATAAAATAATTTAGTCATATTAATTAACTAATTTATTGTCAGTTCTTTATTAATCGTACATCTAACTTAATCACTTTTTAATTTAAAACTTATAGAAACTATTTACTTTTGCATTTCATTTTAACCCCATAATATATTTTATGATTACTGTCTTAAAACTTACTGAAATTAAGACTAATTTTAAATTATCTAGAAAGAAACTAATAAATTAATAAAGTCAAACCCAAAAAGAACAAAATTATTTTGATAAAACCAAGAACGTCATACAATTATCAAAATGTTTTTTATGTGATATGTTAAAAACATGTTGACTACCCGCCTGATTGTAAATAGAGTAACTATTTACAATCACCGTATACGCCGTCGCCTATAGTATATGTGGGTCCTGTGAGATTCGCGTCCTTACCCTTCACGCTGCAAATAGGTAAAACGAAGAGACCCAAGCAGACGATCGTGGTATAGTCTCCCTCCGCTGTATTTAAAATTAAACCAAATGTATGAAGAAAATATTTTCATCCCATCTATTCGAGAAGTGTCAGTTGGTTACCACATAAGTCGTTAGCACTTATCTACGAAGTGAAATTTGGCACATGAATATTAAAATATATAAGCATAAATTACCGATACTAGCAAGCTAAGTTGTTCCATGTACCACATCATCCCACTAACTACGGAAAAAACTCGGTATTTACACGAATCGTTGCAACATATAATAAATTATTCCAAAAAATTGACCCTCTCACAGGATCCAAACATTTATTTATTTCTAATATTAGAAATTCCATTCTGGGCCTTGATTAATTGTAATTAAGTTTTCGTTCAAATAATTTGCATATTCTTTATGTAAAAGTAATGGAATTATAGCTGATTTAACTCAAGGTAAGATTGTTGATAATAGGTAGGTAAATAATTTACGAAAAAAATAAAAAGTAAATCGATAAAAATTAGTATGATTTGTTAATATATGTAAGTATAAGTATTGATTTATGCGTATTATTGTATTTTATGTATTATATAACTATTATAAACGCGTAAAAATTCTTATTAAATCATTATCGAAGTCGATTCTAACTTTAAATTTTCTCAGACGCGAGCGAAATTCCAAGCAAATGGTTAAATCATAAAAAATCTATGCAGCCTGTTCTGATGCATGAAATGCATTTGGTTGAAGTTTGAGCACAGAAGCTTTTCCATTTTTTATATACAACAGAGAAGGCCTTCATTTCAGCTAATGGCAAGCAACAAGGCCACACATACTATATATGTGAGCATCACTACACATTATTTTGATAATCAGTATGGCGGCCGTGCACCAAGAGTCATTTAATAAATATTACATGGACTTCTGACAAGATTGATGAAAGTGTGCAATATAAAATTTAATAACAATTTCAACAAAATACCACCAAAAAATTACAACAATACCTACCTATTTTACAACTGTAGACACATTTCATAATATCCTAAAATTCGTCCTCTGTATATTAATTTCTATATTCAGTGATTTATCATATTTACTTCTCAAAAAATACCCAAATCTCAGAAATATTAATTTAATACACAGGTAGGTCACAAATAAGACACGTCAGGCACATGGATTTTACTTAACTCCATCCCTAAAGGAACTTTTTGCAAATAACAGGAATAATCTATACCCTTAATTTCACCTTATGGTAAAGGCCCAAGCTGGAAGCTAGCTTCACCTAGACTCTTCAAGAATGGAGAATTACCTGTATCTCATCTAATAATCGAAGCATAATGTTATTGAGTGTATAAACTTAGTTAGGAATATGTTAGTTAGCAAGGCGGATTTAAAAGCCCTACCACCAAATAAATCGGATAGAAATATGTCCACCGATAGACAACAATGATCATGAAAACAAAGTAGTAAAATTTTCTAACGACCTAGACGCAGTAAGCGCTGAAAATTACATTATGCTTACGCATTTGCTCGGATATTGTTTATGCCAGACAGCAAAACTATACGGATTGCATTAGAGTTCTGTCGACCAGCACCCCTTAACATGAGCAAAGAAATATATATAATAACGCGTTTATTGTGCAATATTACCGTCATCTTGATTATCCTTTGAATTTCTAACAGTTCCAAGTGATAAATTACTATCAGATTGATGATCCCCGTGGCCGAGAGTTTAGTATATGCATTTCAAGGTATCGCTATCTCTGAGGTCCGGGCTCGAGTCCAGGTGGCTGATGTATGTTTCATGAATACGAGCATTACCCTTCCTATTAGATAAATGGCCTCAGTCGCACGCCCTTAGCAGCTTTCCCTTTGCCTGTCAAGGTCTTGTGCTATTGACAACCGCCTGTCATTGCACAGATTTATTCTGAAATGTTTACTTAGAAACATATCAAAATTTCATGTATACAGGACTAAATTTATTTACCCCATAAACTGTGCACCTTTAAATTTACCTGTCGGATATTCGTGCTCATTGTCAATTTTTTTTCATAATTTTATTTTATTGTTTAGTATTATTTATTATTACATTTATTTTATTTTATTGATTACCTGTCTTTTTTTTCATAATTTACAATCAATAAACTAAATCTTATTTACATTTTAAAACTTTACATTCTATTTATTTTACAACTAGCTTTTGCCCGCGACTTCGTCCGCGTGGAATAGTGACTTCCGGCAGATTTTTGGTTTTTCCCACATAGTTCCCGTTCTTGCGGGATTTTCGGAATGGTCGAGTTTCCGCAGAATTTTTAGTATTATTATGTTGATACAACTTAAACAAATTATTTCGACCAAATTTGGTACCATAAAAACGGTCATTGTGACTAAACCTTAAAAGATAGACATATGCCGTCGCGGACTTTTTTTTAGATCATGTATAGAGGAATAATTCTTTCATACATATTTTTTTGTGTATCTTGAACCGTTTTCGCAGCGCACGCAAAGAAAGCCTTCAAAAATGAATAATTTTCCCCGTTTTTTACACATTTACCGCTCTGTCTTTGCTCCTATTGGTCATAGCGTAATGTTATTTAGCCTATAGCCTTCCTCGATAAATGGACTATCCAACAAAAAAAGAATTATTCAAATCGCACCAGTAGTTTCGGAGATTAGCGCGTTCAAACAAACAAACAACAAACAAACAAACAAACTCTTCAGCTTTATTATATTAGTATAGATTTGAAAAATATTGGAGCTGATGATGTATAGGGTTGACGCCTGCCAGGTCACAACTGTAACCCTTAGCATACTATAAATCATAAATGTCAAATTTATAACTTTACAGGCCGACCGTTACTCAGAGGGTTCACTAGCTCCCAGATTAGTACTGGAGAAAGTATCTACTACTAGGATTTTTTTATAAATTCTTAGCATTCATTGATGATGTCAATCCGTTTGCAATCAAATAGAGAATATAAATAAATATTGGTTACACTTACACCAATTAGCCTTTTCTTTTCTTTCTTATTTATTAATGTCTGAAAAATGCGTTACGCATACCCCGCGGCACCGCGGGATTATGTCGGACTCTCCGCGCACTTGGGGGCCGAGTGCCAGCCAAACGCGCGGCCTACCGACTAAAAACCAGACAATGCCCCTCAGGGACGCCTTGGCAGGAGCGCATCAATCGTCGACGCATCCTCCCCCTCATCAGACGAGGAGGAAGACACGCCGAGGAGAGCAGCATCACTGCCTCACATGGTCATGGGAACACTTACGTACACTTCCACGACCTCGTCGGCGTCAATGGCTCGCCCGCGGCGAGCCCCTCTCACCCCCCGTTGTGCTGGGGGGCCGTCGATCCCCCGGGACATCCAGGGGATCGTCGACTGACGACGACCTTTGAATAACAGGAATCAGCCTTCCCGGGCCTGGTCCCCGCTGGTCACCGACAGGAGGAAGGAGGCGAGCGAACTCGCGCCTCCTCCGCCCTGCGCGCCTGCGGCGGCTACACCAATTAGCCTATCCCAAACTAAATTCTGTAAGGCTTGTGCTATGGGATCTAGGGTAACGGATAGACATGCATATATTATACATATACATATAAATATTTTTTATAGAAATATATATCAACAACCATGACTAAGGTACAAATGCTCGCATTCATCATACAAACATCTGCCCGCACCGGGATTCGAACCTGGGACCTCAGAGACGGGACACCTTGAAACCGGTGTGCTATCCACTCGACAATGACGGTCATCACGTTGAACGTCATATGAACAGTTGTTGCAAATTTTAGTCCACACCATATCATGAATGTAGTGGTCATTTCATAACAAACATCACATATTACTTGATCTTAATGACTTGATTATTATATACATACATACATATATGTCACGCCTTGTTCCCAATGGGGTAGGCAGAGACCACCTCTCTCCACTTGCTACGATCCTGGCACACTTCTCTTGCTTCCTCCACTTTCATGAGCGTCTTCATGCATGCTCGTCGGTTGCGAGTACTCTTGACCCGGCCTTTCTTTAGGACATCTTCGATTTGATCGAGATATGTCCGCCTAGGTCGACCTGCACCGATTCGTCCTATCATCCTTACCTTGTGTATCTCTTTCGTTAATCTTGATTATTATATAAGCATATATGGAATATGTAATAAGTCACTTCTGTGGAAAAAGACCGTAGGTGCCGAAAGAATGGTAAGTTTGTTACAAATCAATGACGTTTTCAGAAAATTAGTAGTCAGTTGAAATAAGTAATCCTGTAGCTTTTGTTGCTAGAGGCAAAATAGTACATCTAACACTAATCAATATACTATTAAAATGAAACTTTATTGCTTTTGACAGGTTCCAACGTCTCTTACTGTTTTTCAATTATAAAAATGTACAATAATTTTAAAAAAATACACACAGAGAAATGTAAAAATATTTTACAAAAAATTTTGTTCTGCACTCGGCAAATACTTAGATGTTGTTTTAATGATTCAAAATAAAATTTAACATTGTCAAAATTACTTAAACTCAAGGAACATCTTTTTTATGACTTTAGATTTTTAATGCCTGCCTAGTTATCGTCATAGTTCCACGGCATAAAACGTTCTCCACTCATCACGGGTTTTACAAGGAAATATCAAAGTGCAGAATGAATTACTGCCTGCGGTATTCCTGAATCAATACGATATTCAAACCTTCAAAATAGAGAGCATATTTCAATTTATAGAGGATGGCAACGCACTCGTGACTGATACAGTGTTGCTTACCATTAGGTGAGCCGTTGACTCGATTCTCTATAAAATAAAATCATTAATTTGTTTTGAAGCTTTAATACATATTTCAAAATAATACTAAAGTAAGTTTTTTAATCTTCATTTTTTAAATTGTGACGTTTCTTAAATAAAGTTACCCCATAAGAATAAAAATATAGTGCTAAACATATTTAGAAAGAAATCCTAAAAAAAATATATTATTATTAAATTACTTTAGCATTCTTAAAGTATTTTTATTGATATTTTTGTTCTATCAATAGAATTATCATATCACTGACATAAAATAACCCGTAAAATACCTCGTTCGAATTATAAAAAATACTGGATAATACAACAATTTAAATAAAGAATATACCTACAATTTCGATAAAGAACATAAACGTTAATATAAGCCATTTTTAAACTGTACGAAATCTGGTACCATACATAAAATCATGTTTTATATCTTTAAATTAAAAGCTTTCTTTTTATTTTTGTAGCAAAGTTTTGTAAATTTTGGCGAAAATGTACTTCACTTACTTATAAAAGCAAGTTCCATACAATTTCAGGATAATGTAAACATTATCTACATCAGTATCTGTATTTTGAAACGTAAAAGTAAAGACTAATAAAACTAACGAATTATAGTATACTTACATATAAGTTAACTCATAACGTGCGCCATATTCTTGACTCATAATGTGCGCCACTATAGACCTCCAGTCTAAGAATTATTCATACTTACAGGGTAGTCTCACACAGAACCATGTACAAATTAATGTCCTATAGAAACGAATCTTTGGATTTTGCTCTCGCTTACGGCTGAAACCCATACCAAAACATACTTAAATATTTTTCTATGGTACAATAAAAAAAGACAATCATTTAAGGATATGCCAATTATTTTTTGAGTTTAAATATTACAAGTAACTCTTAGTGGTAAACTTTCAATAAAAACAACATTCAGTTAGACTTAGACAAATACTCCATAACTAACTGGAGACTTAATTGTTCAATTTAAGTTTGCCGAACGACTCACAATAATTTACGAACACTCGAGTTACGACGCGCTGGAACTGAAACTTATGCTGAAATTTGCAGACATCTAAAATTTCGGTCGGTCACTATTACAAATCAATTTTATAAGTAACTGTGTAGATACTTGCATACGGTTGGTCAGTTATGAATCAGCATACCATTTGCCATTCCTCGGGCGCTAATGAATCAGTTCTCATACATCCTCAATTCCTCACACATGCCAACTGACTGTCAGTAAGTACATCAAATCACAAAGCTGACGCTGACGAATGATGCTGTTCTCTATTTATAAACAAAAAAAATCTCTCACCTTATTAAGGCGATATAATATAGAAGTATATATATAATTATATACTTCTACTAGCTGACCCGCGCCCACTTCGTTGGGCATAATATTAATAATCCCCGAAGCGAGCACGAAAGCGAACTGAATTAAACCCGAAGCCATCGCGCGCCGTCCGCTGATGATGATGATGATTGATGATGATGATGATGATGATGATGACACTCCGCAATAATGTGGCTTTCTATTGGTGAAAGAATTTTTAAAATTGATGATGATGATGATGATGATGATGATGATTTAAACTATCCTATCTCTCAAGTTGGATCGAACTGCACATGGTGTGCGAATTTTATTATAATCGGTTAAGTAGTTTAGGAGTTCATTGAGCACAAACATTGTGACATGAGATTTATATATATTAGATATTATAAGATATAACATAGAAGTAATTAAGCATTCTGTTTGTGACAGTATATTTTATAAGGAGGGACTAAACTGAGTCAATACATACCCGGGGTTTACCTATTGTTCATATATTTAGCCGAGAGAATAATATTTGTCTTTTAGTTTCGAGATAATTATTGTACTTCTCATTTGACAATTTAATATTCGATATAAATTCATTTACTTTGTCTTGACATTATAAAGTTATTCAATTTAAATCAAAACTATTATTCGATTTTATACTCTTCGAAAATCTAAACACAGTGGTTACGCAAAAACAAATCGTGTGACTTGTAGAGTAAGCTGCAAAATGAGAAATTACATCATACTCTATGCTAAAGTGCGATGCGGAAAAGCATAAAAGTAAAACTACGTAAACCTTAAGTGTTCGTAATAAAGATTAGCCATAAATTAAATATTATAAAGATGTTCTTGATTAGAACCAAATAAAAATCCATTTTTTTTAATTTTGACAGCGTATGATCTGTATAATATGATCTGCATGAAACTCTTGTTATAATTTTAATTATTCAATTATATTTTCTTTCCTCATGTAATAAATATTGAAAGTTGTGTACTTGAACTTATAACAATCACTAGGGATCGGGAATAGGGAAGTACATTACCGTACGTTTAGAACATGAGAAATTAATTTCGCAAACATAAATTCATATTTTTAATCATATCAGTAAATTAGTAAGCTAATGGTAAATTTAAATTATTTATATTTATAAATATGATAAAAAAGCAAAAAAATATAATAAATAGGTATAAAATTGAATCTTTTTATAAATCGAATAAATTACTCTGTTAGTTATTTAATAGATTACATAACGATGAAAATGATTTCTTTGAACTCTTTTAAACTCACTGCCAGGAAATTTACAGTAAATATATAAAATATATATACATACATAAAAATACGAACAATGAGAAAAAAAAATTGTTTATTAGTCGAACAAAGTCAGGATTCGGAAGTCGAAATGGTACTGAAACTTTTTCAGAAGAGCAAATGTTTTACCATGCATTCCCCTGAACATCTGAGATTATAAGTTCAATCTTCCAAACACAAATGACGTCACTTTGGTTCCAAGCCAACATCTCTGAACGTAAACACGGCTCGGACAGTGAAGTTGTTTTCAGTGATCATATCACGTTCACCGATTGGTTATAAATATTCACTATTTCTTAGGAAATATAGGGCACTAATAATTCCCATGTTAATCCCAATCTAAATAATAATAAATCCCATACTAAATATATTTATTTTATTAATCAAATAGGTTTATTATTTTATTTTTGCTTTGTTAAGTTAGGCCGATTAGGGCTGAGTTAACCACCTTACTCTTCTTAGTAGTAAACTTCACAAACTATTTCAAATTTTCGCATAGGTATGCAGATTACTTTACGATTATATAAGAACGGCGGATATAGTATGAAATACAGTAAGTATGAAATTCCCATAACATAAAAACCTATTGGTACACGGCAGGATCGTATCGTGGATCTCCCACTTTAAAGGCCAATACTGAGAACACAGCTCCAGCGAACCTCGCTTCTTCCGAAATGAAGACTAGGAAATTTCTATGAGAAAATGTGCACTACACGATACCAACAAATCAGCCGTAATCGTAGTTTGAGTGTTGTTTTATTAAAACTGAATAATTTTAGTGATATACGGTCATTGTACTCAACTGTATCTGTTTAGTCCATTTTATGAGGAATGTTCTGATAGCAAAATAACAAAAATGCCAATTACTTTTTTTATACTATACAATGAACTAAAGGTAGCGCTTTTGTTCTATTATGTCAAAATTGGGTTTCATTGTCACATTATTCTTTAAATAATAGTAATATGGTATAATTTTTAGATTATTTACTAAAGCACCACCGACAAACTCATAAAATCGTATGTTACAAAAAAATCTACGTGCATTTCAAGTCGAGTTCCTGTCACTAAATGATAATCATCATGGTGTGGTGCGACCCCATTTAGGGCAGGTCAAGGACGGAGCGACTTATGAACGAAAGCGCGAAATAATAGTTCTCAATAACACGCTCTCTCTAAAACCGGAGGTTTATTGTGTTTCCGGACGAAAAATACTTCACTGTCAAAGCTTTCTAATAAATAATTCACTATGAATTACAATTTTCCCGAAATTTCTTGTGTTTAATAGATATTAATAAAAAGAAATCGAATATTTAAATGACAATAATTTAAATTCTGCGTTTATTTCCATGTTATATATACTTCATTATTTCTATGTTCTGTACATCATTTTTTTAGAACCATAACCTAAATAGTCGATCTTTTTTATAATATCACTATTGAAACAGATTAGAAACTTTGGTACTTAACATTTGTGAGACAAGTTATTAATGATGTCGCAGCTGCATCAGTCTAACCAATTTATAACAAAAACAATGTTATAATTTTAAATGTATAATTTTTATAGAAATAAAAATGAGTGGCGGAAATGTAGTTCTCACATGACTTCCGAACGAGTGAATGTAACTCTTTTATTACTAATTTATCTTTCGTACGGCATTGGCAAGAAATAGTTTGTATAAAATTAAATTTCTAATATATTAAATAGATATATTTTATATCACTTTATTACAATGTCAATTTTGAAATTACAAAACATCTGCCGTCTGATTGTGACAGTTAATAGCTCACATCTATTCATTGACTTTTAGGCTGTACCTACCCGACTGTCGTTTACAAAGAGATTCCCTTATTAAGCTCTTCATAAACAGATTTAATTTTAATGCATATTCTACACACAAAGTAAGTATACTTTATAATGAACAGAATTGGTTTCCACATTGGGAATGCGGAAACCAATTCTGTTCCAAATAATACCTCCGTAGTCGAGTGGATAGCACACCGGTTTCAAGGTGTCGCCATCTCTTAGGTCCCGGGTTCGAATCCCGGTGGGGGCAGATGTTTGTGTGATGAATGCGAGCTTTTGTACCTTAGTCATGGTTGTTGATATATATTTCAATAAAAAATATTTATATATGTATAATATATGTATGTCTATCCGTTACCCTAGATCCCATAGCACAAGCCTTACAGAGCTTAGTTTGGATTAGGCTAATTGGTGTAAGTGTAACTAATATTTATTTATTTATATTTATTATAATATAATCATATTACAATTTAACATCAACAAATCTGTGAAAGACAATATGGCAAGTCAGTATATTTATAAAAATTATATGTATGTCTATAATTATTATAAAGATTTACATAAATTATATAAAACACACATAAGACACAAGAAAAAAAATAAACTTCGTCCAAATAAGAGTAGTATATAAGGAAAAATGTTTATATATGTCTATATTAACTAATGTATAACTTTTAATATTAGTTATAGCATTAAATAATATACATATATTTTATTCTAAAGTTTATTTTCACTGCTTTCGTTCTAAATATTAACAAAGATTTAAGACAACTACCTATTCAAATACATAAATTAAACACAAGATATCAAACTAAACTTCCTGTTCACGGTGTAAATAACTAATGGTAAAATGTACAAGGTCCAATACAAAACTACAATAGGCTATTCTACTATTTTTTAAATATTTTTAAAAAGTTCGTTTACATGCGATAGTCAAGTGTTATTTTTATTTTTGCAAAATATTTATCCTGCAAACAGGAAAAAAAGATCAAAATATTATCGTAAAATAAAGGCGCCATAATGACGACGTTTGTGACGTCAATTGTACTAAAATAAAGAAATGTCAAAGTTGTTGTTGTTGTCAATTTCGTCCATAGGAAAGTCAGTTGTCAAACGCCGAAGATAGTAGTGATGTGGCAACACGGCAAAACCCGATTTAACTCGAGTTAAAATTCACGTAACTTGGGTTGAACTCAGAGTTAATGTCTTTTTTTTTAATTTTTGACAATTTATTCTCCACCTTCTCATTAATAGTAAAAAACAATTGAACACACAAATACTATTTATATCTGTTTCAATTCTTTCATTTTTTATATTATTTGTTCATTATTTTTTGAAATCGAATCAAATATTTATGTATATTTGGTTTGAATTTTATTTATTAAAAATATTTATTAATAAAACTATGTAATTATACAGCAGTCTTTTCAAAATAAAATCTAATTAACATTATGGTGTATGTATGTATGTACATAGGTACATAGACTCATATACTCATAATTGTATTTTGATTATAAATTAATTTATAATCACATTATTTTCAAGAACAAGAAAACTAAATAATTACCATCATAAAGAATATTCTTGCAGTAGTTAAATTGTTAACATTTTAGTTTTGATTGTTTTGTACATAACTGTTTATATAAAAATATTATGTAAATAACTAAAACTAACTTCTTATAAGTTTTAACAAAAACAATATTCTTATCTCAAAAACAATATTCTTCTATAAGATTTTCTTATAGGACCTGGCATTTTTCAAAAACAGAATTTAAAACACGAATAACTATAACAATAACCGGCACAGCAAGTTAACCTCAAATCTACATAAATGTGACACTTGTTTGTTATAAATGAGTCCCCCCATAGAGGAAATAGACATTAAGCAAAGCGATTCGATTGTCGATTTAGGTACAAAATCACCCTACAGGTAATAATCGATTAATTTCTATAATTTGTCCCAACCCTATAAACAGATTATGTCAATTTGCTGTAAAACGGAAGTTTATTACTGATTTATTTCAGAAAATTATTCCCAAAAGGAATGTTTAAGCAGAAAAGACAAAATACTTATAATATAATTGTTTTATTTTTGGTGAGAAAATCATTGAGACACAATGTTTCTTTAAAAAGTATTGGAATAGGCAATCTCTTTTCAACTTGACGTTTCTTACAAACATACACTTTGTTTTAGTACTAATGACGTCATACCGAGAAAATCATGGCAGTCGGTGTTTTCGATCACATGATATATAGATAATAAAACTTCGATTTTAAATTAGAAATATAAAATGAATCTTACAAAAACTATATAAATAAAATTATTTCACATTTTTATGTTATAACATGAAAACAGCCTATTGTCCCTTTAAGGCATATGCTGTCTTAAAGTTTTACTTAAAAAAGTTATTACAAAGAATTCTTAAATAATGAAACTCGTGGATTTTATTTATATGACTTGAAAGTTACAAATGATTTTACTTTAGTGGAGTTATTATACATAAATAATACAATTCCTATATATAATATCTCGTGTGAATAGATAGTGGATAATAGGACAAGTAAAATGCAACTAAAATAATTTCAATATGTGTATACCTATATGCAAAAGACGATTGTTACAGATATAGTTGTTGCCTCTTTGTAATTATTATAGCGAAAAAATTTTCGGACATTCTTTGTGACTTACAATACAGGGAAAAAATAACCCTTGCCGATCTTACTGCAGTATATTTCCAGTACAAGTGCACACGCCATTGACTTATGTATGAACCGATGGCAAAGCTTCTATGACGCTTAAAAGTGATGATAACATATATCATTAATGAATTACAATTAAATTAATCTACACTAAAAATATTACTATGGAATAAGTTGTATATAACTAAAGATTATCATCATTTCATCAGTGTGTAAAATAGTGATGTTCCAGATATCCGTATCCATAGATATTCGTGGAACTTTTATATAGATTTTCTATTAACTAAGTGGCAATAAAATACTATATATATATATATATATAATGTAATATTGAAAACATTTATTACAGTCAGTTGGCAATAATACGTAAATTAATTAATATACATATATTTCAACACGAAGAATTTATAAGAAGTTATTTTCTAACAATAGTTAAGATAACTTAAATTTTAAGTCCGTCCCGATCATTTCACCAATAATTCGATGTACATTTTTAATGATCTAGCATATCACCCACGCATCGCCAATTTTTGTCTCATTGTAAAAGAGGGCAACCCTATTGCCTCTGGCCGGGCACTAATTCCGGACGGCCACTGAAAATGCTATTGAGTTATCAAGATAATTGACACGGTACGCTTATTTCTAGAAAATGCCAAATTCGAAATACTATAACAATTGCAAAGAGAAAATCTGGCGGTACTTAAAGATAATATTGGTAAGAATTATAGCAATATGCTCCTGCGGGTATTTGAAACTAATATTTTGTATCTCTATAGTTCAGGAAGCCGAGTTTTCTTTTTCTACAATCTTACCTGTAAAAATATAAGAAATCTATACCGAACTATTGTTCCTTTCATATTTCTAAAATAAGAATGGCCTTACCAAAAATAGAATAAGAAGCAGCAAAATATAAAATGGGCTCATAAGCTTTCACAACTTATAAAATATTTTAAGTTTAGTTTAGGAATAATAAATATCAGTACAAGAAGTTGGCAATGTAGATACGAATCATGCCTGAGGCCCAAATATTTTGTTAGCACTGTGACTGGTCTGAGTAGCTAGGACAATAGGACAAAAATACAATTACCCAACGAGACTGATACATCATTTGAATGAAATTTTGCCATGTTATGAGAAATGAGAATACAGACTTTAGTCGTTGTTTATTAACTTAAAATTAAAAATTATTAACATTGAATGCAACAATCTTTAGAAATATACGGAATTAAGAAAATACAAGCTAAAAAATTTGTACCTATTTAAAAAAACAAGGCTTAAGATATTAAAAGGATAATAGAAAGTTTATACATTTTATATGTTATAGTTTTTTTCAGGTAAATTGAAATCTGATTCTTCGTGGTTTCATTTCATATCTTGCTCTTGACTTTCATATCTGACCTGACTATTTTACTTATTATCGAAATACAAATAAATAAATCAAAATTTTAGTTGACTTTGCAAATCGATTACTTTTAATGTAATAATTGATCGAATTAACGAAAATGCCTGTTCCAATGCGAAGATTTACTTAACCCTATCTGTGTCTGCTATGGAACCGACTACACTTCCACGTTGAAACAAAATAACGAAGCCAACAATAGTGCAGCAAATTACTCGAGAGCGTACCGGAAACCAAACCGGATAGTGTGATGTCTGGTAATACATGAGTCTGCAGTGTTTAAATCTATATTAGAGGGTTTGGGGAGGAGTTCGTTAGCGCGGTTGAGAGATTATCCCATGGTCGATGAAGACTGGCCGAGACTATCGGTATGTATGAGTAACAGCATTACGATGTTTCAGAATTAGTACAGATTTGCTATCATTGACCTTAAAACCTACAGTTAAGGTCTTCATGGTCTAGTGCTAGGCTAGCTTTCTTCTTTCTGATCTAGATGTTCAACTCGCAGTACGAGTT
The DNA here is from genome assembly GCA_036419045.1 of Scirpophaga incertulas. Classification (NCBI taxonomy): domain Eukaryota; kingdom Metazoa; phylum Arthropoda; class Insecta; order Lepidoptera; family Crambidae; genus Scirpophaga; species Scirpophaga incertulas. Next base: position 10,879,173 of record CM071643.1, read on the forward strand.
TATCGTTTAGCTTGGTTTGGTTGGCCATAAAGCTCCCCGTTCTCCCTGACTATTGATCAATACTACTTTACGCCTAATTTGTATTACTTTTCATTTAAAAAGTAGATGTCAAATTATGAAATCTAAAAACTTCAACTCATGGAAACTGACGATTCTTACTTCTCCACTGACCAAAATGAGATAATCATGAAAGTGGACAGATTCTGGGATGGTTTCTACATCGCATCACGCATCTACACTCTACGAGAATGTCCTGAAACGTTTCCTTGGCCGCCATGCACCCTCTGCATTTTAGGCCGTGGAATGTCAATATTCCCATTGTTAAGAGGTATTTGTTTAGAAGCCAAACTCTTTTAACAGTACTAATAACTTTTTGAATATTGTCCATCTTTAGTCTGCTAAGGATTCTGGCATGTTTCTTAGATGCTACCATGCATCTTTGGTTGTTTGAATCCCTCACTACTTCTCCATCCTATTAGATGGTTTTTTTTTCAGTTTTCTCTTACAGCCAGGCCTTAATCTAGTCCTGTGGGACAAGTATTAGAGTTTCCGGTCAATATATTTTTATGTATGACCCTCTGTTAGCAAGTTAGTTTCTATCTATAAAATATATTTTTGGGTAAAAAATGTCTCTACGTTATTAGTTTTTTTAACCCTTTTAGGATAAAATTTTTACAACTAGTATTATATTATACATATATTAGTAGTATGTAGTATTTTTTTGAAAGAGCTTAATAATAAGTTTCAAAATTCATTAAAAATAACATAGTTCCATATTAAATTTGCTCCTCTATTTCAACACAATACAGCTCTTATTTCGAATTAAAAATAACTTCCTTTCTAATTTTAGTTCTTCACGTGAAAACGTGGCATACAGATAAAAGAGTTACTTTGGCAGTTATAATATATAAGCATAAATAGGTACCCATTCACAAGACAAATAAATTACACTGAAAATAGATGGCTACATTGCTAAGGTAGCAATGTTTTTAAAGTAATTTTAAGGATAAAGAAAGTTCTTCTATCAGCAGATTATTTCGAATAGTCGATATCTAGGATACGCCTCTTGTTTCTTAGCTTGACTCAGACAGTGAATTCTATAAATGAACCGCTTGCTTAATGAAAGACTTGGATGCAAAAGAAGTATTTAAATCTGCATAAACATAAACTCTTAATTTCAGAGTTGCTCTGTACCGACACTACATTCTCTACTGGCAGCTCCAAAAATCAAAAGCATTCCACTTCTTAAATGGTTCAAAATCGCTGATATATTACTTCTTTATATTTACATAAAATAAAGTCATAGCTACATCACGTATAACTGAAGTACAACCGATGGTAATTGATCACCTATTCGTTGGATTTCTCTTCGTAAATAATAACTTAATAATTAGTATTCAAATATCTATAAAAACATCTAAAAACTGACTTGAGTTTAAGAATTCCGCCATCTTGCCCAGTTGACAGGTCATATCATTTGCTGACGGTAGGAAGTTCGCCGGGCCAGCTAAATGAAAATGAAATGTAGGCAGCATAAGAAGGTGTGGTAAGTGGATCGCAGCCTTCTATATTATCGGTAAAGTTCTAACACCACATAACTCAAAATAATGAACTTTTGCAACACAGGGCAAAAAATCTATTTAATTTTGAAACATATTGATTTTTTGCCACAAATAGTTAGTAATTTACTAATTTGTAATCTAAAAACAACGCATATCTCTAGCATATTATAAAATTAGAGATGAATTAGAGATTATTTTGAAAAGTTCACCATTTTGAGATACTCCATGTTAGAACTAAAGCCAAGATGTCCATATAGAATGTCTCCGTTTTTAAACTTATATTTTAATCTAATGTGGTACAAGTGATACTGAGTACTGTGATTACATACCCACCATGTGCTTATATTTTTCTCACTTTGCGAATCTCACAAGAATTGCGTGTATAGTGACTATGGCCTCTTACCAACAATCGGGTAGTTTACTTGATCGTCAATATAATTGTATAAAATCTACTAAGGTTTTATAATAATATATACATAAAACGTGAAAAAAGAACATAAAGTCTTAACTTTTCAAATACATTTTATTTTTTTCAAACATCAAGCTCAAAGGTCATTTTAATTATTATTTCATTGAAAAAATGGTTGTCCTTTTAACATCTTCAAATGCGAGATACACAACATTTACATGAACGTAATTTTTGTACACAGTTTTGACCTAGACGACATGTAAATTAAGTTATATGCAAATTTTTGCTAAAATCTTAAGAAGGCTCCTCGATGTTTAATTCAAGGTTCACATATTGACAATTAAAAAACTTTTATCACATAACCGTACGATTTATCGAACTATCCTTAAAACTATAAAATTATAAGAGACATCAACGCAGTCAGCGTACCTACATACGTAACGTATTATAAGTAACTACATAAAATTGTGGTGGCAAAATGTTGATTATAGCCAATATTAGATGTCCTATATCGTTCTTTGAAATGTTCAAAGGTAACAAAGCTGGCCCTCGAACATAATTCAACATGAAAGAAAACCTGAAACCGAGAAGCGTGGACTATGGAGCTACCCGGCGCTGTCGCTAGGTGGCGCTACATTGCTCGGTGTTGGTATATATACTGTACCTATGTTGTCGTTATGTAAGCGAACAGAAAGCTAGGTACCGCCGCCGCCGTCGCCGCCGCGCGGGCGGGGGCCACGCACACAGCGCCGCTATCGAGCGCCAACTCGGCTTATTCTTATTATTATGAAAGGAGAAACGCTTTTTGTAGGGCAAGACTAAATTTGTATTACGACTGCCGATAATAAAGATTGTAAAGGCATTTCAGTTCGCTGAAGTTTGCGGCTTCGTTCCTAGATGTCGCGCTTCCGTCTATTCGTATTAGTATGAAGTCTTGTAATGATGCTGTTTAGTGTTGCGCAGTAAACATTGCCACTCATTAAAGTACTACCTACACACATCGAAGAAATTTTAATGTTATTAATTAGGTATTTTAAATACTTGATAGCATTTTGTAGACTTGTTTTATAAAACATTTACACACTACATATTCTACTGTACAATGGACAACACTTACTAATATCAAAACAAATTCTCTAATAAATAAAGGGTTTGATTGAATATGATCGAAATCAGAACTGTCGACTCAGAATTTTATCGACTAATTTTAAGCTGGCGAAGTGACTAGCCCTGATACGATTTTGTTTCTAATTTAGATACCTGTTATCTTCGCCCACTTTACAGGTTATTTTCTCATAAGAAATAGATATTTTCCCGTTTTAGAACAGTATCAGCAACGGAAAATATTTTTCTCTTTATAGTATTATTAAGTCGGGGAAAAAGTCTTTTTGCATATACTGGTATGTGTACTATTTGTATCTGGCTGGTTTTGAGGTCATTAAGAAAGTTACTTAAAAATATTGCTATTTCCAATATTTTAGTAATCAATATAATTTGAAGTAATAATGTTGTAGAAATTAAATCCCAACTCCGATCTGACCAATATAATATTTACAGAGACCACACCACATTTATTTGTAATGTGCATGATAATAAGACAGAGGATTTTTTTAATGCACAATATTAATTTTATTTGTGAAAAGTAGTTATTATACGATTCGTTCGCTCTCGTCGTCATTTCCTTTTATCAATACATATATATTACTTTTATTATAAGATTTTGCCGTGCCACATTACTTTTAACAGATGAAACTTTTTTAATTTTGAAACCTTGTACTTAACTTTTTTGTGAAAAAGGAATCTTAAATTACTTAGTCATTTATAGCATTGCTTCAATTTTAAATGATTTTAACATGATGCACGTGCATGTGAAAAATGAATGGCTCATGAGCTGTTGTTACTTGGAAACGCTTACACCGTTCTAAGTAAATGCTGATACAGATAATAAATGGCCAAAATAGTCCAGTGCGTGACGCTGTGAAGGTTAGAGTGGACTGATACAAAAGTCGTCGGTAAGCAACAAGTAGGAGGCCCACATGAAGAGCTCACTTAATTGGATAGGTGGATAGGCGCCTTTTGTTAATCGGATAATAAATTTCTTTCAGCGAGGACCGGACGCTCGGCTGCCAGAATTGTTGAAGTATAGTCAGTAAATCGTATTACCTTTGAAGTGAGTGGATCGATATGATCTACTAGGTGATATATACGTAAAACAATGTTCTTTACAGACTGTGAAAGGAGTACTTTTATAAAGAATAGTATTATCATCACATCAATGATTTAAACAATATTCATTTTTTTTTCCACGGGGTATAGTAGTGAATCCTCATAGGGGGCGCGCCACCACAGTGGTCGCTATGACAACCCCCTGGTGCTTGGACGACCTCGCACCGGATACCACCCGCAACCGGTCTACGGCGGATGGTTATGTTGGACTCTAGCAGAAGGCCAGCCTACCAACTAAACACTACCTACAGCCTTTGGTCGGACGGAAGGCCTGGGACCCTATCGGCTTGAACTAACGCTCCCGCCCTCCAGAACGGGGGCGGTGCTTAGCGCCGCCTCAGGAGAGTGCGTGCGCTCTGATGTGGGTTCGGTTGCCAGAGTGGTCCGAATAGTATAACATGTGCGCTTATGCACTTAATAACAGTTAAGCTAACTACACAGGTGTTGGTGTGTGGTTGCTACTTACATGCTTGTGGAGTTCTGCGACGCAGAAGCCGCCTCGAGTAGCCTGTTGAGCTTAGCTGATATTGCGTTTGGCGGGTCTGATAACGCGTGTTTGGGACAAAACAATATTCATACGAGGGAACGTTTTTATATTCGCGGAATGAGGGTGTTGGAGGGGATTTTGCTCACTAGAGTTGTAACGTGTTTAGTAACTCATAATTAGTATAAATTCGAGATTTCATTGTTATCAAATAATTAGTCTGAACTATCGTCAACCAAACAACATAATCGGGAGCGAAAAGTGAAATATGGAAAAAATCGAATATCGTGCCGCAATAAAGTTCCTTACCTAGCAAGGAAAATCAGTTCCGACCGATCTGAATGAGATGTCATCGGTTTACAGCAACTCTTGACCAGGAAAAACCATGGTGTATAAGTTACACAGTTTATTTAAACAAGGAAGGGAATCATTTGAAGACGACCCAAGGCTGGGCAGGAGCATCGAGAGGACTACGCCAGAACTTATCCAAAAAGTAAAAAAAAATTGTACTCGAGGATGCTCGACTAAAGAAAAAAAAACTCGCAGAAATGACTGGAGTGTCCGATACAACCATTTTTAAAATGCTGCATGATCATCTTGACATGACTAAGGTCAGCGCAAGATGAGTGCCGAGAATGCTCAAACCGCCGCAAAAATAGCAGCGCGTAGAGTGTTCACGTGCATTTTTGAACCTCTGCAATGAGGACAAGGATGGTGTACTGAGCCGAATTGTTACTGGTGACGAAACTTGGGCTCATCATTATGAGCCTTGCCCTGCATGAGGTGGGCTTTAATATTTTGGATCACAAGAATTAAAAAAGAGCTGCGGGGTAAGAGATTTATCACCGATGATAAAGTCAAGGAGGCAGTTTCGGCGTATTTTGAAGATAAAAACAAAACATTTTTTTATAACGGTATAAATAAATTAATTGAAAGATCTGAATTTTCTATTTTAGCATGAATGTAATGAATTTAAAAACATCAAAATCCCTGTATTGAAAGTACTGAAATGAAATCTACTTAAATACGAATAGTATATATTGTACATAAGTGTCTTAATGAAAGGATTATTTTCTTAGCCCGGGCCAGCGTGGTTGACTGAGATTCAATCGCTCGTACCCTCTTTGGGGGTGAATATGAGCTGTAATTTATATTTCATTTACGGATATGACCGAAAGCAGACGTCAAGCTCAAGACCCACAAAGAAGCTCAAAATGTTTCACTGTTATGTTCACACATCACAAACTGTTCGATTACTTGGTTACATACAGTTTTAACAATCGTACTCGAAAGTGGTTCCAGTAAATAGCCCAGTGTCCACCATGATTTACAAAATTTCATAACTTGACCGCATAAACACGATATGGTAGACTTATTTAACACTTACCGTGGGAGAGTCATGCTTCGGCACGAATTGGGCCGGCTCGACCGGAGTGATACCACGGCCTCACAGAAAACCGGCGTAAAATAGCGCTTGCGCTATGTTTCGTCGAGTGAGTGAGGGTACCGGAGGCCCAACCCCTCCTTCCCCCCTTATTCCCAGGCCAGCAACGCATCTGTGACTCTGGTGTTGCAGTTGTACATGGGCAACGGTTATCTTACCATCAGGTGATCCGTTTGCTCGTTTGCTGCCCTATAGTATAAAAAAAAACACTTTAAATTAACTCTTAAACTTATCTTGTTACGTACGGTTCAGGGGCTGGGTGGAAGATATCAGCGTCAAGTTTGACACTGCGACAAAACCGCGTCAACACTGAGAATATCTGTGTATCGCCCCGCTGCTGTAACAAACGTAAACGTACCGCACACGTTTACCCGATGTTTTCATAATTCATCACTGTAAACAAATACTGAAATGTGTGTTAATAATTACTATCCTCAACTCACACACTACATATGTCGGATCTGAAAAAGAAGATAAAGATAATATTTTGCTAACTAATTTTGTTATTTATAACAAGATTTACCAATTTTGCATATTCGTAATAATCACGATACAAATACTAAGTTCAGATCAAAAATTAATTTTGTTAAAACTAGTCAACATATTATATTAGTTAGTTATTTATCTTATCTGTAAGTCATCTAGCCATTAAACTAACGTCGGATTAAATGTAAAAAAAAAAAAATTAACTTAATTTCCTACTATTTACGCTTTATCCTAAATCCATGATATTAATATGTACTTACGTACACAACAACACATCAGACTTTCCAAATGGATCTTGAAACAAATTTTATATCGCCCACAAATGCGGTGATTTTCGTAGTTTTAATTTAAAACTTCACATGTTATTGAAAGTCCATGCATAATACATAGGTGACATTAAATTGTTTAAAAAAAAGACACTTTAGTTCCCACGATTAAAAATATTTCCAAAATCTTTATTTCGTCATATTTGAAATGACACTATCAAAAACAATTCCTTCTACCTAATTTAATATAGAGCAATACTGTAGACAAGCCTCGAGTTACATAAATCTAAAAATAAACAAACCTCATTCTATATAGAAAGCAAGCGTAGGCGTTTCTGTGCGTGGGAATTATAAGGCTGCTGACAGCTTGTCCTCTAGCGCCATCTATCGTTCATACGTCGCACAACTACGTTACGTTACACCTACAGATATGTGTAGTGAATTTATTTGTGATTTACAATATTTATGAATTGAATGTAATAACATACATATTTGTCATATATAATCATCGTAAAAAAAGCTAAGTTAATGAATCTGTATGTTCGGTTTAACATTAACATTGTAAAGGACAGACTACAACAGTTGACAGTAATTTTGGATATGTCATTAATATCAAAACTATGTTTAATGCACTTCTAGTAGAAAGTATCATTGTTTTAAATAATTATGGTTAAACTTCACTTAAAATTTAACTGTACACCTGTACTGAGAAGCCGTGTAGAATGAGACTAGAAGTCGATAGAAGCCAAGAGGACCAGGAGACCTATTTTTGAATTACGAATGCGATTTCGAAATCACCGCTGACTAAATAGTCAGCGGTGACTTTGAGGTCACGGATTCCTAAACATCCAATTTTTGAAAGTCGATCGCAGAGCTGCCAACATAGATAAAGTACACACATAAATATAAGAGTTCGGTTCCACGCAGAATGTAGCCGCTGCCGGTTATTGCCGGCTTAACCATTGCGGTTATTATATACACATATATATATACATATATATAATATATGCTACATTCATATATATCTATGTATATATTATAGGTATATAAAGGTTATATATATATGTAAGTAAACCTTTATATACCTATAATATATACATACATGTATATATGAATGTAGCTTATATATATATATATGCTACATTCATATATATATTTGTGAATTGTTTGATTTTTCAGTCTATATATATATATATAGACTGAAAAATCAAACAAAACACAGATAACATTTCCACAAGTATGACTTGATTACGAGTGGGTGAGGGCACTCGTAATGAAATCACATCCGTGACTAAGGTAGTCACATCAGTGATATTCAAAAATAAGAATTATTGAAAATCGGTGATTATTAGTCACATCGGTGATTTCGAAGTCGCATTCGTAATTCAAAAATAGGTCTCCAGTACACATGATCAAACATACATTTTTTTTCTTTCTTTCAAGTCACCAATGTATTTCTGGTTCCTACACGATGTAATAATTGTAAGATAAAAACTATATGTTGACTCTTCTGATGACTATAGTCACTTTACCATCAGGTGGGCAACTAATTTACTAGTTGCGCTGTATATAAAAAAACGAGGGCAACATTGTAAGTTGAATTCGAAAGGTAAACAATGACTCTCTACCGTCATGTACAGTCAGCCTCACGTCGATCTAACCTGCTCTGTCGAATTTCTGTGACCAAATCTTAACCTAACTCTGAAACGAGTTCAATATCTATTGACTTATTTTGACAGATTTGTACAGATTGATGTGAGTCTAATTATACCTATATTTTTTTATATATATTGTACTAACTATCCGATCGGTGTCCACTTGAACATATTTTTCATAAAAATAAAATGAATGGGCTATTATCAAACGAACTTTATAATAGCAGTAAGTATACATCATATATTTTTCAATATATTTGCGTTATCGTAATTTGGCTTTTACTTTAGTGCTTACCGTAATGTAACTAATTACACCTGGGCGTATATCTATAAAACCTTACTTATGCTACAGTGCACCAGTCGGATACGAGCTTGGTATTTTAATCCATTCATGTCTTCTCGTAAACAGCTTTTAGCCGTAAAAAAGTATACCCATGAATCGCGTGGCATAATATGCAATATCAAAAATTTCGCTTTTACCTTAAAACCCGCGCTTAAACTTTCATTGGAAGAATAAACTATAAAATTTTGCAACTTACTTAATTTACCTCGGGCTAACAGTGTCAAATTCGAATAACAAAAAGCACATTTGGGTACAAATACTCAATATAGTTGGATACGATATGTAAAGATTATAATATTTTAAAAAATATAGAGAATATATATGTACATTATGCCAACTATATATTTTTCATAACTTTTAAAAATCTTACTAAATGCTTAGAAAAGTTTTATAATAATATCCTTCAAATGTTGGAAATAATATCAAAGATCAGTTTACTCATTTCTGTAAAATAAAAGAACTTTATATTCGATGTCTACGACAATGTTATATTAATACTCTGCTAGCGAAGAGTTTCGTAACTTCGCCGAATTCTTTGATTCTACTGACACTCAAACACCCTCCTCAATACGACACACAAACACATCTGCCAATATTAGTTCTATCGAAATCGAAGTAAAGATTATGCTTAAACTCTTCCACATTAATAAGAGAGACGTACTTGGTATCGAATATACCAGGGACATTAGCTTGGATCCCTTCGTCGTAAGTGTTTCTGCCGTAAAGCAGAATATATAAATAACCATATGAATCTCAAAACTTCGCATATTGACAAAAGTACTTGAAAAGATTGTAGTTTGAAGTACTAGAATAGAAAAAAGTTTATTTCTTTGCATCATCTAAAGTACCTACATTTATACATTATACTTATGTCGATGCAACATTTAATTAATATAACTATCCAAAAAATATATACAAAAACTAAAACAAAAACGAACGAACAGTATAAAAGTGCAAGCAATAATAATGGTAAATAAAACAAAAATTACAAACAAAAGGATCCATACCGTCATAATAACAAAATCACTACTACTGCTTTTCAAGAAAAGAGAACTACTAATAAAGACACACACCCACACATAACAAATTTTAAATTAATTTGCCACTGCAAACTTATTACTACGTAAGGACTAAGGTGGACACTCAAAACCAAACTCCACTCGATTGGTGTACCTACTGTAGTTCATGTGTCTGTAATTGTTGTTGTTATGTTTATTTATACCATCAGGAATTCAATAAGGGTCACTTTTAGACTCCTTGTTATTTATATTTTTTATAAATGCTATATAATATACATATATGCTTTTGCTTCATCAATAATTAAATCCTGCTATATCAGGACGACATGAAGATTTTTTTTCCTATAGAGACCGAGTAAAATGGCATGAAAAAAGGGCCTAGTCTAAATATATTTAGGCGATTACATCTAATTCAACCACGTTGGCTCAGTGCAGACTGGTAAACAATACCTGCAGTGGCAGTGTGCATTGCGAGAAGGAGAGTTTGGCTTAGATCCCAGCGTGTATGATTCAAAAGTCCTTACATATTTTTGTACAAAACTCCTTTTTTGTACATATCTTGCATATATTTTACAATAATTTATGTTAAGTACTGTTACAGGTAACTGTAGGGCAATTCTGGTAAGACTAGAGTTAATCGTAAGAAATGAAACTACACACCGTTGCTTCTTAGTATCATTTTACGGACACGCAGCCAAAGACAAAGAGAAAACAAAACCTTAATTGTCATATCATTGTTTAACTTTACAAAATACGTTCTAATAGGCCCTACATACAAAGGTGGCGCGCTAAGACTGTTTACTAGTCGACGCTGCAAAACACTACTACTTCTTATCAATCTCGGATCAATCACTCTGCCAATCAACGGATGCGGCTCAAATAAATCCGTGGATGGAATGATGACAAATCATTCATGATGAACCCAAACAGTTATAGCTCTATATATTTAAGTGCAAATATGTGCACGTGTACTTAATTTAAAAAGAACTAAAAGGGCATTTCTTTTAAAAGTTCCTGTAGAAGGAGTATTTTCATTAATGTCCATCAAATGATGTGTCAGAAATCGTCGCTCTGTAGATTTAATTAAAGCAAAATTGTTAAATTGCAAATTTCGCTCAACATCAACGTGGATTCGAATCATAAATAAATATAGAAATGAGGCAGAACTCTTGATAAGAGGATTCCAATTCAAAACTATAACACAGAAATAATGTCTATCTGCATTGAATAATTTTATACATGTTATTATATAACATTAATTTAACAAAAAAACGACTGATTTTACTTGTTGGATTCGTCTAAGTCGGAATAAGTATAGTAATATAGGAAAAATAATGGAAAAAATGTAGAAAAACTTGATTATACTATCACTCCGTTTTCGTCGAGACCTGGGCCGTGCTTTAGTCTTTTCCGAGGTGCTTACATATTGACAATATGTAAGTATTATAGTGAAAATATCTATCCGTCGTCAGAATTAGAATTAAAAACCGAAGCGACGCAGGGTGCTTGACAATGTATTGTAATGTCGCCGAAACTATTTACAAGTGCAATGGATATTTTTAATTTCTTGACTGGTCGTCAACATCAACGGCTAGAAAGCGAAGTGCATTCGATTTGCTGCTTTCATAGTCATAGCCTTGACTATTGAAGACTTGAGCATAACACTCGACGATTTCAGTAAAATTTCTCAACATGCATGACTTAAAATAAACATGCACAAAATGAAAAACATGTGAAAGTCATTGACACGTGTAACATGTTAAGTGCTACAAGACATGGAGTTCCTTAAAAACTTTTGTCCCTTAAAAAAGTCAGGAGTAATCGGTAGCATAATTGCTTTGCTCCGATGTTCCGTCAACTTGCATTTCGCTCTTAAATGAATCGTTCTAGAAAACATAATAATGTTTTACTTACGTTTAAACTTACGGAACTGTAGAAGTCTCTTGGCTGGTACAATATATTTGGTGGCCTCCGCAGGGCAACATGCCCACGCCGTGCCGATCGTTTAAGATGCCATGAGGCAGTTCTGCCTCACCTGGACCTTTTAGACCTGTGAAGTTTTAAAAGTTCCAGGTCTTCAGTCTCGCTTATTTTTGCGAATATCTAGATGAACTCCTCTAGTCTTTAGACTAAAAGCTCCAATTTTTTTATGAGGATGATGATCATGACTACGTTGACACCTCATTCGTTTCTTTATGTTCGCCCCTTATGAGTACTACGGGCGCCCCAGTCAAATATCTCTAGAACTGCACTGCCTATATGTTCAGTTCCACCAGGCTAATTTTTGTTGTGGAGTCCACAATTACTTTGGCATTTGTGTGGCCTTTCTTCTCGTTACCTGGCTGTAATGTTAACACTACTGCCACCGTGTTCAGTGTGCGCAGTTTAAGTGGCCGAGCTTGAGTGGCCTTCTTCTTCGGGGGTGGAGGAGACTGTTTCAGCGTGATAGTAGCTGCAGATCTGCCCCCTGACGTTGCTGTGGTTCTCACTTTTGGCAACGCTTCACCACCATGATCCAGACCTTTTCCATATTGGATGGGGTTAACGGTTGTGAACGTGGATCCCTTGCTGAGTATATTTCCATTTCCGAGAGGTTTTCTTTCTCGGTGCACACAGTCTTTGTCATTCAATCATTAAAGATATTGCTCGCCGCAAATGTTTTGGCGTCTTTCCGTAGATGGGCAACCGCCTGTTTAACTGTTTTATAAACATCCCCTTTAAATTAGAAGACCTTTCTGCTACTAAATTGATGGCGTCTAGTACCAATAGGGATTTGTAACAATAAAAAGCTTTAGGGATTTGTAAATTTTACCTTGAATCGTAAAACAGACTACGCCACCGGTACAGTTACGTATTTTTTTCTACGAAGGGATATCTTGAAAATAAATAGAAAACCCCTTTAAGAACGAGTCATACTTACACTTGTCCTTTATAGTTACATATTACCTCATCAACGTCAATTCAGCCCAATACGCCCACTGCTAGGCATAGGTCAGCTCCGAATGTTCGTACAAAGTAGCTGCCATACTGCGATGCGCGACATTATTTTTACATAATAAAGTAGATACTTTATCATGTAAAAATGAACCGATGTAACCATGCCATCACCCAATTTCACCTTTTAGCACTGAACGAAACGCATGAATTTTCCGGTGACCACCAGGTAGGATAGCAAATACTTCTTTTCATAACCACCAACACAGAGCTTCCATCTGCACCTCAGTCGTCACAGTCTGCGAAATGGCGCTCCGCTCGTTTCCATGTTCCATGTCATAAAGATAGATGCACATATATCATAAGATACTAAAAGTATATCCTACTCTAGTACCACTACTATAGTAACCTGGCATATCATGTGCATTATTCAGCTGCGTGTGGTACATATACGATTAAGACACGCGTATAACGTATCGTTAGGTAAAACGAAGCGTGTCCAAGATCTGTAGTTGACGTTACCACTACTATTCTCAACTAGCGAAACTAAGTCACCGTGTCGTGTACAGCATTGCTGTGCGCCGCAGTGAAGCAGCACCTTTATACATCAAGGCGAAGACTAGAGCGTCAGTAAATGCTGTAATCTATAAGCACGATGAATAAAGATGGCTGTCAGTAAGTATTGAATAAAACACAATGAATGTACTACTACATTCATTGTCTTTTATTCAATACTGAAGCGCGGACAGCTTTTTGTTTTGGAAAAACCGAAAATACTTTCTATACAAGCAGCCAACGCCCATAATAGTAAACCATAGGACATAACACTGTGAAAATAAACAAAGTATATTAATCTTGCCGTTTCAACATCTGTAAGTCTATTTGATAGGTTCTCAATATGTGGATCCCATTGCAAAATCGAATCCAAAGTAATACCCAAGAATTTAGTGAATTCCACAAATTCTACCACTTTACATATGATACATTTCGTTTTATTGTACTATTTACAACGTCAATATTGCCGTTTCCTCTGTCAACATTAAATATTAAAGAAGTATCATCTGCAAATAGTACAGTATTGCACTAAGTATCAGTGAAGTTGTGGCAGATCATTAATATACAGAGTGTCCCAAAAGTCAAGGTCAAGCCGGAAACGGGTAATCGGGCAAGTCATGTTAGCTATCAGAAAAATATGAAAAAAAACGGAATCTTGTACTTTTGAAGTTATAAGGATTTTAAAAATTATCGATCGATCGATCATTTTTAAAAAGATGTAGAGCTTTCATTACATGTAATATTATTTACATACATGTATATATTTATTACTCTTATTTATATAAACTCTATATAAATAAGGGCAATAAATCATTATCCATACGTCGAACGATATCAAAGTAGGAAGCATACAATGATTATAATGTTTGAAAGTAAGGAACTTAATTAATTTATTCTGAATTCGCTCAATTTGATTTTTGTATTTTTTATACTGAGGCTTCTATACTATAGATGCATACTCTAAGACGGACCGTACAAATGAGTTATATAGTAATATTAGTGTAGAAATATTCCTAAAGTCCCTTCCAATTGGGAGAACACTTTAGCAACAATATTGTCATAATGCAACGAAAAAGACAGTTTATAAATCAAGATGCAACACCCAAATCTTTCACCGCACTTAAATTTCATTGGATTCGTTTGACGTGAAAATGTTATTACACTACATTTCTTGTTATTAATCTGCAACAAATTACTATTACAGCATAAATAAAGTTTATCGAGATCGTTTTGCAAAAGAATAGTATCAGTAGGAGCTTTAACGAGTCTAAAAATCTTCATATCATCAGTATAAAGAACGTTTGAATGTTTGAATACGGAAGTAATATCATTAACAAACTAATTGAATAGTAAAGGATCAAGATGGAAACCCTGAGAGACCCCAGATGTTATGGGCACAAAGGACGAGCAGAAACCCTTAATTGTGATGGCTTGACTTCGTTCTCGGAGATACGATACAAACCATCGTAGAAGATTACCGTGTATACCTAATCGCCGTATAAGTAATTTATGCGATATTTTGTCAAATGCTTTGGAATAGTCGGTATACACAACGTCAACTTGAGCGCCCCGATCTGTCGCATCTCCCAGAAATGTAACAAATTCATTGAGATTGCTTTCTGTAGATTTTCTATTAATGCAACCGTGCTGCTGTTGATCAATAACAAGCCTGCAATTCGGAAGCAAGTCATCATAAACAATTTTTTCAAATATTTTAGGAAGAGTATTCAATTTAGAAATCAAAGTTTTGGCATGATACCTGTCTGAATGGAACGCCAAAATAGTAACAACACTGGCTGAACCAGACTACGAACGTAACAACATAATTTATTTAAAATACTGCATACTGTTTGACAATAAAGCGTATACATAGGTTTTTTTTTTTTTTTTTTATATAATAGCAGGCAAACGAGCCAACGGGTCACCTGATGGTAAGTGATCACCGCCGCCCATAGCACAAACAACACCAGAGGTATCATCAGCGCGTTGCCGGCCTTTCAAAAATGTATACGCTCTTTTTTTGAAGCTTCCCATGTCGTAACTGTTCGGAAATACCGCGGCCGAAAGTTGGTTCCATAATTTTGTCGTTCGCGGGAAAAACGTACGCGAAAACCGCACTGTGGAGGACAGCCAACCATTAAGATGGTGGGGATGGAAAGCAAGTCCCCTCCGTGACACACGATACAGGAAATCGGTCGGCGGCAGTATCCCAAACAACTCGTCAGAGCACTCCCCATGGTATATGCGGTAGAGAACACAAAGAGACGCGACATCTCTCCGCAGCGCCAATGAGTCCATACGACCACAGAGCACCGGGTCGTCGACAATTCGAACCGCTCTACGCTGGATACGGTCAAATGGAAGGAGCTGGTACTGAGGAGCTCCGGCCCAGAGGTGAGAGCAGTATTCCATATGTGGCCTGACCTGTGCCTTGTAAAGTTGTAGGCGGTGGGTCGGCGTGAAATACTGTCTCGCCCTGCTTAGCACTCCCAACTTTTTTGAGGCTAATTTAGCCTTGCCTTCCAGATGACAGCGAAATTGAACATCGCTCGATATGTCGACGCCCAGGATACCGATGGTTGACCCGGCATCAAGAGAAGCGCCTTCAAAGTTTATGGTTGCGACAAAAGGAGATTTCTTAGCGGTAAACGCGCAAACTTGTGTCTTAGAGGCGTTAAACTGGACTAGATTTAGTCGGCTCCAATTCGAGACATGGCTGAGTATGTCATCGATAACAGACACAAGCTTGTTTCGGTTCTCAATGACGTTCTGATGTGGAATATTTGCACTTCCGTGATATAGTGCGTCTCCAGTGCTATCGTCTGCATAGCAATGGATACCGCAATTATGCAGTAAGTCATTGATATGCAGAAGAAACAAAGTGGGAGATAGCACGCATCCCTGCGGGACACCAGCGTTCACGGGCTGGAGTTCCGAGCATGAGCCATCAACTACGACTCTGATGCTACGCCCAGAAAGAAAACTGGTGACCCACGTGCAGAATTTCCCAGATAGTCCGTACTCTGGAAGTTTGCTAAGTAGAGCCCTATGCCACACTCGATCGAAGGCTTTAGGAGCGCAAACCTTTAGCACGATTGGTGGAATGCCGTCCGGCCCACTCGACTTATGGATGTCAAGGGAAAACAGTGCCTTCCGAACGGAACTTTGAAAGAACCGGACATCAGGCATTGAACTCGCACAAGGCGGTAGAGTAGGTGGTGATATTCCCATGTCATCCAGTGTCGAATTTGATGCAAAAAGATTACCAAGAAGTTCGGCTTTTTCCTTTGCAGTGTTGGCCAGAGAGTCATTATTTTTGTGCAAGGGTGGAATTGATGAGCGACCGAAGTTCCCTAGGACGGCTTTGGCAAGAGACCAGAATGAACGTGTACCAGACCGTAGGCGCACTAGTCTCTCGCCAATTCGCCCTATAAACGATGACTTTGCCTTGGCGATGCTCCTCTTGAAAGATCTCGCAGCGAAATTGTACTTCTTTTTATGGAATTTGGCGTTTGGATCGTCAGACGCCGCCATTCCCGCCCAGGTTCGATAACACTCCTGTTTTCGACGAGCTGCCGACTTGCAGGAATGACCGAACCAGGGTTGAGAACTACCGCCGATGGGAATCACAGAGTTTGGAATAAAAAGTTCCATTCCCTGAAGAATCACATCGGCGACAGATTCGGCAGTATCGTCCGTATCCTCCCGCGAGAAGCAAATTCGCTGCCATGGGTAGGATGCAAAGAAGCACCGCATTCCATCCCAATCTGCTGACTTGTAATGCCAGACCCGACGGGTAGCCACTGGCTGGGAGCTCATAGACTTGTTGAGAGGCTTGGTCCGAGGAGCCAAGAGGTGCATCAACAGAGACTATGTAACCGTCCGGGTGTGAAGTCAGCATAAGATCCAGTAAGGAGGGCGTATGGTCGTCTATGTCTGGAATTCGCGTGGGCGAGGCGACTAATTGAGACAGACCGTAAGCCAAAGCAAAGTCATGAACAGATTTTCCCATGTAGTCTGTGTTACGAGACTTGAGCCACTCGGTGTGATGGGCGTTGAAGTCACCCAACAACACGACTTCGGCTGAGGGAGTCTGTTTGAGTAGGGAATCGATCGCAGTTTGGCAGCACTCTATGAGTCGGTCCGATTCGGCGTTACCGCTGTGAGATCTGTACACGCACGCGTAAATGCGCGGGTGGTCGTCGCATTCTACGCGGAGCCATAAGGTGGACAGATCCCTGGCTTCAAAGTTTTTGAGGCGACGGACGCACATATCTTCCCTGACATAAGCACATACACCGGCTCGCGGGACGAATGAATGTTCCAGGGTGTAGCCGGGGTAGCGCAGATATGCGATGTCGAGGGGTTGGGATATTTGCGTCTCTGTGAGAAATAGTAAGGCCGGCTTTTCCGTTTCGAGATGGTGGTGAATGGAATTCAGGTTGGTATGTATACCCCTGATGTTGCAAAAATCCACGTGGAGCGTGGATTGGGGTATGGTTCGCCGCCTTTTTCCCCTGCCTCTTTTGAGCGGTATGTTGCCCTCCCCAGAATACGCAGGGCAGCCTGAGCTAAATAGCTCAGGGGGGGATTCTCCAACTACGGAGGAGTTGGTACCCCCCTGGGGTAAAAAACTATTCACTTCCGCTGCCATGATTGGTGAAAAGGAGGAGGGGTGTGTAGTGGGCTCCGGGACTCTCACTCACTGGGCGAAACACAGCAATGTCAAGCATTGCTGTTTCACGACCGTCTTCTGTGAGAGGGTGGTATTCACACCCGTCGAGCCTGCCCATTCGTGCTGTAATTGGGATCACAGCAAGGCTCTACCACCATAAATTGTTGTTGCTCGTTTAGCACAACCCAGGGGTCACTTGTAGGGTGTCGAGAGTAAGACCTACGGAAGCGAGCAACGCCAACCCCCAAAACACTATATAAAATTATTTTAAATTATTTATTATAAATGAATGTTTAATAAGTATGAGAGGAAATAAATAATAGATCTATACCTCTGTCTTAGTTATTTCTGTCAACGGCTTGTATTGCCAAATATTTCTGCACCAGTTTGAAGTCAAAAGAAAGGAGTGCTATCGTCAATTTATCAATACATAAGACGTTGCAGAATTAAATTTAATTTTGAAAACCACATGTAAACTAATATTGTAAAACTGAAGTTTCTGATTAAAGTATTAAGATATAAGTGTCAGATAACCAATTTATCAAGGAAGGCTATAGATATCACAATATTTTTTATTTTATTTATTTCTAATATATACAAAATACCGTTACGATATATAGAGAAAAGTATCGAAGGAATATTTATAAACGGTTTTTTGGGGAGCTCCTAGTGAATATAAAATTAACACACATTCTTATTATTTTTTAAAAATAAAACCAAACTAATGATTTACTTCTCTGTAACCCCACTACTCTTGTTTTTAATATTGTATACATTCATTTCAATACCGTACATATATTTCACACATAAACTCAATATTACCAAACATATTCTTGAAATTTCCCTCCTTATTTCCGACAGGTTTCAGAGGGTGTTGTGACTCGGGTAATTTCCCGGAAACGCGTTCTGCTGGTTCCAATAATTATAATGGAGTACTTAGGAGATGAACAGACACGTCTACTTAAAAATATAAGAACGAAGAAACACATTTAATATTATTTTTATTTTCGATTAGAATGATTCGACTAAATTATAGATTAGAAACAAGTCAGTAAGTTTTTCAATAGAAATAAGTCTCATTAAACTGATACTAGGAAAATAAGGCAAAAATAAGGCTGTCAACAAAACCGAACAAGGGACAAAAATTATCGATTCTATCCATTATTAAAAAAAAAAACAAGTCATAACGCTATTTCATTTATACAATACAAGGTATACTGCAAAGAACAGGACAGATATTGTAGGGCAAAAATGACTGTTCGGAATAGTGGAAATATTTAGTTAAAAGTAAGGAGTAGCTGGTAATATTAGGACAGATTTGAGGATGATCATGAGAAGTGAAGTGGGGCAAAACATATTGAAAGCTTAAAAACACACTTTATTAAAAATAATAAATTAATATTTCTTTCACTAACATCCATAAGCCTCGTCCAAAATAATGTAAGTATAAACTGTGTTACGGGATCTAGGGTAACGGATAGACTTATGTAAATAAACATATATTAATAACTATAACCCCCGTAACCAAAAAGAACCAGGACTCGAACCCGAGACTTCAGAGATGGCAACACCTTGAAACTACTAACCACTCGGCTATGGAGTTCGATTATTTATTGCTAATAGCCGTAACCACATGCTCAGTCACAACCTCCAAGGGAAGTAGACAGATTGGAAAATCAGTAGCAGGGTCTACTGTTAACTTTTGAAGGGCGTAAACGTTTATTCATAGTGGCGTTTTAACATTATACACATAAAACGATTTATGACTTCGCGTCATACACCCCGCCAAGCCATCCGGTCAGAAATGCAAGATAATAAAAGAAAAAATTATTTGCATCGAAAAATCACGCCTAAGGCTGAGAACCATATAATCTGCCTAAACCTGCTTCACGAGCTCTCCTACCGAAATATTGTGATTATCTGTGTCCTGGCCGGGTCGGGGCTGAGCGGTTCCCAGGACTACGGGAATTGGAGCACGCCGTCTGCCCCCGATACGGTCGCCATCGCTATACGATATTCATACCGACTGATGGCTTTATTTTGAACGCAATTAAGCATTTATTTAACGTTTCAGACGTCCTTTAAAGCTTCAGTGTTTGTTTTATCGCAAATGCTAAAATGCTGTAAATACATTTTTCATTTTATTTATATCTACGTCGTTTTTAAAAAATATTATTTTTATACGCTATTTTACATATATGCACGGGTAAATTTCATAAAATGTTTTACTATTTATTAAGCTTTAGTTTCAGTCTTCCAACGAAAGTTTTCAGTTGCTTAGGTCGATTTAAAAAAATATGTAAATACTTTGGAATAGTGTTAGGCCGTGCACAGTTTGCGCGTGCAATTCAGAAATCCGAAAATAATTAACTTTTTGAAATTTTAAAACATGCCTTTAAGTAGATGACAAAAATTTTATCTAGTTTACAAACATAAATGTTTCTGAATAATGTAGGTAATTGGTGTGATCATTAATTGACTGCCATAATATGATGAAACTTACAAAATTTGTATCGAATTAAATAAAATTCACTCCACCTGGTGTAGAAACAACGAAGACGCTGCTCCAGTCTCCGAATTATATTATATATAATATAGCCGTTCTATCTTAACTAGAAACTCCTCTCGAAAAGTAACTAAGCGAAATTTCATTCGGGTTGCACCATCAGCTAGATTATTACTCGTATTTGTTCTAAATTTAAACCAGATAAGCTAATATTCAATAATTATTGTTTGTGATACATGTGCAGAAAGTTGTCATTTGCTAACTATATGCAACTATTGTAAATTACAAAATTTCAGAACACGTAAGTAACATTTCAGAACATTTAATAATTGAAAATAGCTTTTTCATTATTTTCAATTTATGGAAGTTGATTGTTTTTCATTTGTAGATTTAATGTTTATAGTACTTTCAACCAATTGAATTAATTATCCGGATTCGGTTAGAATTTTGTAAAATTTATAAGTTACTTTTTTGGAAAAAGATATCCCTATATTTTTTCCGTGTGTGTGTATAAACAGCACTTTCTTTCTATTTGTTGATCCTTGAAAAGGTGCACGAGAATTTTGTAGTTTGTTGCATCTTGAAGATATTTTCTATTTCGCTGTTTAACATGAAATTATAAAGTGCGTTAGACACAGCGACGCAGTCACTAACGAAGAGAGCAGGAAGCGTCCCCGGCCGTGCCGAGAGCAGGGTTCCATTGTGATGGCCGGCCGCCACGTGCAGCGCACATCTGCCGACGCCGTCGCCGCCGCACCCTCGGAAGGGACCGCGCGGTCTATTCCCGGCCGAACCGCCGAGTACAGTGGATGTCAATTTTTGGATACGTAGAGTTTACTTTCATAACGCTCCACTCCTCTACGCCGTATCGTGATCTTAGCCTATACGACAAATCCCTTAACAAAACTAAAAAAAAAAAACATTTTGATATTGATTCATATTATTTCTATATCCTCTTCAAATAACAATGAAAAGTGACCAACATGTTGCTAAAATTGCATTTTACAAATTGTTAAAAAATCAAGAAATATTGATTACGTAATAAGATCGAATTGTTTTAAAGCCTCTACAATAGAGAAAAGCAAGTTTTCAGGTAAAAAGATCATCAAACGATAGTTTCGGCTTTTAGAAAATATTTTAAATAACATACTGTGAAGCCGAATAAGTATGGTCACCACAACGTTACGCTCTACATCTTTGTTATACGAAATCCGCCGTATTACAAGTGACATAAGAGCTATCTCAAGGACAACGTGTAAACGTGCACATTCTGTTTACACTCTACCGTGTTAATGCGCACCTGAAATTCGAATTATAATAAGTACATTGCTAACTCCTCATACATCGCACAAGATTGAACCCCGAGCCTCACGATTAGAGGACTACTAACGCTATTGACGCTCATCAAGCTAGACCTAGGTATGTACGGTCATACAAATGGTGTTATAGAAGAGGAGTTCCGATCAAATATCTTTCAGCGATGTCTTATGCCACACCTATATATAAAATACGATAATATAGCACTTACAAAATATTGCCCCGTACATCTGAAACTTATAAACTTTCGCTCTGTTCATGTTTCTGCAATTATCTATTATAGGTTCCTAATGACTCTTTCTTTTTTTCTTTGTATCTTATTAATTCAAGAAAAGAAGAAGAAGTCAGAAAACTATAAACGCTGATATTTTTTCAATGTAATCTGAATAATTTAGACTAGTTATAAGACATCTTTAGAGATAAATCCGACTTAATATAATATACTATGAATTAAATAAATTTTGGAATTTATATTACCAAAATAAATTTTGGAAATCTTTTTTAATAACTATAAAAAATATATGTTTTATGTTACGCCTTCAACACTGGTGCCACATGCATAACAATCTGCACAGTAGTGTCTGTGTGTGTTAATAGGATTGGTTCTACTAACATTTAAAAAGTGATTTCAACCAATGGCAACTTTGCACAACAAAATTGCACTTAAACATTTATTAATTATTGAATTCTCCAATTCTTATCCTTCAATTTTAAAAAAGTACAAAATTGTGGTGAATCATACAATCAATCAAGTGGTTATTGAGTCATTTATATTTTAACAGTCTTTTGGTTTTTAAGAAAATCATAAAATTCAAAAATATATATAATAAAATATGTTATCAATTAAAATGGAATTTAAAATTATACCTATATATCTGTACAAACTTAAACTAAATAGTAATAATGATTTTGAAAGAAGAGTTTTGAAAGGGAATCAAGTAAATGGGGCACTGCATAACTTCATGAATAGCTAGAACGTATCACAAAGAGCACGACTGGCTGTGTATGGAGGCGTGTTGATCCCCACATTGATGTATGGTAGTGAATGTTGGGTGTGGCAGAAGAAACATGAAAGTAGGATTAATGCTGTGGAGATGAGAAGCTTGAGAAGTATCATTGGAGTGAATCTGAAGGACAAAGTCAGGAACAGTGTGATAAGGGAGCGATGCGGCGTAATTGGAGATGTAGTGACAAAGATAGAGAAAGGGATGCTTAGATGGTTCGGTCATTTTGAAAGAATGAATGAAGGAAGATTAACGAAAAAGATACACAACGTAACAATGATAGAACGAATCGGTGCAGGTCGACCTAGGCGGACATATCTCGATCAAATCGACGATGTCCTAAAGAAAGGCCGGGTCAAGAGTACTCGCAACCGACGAGCATGCATGAAGACGCTCATGAAAGTGGAGGAAGCAAGAGAAGTGTGCCAGGATCGTAGCAAGTGGAGAGAGGTGGTCTCTGCCTACCCCATTGGGAACAAGGCGTGACATGTATGTATGTATGAATATTGTATTTACTGTAAAACAAGAGCGTTACAGGACAATCAACGAAACTATTGATACTTTAATATCTACTTAATATTTATGAATATCTGTATAGGCGATGTCAAACTATCACCCTACTCCGGCTACGGCAAAGCTGGATTAAACTGTCCTTCATGGCTGATGGCCATCAAGATGCTCTTGATAATTGAAACAGTCGTAAATGGTGACGATTGATGTGCAAAGCAAAGAAAGCAAGAGCCTTTTTTTGGACCTATCCTGGTTATATGATTTTTATTTAATATATATGAACCTACGTTAGTTAATGACATGCGCTGTTTACCGTAAAGGCTTTTAAAACATCACCTTGTCTCAATCTTGCAGGCGAATGATCCTGATGGATTTCTATCGGTCAACGCGTACCTTAGACCTTAAGGATGTTCCTGCCATTTATGCTAAACAGGTAAGAGAGTGTCGCTCACACTGTTGAAGAACTGTGAAGGGTTGCAGAATGGCTGCCGCTGTAACACTGTATTAGTAGGTACTACCTACTTGTGTTGCTAATAATGTTAAGTCGCCTGTATATTTCTTTCAAAACATTCATTGCGATTATCTGTGATAATTACTTGAATAAATACCCTGTTAGTGATAATTTCACTTTTTTATAAATATATGTAGTATTGAATTGTGCAGTAATATAAAGTGACTTCATGAATTAACAATATTGAAGTCATTTTCCAAATTGACAAGTCTGTATCTATTTAATACAGGAAAAAAAACAGCCCTTGCTGAGTTTCTTGCCGGTTCTTCTCAGTACAAGGTCTCCCGCCGTAGATTTGCGAACCGATGGCGTAGCTTTTCGACTTTCACAAGTGCTTGTAACAGCCTAGACTGAATAAATGATATTGAATTTGAATTTGAATATAATAATAGTAATGGTTTTATTCAAACTTATATTGTAAATTAGAACAAAAAATAACCATAACTCAGTAGAAAGTAACCAAGGAGACTAGATAATGTTTTCCGGACTCTGGTGTGTCTTCCCTTCTGCAGTATAGAATATGCTAATCATCATAAATATTCCTTCCTCCTATAATAAACTACTCCTTACCTTTAATAATCCTTACTTTTTTATCTGATGGTAAATGACGAAAAACATATAAATATTTAATGGATAAATATACTATATGGAATAGATTGGACCTGCCGATCCATACGCGCTGGTGACGTCTTTATTGGTCAAATGCAACGGGAATTATATGATTTGGATAATTCTGTTTTATTACATATATTTAAATCTAATAAAAGATCACTAATAATTAAGAATGTGAAAGGTTATTGTTTTCTTTTTATTTATCACATACTTGAACCTTATGCTTTCCTATTTCTTCAGTAAGTGATTGATTAATCTGATTTATTATTTCTACCTTCATTAATCGGAGAAGTACCGTACCTTCCGAAAAACTTAGAATAGTAATCAAACATGATTACAATCAAATTCTAATATACACAAAAACAAGCTTGCATATTGGAAGTATTTTTTTTAAATTATAATTAAAAATGGCATTATTAAGTAAAAACAAAGCATGGCAAATAAGCCGATATTAGCGCGAGGGCCGCGCATGCGCGGGGTGGCCGCCACCAGCCTCCCCTTCCCATTACGCACTCTATTTAGACGCTGCTGTTGCGAGCCAGCCTGTGTGGCAGGGACAGTACCTCACGTTGACATCTACGGGAGAGGTAATGTACACACGCTAGAAATTAAGAATACTTACGTAATAATACGCATATGTATAACTATAATTATTAATACATTTTATTGCTCAATTAGGACTACATATATAACAACAAGATGTACAAATGCTTTATTCTTTAAAAAAAATATTGCATTAGTTTCCTGTTCTGTTGAAACGTGCAGTCATTGCTCGACTTACTTGCAGTGTCACAACAAAATGGCATGAGTTGCACCGTTCGTTAATCAGCTGTTTCCTACGATTGTCTCATATACACAATGATTCCGTGTACACAATCCTTAGGATTTTAATTTTCTTAATTGATAAAAATATTCATTTAATAGAGATTTTTTTTCTTAATATCCAACACATTTATAAGACCACCTAAACGTCTTCTTCAGTTTCTTATATGTTTGATAACATCCATAAAATTAAATAGAATTTTATCTCAACATCATGAAAAGCGCATTATAGCTGCAAACATTTGCACTCGCAGCTTTGTTTTGCCTTGAATAAACAATTTTCTCACTCAAATAAATATATCGCGTAAAGTTAAAAAAGACTATTATTTCAGTACCACCAAAACCTTCGAAAAGCTGAGTTACTGCCTACCATTACGGCATCCCCTCTGCCTATCTATTTTGGTCTCACTCAGGAATATTGTCATAGAAAAAGTTATTGGATTCTGAACGTTGCTGCCAGACTTGTGATAAAATATGGCAATCTCATGGCGGGAAAATAAAATTGGCGGGAAATGACAAGAAATTATAGGAAACAATGGTGCGAGGAGAGAAAATGAAGATGCGTTAATCACGCCGATTTATCTGATTATTTAACCAGAAGATTACAGCAAAATGTTTTTATTCTGCTATTTCTCATAGCTATCATCTCATCACATATAAAATTAAGGTTCAAGACTCATGCTGACGCGCCAGTTACGTCAACGTCAAGTCAGAAATAATTCACATAGAAAATATAGCTACGCAGACGTTGTAGGGGACTGGCAACATACCAGTCGCGTCAGTTCCAGCAGGTCTTAATGTATATAATACATTAAGACGGTTTCTTGACCGAAAGTATCTTTACTTAGTTATTTATTTTTTAAAAACAATATTAAAAAATTAAACGAAGTACTTAAAATCCAGTAGAGCTATTTAGAAGATATGACATTCAGAACTCATTTGTCCTCAAAAGTTATAGTCTATACGGCCACTTTTAGTGTTTAGCTATTTACTATCATCAAAAATATTTATGACTATAACTATATCATAAACAAATAGTTTTCAAAATTTATCGTGTAACTTTATCAACAATCTTTTAAATATAAAAAGTGGTAATGATGAAACTTTCGGTCTAGGAAAGCCTAACGTGAGATAAAGACGTGACTGGCTATATGCTGGGCTGGTATATATAAACCAACTGTGTATATAAATTGGCAAGTAATTACTTATATGATATTATGCATGTCAATCTAGTTAAGTACATAATCGTCCCAACGACATTTCATCGTTAATCTCACACTAATCTATGGAGCGTTTGTGAGAGTAAATAAGATGAATTTCTAAAAAAAATACTTATACAATGGCTAAAAACATATAAATAAAAAAAACGAAATAAAAGTCTAAAAAAGAACTTCATATATTGTTCTCTCTAATTATTGAAAAAGAAAATACATATTCTACTTAACATAATTATAATGGTGTTTGCAGCAACTCACTCTCTAATACTGAATTATAACCCAGCGAATTAAAATGGGGAAATATAGGGACAATCTGACGGCCTGTTTTCAGCTCTGATAAAGTCTGGAACGTCTCCAACCAACCTTGAGTGGATACTGCAGTGTTGCTTGCGCTGAGTCCATTACCAGCTGGTCGACTTCTGAGGAGTGGGGAAGTTTGACGAAAAATCGCTCATGTGAGCAGCGACTTTGGTCCAATGCTGTCTTTGTCTTTTTGGTGATAATGAGACTGTAGCCGGTGGTTGGCATTTTCCTAATACCATATGCGTCAAGGGCTTAACCTTGACGTACATGGTGAACGGTTCAAGTCTGTTGTGATAATTCAACTATGATACTATCATAAGCGTCCCAGCTACACCTCTGAGTTTAAATAAAAAAGCGAAACAAGCGATGTAGCGTACGCCCTCAAAAATATATATGAGGGTATATACACATCTCGATAACTACTGAATACCCTAATATATAGAATGTCGTCGGAACCGAGATTACGAAAGTGCTACTCCTATGGTCTCTTTCCGACTTGCATTTGAGTGCAATCTTGAGACAACCGGGATACTTTAAGCAAAGAAAGTTACTGTATTGTCTATAAGTCAAGATTGCTTACTATACATTAAGCGCAACCTACTCCTATCGAAACTGGAAGGAAGATAACGTCATTAGACGCCCCATTGTAATTCCCAGCATGGCGACAGATCAAGAAATGGAGGGCTTCAACAAATAAATGGCGATTAAATACCAAAAATCGCAAAGTCATCTAGACGCAACAATCCGATCGACCATCCTGATCACTATTGATCACAATATTCCTTATTCTAGGAACTTATTTATTTTAATTGTGGGTTTTTGGCTGTGGGATTACGTTACTACGTAGACTATTTCTAAAAAAAAATACATTTTAAAAACGTTCGTACAAAACGGCGGTTTCCTAGCCAAATATCCGCAATTTACCTCATAATTTATTTATGTAAGTAAAGTGCTGCGCAACTCTTTATAGTATTAAATCTAATAGGTGAGGAGTAGTGCAGAAGCTGCTTATATTACTTATATACGAACAACTATTGAAAATCTGTTACACAGGAATCTTATATTAGATTAAGGCTCATTTTAATTAGATTTTAAAGCTACCGTTAGTAAGTTAGCTACTCAAACTATATGTTATTATGACCCAAAACTTACACGAATTGATACAATCTTTTATCTTAGTTGAAAATCTAGATTAGTAGTGTCTCGATTGCGTGCTTATTAGCTCATTTAGCATCTACGTTAGTCATATCACATAGGATCGCCTACGTTCTGCACAAAATTCACAGTTATGATCAAGATAACACTGTGTTTATATTTGTAATAAAAACGAGATACTTATATATGGCAGCGTGCTAGTAGTAATATGTTTTATTCGTCAATTTATTTGATATCAAATATCATAATCTGCTAGCTTTTGCTTGTTACTTAGAATCTAACTCGCTTTTAAACTTAACACTGACAAATTCGACGTTAATGTGATAAGTGTTGAACTATTTTTAATGTCAGCTACGAAACAGTGATTATGCTGTGTGCTTTAAAACACCTGGATTTACCGTAAGCCTAAATCATATTTCTTCACTTGCTGCTACTATAAGACTATTACTTTAGTAGTCCCTGGCCGAAGCAATTTACCTACTTGTCTCGCACGCCTGTTTTAGGATGGATTGTTTTCCAACTATTCTAGCAAGGACAGTGTTGTACATTGCCTTTTGCTTGCCGTACATTATTGTACATACTCTTAAGAGCAGACTTAAGCACAGCCTTTCAAAGCGAAATAAATCGTTTGGTTTCAGACTAACCCTTCATACTAGCTTATGCAGCGAGGGTTGGATGATTTATATGCTATGGTGGGCGCGATCTTTACCTCGACTATGAGCGCTTTCAGTTAGTGCTAAAACGAACATTGTTGAATAATATAAACTTTAGAAGTGTTATTAAAATAAATATTAATTTGGCAAGTAAGCGCCAAAGTGGATACTTGTGATACCATATTAAGGTGTGTATACATTTATAATTAAAACCGTCTTTCCAATAATATATATAAAATAAGGGTATTTGTTATTAAGCAGTTGAAGTAGGCACTAGAAATATACCAGCTAACTCCCTCTACATATGATTAAATGATCACAGATTACCAAGAGATTCCGTAAGCTCTGTACTGGTATGCGTAACAAAGGTGGTTATCCCAGAATTATATCGGATATGACTAGGTAGAAGGAGTGCGAAACTCCCAAATTCCCCTAAATGTACACTGGTTCAAAAGTTTCTGTCGTTTCTGACTCCCCTCTCTGCAACACCTAAACCAACAACCGGCACATGCACATGATATATATATATATATATTATATATATATATATATATATATATATATATACATATATATATATCGGATGCATATTTACCTAAAGTTAGTTTAAGACAAAGTATGGAAACGGCTTTTTATTGTTTTGTTAAATAAAAATCCCGGGATTGCGGAATTGGATAGCCGGATGTTTATTTATTTAGCTAATTTAGTTTTTGACAAAGTATGGAACTGTCTTTTTATTTTATTTCCATAAATAAAAATCCCGGAATTCCGGTACTGTAGAACATTTTGCACGTATGCATAGTTGTATAAATGAACCCGGAGTCTCGGTCTTTTGAAAATAAATACCACGTGCTAATTTAGTAATTTTCAAACAATATCACTACGTTAAATTTGCAGCCCCGTATTTTCCCGGGATTTTTATTTAACCAAATGTATTTTAAAAAGCCGCTTCCATAATTTGTGAGCCAAAAATTAACTTTAGGTAAATATGCATCCGATTTTTTTTTCCTCAGCAGAGGAGGCTGAGAATCCTCATGGATCCAACGCAACAGGCAAGCAGGGATGCGTTGATTATGTCGGACTCCTGGTGCTGTCGAGGCGGCTCGACCACACAGACCTACCGACTAAACTCAGCCTACCCTTGGCCCTAATGGCCCTACGGCTTGAATGGATGCATCCGATTATCCGATCTCTACTTATAGCTGTTTGACTGTCAGAGTACATTAAGGAGAGGGATGTCTAGAAAACGTCTAGCTCACGACAGCTTGCAGTTTTTATTGGTTGACAGATATGTTCACAATTTGATAAATCTCGAGTTTCCATCATAGATTATAAACGATCCACACAATTGATAGAAACCAAATTGAAGTCAGAAATATTGTATAAAAAGAACCTAGTTTTGATTACAATACGACGCACAAGATTTTTCAAATTGCCGCCATATCTTAAGGACCTCTTTCGTAAGCCAGACTAAAAGCTAGGTTAGCCATTTGACCAAATTTAGCCGATCATGTTTTGTTTTTAAGGTCGTATCCGCCTAAATATTAACCTATACGGTTATATTCAATAGATATTTACGACCGTGAAAGTGTAGATTTTACAATGACATCGCAGCTCTTGTATGTTAGGAACCATACTAACTGTAACTCGACCATCTGTGGTTGCTAATGTTTTCGATAGTATAGGTATTAAACATAAACTAATTTAGGTTCACATTTCTACTAAGTACACTGTAAAAATTATATAAAAGTACAAAAGTTTGTGCAGTCGATATCAACTATAGATTAAACATCTTACGTTAATTATCATGATAATTCTTATACGTCAATATTTCAAGGATAATAATTAAATCATGTTTAGTAATCATATGGTATAAAAAAAAACAACATTGTTGTACAACAAGTTGTACACCTGTGTTTTATAGAATAGCTTTTGACTAACGAAAGCGAAGCAAACCACGTAAGGAAACAAGCTTGATAATAACTGCACTTCATTAACTATTAGAACTAATTCAAAGTAGCTCCTATCGATACTATTGTGGCCATGCCGCTCGGCCGCTCGGTAACCGGTCCGTGATGCCATCAGAAAAACCTCCTCCTACCACGATATTTGACCAAAAACGGTGCGAGGTGTCCGCTGCGATCAATATTTAAGTCGGAGCATCGTATGGTTCACATCACACTAACATTTACACGCGAATCCGTCTATTTTGAGATGTTCTTGAATTTACAATACACGGTAAAAAAAAATTAATAATAATGAAAAATGTATTCTGAGATAGTTTCTAGTTCTAAGTGTAGAGGTTAAAATAAAAAATCTTGCAAAGTGCGAATTCAAATCACATACAAATTTTTAGTATGTGATTTGAATTCGTCCTTTGCAAGATTTAGAATAATAAGTTTAAACCAACCAAATGAAAATAAGTTTACAATGTATTTATTTGTAAAGAAACTTATATAATCAAATTTCAAGATCAACGTGCAAGTATTCCTTTGTATACTGGAACTAGAACTAGAAATGGAGGATGAAATGCCTTTGATTGCGTCAATTTCAACATTTGATTTTTTCGCTCTGCAAGGGCAGATCTTTAAATTTCGTGTTACTTGATACTACCTCCACGCATTATTCAGAAAAATGTTTTTGACAGACGGACAGGCAGATTAAAACTAAATTATCCTATAAGGGTTACGGAAGTAACCCCGTAGTAAGGAATAAAGAACACAAAAAGAAAAAGAAAAGAGACAATGTACACTTTCGTTTTTCTTTTTGTAGAGGTTAATCCTGGGCTTAATTCTCCAAGAAGACAGAAGTTTTCTGGTCAGTTATATTGGTAATAGAGCTTCGAATTCTACCGTCTCATCTAAGTTTATATCGACCTAATAACACTTTTAATACTGGTAACATTAGTGTGTTGGCATAATTAACTGAATTATGCCAACTTTCACCTCCGGCCCTGTTATCACTTACCATCATTTGAGATGCAAGGTTAAAAACTAAGGTAAGTTGGTCAGTAAGGTAAGAACCTAATTCTTAACTTCACTGTTGTAACAAAAAATCCGTAATTTTTTAACTTTTATTAAAAATTTTCGTTTTTATTCGCTTGCTTTGTATATAAAATTTGTATATGTTTTAAGGAGGTATACAAAAATCAGAAAAAAATTATTTTAAATCATCATACTCAGTCTAAAGATATTGCACAGATAACACAAAGAAAGAGAATGTCCGAACAGTTCCTTGGTTTGAGATGTCAAAACGCCCGAGCGTAGAGAGCGCCTTGGATACGGTGTCAACTATTTTTATATAACTCGGCGAATCTTATCGAACGCTCAACAGATTGCTTACATTGTAATTTAGACCTTATTCTTTTATTTTATCGATTTTAATTGCTTGCATTGAAATAATATTTCAACAATAACCTAATAAGAATTTTAGATACGCTGACAGAATTATTTTTGTATTCTCTATTTAGGTCTTAGTTAATCGGTGTCTTACATGAACAGAAATGAGGTTCAAATTATTACTGATTTGGAAATTAATTTCACCAGAGGGCGACTTAGTTAGCACTAGTCTACTTAGTTGCCTTAAATTTCCCAATTTTTTCTAGACATCAGAGGTGATATTGCGGCGTCACAGTATGCAGTGAGTAATGTGACAGTAAAATGACGCCATAAAGGTAAGGCAAGGTTAAAAGATCCGGAGCACATGGCGGTAGAATCGCAAAAGCGCACCCCGCCATGTGCCCGCATGGGCCTAGAGAACTTAGGAGGGTTTTAGTGGGCAGGCCGGTCCTGTCAGTCCGGAGAGCCCCACACACGGCCGCGCCTAGCCAGCGCGGTGTCATGGTATATAAGGTGCATTTCCCCTCTAAAAAAAAGGCAAGGTTAAAAAATAAAATATCATCACAGCTCATATATCTCCCCACAAAGGTGCTCGTGTCTACCCTATGATAGGGAAGTTATGCCTTAGTTAACCACGTTAGCTCAATGCGGATTGATTGACTATATACATCTTTGATATTCTTCAGAAGTGTTTGCACTACGCAGGTCTCACGATGTTTTCCTTCACCTTAGGAGCATTAGATAAATGTACATATGAAGCTCGACACCGGGGCCTCCTTATCTTACGATACGTAGACCAGTGCCGAGCCCACAGTACCACCGACGGCGGCTAATTTAAATCTTAACAACGCCCGAGTTTAATTTTTTATAAGTCAATAGTTATATTAGGGCCATAATATAATGTTAACTCTTATTATTTTAATAAAGTGAGGTAATGTAAACTTACACAACCTTGTAAGGAAAGTTGGGTTTAAACTATTTTTTGAAACCAATTGTAATAAAATGTCGTTACATGCATTAAATACATTTTAGTCAAATCAATAATATATTTAAAAAAAAATTCAACACATTAACTAAGCTTTATATGTATGAACTTAAAATTAAAATAGAAAAGCTTTAAAGGACAAGCAACAAAATTACTACTTACTTAATTACAAAATTATTTATATTTAATATTTGGAGTCAATGCCAACCAAGAAGGACAGTTTAATACGGCCTTATGAGTGACCTGAATAGAGTGATTGTACGCGTATATCATATAATTCACATAATATTACATTACGTTACATTATAAAATATTTTAAAATTATTGAGTTTCATGGGAACAAAAAAACGTAATATTATAATGAAATACATTAATTTATACGTTTTATTCCATGATACTAAAAGTTAGGAATAGATATTGTATTGTCTGTGTAGATAGCGAGGGTGTGCGAGGAGGGCACAGTGAAGGGCGCTAGGGACGCACCGAGGTTGCCGGGCCGTTGGCCAAGGGTAAGGACAGAATGCGTCTAACTACGGCTGTTCATATACTTCACACAATCTATCGCACACATTTGTTAACTTCAAAAACGCTCATTTCCAATATACATAGGTGTGTTGAGTTTTGGGTTACTATTGTTGTTCGGTACCTGAATTATAATTATAAATAATATATTTAAATAGTATGTATCTATCTTATAATGTGACAACATTGATGCCATATGTAAGGTGAGTTAATTGTGAAACTACCGACATACACATAATTAAATTATGATAACAATACAATTATTAACTCATATTATAAAATGACAAAATTAAACGCAGATTAATGATCAACTTGGGCGGGATTTTCCTTACTCAGCAACAATCCGAGTTGACCCTATAACCAATAAAGCTATCAAAGCCTTATTCTTTATGTCGTCAGCATCACTGTAGATCTAACAGAATGTAACTAATTATTCATTTACTAACTGACTCAGAAATCTTCGTACCACTTACCAGTTAATGAAGAGATACGAGTCCAATCGCTTTTTGTAATTTAAAATAAAATACATACTAATATACGAGTAATTGTACTATATGTGATTGTATTATAATAATATTGTAAATGAAGATTAAAATGGAGATAAAAATAGACTTTGGGGTATTCTTGCCTATTCTTCTCGGGAAGGCTCTCCAAGTTTGCGAACAGATGTTGAGTTCTGTTTTTTCTCTCCTCTTAATTTTATTTGTTTTGACGTCAGTAAGTACCCGTAAAAGTGTATTTTAAATAAACAGTATTTTGATTTTGGAAATGCAAAGTTTTGTAACTTTGCATAAACAAAAAATATATGCAAGTTTACTTGGAAAATACAGTAAATCGAGACTATACCCTGGCTTCACAAGAAACTGTTCATGGTTTCCACACAATTTGTCGACAAAGCAGGTTACATTCCCCCTCGAATCGTAACATTTTCCTTATGTTAATTCCATTTTATAATTATACTTACCATTTTTAATGCAATGACAAAAATTCTTGTTTAAATTTTCGCCTTTTATACAAATTTTAATATACGGAATATTTCAAGGTTCTCGAAACAATATTTAAGGGACATATAAATCAAATATTAAATGGACCCTAGGTCCTGGTCTAAAACCTGAAAATGTAATTCTTTTCGAGTCAACTGACTTTAAAATAAAGCAACAATATTCAAATAAGAAATAGACAGCTCTTGACACAAAATATAAGCTGGAAAAAAGGTTACAAACGCTAAGACGCTCAATAGATTGCTGCGTAGTATTTCACCATACGTTACGTTGATATAAAGCTTTCGTAGATGTAAATACTTATGATCAAAGAATTATTTATTAAGTTTATATGCGACTTACATTAAAAGTAGTTTCTCACGTGGACATGCCAGCATTCAGAGGACGTTTTGGTACGCATTGAGTAACCAGATTTTGTGTGTTGTGGGTAATGATATCATTTACTTTAATGTTGTTGTTATTAATATATCTTCATTTATTACACTTTGTTTTCATTTTTGTTTATTTATTTACCGAGACGTACTGCATCCTTTTTTTTTAGAGGGGAAATGCATTATGCACCGTGACACCGCGCTGGCTAGGCGCGGCCGTCTGTGGGGCTCTCCGGTCTGAGAGGACCGGCCTACCCACTAAAACCCCCCTGAGTTCTCTAGGCCCATGCGGGGCACATGGCGGGGTGCGCTTTCGCGATTATACCGCCATGAGCTCCGGGACCGGCTCGACCTAGGTCTGGTCGAGCCAACGCCAAAGGAGACTGTCCGAGAACCCCTGGACAATCCCCCAGACGGAGAGACATCACCACGGCGTGCGCGGTAGCCGCAGGACGCGCACGCAGCCTCGCGGTAGGATCATTAGGCGAGCACCGTTCTTGCGTGTGCCCGCCTTCTCCTACCTATCCGTCTGCGGCGCAGAGGAGCGGCCTCGACATCCTCCTCCCGCTCCCTCTCCGCAGACGTACTGCATCCTAGTGTCTTACTTCACCTTACTGTTAAAACTCCCACAGGACAGGCACAGCCTAGTGTGGGTGTGACTTTTCGATTAATATCTATTTTGGTAGTTGATTGAAAATAAAATATTATTATTACATCAAAAAAGTATTTTTTTACAGAATCTTCACTATTGATACACACGACAATATTTTGTCGCCGACCCTCAAAACCCAGTTATGAAAAACCTATCTATTACCTAATAGATAGGATTTTGAGGGTGGTGTTTGAATATCGCAGCCGGCGTTTCATTCCACAGTTTGGTGGTGCGAGGCAGAACATTTCTTGAAAAACGCAGTGTTGTGGACGGCCAACCGTCAACGTGATGAGGGTGATAGTTTTGTAGCGTAGAATGAAACACATTATAAAAAAAAATGTTATTAAATACACTATTGGTATATTATTAGTTTTTATTCAATTTCTCGTATTTATTTTTCGTTGTATACAAAGCAATGATTGATACCGCATGTTGACCTAGAAACGCCTGCTTTTATGTCGTTCGTATTAGCGGCAGTTTTCATAGTACAACTGAAAAGCTCTATGTGTTGCCGACTGTACAGTTTATCTTGCAAACATCTATTTATAAAATATTAAATATTCTTTTCATATTCTTACGAAAAAACCTTCTATTAATAAATAGTAATTTTTATTTGTAATAATTAATCTAACCTATGTACGGACAACACCATACTGAGTTATCCAAAGCTTTCTTTACGCAACTACAATACATATAGATAGGTGATTTTTTTATTTCACACAATAAATAATATAAAGCAAACAACATAAATATTCAAGAAAATATTGTGGGTAAAAACAGTCTTATTGCCATGAGCGATCTCTTCCAATTTTGTTTATGAAATTTTTAAGCTAATGGCAATATACCAATATTACCGTTTATAACATTATTAACACTAGACCAAAAATTATACATTTTTAAATAATTTTACAGATATGCTAATATATACTTAAGTTTAAGAATAAAAAAATTTGACATCAAGCTAAGAAAACGATAAGATGAAGAACCTAAGAATTCCAAGTAATGTTTACACAATCTACTTTAAAAAATTGTTATAGTCTATTTGAGGGTAATCTATTCCATAACTATGCAGATTTTACAGTAAAAGATTCAGAATAAAAAGAATAAAATCTAGAAACGTGCGGATGCATAAGAATATTATCAACTATTATCAGAGTTACCGTAATTCATAATAATGATCTCTCCCCAGAAATCGAGAACGCACCTTCAGATATACGACTACGAGATAGGATTTTATAAAGTAAGGCAGCATAGGTTCATGCCGTTTTGGCAATTGTTTGAATTCGGACACATGATCAAACTTACGCAAACATACAGTTCATTCGCCATCTCAAGTGTTTTGTATTTTTACTTTTGAAAATTTTATGGAGCCGCGTAGTTGTTGTGCAACCCGCATTTGGTTCAACTACTATTACCGCTATACTACCCTATGGTTCATAAATACAGGTTCTGTTCATGGAATTTGCCGTTTCCAAAATATGAGATTTTGAAAACGGCAAATTCCAACATATCTCTAAGATCTATTGGTGCAGAAGCCGTGCGTGACTCAGAGCAACACTTACTCTAATATTGTCACAGATATTCTTTAGTGCTGGAAGCGCCACTTATTTGAACCTTCTGTACAACGCCTGTGCCATATCTGGACCACCATCCATCTGGAGTGATATATATCTGTCCTGGTTTACAGCATTTTTCCTGTCTTGATGCATGGTGATTTGGTGTTTGTTGATACAGTTTGAACTACAATAATACAAACGCTGTTACCTGCTCAATTTCGAGAAGGTTCTTCTATTTTGCAAACAAGTAGTACCTTAAGATTTCATTTTTTATTTTATGTTCAATTGAAGTACAGAATAATTACACTGCTCTTATCTATTAAAATGGTCCCTTTAAAACGAGACACGACAATATTGCAAACTACAGAAATAGACACATAAGATAGAGGTTAAGATACAGAGGACTGGAGTATACAGTCTTCTGCTGATTATTTCAACCTAGTAAAATATTTTTAATGTAAGTTTTAGAACGAAAATTTGTATTGCAATAGTTTTTTGCATAATCATACAAATGTTTTTAAGATACAGCGACCCCGACAGAGGTTGTTCTATACAATATGAAACCTTAATAAAAACATTTTATAGTAGACCGAATTGTAAATCTAAAGCTATCTCTTCTACCCACACACTGAAATATCATCAACACTGACCAAACATATAATTATTATTAAGAGCTTAGTCACACATAAAATCTAAATCTTTGGATTATACACTTGTGTCCTCCGTTTCTTTGTATACTTTCACAACATTTTTGTGTATTGTGTTATATATATATATATATATAAACTTTATATACCTATAATATATACATACATGTATATATGAACGTAGCTTATATATATATATAATATATATAATATATATATATATATATATATATAATATATATATATATATATATATGCTACATTCATATATATATGTATATATAGACTGAAAAATCAAACAAAACACAGATAACATTTCCACAAGTATGACTTGATTACGAGTGGGTACTCGTAATGAAATCACACCTGTGACTAAGGTAGTCACATCAGTGATATTCAAAAATAAGAATTATTGATAATCGGTGATTATTAGTCACATCGGCGATTTCGAAGTCGCATTCGTAATTCAAAAATAGGTCTCCAGGATCGTTAGGCAGGTTTTCTACCTCTAGGTCTCAGCAAAGGCATTATTAATTAAGAGCCGACTGTTCTAAAAGTTCTTACTGTCGTCTGCTGTTGTTGCTACTACTAATGCGTACCTGCTGTACTACTGCCACTACGGTTGCCTGCTGCTTCCACTGCCAGCTGCTGCTACTACTGCTAACTTGCTATTGCCTGCTTACCGACTGCTACCTGCTGCTGCTACGCTACTAATCAACTGCTCGTTAGTCACTTACTATCCTACCTACCCGCCTTTTTGCCCTACACCTTAATTCGATTTTCATTACATTTCTGATTTATTTTTAAATTCGTTCTTTTAAAATTGTTATTTTTTACGTTTGGTCGTACCCTATAATGTTTATTTATTTTCTTAATTATATATTTATTTTTGTTACTTCCTTTTTTTTCCTTCTCTAAAAATATTTCAATGTTATATAGCTCTATAGACTTCTTTTGAGATAACGAAATCGTGGACATGTTATTTATATAAAGATTGCGCCTTTGTGGTCATATGTCTGACCATGGGAAACGTTGTTATTGCACTGTAGGAATAAAAGAAATTGAAAGACCTTGGAGTAATCGTTCACCTAATAAAATAAGTGCACCTACATATATAATATGAAAAAAGATAAGGCAATTGGAATTTGTACAGAACCAAACAACCCTTAATTTAAATCTAATAAAGCAGGGAATAAAATCGCTTAGTCTGAATCTATGGTAATTACTTATAAAAGTTTAACTACTAATAAGACTAAACCGATACCAAAGGAGTATTTTATAAATCATATTACATTACGGATAGTTGTTATTGAATGTATTGACCCTAATAGGACATACAACTATCTCTCATATCAAATTCAGTAAAAATGGTTTTGCTCTTAAGATTCGTTGCGTATATCATAAAATATTTAAGGGTTTCTCCCAAATAATGTTGGATAGCTTTTACGACAGCCTCGTCCAGGAAGTAGTCTTGCTGAAATACCGAACTTTTATTTTTATTAACTAAGGCTCCATTTTTCAAACATGGCGGCACCTCAATTACTATAGGTACGATTAATTTCACTGATTTTAATTCGAAATTTAATGAATATTTAACAATTAAAAAGATAAATATTATTTTATTTGTTGTACACAAATTAAACACTACAAATAACATCAATGATTATTTTTTTGGACGGACCTATGCTGAAGCCTCTCATGGCTATGTTCAGCTTTGCAATGAGTGTATAACATCAATGAGTTCCAAGGCAAGTTGGAAGCAAAATTTTTGCATGCAAAATTATATTTCATCGCGCTGTATGCGCACCTTTCAGAAAGAAATTATACATTGCTCCTTTAGTCTTTTTCAAAATAGAAGATTTTATAGATATCTAATATAGATTTCTCAAGATTTGCATTTGCACTACTAAACCTCGCTATTACAAGCGACATAAGAAGTATATCAAGGTTAACATGTAAACGCGTGCGATATGTTACTGTGTGTACAATATTCTTTTTTCATTTTACATTTCTATGTACTTAGTATACATTTCTAAATTAAAATTTCATAACTGAACAAGTTTACACAACTTCTATTGTTGTATAAGTCCGCAACGCAGACACGGCCAAATTTTGAGTTATAAAACCGTAATACAAGTTTCAAAATTATTCAATCAAAGAAGTTCTCGATTGAATAATAAATTAGGCCTTATTTCCCCGGAGCATATCACAAGGCCGTCCTGATTTCCCGGCTTTAATCCTTTCCGAAAGGTCCTGGTGAAATTACAAATTTTGATAATCAGCGTAGGTAGAGTCAATAGCACGCTGGTTAACTTAAAACAACTGTTTTAAGTATAAATCTCATCATAATACATCTCATTTACATTGAGACTTATTGTTTGATAGTGCATTTTATCGAATCCGTCTGCATTTATTAAACAAAACTAGTTACGCTCGTGAAATCTATTTGTCGTGTAACATTACTTTGAGTTTTGAACAACAAATTTTCGTCATCCACTCTCCTTTATTACGCATTCTCACTGATGTACTCACAGCTTTCACACAATCCATCTATACCTTCTTCGGTCTTTTTCTTCCTTTATCGTTATCCACATTTATACAGAAAATTCTTCTTTTGACGTATAAAAAAATTTCAACACATTCCTCCTCCTAATGATATAATTATACCACAGTAGAAATTCAAAATTTAATTCTCACAAAAAAACTTTGGGCATCTCTGCTATTAGGTATAGCAGAGATTTTAAAAATTCCCCCGTGCAAGTAAATATACCTAAAAGACCTAAAAGTTGACCAGGGGATTCATGGCGGTAGAATCGTGAAAGCACACCCCGCCATGTGCCCCGCATGGGCCTAGAGAACACTAGAGGTTTTAGTGGGTAGGCCGGTCCTCTCAGACCGGAGAGCCCCACACACGGCCGCGCCTAGCCAGCGCGGTGTCACGGTGCATAATGCATTTCCCCCTAAAAAAAAAATAAACGGGGATTCTAGGCTAAAGACCGTAGCCATGACATATAATGTATTTTTCGTATTAGCCAAATTTGCTGATAATATGAAAAGTTTTATTTTGGAGAAAGCCTAACCATCTTAAAGAACCAGTCTCTTGTCACATAGCTGTTTTGGCGACCCAGTCTAATATTGTATAATAATATTATATATAGATTCTGTACTACCTAATATAGACAGTACAGACTGCTGTAGTAACGCAGATCCTGTTACGAATGTTTTGACTAGTGTTTGTATCACATTGCTAGGAAGAAGAGGATTTTGCAGTATGAGTCAAACAAGGTCAACACGCAACACATGCACGAGCACTCTCCGGTATTGGCTGCTCAAGGGACTGTTCACTTCACCAATATTTGAGATAACCTCTTACTGTCGGCAATGTTTAACAAAATATTTAATAGACATTTTAGGATACGATAGCGACCTTCTTTAAGGAATTCCTTGCTCAGATGACGAGGTCAGAACGAATGGTCCTATCCTGGTAGGTGGTGAGCACTAGTACGCACAGAATTTTACAAGTTTTGATTCGCTTGCGAAATGTTAAAAAGAAGACACAAATAGTACGACCATTTGAATCAAAT
The DNA here is from genome assembly GCA_036419045.1 of Scirpophaga incertulas. Classification (NCBI taxonomy): domain Eukaryota; kingdom Metazoa; phylum Arthropoda; class Insecta; order Lepidoptera; family Crambidae; genus Scirpophaga; species Scirpophaga incertulas. The sequence continues at coordinate 10,920,497 of CM071643.1, forward strand.
ATTTTAGAAGCTAAATTTGTCAAGGGACCATAGACATGAATGTTAATTTCAGATCGTAGACTAAATTAAAAATAATAATATAATATTGTGCTTAGGGAAGTGACGACCCCATCGCCCGCTAGTGGGGCATTTAATGTCCCTTAACTGTTATAAATGCCCTATCAGTGCAGTCAGCATCTCTCGGAGCAGCTTGTGGCGAGCTGTCGGTGAGTTGCGTCACCGCGTGGTACCGTATGCCATCCGCCTCTGTCTAGCCTTAGCCGACCGGACAGAGTGGAGTCGCAAGAGCAGATGCTCGAAGGGTGGAGGTGTAATATTGTCATAACGCCGACGGCGTCTTGATCGCTATCGCAGACACACCTCTCTACACTCTTAGCCGTTCACACCAATGTTGCTCCCTTCGCACCAATTTTGATGTGCTTTTTTGGAGGGCCCATTTAGTGAGCGGCAAGTCACCACCAACCATATATAAAATCAATTAGGCGACTTTGAGAAGGCAGGTGACCGCAGTCTCTTCCATAGCCCGATGCTCATTACCACCAAAATCGAAATACAATAGTCCACAAACGTTTTGACCAGTAATGTCAATAGTTTCTGTGCATCTAACTAGGTATTGTCTTAGCTACATTTTTCATGGTGCAGATAGAGGTTAGACCCACTTGGTACACTCTACACACACATTTTTCATAAAATTTCGCTTAAATGGCCTCTACGCATTGAATCTACGCCCCCGAGCACCGTGTTTTTTTTTAAAACCACGTGATATAAGCGACAATAATAATAATAATTGTTGGTGCGCCAGCCGCGCATCCTTTCCACATCCAACTGGCTTGCGCCTGCGCATGCCCGGGAACCGCGCCGCGCGTACTCGTAGAATAGAATTTAATATATTTGCGATTTGTACTGGAGCCTCTCCTATTAAACCACCCCATTGTAATACAATCCACAGTTTTATTTACATCTCGATAGGACCACCCCATTCATTATAATAATTTATTTATTTAAGCCCTAAAGACAGATTATAATATTTAAATCAGTTACATCAAGATATAAATGCCTTATAATTTATCACAGTGGTTAGTCCCGTAACTTTTATGCTAAGTCTGTTTTACAAAAGTTTGTGGTTCGGTAACAGAAGCAGCATTTATAAACTCATGTACGGCGAGATAATCATGACACGGAACATCTGAGACTTAAGAATAAAATTATAGTAATAGAAAAAAATTGTGATAGAAAATATTGTAAATAAACATTCTTGTCATTTACAGTATGTGTGTGTGTGTGTGTTAGTTAAGTAGATGTTGCAATTTGTGCTTCTGTGTTGTGTGTGTGTAAGCCTATAAACTTATAAAATTACAAACTCACAGTGAGACCAAGAATACCATAATGTGTTACATTATGATTTTCTCAGTCTCACTGTAGGTTTGCGCCTGTAACCATGGTGTCAACTTGTTTTTCATGTCATATTTATTAAGTATATATATCTTTAATTGTAAGTTTATCTCATTACAGTCTGCAACAAGTTGAGGTAATTTTTCGCATAGCAAAGCTGGTTCTACAAGGTATTGGAGGATATGGAGGTCTCTGTAGACGCTTTGAAGGATCGTTACACTGTTGGGGAAGAGTAGAATATTATCGCAAATTTGTCCTGAGAATGAAAATCTGTCTAACAGTCAATACTCTAACAGATTCATATAGTTAATTATTTGGAAATCTAAACGGTTTTCTGCACACAACTTTCAGCATTGCCATCTGTGCTCGTTCTGACTTTATGAGTGTAGATTTCGATGTACCTCCTTATATAGGAATACATCAGTATGAATGGAGTGTGTCACATAATGCAGTATATACAGTGTTCAGAACAGAGAAGTCAGCTGAGTTACATAACATCTTAAAAACCGGGATTAGTTTCCTCACACGGCTAACAACTGTTTGGACTTGACTACGCCAATTGAAGCAATCGTCCACAATTATACCCAAATATCTGATAGCTTCAACTCTTGTCAGGGTAGGATAGTTACATGTCCACGATATACCATCACATTCATGGGCTTTTATATTGATCATAAGTTTTATAATGTTAATAAGGTACCACTTTGCTATGGATATAAGGTACCATCACAATGACACTGAAAACAATCAGTAAATTGGGTAAAATTCATTTACTATTTATATTGATCACCACAGGAAGTCTATGAATGAATAAAATTATCGCAATATTTTTATCTCAACTTAGATCCCAATCGCAATAAATTGCTACTACAAGTCACCCCAAAATAACATGACATTTTTGCTTAGCAGCGAACTAAAATATTTTGGATAATGGTACTTTCTTAATATAGCATTAATGTATTTAATTCTATACAAAACAGCGAGTGCTCTTAGCTTTTCTTCAGGTACCCGCGCTACGCTGAAAGACGAAATGTTCGCGAAAAGGCAACAGAGCCGTCACTCTCTGGTGCCAACCTGATTTATATCAGCCGCAAGTGGTCACGCCGCATTGAGAACGTACAGTTGAGTGCTATCACACACAGGTACGCATTATAACTTTGTTTACTTATTACTTCGAATCTTTTTGGACAGACCAATATACAATTTTTTAATATGGTCAACTTGTAATGAGTTATAATATTAGGTTACATTCAATTGAAGAAAGTCATAATATTATAATTTATAGTAACTTCCAATTCTATTACACTGAAACTGAAAGTATGTGTTATGCTCATATTACGCTCGTAAACCTAGCATTGCAAATATTACCTGCTGATTTTACAGAGTTATATAATCCCAAGATGAGAGCAAAATTTATCATTTATACACTATATGAACTTTTTGACTCTACACATTTTAACCTATCGATCTATCAATATATATATATATATATACCTATCTACTGGAATAAAATACCTACTAGTTCGACAATACTATAAATAATAATAGTAGACTACAGCGTCAGACTGGCCATACAGTCGAGGTGGCATTTACCAACCGGGCCCCAGCCTGCGCGGGCCCCCCACGGGCCTGGGCTGGGCATGCGGCAGGGCACGTAGCACAGGGGCAACGCTGCGCGGGCCCCCTGTGCTACGGTTGCCCGCGTGCATGTCTCGGAAACTATGCGTCGTACAAAAAGGTGTCTCGGGCCTCGGGATTGCGATCAGCCACCCGGGCTCTTCCCGCCCAGTCCGACCTTGGTAGACTATACATTTAGGGGATAAAGTACAGTTTGAAATGGTCGCTGGATTCCATATACCCATATTGAATCCGAAGCGTAATTATGGATTCAACGGCTTAAATTCACGAGTAGAGCGAGTTAAATACTAATTCTCTAGTGAAACGAATGAATTAAGAATTTTAAATAGCGAAAGATTCAAACTTGTTCAAGACGAAGATTCCCGAAGGAGTATACTCTACTTTCCACATGTACTAAGAGAACAAAAATTAATCATGCTTCATATTATTCTTGAGTATGAATTAATACTTCTTTGGGTGCAAAGGTAAAAAAATCACACTAGTTTTACTCTTTTCTTCTATTCGAATGGCACCTTTGAGGTAAGTATCAGAGCTTGTCTTTTTTTAAATATCTCATCTTAATGACGTGTTCAAATTTAGAACATATTATTTTTAAGTCACTAGTATTTATGACTTTATTAATGGAAATACATTTAGATGATTTTATAATAAAACTATGAATCTTTATCCGACCCTAACCCCACTCTCTTGACTACTTCAAATCATAGTTAAAATTTACGAGTATGTTACTACTAGTTCTATTCTATTCATTCTCTGTCTATTCGTTCACCATCCAAACAATAAAGTTCTGGAACAGCTGGCTAACGTTGACTATTAGAACTTGAACGACTAAAAATAACTTTAAAAAAGAAAGTTTGTCAACACTTCAACGGAAGTAATTCGTTCAGTTCTCTTAAATATCATCCTTACATTTATATGTATTTGTGTCTTTGTGTCTGGGTTGAATATATTTTATTGTATATATATTACAGGTAAAAACTAAAAAATAAACTAAATAATTTGGTAAAATTCTGTGATATTTCTCAAAAATAAAAATAACATTTTCACCAGTTGATTGGTTTTTTTACTTTTTCGTGAAATTTGCCTAATAAACATCGTCAATTAGCTTTTTGGTTGAGATTATTTTTCTGTAATTTAGAGTTATATAAATAACTTCTCCAGAAAGCTATAGCTGTTTTATTTATTAGAGGTTAATTTCAAAACCATGGCATCAAATTTTTTCCTTCTGTTTTTATCGATAAAAATAAAGTATAATTTCACGCCACTGCCTTCGTACTCTTTATAAAAACTATCAGTGTAAACATCCAGCCTCCATAGATTCTGCTCGACGGTAAAAGCTCATAATGAACAATACCCTTGCAATCCCACCATACACAGTATCCACTTGTTGCAAGTTAATCCAGGCTTTACCACAGTCAGTGAAGCCTAACCGACCTTTGACCACGACCTGTTTCACACGTTCTTATCGTATGTGATCCACTTTTCATCACCAGCTATGAATCTTTTCAAAAATAGTTTTCATTATCCCTAAATTATCCCTAAAACATCGCAAATGTGTCCATGGTTTATAAGTAATTTTCAGTTAGTGAGCGCATGCTGCAAAGCACATAAACTTTTTTGTGTACCTATCCAGTTTTTACACGAGTTTGTGATCATCTTTCAGGTCTTCAACTGCGTCGTAACTACTGATAAGCCGAAGTTGCTCCACATTTTGTAAAAATGACAACAGAGCAAAGCAAAGCTTCTTTAATATCAAAATTATAATATTGAAAACTTTGTGCTAGTCTTACCGGCACAGCTTTACTTGCATTTTCAATTTTATGGTAATACAATGTTATGTATGTAAACTGATTAAATGACAGACAACAAGTCAATGGAAAATAACTGGATGCACACATTTATTAATTTTATTACCTATGTTTTTAAATGTATACTTTTTATGTAATGTAAACCAGCCAGATAAAATATTAATAAAGCCAACATATTTCGTTTCGTAAATTTATACATACAATATGCGAAAAAAACTTTTCCCCAAACTTATTATATGTGTTATAGAGAGATAGTCTATATTCAAAGTAAATCTAAGATTGTTTATTTTTTATGAGAAACCCAACTGGCAAATTCCATCCAACTCAGTAAAACCACAGCGTAAATGTGAATACCATTCTCTTTAAACGATAGGTCCTAAGATACTGTATTCTCACAAGGAACCATGAAATTCGCCTTCGACGTACAACTAAAAACATCAACCTACCATCAGATTTCATCGATAGTAGTGCACTGTTTGAACTGGAACATCGTCTCGAGATCAGTGAGCATGGCGCAACACAGCGTTACATAAACCCACGGCCCGTCCGCTGGGCATACCGGTTACTTGAGGCTCACACGCGAACAGCGCCTTCATATCACTCGTAAGTTAAAGTTTTAAATCAAACAGGTGAATGAGATCCATATTGTGCAGATTCGGTAGCTGCTTTATCTTATTAATCATTGACGATTTTAAGTTATTTAACTTAAACTAACATAGTTTGACTTATCAACCGTAATGTACATTATCATTTTAGTTCAAGATTTAGTCTTGTCAGAAATAATATATCATAACTTCTGCCCGAAGTCCAAATTATTGCGATGCTTAGTCGATATCTTTGCTGCCAGTTTACATTTTAGCACTTCTTTTTCCTTCATCTTTGTTCTATTCTCCTCACACTACTCTCTTCTTCCATATTATTTACTATATTATTTAGTTCTTTATTATTATTTACTATTGTAATTTATTGATGGATTTTACCAGTAAACGTACTTATCTTACTTAATATTTATCTTTAAACTGTATTTAGCCACTCAGATCTAGTGCGCTTTAGTCGTCTTCATACACCAGATGAAAATTTTACCTTTGATTGCTTGGGTTCATCCGTCTATTGGGTTGCAGCAGTTGCTGCTTGGAACTTGTTGACATTTCTGTATTCCGACCTGTATGATAAGGTAGTATAACAACTAAATATCGTGACTTGTAAGTCACAAGTTTCCCTACATCATAAAATAAAGATTTTAGAATACCTTCACCTCTAGTAAGTATCCCAATGGTGCTGGCTGCGGTAGTATAACATTAATTACATGCAAGTGATGCCACTTGCTTTATAAACATTATTCACGTATGCAGTTGTTGATAATATGTATAAATCTGTTACCCTTATGACGTAACTGGGATCGCTCATTTTAATCCTCCTAAATGATGAACTCAAACAACACGAGTTAAAATATGGTGCAATCATACTGCTCAGAACCGTCCCCAAAGAAGGACATGAACCAACCCTATGTTCGAGCGATTAGGCCTTAGTCAACCATTTTTTTTTTTGTTTCCCTGAGGAAAATGCATTAAATTGCACACCCCGGCTGTGGCGAGCCGGCGGTTATGTGAGGCTCTCCTCCCCAGAAGGGGGAGGCCTACCCACTAAAAACCTCAGGGATGGCCTTCCTCAGGCATGTAGGGAGCCCCCGGGAACATCAAGCAACTTCCAGGAACCCGCAGCCTCCGCTCCCCTGCCTAGAGGGGAGCCCTCCTCGGGGGAGGCTACACTACCTCCCCCGGTCTACTCCACCGACGACGCCCCCCGGCCACGTGGTCCATCCCGGGTCGCCGAAGCAGTCGCGATTTCCTCGCGCCCGCCGGCGACGTGCGGGATCGGCCATCTCCCGACCCCGCTCGGCGGCCTCCTTCTGGAGCATCACCTGCTTCACAGAAGGAGGCCACAGCCCTTCAACCTCCCTCGTCCGCCAGCATTGCCGCAATCAATACCGGCGGAGACAGATACTCACCGAAGCAGCCGTGCTCGGTGAGTATCTGAGTCAATCGGTAGGTGACCTCCTCCTTTCCGTGGAGCCAAGCTTCGAGGCCTTAGTCAACCATGCTGACCAAGTGCGGATTAGTCGGCTTTACATACAACTTTGAATTTTTTCGCGTAGGTTGCCTCACGATAATTCCCTTCTCCGTAGATCGTTAGATAAATGTACATATCAAATGCAAAAATACACATTTGTACATGACAAGATGGGCTCTCGATATCACGCATATCGCAATTTGAATTGGCGAGATTACAGCGCCACTGACGCTCCACTGAACAAAATGAAGTATAAAATAAAACAAACAAGTTTTTCATAAATTATCATAAGTTGTTCATCTACATATGAAATCGTTTCATTAATTTTTAAACTAAAAAAATATATTTGGATTTTATTAAACGTTTACATAAAAACAATTAACTTTCCTCTCGTGGCTTGGCCGGATTTTCCCTTAGGAATCAGATATTTTCTAGTGGTCGATCATCTGGCCTTCCCCAGATCTCAAACAACCTCTTACCAATTTTCATCCAAAGTTGAAGATTAGTAACCTTAATTACTAAACTGACAAAACTATTCTTTCTAATTTTCAAAAACTTAAATTATGTGTTGCAAATTTTCTTAATGTTTATGATTTCTACAATCCTCAGTTACAATCATTATTAATTAATTACCTCCGTGAAATACTACCCAAGGTTTTAGTCCATCGAATCGAAATTACACCTTACGACAAAATAATATAATTTTCTAGCGGCACCATAATGCGGAATAATTATGGAATTATGGTGACACTAGATTTCTTACAGCAAAAAATTTGTCATAGTATAAAAAACTACAATTACAACAAAAAACTACATATACATATATGAGGATAAAACGAGGATAAAGAATATAAATTTCAAGTCAATTTTTTACATAGGCCTCATTCAGAGTGCACCTTTCTTCATCAGTAAAGTTCTTCGTATAGTTCATTGTTCAGTAGATTTAGTATCCGGTAAAATAGATGAAACACTATAAGCGAAATGATGAGGCGACTGATGAAATAAGTTTCTAAGATTAAGACTGTTCTCTTTAAATAAATACAGCCCCTAATATACAATAACGCTGGTATTAAACAAACAGGCTAAAATGAGTCATCGCTATACAGATCTCTATTTCCTTGATACTATTGAGGAAATGCAGGCCTCCAAGTCGTCCTACTTTTCCTACTTTTCCTACTTTTTAGTAGGAAAGTAGGAAAAGTCCTACTTTTTACACATTTGTCCTACTTTTCCTACTTTTCTCTAAAAATGGAATTGAATTTGCGATAATTTATTACACTCATTATTAATTTTTACGTAATTATGTCAATATTTCCCAATGAGAAGTTGTTTTTTTTCCTAAAAATTGACTGACTAAGATCCTTTTCTTTTTATGGGAATAAAATAATTGATTAAATGTATTAATGTAACCTTCTGTATGAAATAAAGTATTATAATAAAATAATAATAATGGGCTCTGCCCCGCTGCCGGCGGTACACAAGTTTAAGTTTTTAATAATATTTATGTTTTATATCTATATGTATTGTAAAATAATAATATAAATATAAATAAATGCATAATAATAAATGATTTTTATCAATTTATAAGTTCCAATAGTACTATATCTAATCAACCGTGAAAACAATTCTTTTCAAAGACATGGTAATACATTGTGATATAAAATAAAAATAGTGATTATTATCAGTGCTTACTATTTTGACATGTCTCTTAGATTTCTCAATGAAGTAAACTGAGGGGAAATCCATGCTCCTGCCTGCTTTAACCAGGTTGTGGCAGCATTTTCTTTCCAGGTTCAGGATATATTAAAAGTTTACCCAAAATTTATATTAGGCCTACTAATTCATGCATTTTTTGAGATCTTCAATTGATGTTCACATTGTTAGGAAATAGTTGCAGCCATGTTCTTATTTAGATAATTATTAGTCTTAAGTGATAGAAAATGTCTACAATAATTTCTTAATTAATTCATGATTTTCAGATTTTTTTTCTGTACTTAGGTAATTGGTGATAGTTGAGTGTTTTTGAAGAAACGTAATTTTTTATGTAGAGTGTAGTGCAGTGAACATGCCTAACAAAACAACATTTAAAGATAAATGGTTAAAGAAGAAGGACTCAAACGGCCAAATTATTGAACAGAGTTGTGTAAAACGATCAAGATATGAAGTATTTAGTCGTTTATGTAAGAAGGTTGTGAGATGTGATAACCGTGGGCTGAGTCAGTTGCTAACTCACTCAGAAACTAAAGTCCACTCTTCATTTGTTAAAGACGTGTTAGCTGGAACACAAATGATTTTAGTAAGTCAAACCAAAACTTTAAATGAAGCAGATAATACCGTAGCTACTATTTCCTGTTGGACAGCAAAAGAAGAAGTCATAAAGGCAGAGCTCTTGTGGAGCCTCAAGTCAGTTAGTAGTGATTATTCATATAACTCAGCAGATGATACTCCAAAGTTGTTTAAAGAAATGTTCCCTGACAGCACTATAGCTTCCAGGTTTTCTATGTCCCACTCAAAATTATCTTACATGATAACAGAAGCAACTGGACCTTATTTTCATGAGGCCTTATTGTCTGATATAATAAACTCCTCATCTCCATATTCCATTTTTTTTTGATGAGTTGACCAATAGAGAAGTAAAAAAACAGCTCGATCTGAAAATAAGATACTGGTCCAGCATTAAAAAAGAAGTTGTCGTCCATCATCTTGACACACATCTAATGGGACAGGCAAAAGCCAACACTATCTCGGAAAAAAATATTCAAACAATTATTGATGCTCAAATCCCACTAGCAGACTTTATTGCATTAGGCAGTGATGGGCCCAATGTAAACAAAGCAGTTTTCCAAATGGTGACTGAAGTGAAGAAATCTCAGGACCTACCTCCTCTTCTCAATATCGGGTTTTGTAAACTACATTCCGTCCACAATGCTTTTCCCAAAGCTCTACATGAATTTGGAGACGATATAGTAGACTTAATAGTTGACTTACACTATTTTTTCAAACTTTCCCCTGTCAGGGTCGAAGAACTAAAAGAACTACAAGATGAACTTGGTTCAAAAATCAAAATTTTTTAAAACATGTGCCAAGCAGATGGCTTTTTTAGGACCTGCTTTGGAAAGATTGCTGAGCCAGTGGTCAGTGGCTGAAAAATATTTTACGAAAACTCTTCCTGTAAGAGATAAGAAAATAACTGAAAATGGACGTTACAACCGAATAATAAAATTCTTTAAAATCCCCCACACAACTCTGTCCAAGATCCATTTTCAATCAGAAAACTGTATCGAATCTATTGCAACCATTGCTAAAACTTTTCCAAAAGGAAGAACCTCTTATCCACCTACTGTTTGATCAAATGGTCAGTGTTATTAAGAACTTGCTTGGACATTTAACAGAATAAAAAATTTAAAAGAAATGAGCATTGAAGATTTGAAGAGCCTGAAATTCCCAAATCTTGAAATTGACCTCTCTGACAAAGATATTGGAGAAAACACTAGGAAATTAGTTGGTAAACTGAAGGCAGAACAACAGTCAAGTTTGATTGTGGGTATGCGTAAATTTTTGAGGTGTGTAACTTTGAAGTTGTTGGAAAAAGTACCAACCAATGGTATAATCCGAGAAGCACGATGTCTGAAGGCCCAATACAGGTGTGAATCTTGAATTCTTGCATCTGTGAAGAACCTTGCAGCCAGTGTCAAATTAAAAGAATCCCTAAATGTAGATATAGTGAGTGATGAATGGAAAATTCTTCAGTGTGAAAATATTCACAAGACTGGTATAGTTACGAAATTGATGGAAATATAATGCAAAAGAGGATTGATCAATACTATAGTGAAATCTTTGCTTTAAAAAATGATCTTGGCCAAGAAAAGTATCCTGAACTAAATAAATTAGTAAAAGCAGTTTTGGTTATTCCGCACGGTAATGCTGATGTACTAGAACGAGAATTTTCTCTAACTTCAAACTTTTTAACTAGTACAAGAACTTCTCTTTCAGCAGCCTCGATCAGTGCTTTAAATAATCTACAAAGGATGGCTTAAAAAAGTTTGACAATAAATGTCACTTAGTCCTTATCACAAAAAAATTAATTGATAAAGGTGCTAGAGCCTACAGATCTTACGTAGAGAGAATAGAAGAAGAAAAGAGAGTGGAAGCAGAAATAAAAAAACAAAAGGAAGAAGAAAAACAGAATAAACTGAAAGAAAAAGAAGATTTGGCAAGAGAGAAAGCTGAATTTGAAAAGAAAAGTAGAAAAACTAAAAAAGTGATATTGAAAGAAAAAACTCTAGGAAAGAAAGAGGATGAAGCTGCGTCAGAGATGGATACTTACAAGACACTAGTAGACGAAGCAAATGAAAGAATTAAAAATGCATTAAAGAACCAAGATTTAAAAGGCGTTAAAATAGGACAAACCATGCTGGAAGCAGCTTGTAAAAAAGTTGAGGAAAGTAAATCCAGCCTTGCTAAAATCAGAATAGAGCAGAAAGACATTGAAAAAACTAAACGTACGATGTTAGATTATTTCATATCAAGTCAAAACAAAACGCTCAAGAAAAATTAGAAAATTAAATAAACTCCTGACAAATTCCCTTGGTCTTTAAGTGTTTTTAATTGTTTCATCCGCATTTTTATTTTTTATGTTATCGCATTTATGTTATTGTTGATTTTGTTTTTGTTGTAGTCATAAGCGATGAGTCATTTGTTTTGTTATTTAATTTAATTTTGTTTTTAATTTATTTTAATGGGAAAAAAGTTTCAGTAGCATTTAAGAACCATTTTACACATTTTTGACGAAAAAGCCTGCGTTATTGTTTATGTGTGCGTAAAGTGCACGTCGAGATGGACGAAGTAATCCTAAGACTTTTCATAATAAAAAAATATTTTTTATAATAATAATAATTTTTGATTTAGCTATTTAAATCGATGCCCGCGCGCGCATTGTAATTTACACTCATGTTTAAATTAATGTACTGACAAAACTATGATTAATATTTGCAAAATAACTTGATATCAATTTTTCAAATATAAGTGGGTATTTTGGCATTATTTGGTTTCAGTTATTACCGTGTATTTAAACTAAAAGAAACACGTTAAAATCATGTTAATGACATGACAATGTAACCTTAAAAATTTGCAAAATTATTTATTTTTTTACTAAACAATGGTAAAGTAATTTAATAATCTGCTATATTAAGTGACAACAAAAATATATTTATGAAGACTAGTATTAATTTTTAAGTATATTTTATCAGCATTATTAATAGATTTAGGACCTTGAAAATGGGTCTGCGGACGATTTTTATCAAATTGGTCTTGGGAGATGGCGCACAGTAAATTAAATAAATTCGTTTTAGTAAATATGTTACATTAAAGAACAATAACAAAGATTGAACTATTATTATCAATTATTAAATAAGTTCCAAGTGTTACTGAACATAAGAATTAACGAGCCCGAAATCTTAGAATTTCGCGCAAAAGTGTAAAATGGCTTTTAAACATAATAAGAGGCGATTGATTGAGTATTATATAATTATGTAAACTACTATAATTTAAGACTGAAATTAAATTTGACTGATACGCCATTATTCACTTAAGGTATTTCTAGGCAGTGTAATAATATATATAATTGTAACTTTCAAAGTAAATTAATTAATTAAAAAAAATAATGGTCAAACCCCATCCAGAGTTTTAGTTGATATTGTTGTAAAGACATTTATACACACTTACACAGAAAACCCCATTAAGTATAAATTTTTAGGACAACCTCAGCTAAAACTTTAACCGGCCTTTTGGTTGGGGATTTTTTTAAATAAAATTATTTTATTTTAGTTATAGTGATAACTAGCTTTCCGCCCGCGGCTTCACCCGCGTTTTGTTTGAATTTCCCACGGGAAAGAGATAATTTTCCCTCAGTAAAATTATCTCTTTTCGTTTCCCGTGCCTTAAAACATCCCCATACCAAATTACATCGAAAATGGTTTGGCTGTTGCCGTCGCAATTTCCCGCGGGAAAGAGATATTTTATCGCGGTAAAAGTATCCTATATCCATTTCCGGGGTTCAAACTATATTCGTGCCAAATTTCATCAAAATCGGTTCAGTAGTTTCGGCGTGAAAGCCGGACAGACAGACAGAGTTACTTTCGCATTTATAATATTAGTAATGGCTAAACACTATTTAACATTTTTTAAATCCTTCATTAACGTTTTGCGGTATTTCCTTATTCCTATACTATTTGATAGACTATTGAGTATTTATTATTTAGTTTTTAGGGTTCCGTACGTCCGAATACAAAAAACGGAACCCTTATAATATCACTTGTATATCCGTCTAGCGTCTGTCCGTCGCTTCCAGTCAATTATCTCCGAATCTACAAAACCTATTAAGATGAAATTTGGTACACATATAATAATTTTTAGATAATAATTTTTTACTTATACATAATACGAAAAATAATAAGAAGTCCATGATATTAAAATAACATTGTAAATAACTCAATTTTGTTTAAAATGTTGTATAGATAATGGTACAAAACCCTCCGTGCGCGAGTCTGACTTGCACTTGGTCGGTTTTTAATATGTCATTTCATTGTTTCAGTACAAAAAGATTGATTTTATGTCAAATTAGGTCCTACTTTTCAGTAAAAAAGTCCTACTTTTTGCTAAAAAAATCCTACTTTTCCTACTTTTTTGGGGTCAAAAACCACTTGGGGGCCTGGAAATGTTGAATATGCTGGAAACTGATATAGCACTAAGATTAATCTCAAAAAATGCAATCGTGTTAATTATATCGACATAAACGATACGATGGAATCTGATAGGAGGTCTCGTATGAGACTCCATCGAAATACAGTCACAATGTTCTTTCCGATTCCATATCAACACTGTCCGTTTTCATGCCCGTCCCTTAATAATTGCTTTTTCTCCTACCCCTTCACTGTCCATGCAATTCGACTGAAACTTCTTACCAGGGGAATTAAAATAATAGTTTCAACTGTTAAGTGATTTTTGTTTATCAAGAATTTAGTTTACTTAATTTATTATACGTATATGTTTAAATTATGTTCAGTTTGATTTCATTTATAAATATTATTATATATTTTATGATGCTACATTGCTTATTCTATTAGTGACAGGTAGCAGGAAAACATTTCACTAAGAACGAGCAGTAACTTTTTATTTTATTTCCATGAATTTATATTTTTACTAGCTGGTGCCAGCAAAAAAAAACAACAATCCTTACTAATAAGTAAGGGCTGTTGTTTTTTTTTTTGTAAAATAAATATAATAACTTAAAAGCACTTGTTTGTGATTTAAAGTTAGCACTCAAAGCAAAATATAACTTTACTTACTATTGCCTATCCACACTAACGCGAGTTAGGAAAAAACAAATGGTTCTGAGAACTAAGAAGTGCTTATTTGTCGGATATTACCAGCCAGAGGCTGGCGCCTCTATGACACATCAGTGATTCAGCCGGATTGCGCGTGCACAAGATTCCTTGACGTCACACGTCCGGGACACTCTGGGGCTTATTTCGTGACCTGCACGTAGTTTTTCTGAGGTACTTGCTTGTAGTCTTATCAGGATTATTTACCAATACAAATCATGACTTAAAAAACGTAAAATACATAGAAAACGTAGAAATCATGACATTTGCACTATAAAATGTATTACGACCAACATAAACTGCCTCAAGGTTAACATATAAAGTCTGATGCATTGCTGTGGATGCTCTATTTAGCTTCGACAAATCTGTAATTGTGATATATATATATATATATAAATTTGAGCTAGTATCACCCGACAGCTCAATTACCTTTTGCTATATATCAAATTTTACTTTCACCTCAAAATTTTAGTAAGGAATTAAGAGGAATCCGCGCGGCATATTCTGCATATAAATGTAAATTACAATTGTTTTCTTCCTTGAAAATCACACTAAAGCATTATTACTTTCCTAAAAATCTATGGTTTATTTTCTTTGTTACATAAATTGTTTGGTAAATTAAATATAAATGTTCAAAAACCTATAAAAAAAACAGCCTGACTATTCAGTGTGTTCATACAACCATCAAGTAAATTTAACGTGCCTATATAAAAAAGCAAAACATAAAGACAAGGCTAAAGCTATACTTTATTTCTTCGTTTATGAGAAATAAATGATGCTACGAAACAAAGTTTGTTAATATTTTCTGTTGTCCCTGTCGCACTCCACGAGCGAGTTCAAGCACAATGCAATAGCAATAGGTAAATTTTATAAAGGCCTATTTTTTAAATGATGTGATCTTGTTTCCATATATAAATATCAGAATATTAAATGAAATAGGTCTTCATTGTAATACAGTTCTCCTAGTTTGAATTAGGCGATGTGGAATAGATATGGTGTACGAGTAATGGAGACGCAGTTTTGTGAATTTTGTGATCCTACCAGATTATAGTATCTCACCTAAAATCCATAATAAAAATCCTCTGACAGATCTTTTTGTATTGTTATCTCCACTCCAATATTCTGTAAAGTGAAGTGTTTAGAAAGAACAAACATCTAAAAATCCATAAAATGCTATCTAATAATAATGACTATACTATTGAACCTTTAACGTCGTATGAAAGACCACATTCATCTTTGCAAACGTTTATAAAAATCACAAATAAGATTGTATAATATATGTGTATATCACATAATGAAAACCATGATTTTTAAATGTTACTATAATTTATTTTAGTTTACACACTGTACAAAATGATTTTCCCTACGACCAGCTTCAAGAAAAAGACTAAATTTTATTCTCTTGTTCTGCAGACTAACAGTTGGTTGTCAGATTGCAACTAAACATATGTATAGGGTGCGATATGTGCCAGTGATCCGTTCTACAACATCACCTGTGCCACAATAACGTGACAAGAACCGACACATCACGTGTTAATAAGCCCCTACATCGTAGCAACCACGCGTTGGATAGCTCGAGCTTTCAAGATATCAACAGTTCCTCTTGCTTGACTAGTTCTGAAGTAATTTGTATCTAACTCAATAGCTTAGTAAAAAAATTAATACTGCAATTATTACATTATAATTTTTAAGATTCTTTAATGCAACATTTTATTATTCCTTTTTAAAAAAAGAATTAAAAGATAAAACATTTTGACGAACGAATCTAACCAACTCACTTGATAAGGTTCTGTAGCGAGTTTTGTGGATTTATTACGAAAAACTCCTATGGGCAGCTTCTAGATCCAGCATCAAACTAGCTCCGTGTTATCATACTACTACATTGGTATACGATATACATTTGGATGCAACATTTCATAAACTACAAAGAGGGTCTAACTTAACTTGCAAGATTTCATGACAGACATGGAGCATATAAACTAAATAAAAGCTTATAAAATAGCGATGTTCAAAAACCATCTAATACGAATTAGCACGACTTTTATTTTATTGAATTTTCGTTTTATATTCATTCTAACGGAATTAACTTTCACGGTTATTTTTTCCAAAACTGTTTTACTAGATTTAAAATTATGAAATCAACTAAAATATTGCTTGACATTTTTGATTTGCAATACATCTATTTCGCTGAAAGACAAGCCTATGTTCGACAGTATTCTTCGCTTGATAACTTATTTGGTCGAGACATCAAGCGCCACCGTGATCAACCAGCCATAAACTGAAACGGTACGAAACAAAAGTCTATTTCTTTTGTGGGATGGCTTTCTGCCGAATTCGCAGCGCAACGATGCGATCTTAAAAAGGGAATGAGGCGATGTGGCTTATTCGAAATAAACTGTAGCTAAGCTTGCTTATATTATAAAACAATATGATAAATTCCTGTAAAGATCCATTTTGGAATTATATATATTATATATATATATATTATAATATATATAATTCCAACTTTTACTTTGCACTTAACAGTTACTTTGACATTGACAATTTTAATAGATGACATGGACAGTTCCATAGAGTGGACCGCTAATCATGATCCTAACACCATTATCTATGGCGCAAATTAAGCAACCAAGTCTAGCCAAGCGTCGTCTACAAAGATAGTATTTTAATCAGTAATCCCACACACTCCCCTAAAAAAATATTAAAATATTATAATGTCACAATTAGTAGTTTAAAAGAATAGTCTTATGTCAATGAAAAGTTAAATCGCAATTGATCATCATAAGTGTAGTCGTTTAACCTTATTTTTATTATTCCTCAGGCAAATGTTTGTCTGTGGCAATTGAGTCTGTAAACTAGACCTAGCTGTGAGGACTAATAAAGAAATATTAATCCTTCTACAGATTAACATAGTCAGGCTAGATTGCTCGGGCTAGCATAGGTTGTGTCCTTTGCCTAACTAAAAAAATTAAAAACTTAATAAAAAAAAAAAGGATACACACTAGTCTGTGGCAGTGATTAGCGGATATTATTTGGTTTTGGATCAATAGCTGTGATCAATAACTATTCACTGTTCTAATTTAAATAATTGAAAATACTGTATTCGGCTGTTGAGGCCGAGCTCTGCTACAAAAGAGAAGTTGTCTATATATAGACTGACGAAATAGATCTACTTTCACCGAATATAAATTAGAGAAAAAAAAGACAATCATCCCGAAAGAAAGGTACCTAATTTTCATAATTCTTTCTTTTATTATATATTTAGAGTTTTTAACTGAGATTCATATATACATTTCATATACCTAAAACATCGTTCTAGAACATTTCCTGAATATCCGTTGAGTGTGGGTAGAGAAAATAACTGTGGTAAATTGATATAACAAATTTGGTCTTTTACAATAAAATATTGATTAATCATCATAGTATGCCTGGTGGGAAACCAATATTTACGCAATTAAATCCATTAACTACCTCTCATAACCGTTACATACATGGGGATTTAAATGAAACAAATTAATATTTTAACCAGATCAAATCTTGTAATATTCTAGAATCAATAGTATCTTCATGTTTGTTTTCATTTTCTACATCACACTCTTCGCTTTTGAAAGTTAATAAATAGTAAAGTAAATGCCAGAGAGTTGTTATTTGAAATGATTCATGTCATCTTCAGGGAACTATATTTGGGCTGAACATTAACCCTCGTCACCCAGGGACTTCCAAGTGACCCAGCTGCATTAAATAGACCGCTGATCTACCTTAAATCCTAATTGAAGACGGCGACTTGGTAAGCCAAGGACAGAGAGTAAACTAACCCAAACACGGCCATCTAACCACGGTTACCAGTTGCCTGGACCAGTTCCTGAAGGACTCCTGAAGGACTACCGGAATACTGATTTCTTTTTATCCTCGGAATACCGTCTTTTAATCTTTTACATTATAAATTTCAACTTAAAACCAATATCGATCAAACGGACCTATAAACCCTGCCTGTACCTATATTAATTTAAGTTCTTTTATATTTTTAAGTCATTCTATGTATATGAATTGATAGAATTGACAGTAATATTGTTGCCTAGTAAACATTAGTGAAATGAATTTTGTTTAAACTCCATGTGAAATAAAGATTTTGTACTCATTCTTCTAGTGATTTATTGGTATAAAATATTGTTGCATAGTAAACATTTGTTAATTGAATTTTGTTTAAATTCCATGTGAAATGAAGATTTTGTACTTATATTTCTAGTGATTTATTTGTATAAAATATTGCTGCATAGTAAACATTAGTGAATTGAATTTTGTTTAAACTCCATGTGAAATGAAGATTTTGTACTTATATTTCTAGTGATTTATTTGTATAAAATATTGTTGCATATTAAACATTAGTGAATTGAATTTTGTTTAAATCCCATGTGAAATGAAGATTTTGTACTTCTATTTCTAGTGATTTATTTGTATAAAGTATTGTTGCAAAGTAAACATTAGTGAATTTAATTCTGTTTGAATTCCCTGTGGAATAAAGATCTTGTACTCAAACTTTTAGTGATTTATTTGTAAAAATCCAACTATTTCATAAAATAAATAAAAATACATTACAATATATATATATATATATGTTATGAGAGTAGAGAAGGAAAATATTTTTATTTCATTCATTCATTAAAATGATTTTATTATTATATTCATTTTATCATTTGAATAATTCTTAACAGTTGATCTGTGGAATTTAAAAATTACATCTGTGAGAAGGCAAATCGGTAACGTTTTGTAGAACTTCGTTGTATTTAGTTTACTAAAAGCCCATTTCCCCGTAAAAGAACCTCTACTTTTTTGCAGCTTGTACATTGGAACAACAAGCTTATTCAATAATTCCATAACATAGGACCTAGCGTATTCAGAATAGAACCCCGAGCAGCGTACGCCGGTTCACGCCTGTTGCGTTCCGACGAGCGACCGCAATGTGAGCGTTTCACCTTTTGTATTCATAACCTCCACATCACCTCGACTCGCCTCGCCGTGCCGCCTGTGCCGAATTCGCCTCAATGCTCGTGACCTTCCGTTTATTTACTTTCGGGCGACGATGGTAAGATTTCGTGGGAGCGTGCGAGCGTTGAAAGCGAACATGATGCTACGTTGAGCGAGATACAACTTAGCGAAAATGCTGTTCCGATTTATTATACCTACTTGTATTTAATGTTAAGTATAAGTATATGAAATATTTCGTTGTCATAACTTGCTTCGCAAATGAATGCCTCATAACTAAGAACAGTTATAATACGATTTAACGCAGTTAACTGTACATTTTTTTAGTACTTGATAAATCAATCTTGGATCAAAATACAAAATGTGGTAATATCAGAACTAATACTTTACGACCTAGACTAACATACTTGCACCATATAGGAAATATTCTGAATGAAGGCTAAGTCGAGAGTACCTGTAACCATGAAATGCATGAAAGTATAAATCAAAGTCGAGGAAGCTAGGGATGTGTTTGGATCATAACAAGTGGAAAGTTGTGCGTACCCCCATTAAAGAGATAATTCATCGAATCTGCATTTGTCCGCACCGCAACTATTCAGTGCTTAATTTACCTAAGTGACACTATTACCTTTTGACCGTATTGACTAATATCTTATACAAATAAAATCAACTAACATCACTTAGTTCCTTTTATCCCGCTCTTCCGTACACAGTGTAAACCGTTCCTTACCGCTATTCAAACCCGTAAGGAGCCCATCTAACCTGGTATACTAGGCCGCAGTGAGAGCTATTCCAAAGTGATAGCAAAATTGACAAAATGAGGCTTGTCACAGTCGATGTGATGGTCCAATTCGGCTAAGGAACGCGAAAAGCTCGAAACCCAATTTCGCATATCAAAACGAACGAGCCGCCTAGGATAGTATTTGAAATATTAATTGATAAAATAGTCCCTAATTAGTTGACCACGACTATACTATAGCCATGTTCAACTAATTGGAAGACCTATTTTTGACTTACACTATTTGAATTAAAGTAAAATATGGGTAAAACTAAGTTTACCCATATTTGTGAATCAGAAATGATAGAAGTTCGCAGAAGAACCAGGGGGCCGGCATAACTTTTCTAGATGTGTGGCCTTAATTAATTATTACATTATTTTAATATATACTTTTGATTTATTGATTTTAATTGTTTCTTAACACGGATTCGTGGAAATTTCTAGAACATTTTAGAACATTAGTTGAGTGTGGGTATGGTGTTTCTTGAACTTTGGAAACCCAAACCTTTCTTTTACCATAAAATATCATTTTGTTTACATGGTATAACATTGTAAAAAGACTATAACTATGCAATTAAATCTGTTTATTATATTTAAGATACATTGAATGTCAATTTAACAAAAATATTTTTGCATATTATTCAAAGCAATCATATTAAATTTTCAATAGTGTTTTATTGTTTTTCATTTTCCACAACACACTCTTAACTTCTGAGAGTTGAAGAATATCAGTGAGCTCATGCTGCACCCAATATCGAACGTTTTTGTACACCCAGCAACACATGATAGTAAGCTGGACTACTACAGTCACATCGAGCGGAAGACCAAGGTTGCAAGCATAGTCCTATTGCAATAAATGGTAGGCACACACTGGGGACTAAATACAAAAATAATGATGTAGTTGTTCACAGTCGTCATATAACCAAGCTACGAGGCACTGGTATGGAGGCCGAAAACAAATCAATCGACATGCAAGAAAATACTACAAAATTTCCAGCGCTTGGCATAATGTGCCAACACGTGTTAAATGAGATTTACATGAACATGCACTATGAAATTGACATTGTATATAATCCCTTTGCATCTGCACGTCCAACAAGAGGCAGTGATAGTAGCATTGAGACTGGAACAATCAAATTTCATTAACTTCACAAAGATTGGACACAACAATGAATTAATAAAGAGGAGGAGGAATAGGAAGGAAAGGTTTGCGAAAGGAGATAACATGGAACAACATCGCAGTGCCACACACAGGACGCTGGAAGTGTTCTCCGGTGGATCAAAAACAAGGTATGGTCAGGTCTTGTGAGAAGGTGCAGGTGTCTTCTTTTTTTCATTTCATTTGCAAATTTCTGTCACTCGACAACTTCAAAAACGTATTTTAGAATTAGTCGAATGCATGGGCATACTTTTGCTGGCCAAAGCTAACAGCCGGTAACTTGAATATAAACTCTGACGGCAAATTGGTGCTCCGTGTTAAAAAGCGCAAGCACCACATCGAGACAGATACAAGAGTTCCACACAACCTTAAACATAATAGGTAAACAAAACTACTTCATCCTTCACTAGATAGTGGTTCGAGAAGCAACTCGGAAACAAAAAAAAATACAACAAAGTTAGTTCAAGATTAAATACGCAGACGTACTCACTACTTGTATAAATATTATTGGAACCACCTCACCACAGGAATACGGACAGGCAAAGCAGATTCAACCATTAAAACAGCGAACAGATCTCATCCACGCCTCATCGTGGGGATGATTACAGACCACAGTAATTTTCTAAAATTTAAGATAAATATCACAAATAACCAAAACCAGCCAGATACTAATATTATGTAAACATGAAAAGATTTTATCCATTTGGGGCGCACTAAAAGTTTTCGAGAATCAAAAATAATAAAATCTATTAATGATCATGAGAAACGACAAAATGCATCAACGTACTGTTTCATATGATTAAACCGATTTTGAAAACATTTGTGCTTTTCCTCCGTGGTAACATTAGAAACATGTGTTTTATACTCTTCGACGGCCTCTTCTGGTGACGAAAATCGTTATCGCGTAATAGGTTCTTGATTTTTACGAACAGAAAAAGGTTACAGGGTGCTAGTTCAGGACTGTTGCACTCATAAATTATTCGATTTTCGAATACTCCTTTTAATATTCTGTCTGTCTGGTCTTGTACGACTTGTCGTGATGCGTTTAACTTTATTTTCTAAGATATGTCAATAATTTCCAGTAAACAAATGGTCGTGTACCAGTCAATATTCACTGTACGATGACTTTCTAAAGCAACGATACAAACGTGTTCAGTTTTATTGAATTATATGAAAAATGCAATCATCCGCTTCGAGGCATGTTCATTATAGAGATTGACATGAACGCGTTTGAATTCTGCGAACCTGCATTAATTTTACAATTTGGAAAATATACGGGCTGATATCATGCAGGGCTGACATCTGCCAGATCATAGCTATTGCCCGTAGCATATTATAAATCATAAATGTACAAATTTGTCTTACAAGAAGACCGTTACTCTGAGGGTTCACTAGCTTTCTAACTAATAGTCTATTAGTCCCATGGCTCTATACATATCTATATCGAATATATAAATATGAATCCCCATTTCCCTTGGTCACGGCATCACGCGTGAATGGTTGGACTAATTTCGCTAATTCTTTTTGTTATTGTTAGAAAGTTACATTTGAAAAAATCAAGATTACATATAGCGTGGATACTTTTGTTTTATAACTTTTATCATCTCTATACTTCACAGCTCAAGTCATTAAGACTTAGGAAGTTCACAGGGTCAGGTACAATTTATTTCAATATACATATAATTCAGATTTGTGCGTGTTAGTCTGTGTACCAAGTAAACTTTGTGAAAAACTGGCAAGTGTCTCTGAAAAGTCGAATAAATGGGGCAGACCTGCCCCTGGTTGGTTAGTAGTAAGGGAAAGAAAGTATTCCTCACGACACTACTGATAGTGCGATTTAGTGATGTCGTAGGTCATAATGGTTTTAATAAGTCGCACCTTTAGAATTGAAGGCGGTAAAAATGTCATTGAAGAGTTGGTCATTTTTTTGTTTATATTAGGTATAATGCTTTAAGTTGTACGTTAATTGTCATATTTTTTATTCTTAATGGTAGTATATGAATTGTTTTCATGATTGTATACTAGTCTGTATAACTAATTAGAACAAGAATTTTACGATTGGCAAAGTGTCTATTAGTGTCCATTATGGAGCCCCTATTCTGGACAATCATTTTGTAATGCGAAGATAGTTCGGCATCATTATTTGATACAACTTAAACTTAACAAATATTAGATCCTTACAATTTAATTGACATTTTGTACGGGAGGAATATAAAGTATTTTCATTTTGTAAGTTATATTTAATTAATGAATGCACCGTTGTCTGTACACTTTTTCCATCTCCTAGAAAAAAACCATGGTAAGTTTTTAACAAGTAACTTTATACGCCTCATTGTTTGCCTTATTTTAATCGAAGTGTGTTTGCAAATTCGATTCATGAGGTACCATCACCCATCGTTAATATTTTTTCAATCTCCCGATATGCTACAAATGGATTAATACAGTTTTGTCATTTACCCACAAACCCGCACCTATCTCTTGAAGTGTTTTGTGATGAAACCACTGCCACAATAGGCTTAAATTCTTTATTTTACACTTTGGTCTCCGGGACGAACGAAGTTGCTTTACTACCACTACTATATATATAGTATACCAGTATACCAGTATACCAGTAGTACCACTACTATATAACTGATACCACGGTAGAACTCGTACTTGTAAATATACCGAAATTTCATGTTTTCCATTGTACGAAAATAAGCGACAACAAAGGAAAAATAATGCGGAACAAATTAATGACTTGTTTTCTAAACTCAAATGTATACTAAATGAATTTATAAATTTGAATTTGGAACTCTTAACCAAAATGGAGATATATATAGTGATCGTATCGCCTCCTCTCACGAGGGGGCAGTAGCCCTCACTTTTAGTTCTTAGAACTTTTGTATAAGGCTGAGTTTAGTCGGTAGGTCATACTGGTCAGACCGACGTGGATTACTACACGTGTTTATCCTGCACGTTTCGTGCTCATGAGGATACCCAGCCTCTCTCTCTTGAGAGAAAACGCTACTTCATATGTAAGGACCTACTATTTAAAGATCAGTCTAAGAATGTCATGAACAAAATAATAAGGGAATCGGAAATCTAGTTTGATGCAAACAATTGTCAAATTAATAACCAAACTAATTTGATACTTGTTTTCATCAACAATGGCGCTTGATGAAATAAGTAGCTAAAATAAAAATAACCACATCTATCCGGTCAACCCAATAAGAGTTGTTCAAACCGACGCAGAAATCTAAAGTACATATATTTAAGTTTCAGGATCTTAGAAGTAATCAAAATGAGACACAAATAATAAATTCTACATCCATTATATTTCAACGTCATTAATGCGACAGTGAAAACTAACATATTTTAATTTCGCTTGAAACGTCAAAAGATTAGATTGTACAAACTAAAAAATTGTTATTGAAATTAAGTTCTTAATTAGGTATAAAAAATTCACACATCCACTATCCCACATATGGATTTATTGAAAAATTGTCATGTGCGGAGAACATGTTGAATCAGTAAACATCAGTCTAAAGGAATTTCCCTGCATGTTCCCTTGACATTGGCCACATCCACATTAGCCCAACACACCACTGCCTTAAAGCTACACAAAAAGGATGAAAAAGTTTAGGCCCTAGATAGAGTATACGTTCAAAAATAGTACCTAATTGTAATAACCATAAAGCAAAAAAACGTCTTCAAAGGACAGGAGATTCAAAGTGCAGTTTGACTAGTTTATATAATCCATAAATAAATAAATGCAGTCTTCAATTTGACACAAATGTATCCATCCCTACGTATTACATAATAATAGATATATAAAGTTTACTTAGTCTTTAAATCGAAAAATACTTTAGAATGCCATACTGATATAATTAACATTTTCAGCTGATATGAGTATATTCCCAACTTAAACAGTGTTTCTTAAAGAGATTGTTAATTATTTAGTTATAAGAAGCAAGTGATACGACAAAACTTCTTAGTCATATATTCATTAAATTACATGGAGTATCTTTAAGAATAACTAATAAATAACCATTAATTTTAATTTGATTGTATATATTATTAAATTAATTAATTCAAATTAATAATAAGTAATACACACTTCTAGCGTTACAGAGTAAAGTATGCGGTCCCGTTCGAATTTAATTAATTATGACATAAATACTATAAACGTTATCAAATAGATTTTTGCTAAAGGGCGCACCATTGAATGTTTTCAATGACTTAACACCTGTTAAGGAATAGATACTTACCATAACATAAAACCAAACGCGCATACGTATCGCGCCTATTAATAAATACTCCACAAGACACAGCCGAAATTCATCTAACAGTCTTAGCATATCATTATATCACATACATTCAATGTGGGCCAACGTCAATTGAACGACGCAAGCTGTTTGGCAGTGGGCGAAATTCTGGAATATCGATTACAGTACATACGATTAGAATCACAATACAATAATACTTACGAATTATAATCTTACTTTATGTCTAATACAAATACGGTGACGTTAACGAAGACTGTCGGCAATGTTATGCACGCACATTTAAAGAACAGTCAGAAGCAGTGTAGATTATATGTAGCATAATGACAGCTAAAGCAATGATTTCACGGCATTGAGTTAATTACTATCAACATGCTACATCTAATGGAACATAAAGCACAAGTTTTGTTAGTAATTGATAACGTTGATATAGTAATTTTATACCCATCTAGTGCTGCCTCTAATAGAAATTGCAGGGAAATTCATCGCAATTCTCTTATACTATCAAAACTCGTACTAGGCACATCCGACTAATACAACCAATTTTAAACTTTATGCATCGAATGTTAAACTTAAGAATATATTGAATTGAATGAGAATACAGATTTAGATGAACCGATGTATGCTTATTTTCATGTAAATTACAAATGATTCATAATAAACACAATTCGATTCACAAATACAAATTCGAGTGCAGTAATAGTGCAGGTCAGCAAATAAATACTAAGGAAATAGAAATAAACTTAAAAAATTCTGTTTGATAAACAATAAAAATATTGTCTGAATATTTGTGCTGGGCCATCAGTCTTAATTCTCCGATTATCATATTGGAAGAATTAAATAGACACGACAATCGAGCGTAATTTTCTAAATTGTAAATTAACTATTTTAAGACGCATTTAGATTCAAACACGTTGTAGAAAGACCTTTAGCGAAGTCGTGAATTATACGTACGCACATAAATAATTTTACCCGACTTACAATTTAAAAAATTACGTTTAATGTGGATATCTATAATATATACTTTCCGTGCGCTAGTAGTTATGCATCACACAGCCTCATTACTGTTCTGCCGACACATCTTAAAGCAAGTGACACCCTCTAGTAGCAGGAATGTCAAATTATATGTATAATTATATGACTTAGTCTACGCGTCCTAATATTCCTATTCCTTACATCATAGTTAAAACCACACCGATACAAGCAACACTGTTAAGCTAATGTTTTCGTTATGGTGTAAAATTGGCACACATTTTAATCATCATGAATGAAGATCCGTCGAAAGAGCCGGACATACAAATCGACTTCGGGTAAATGAATAAACTGGTAAAAATGCTAATAAAAAATTATACTACCCTTACGGAGAGACTAAATTTAATACTTTATGTACTAAAGTGTAGGGAGCAAAAAATCGGGTTTATATTTTAGCGTACGATAATAGATTATTAAAACATTAAAGTTAATTAAAAAAAACCCTTAGCCGGAAATACTGCGACTTCTTAGTTTTTGTACTAAATTGGCTTAGGACTTTGTAAATATTAACAAAATTCCGTATGAGTATGTCTGAGATTATGTATTATAAAAAAATATTTCATAAAAACGGTTCAAAACGAAAACATTTACTTTACTGAGAGCGCAATAATGTTGAATTTTCCATTAAATGAGATACAGATAAACAATATTCACTTTGACTAATTGTGACCCCGATGAGTTTGACATAAGACCCAAATATTTCATTGTAAATATTTATTATCTTATAAATCTTTGACATGAAAACGAATCAGAAATACTGTAATTGAGATGATAATTCAGGCACAAAACAAGATATTAATAATAATAATAAAATGATAGATATATATTTAAGGCTCGTTTTAGTGTTTATTGTATTTTTTCAATCATTTTTGAGTTCAATGTATTTTTAAGATTTTTGGTTCTTTGTATTCATGATGAAAATAAATTTATTGGTACACATTTGGAAGACAATTCACAGATATTTCATAGATCACGAAAAAGCGTCAGAAAACAGCGTTGCTAGCAAAGGATATGGTGAGTGTAGGTAATTCTAAAAAAATGCAAAATGTTTTATTCTGTACAGTCACCGTCGTTAATATGTATATAGTTAAAAACATTCATTTTGAGTTAATAATAATTACCTTTTCAGTTAATAAAATATATACTTATTAATGTGTTGACTGTACAGTCATTGAATGAGCAGTGCGCAAATGCCGCTAGTCATTTCTGTGAATTTTAGTACACATACAACTATGAAGTGATGTAATGCGTGGAAGCAGCCTCAGTCTTGTGAAACGTTGGATGTGTACAACGCTGCTGCTTTGCTTTGCTCTCTCTGGCTAAACACCATGCTGCAAACAATAGGACATGGAAATATTACAATCTCAATGCATGAAAATTATTACAAACCACTTGACAAATTCTTTTTTTTAATATGTTTGTTTTACTTCATGCCTGATGATAAACACAAATAAAATCTAAGTTGGAGTATAAACTAGAATACAGCCAACAGTAAGGATTTTCATTCTTGACAGTCCACATAAAGGTGGAAGCAAACCGTAATGACCACATTATAAATCTAGGTCTTAGTGGTTGTCCGGATGCTGCGATAATAAAACCCACCGATCAACTTAGCACTAGTCGCTCAACCAAGAATAGGTACTTAGCAGAGGCATCCCCCCAAAAATCACTCAAGCTTTCCATACATGAATGGACTTTAGTCTTGTAGTGTCAGAAGCTACTCCGGCGTGAAATGTTGGAAAGGACGGAATTATTTTAAACGGCTGTTTTTTTTACAGCAGATGTCCCTTTCACCTCGAGTGTGCATCCAAAGCTGAGATTCAGAATAAGATTTGTGTCAAGGAGAATTAAAAAGTCAGTTAACGGAAAAGATCCACTAGGGAAAGTAAGAGTCAAGTTGAACAGCTGTGCTTAGTGCTGAACAGGCACACCTAGAATTTGGAGACAGTTTTTATCTTTTGTCGTGGGTGTGTAGTTACATACAATACAATTTCACATGCACTTACCACTAAACCAGAACAAATTTCTGCAGGTCATAAAAATGAAATTTCCATACGAGAATCGACCCGCGACCCGTTGCAAAGTAGCCGAACATTCGACTGCTACACCAACCGTGTCATCAATAACAAAAAAATAAAACGAATTCTTACCATTAAAAAATTATGCTTCTGTGGGTTGTTCTTTCGTGTCAGTATGCGGCTCCTCAACTGCTACGCTCTTTACTTTAATGTCGGTCGCTTCCACTTCAGCCTTGTTATCTCCTTTCCCCTCCTCAGTACCATTCGACGTTCCATTAGACTCTCCATTTGTACCATTAACCTTTGCAATATCTTCGAGTGACAGCCTAGAACTTAATTCATCTTGTTTAGTCGCATCTCCATTCAAATTTGTAGCTTCAACATCACCATTGGCAGTTTTACCATTAACATTTGTTTCATGGACTGCCTTTACTTTTACTTCAATAACTTCCTCTTTAACCTCCTTATTTTCTTCTGTGGCCGGTGGATTTTTGTCTTCAACATCTTTATCCTCTTCCAGGACTTCCGATTTTTCTTGTTCTTTAGTTTTACTTTCTACTGTAGCTGTTTCATTTTGATTTTCCTTAGTGATACTCACAACATCTGTAACAGTTTCATTTTGTGTTTCCATTATGCTACTTGTGATATCTGTAACAGTTTCATTTTGAGTATCTTTCGTGCTACTCGACACCTCTGTAATAGTTTTATTTTGAGTTATCTCCGTGTTACTCGCAACGTCTGTAGCAGTTTCATTTTCAGTTTCCTTCGTACTACTCAGGGCAATCTTGTCGGTTTCAATATTTGATTCGACAGATTTCACGACTGGAGCTGCATTTGTGACCTTAGGATTAGATTCCACATCTACATCTTTGGACTCAATCTCTTTTTTATCTTCTAACTCTTCATCATTTGCCTCTTTAGTATTTTTTGGTGTTACATTCTCAGAATGCTTATTTTCTAGACCAAGTTCTGTATCCATTATTTTATCAACGACATTAGAATCTGTCTCTGTATCCATAGATTCTTCGGTAATAGTATTCAGTAAAGGCTTTAATGGAATGTTGTCCAGATTAGTGACATTCTGCACCTTGGACAATATTTCATCACACTCCTTTTCTAATACTTCTCCAACGTTTTGCAAGTTTTCCATGTCTTCGGTAGCTGGTGGTTCTTCTATTACTGGTTCAATATCGTCAATGACCTCTCCTATATCAGTCAAATCCTGTTTTTCAGAAATTTCTTCAATTTCCGTAATCACTGAGGGTAGAGTTTCTTCTGCAGGAGGGGAGTCTACATTACCATTTTCAACTTTTGGTTCTTCTTTTGTATCGCTAGATACGACTGGTTCACTTGGTTCATCGTCCATTTTCTCAGTCTGGTCAATATCAGTCTTAACAGGTTTATCTTCAGTGACAACCGGTTCTATATCAACAACAGGTGTATCACAAATATCTTCTACGTCTGTTATTTCTTCAACTGTTGTGATAACTTCAGATGATTTTTCATCTTTTTCCTTTTTTACCTCCTTATTAATAGTTGGAGTTTCCTCAACTTCCATTTGTTCTGGTTTATCATCTTCCTCTTGAACTTCTTTTGCTAACTGAAGTTCACCTGTAGACTTTACTTCTGTATTTGTCTTAACGTCATCTTCCACATCGGTTTTGGGTACTTTTGTTGGTTGTTCATCCTGAAAAAGAAACATACATGAAAACTAACAAAAGTATGGCCTCTAATTCTTGCTTTTTTAGATATTTTAAAGGTTTATAGTTTTTAGATAAAACAATTAGCTCTCATATCATTAAAAAAAATACAAATAGGTAAAGTACTAATTAAAGCACAACAAATGTAGTTGCGTAAGGCGTAATAGTGTACATTGCCTAAGGCGTAAATGTGTAAATTGCGTAGCCACACTAAATCAATAAGGCATCTTTTTACTCAATTATTATAGCTTTTAGATTGTTTTACTATTAACATGACATAATACTGTAAAGAGCTATGGTTCATCCCAGTTAAAATACGGTTCTCGACTATGAAATACACTTTGTAATCTTATTTAATTAACAATAACCAACAGTAATTAACACTAACAACTTCGTAGTTAGCTCTTGTA
This sequence comes from Scirpophaga incertulas, assembly GCA_036419045.1. Taxonomy (NCBI): domain Eukaryota; kingdom Metazoa; phylum Arthropoda; class Insecta; order Lepidoptera; family Crambidae; genus Scirpophaga; species Scirpophaga incertulas. The sequence continues at coordinate 10,951,132 of CM071643.1, forward strand.
GCTTCGATGTTTATTACGCCGTATCGTAGTAATCGAATACTGTCCCTTTCCGACACGCTCTGCTTAGACAACGTTCGATACCCTTCTCGAATATTCTACAATTTTTTTTTCTAGTCTTCCAGAAAGTAATAAGATCTTATATCAAAACATTAGGAAAAGTCCATATGAAGTGCACTTGAGAATGATGACAAGTTTGCATTGAATTCGTAATTGTAAATTAGACTATCTAATATATATAAATCTCATGTCACAATGTTTGTGCTCAATGAACTCCTAAACTACTTAACCGATTATAATAAAATTCGCACACCATGTGCAGTTCGATCCAACTTGAGAGATAGGATAGTTTAAATCTCAAATTATCGTTGCAATTTTAATTTATTGCTAATTATTTTGCTGTTATTATTTGACAGTCACAATTATCTGTTAACTCCAAATGATTCTAACAGATGTCGATACCTTTCGACTGGGTTGAGTAAGTAATCAATAGATGGCGCTGCTATGATAAATCTTAATATTATAAAACGTTTACAGGTTTTTTGCAGTGTATTTAGTATCTGCATTGTACCCGTGCGAAGTCGGGGCGGGTCGCTAGTAGAATAATAAAATAATGTTTTCAATTTAAATCAGATGGACACCAGGGCATATACCAACGCCATTATAAGAACTTTGTGCAGTGTACTGTTTTGAAAAACATGATCTAAGCCAATGGCTTAATGTAGTATTTATTACGAGGCTCCTAGGAGTTGGTCTGAGAGAAACAATTTAACAATTTATAAATACACGAGAGATCTTAATACATGGGGGCATGCCATTTTCCCCAATAATTGGATACAAATAAGATCTAATGTACTTAACAAGTTGTTAATGATGACATCGCTTGACACCGTAGATAGTATATTACTTCAATGATCAGTTCGCAGTCTAAACCCTGTAGAATACGTATGGACCACCAAAAAATTCGTTTGAAATCGGGTAACAGCTCCTATCTTCATTAATAAGTTGGAAAATGCCTCTGCATAAATTACATGAATAATGTACCTCCATAATTTTGATTATTATTAATTTCATTTAATCACCATATTAAAAAAAATCTGCCGTTAACGAAACAACAAAACGAATTCGCGCTGCGCTACAGCAACAGCGCTCCATAATGTTCAAGGCAAGAGCAAACGCTCCACGACACCCCTCACCACGCTGACCGTGGACTTTTGCAATATCAGGGGATTACACACCAACCTCAATGCTGTTCACCATCATCTTGAAACAGCTATGCCTTGCTAGGCCTTGGTCCTTTTAATCGAGACTCAGATATCTCCGGCGGACACGTCTTACCTAAATTATCCTGGGTATGAACTGGAACATTCCTTTGTACCGAAGGCCATTGTGTACGTGTACGTTAGAGGCGATATGAGTGCTCGGCGCTTGAGCAATTATGAAGGTAAGGACCTCTCCATCTTTTGGCTTCGTGTAGATAGCGATGACCATCCGCGCGTCTACGCCTGCCTCTATAGGTCTCACAGCGGTGACACCGAGACCGACCGATTAATGGAACACGTCTAAATGGTTGCACTCCGTACAACGGCAGATCCCTTCTGCGGAAATTGTTTTGCTTGGCGACTCCGCCCACCATGTTCCAATCCAGCAAGACCAATCATGCGGGGAGATCGTGCTGCAAGTTTCCGTCACCGTTCTACGCGACACAACATTCAACCTCATCACCTAGACGCTTGGCAGTCCACCACAGTGCGTTTTTCCTGGAATTTTCTGCCACGCAATACTAAACTGTGGAATGAATTGTCACCTGCTGTATTTCCGAACCGATGCGATATCGAAACCTTCAAAAAAAGAGCATATTCCCATTTAAAAGGCCGGCAACGCATCTCTAACTCCTCTGGTGTTGCGGGTGTCCATGGACAACGATTACCGCTTACCATCAGGTGATCCGTTTGCTCGTTTGCTGCCCTACCCTATAAAAAAAATCAAAATTATATTGAACCTTGTTGACACCGAGCGCTAAAATCCCATGCGCTGTTTTAAGTGCATGGGTACAGGCCACCCGACCCAGCGGTGTCCCTCCGCCAAGGATCGCAGCGGACTTTGTTTCCGCTGCAGTGTCGAGAGAATCTATATCCCATATTACAGATATTTCATGTGTCAAGTCAAGTCACATACTGGTTTTGCCCTTCTCAGCTTCCAAAAGATTCTAATTATCGTTAAAAGTATCGTTCTAACTTTACTATTTATCATGAAACACACGTGACAAATGGAGTAGAGCCATTCGATAAATGCGGCGCAACTCTAACAACTATAAACACGATGGTGGTTAAATTGAGTTCAATATATCTTCCTAAGTTTTTATGCTCTTTTATTTGAATCGCAAGGTTATTAAACCTTGATGTAATCGTCGGTAATGCTTGTTCAAATGATTCACTTCTTCACTAAATAGTTGTTGAAAATTTCGTTCGATTCCATACGCCGTCGTAGTGCTGTTAAGTAACACTAAATGGCATGGAAGGGGTCTACTAAAAGTTTATGATGCTACTAAATTTAACCTCTATACTTTACTATAAAAATATATAAAGATGATAGACTTTGGTGACTTTTAAAGCACTAAGCTTTTCAAAACAGTTTTTATAAGTAAATTACAATCACAGCAATATCAGACGTGCAATTTGATCAAATGTTAACGACTAACGACTACACCGATCGATATTTACTTGCGTTAAAAATTCAGAAAAGTAAAGCTGTATTGTTTACAAGTTTAACGCATTAAGCTATGATCAAAGTTAACTATTTAACGGTGCTTGTAAATTAAACCTTATTGAATCTAGTTACACGCTTTTAAATATCTTCAACATCTCTTCACGGGATTTCTAGTAACAACATCACCCATAATGAAAATAACAATCAACTGATCAGCACCTCATAAGATTATTATGTAACAAATAAAGCAATCAACAATTTCCAGAAAAATAAATATGCTTTACAAAATTGTTTTAACAATTTAAAGTGCACAGTAATTTCAAAGGACAGTATTTTAAAGACTAAAGGTTCGATTTAGAAAGGAAAAAACATTGTACAGTCAGCAACAAGTCAGGCTTTACATTTTCACTATGAAAACCATCACCATTACCAGAAATACGATATAAAGGTTGTTTGGCATGTAGACCACAAGTAAAGTCTGAAGTGTTACTGTGTGTCAAAAAAGATGTGTTATTATTATTTTTTATTTATATAAAAAGTGAATAATTTCATTAACAATATTTAACAATATCTAAATGTAAAACTTGTATATGTAAGACATAGGTAATTATATAAAAACATAATATATATATATATATATATATATATATATATATATATATTATATATATATATATATATATATATATATATATCACAATTTTATTACAAATCATGATATTGAAAGTGGTAATTCAAACCCTCACACTAAAAATTCATTACTATGAGATGTGCCAACTCTGAAAGTAAAAATCACGTTGAAGACACGTCCAAAATGGTCACAGACGGATCACTTTGCCAATGGCCTAAACAACCACTATAAATATCATAATTATAGTTTTTATTGCTATGTGTATGATACACATACAAACAATTTCATAATTTATTAAAACAAATTAACAGATAACCACCACCATATAAATTAATCCTTCCATATTTCCATTTACCATGCGTTAACTATATAAGCCAGGGCCCAACATAGCTTCAAATCTTTGACTAATATTCGGCTGCTCAGACTTGGAACATATTACAATCTGCATAGCAAGGCGTGACAGTTAGAAATATAAATGATTACACATGTGCAAAGTGGACCAACTGGTGACATACCTCACAATAATATAGCATCAGAATAACACGGGCTACAATTTATAAAGATATTGTGTGAAATTATACAAACTACGACAATAGTGTCATGTATTCAAGCTTTGAACAAATACTGAAATGTGTCAACAAACAAACAAAAAGTTTTGAAGCAATGTCTGATGCCAGTATATGAGTACAGTAGTAGCCTCAAACCAAAATTAAATTTAAAAATTTCCTGCATTTTTATTTTACTGTTTTTTTTTTAAATAAACATTGGTCATTGAGGGTTGCCCTAATTGTAATGGTAAACACTTTCCAAGATTTCATTCTTCATTCTCATACCAACCAGAATACAAGATGAGAGACCAGATGAGGCCGAAAACTAGAATAAAGATACGAGATGAAATTTGAATGGCTATACAAGAATATATATTTTGAAGTATTTTTTGGATTGAATTAGAAATACCAAATGAAATTTCTACTACTACGCAAATTTAAATATTTTCTAGAATTTTAAAGATTGATATAAATTGTTATGTATGTATATTATTTAACTTGTTATGTAGTTTAACTGGCCAATAATAAAATAATTTGCCAGAGGTCACAAAAATTACAAAATTTTGATGTAGTATAGTCTACCTTGGTGCCCAGATCTCTAACAGGGGCGGCTGTGCAGACGAAATCAAAAGGCGTGTGGCTATCACAAGGTCTGCTATGAATAAACTTAAGAAAATATGGAGAAATAGAGACATCACGAAAACCACAAAGATGAAACTTGTCAGGGCATTGGTATTTCCCATATTTCCTTACGGTGCGGAGACGTGGACATTGAGAGAAAGTGAGAAAAAGAAGATAGACGCTCTGGAAATGTGGTGCTGGAGAAGAATGCTTGGTATATCATGGACAGTTTAGAAAAAATGTTTCCACTCTCCAGGATCTCGGTGTCTGACAGCGTCTTTCTTCCATCGTACAGGGTCGCATTCTCACTTTCTTCGGGCATGTTTCACGGCGAGATGATGCATCTGTGGAGCGCCTTGTAGTGCAGGGAAGTGTTGAGGCTACTAGGGCGCGTGGCAGATCGCCTATGCGGTGGACCGACCAGGTGAAGGCTGCAGTGGATGGATCACTTTATGAGTGCACCAGGAGGGCGGCGGTGCGGGAGGAGTGGCGAAGGCTCGTCAAGCGAGCCACCGAACCCTGATTTGACGACCACGACCACTCTGCCAAGAATGTAGCGACTCGGAAGAAGAGTAACGAGTAACTGGTACCAGCACACTTATTTAGAATGAGTAAAAATCACTAAATAGAACATTTTACCCTAAGTGAGCTATCACTTTTACATAAAAATCATAATACACCCTAAAAATAAAGTTCACGGAACAAATTTCTGGCTAGATTCTGTCTTATAAAATCAGCAGATTGATGGGACTATATTTCTTATTTTTTTGGAATGGTATATTACTTTTAATTTTATTGCATTTACACATATTTATAATGAAGATTGTATTATAGCAAAGAAGAGATCCTTACCTATTGTTAAAAAAATAATTAATAAATTAATCATAAACATGAAACACAGTTGTGCTATTTTTGGTACCATATTTAGAATTACACTACTTTTAATTATCCCTATTAATATTACATATATAAATATTACACAGTAGGAAGATTATTTTTAACTTCCCTCCACACTTGATTTTTTATTCAGTATTGTAGGAGATGCAGATACACACATAGAATCACACATCAATTTACAAATATGAAAATCAACAAATCCCAAACCAGAACAAATTTCTGCAAGTCATACAAAATATTTGTCCCGTGTGGGTAACAAGCCCGCGACCAATTGTAAGCAAGTAACCGCTGCGCCAACTTTTGAAACTTGAAAAAGTTAATTTAAGATAATTTTTACCAACGAAAAATATGTTTTCTATGAAATAATACATAGCCAGTGTGTATGTCGATTGGAAGTTTTTTTTATGCGCATTCACTCTAGTTTTAAGGAAGTCTATGGAATCTATATTATCAATCAATAACACCTAAAATATGTAACAATATTTGTAATAAATATCAGTGATGGTGATAACAACTGTTTTGTAATAATGAATAACACTGTTTTTTCCTATAACTGTTATTGTAAACTGTTGTCAGTTATCCTGTCATATTGCTGTTTTGACAAAATGTTGTTGAGTACGATTGTTATTATAGCTAGCTTAGTTATTCTTAACAATGATATGGCTTAGGACTGTCAGAACATTAGGCAGTAATTTAAATTATTTAAAACTAATTACCTAATCAATATAATTTTCTGGCGTATTTAAAAGTTCATTGATCTGTACATAATTTCTTATTTACATTCAATGTTTACATTATTTACTTATGGCAAATTTAATTTGTTTTCGCGATCGCACAACAGCAAATAATGCGCGACTAAAAAAATGACAACAGTTTAGACACCAGCAAGCCAGCAACAGTTTACCTAATTGTTATTTCAAATCACACTGGAAATCAAAATTAGTCTAATTGTCATACGCGCGAATGTACAAAATTGTGAATTTGGGATTAGTAAAATTACTGTAAGAAATAAACAAATAGAAACTTTATTTCCTTGTGAGAAAGGTTAATTTTATAATAGGCAGTCAGTTAGGCAACAGAGCGAGCGCCTACGCCTACACAACGGTTAGCTTTCTCTCGCTCATACTTGTAGCTTGTAGCACAGTCGTACTCGCTCGCTCCGTGCCGCACACACGCAAGTGGCAACAACAACAATGCGACTAGCCGATAATTTTGTCAACAGCAATAGCAGGATAACAGTATAAGCCGTTGTTAAATAACGTGTTATTCATTACGGGAAAATAATTCATTATATAATCTGTTATTGAAATAACTACCATTACTTACAATCACAATACACAAACATTTACTGCGATATAATCACACCATACAGCAAAACTCAACCCTAAGGCATCCCTACCCTAAGGACATACAACTCACCTGAGGCATCTAAAGACTACACTACACGGTGCATGCAAGCGTGCTAGGTACGTGGCGGACTAGGGCACCTGTGGGTCTGGTTTCCGCTTGTTGGTGGCTGCCAGTTGCTCGAGGCTGTGGATCACGGGGAAGGCCGCGGCCGCCTCCTCCGGCAAAGGACTGTTACCTTCGCGGCTCACTAGCACCACGTTCAAGCCGGATGTTCGGGCCGCCTCGGCCTCTGCAATAATTTATTTATTTATAGAGATTCACCAACGTTTGTTTACATTGTTAATAGTACAAATATAAACTATGCTAATTGTAAAAAAAAATGTTAACCTCTTACAGATAAATCAGCATGCACAGACTACAGAATACAAAGCATATCAACTACATATTGTGAATAAACAATACTAATAAACTAAAGATCCCAATCTAAAAAACAAAAACAACTTATTCTATTCTAACAGCGCAAAGACCGTGCTACGGAGCCTGTTGGGTGAATCGGCAAAGATATTGATCACATCACTATACTAATTCACCAGTTTGCACATTCTGGCTATTGGGGAGTTAGAATCAAATACCGTTCTACGTAGTGGACTTACAAGTGGGGTTATTTTGTTGCGAGGATATCAGTAAGGTACACGTAAATTGAACTTGCGCAATAAAGGAGCGCAGTCAATTGAATTGTTTAAGATTTTGGATACGAATAGCAGGTCCATAATGATTCTCCTACATGAACAACACAATAACTACACATGCAGAGATTTCAAAGTTATCCGAAGTGGACACTAATTTACATCTTATAATGTTATAATAAATTGAACTTCAGGAGCATTTGTCACTAAGACAAAAACTTCATAAGCTATATATTTCGAACAGTAAGAATTGCTGTTAACTGACATACAAATAATACAATAAAAAATACAATAAATAATACTATATATATATATATAAGACGGTCCCTACGTATAAAAGGATAAGTCTAAAACTAAGGTTTACAGGAGAGTGAAATGAAAGTTCAAATCGCTCTAGAAATAAAAATACTTTCAGCTTTGAATATATTGTTTGCGTAATGTGTTATTATAGTTAGACATTTTTTAAAGATATTTAACTTATGTACATTTTCTATAAAAAACAAACAGATGACCATTTTTACACCGTTCTTGAAATAAAGCCACATCAGACAAATCTTAGAACCATTTGTACTTAAGGGAGAAATAATGTAATTTTTTATGATACTTGTATAAAAAGAAAAATATAATTGTTTACTATAATAAAAAATAAATTATTGAAACCATGAATAACGTTAGGTTTGACAAGACCGCGTTTGCACCGAGTGGCGCGCATTTTAAAACGTAGTACAAAATGACAAGCATACATATCCACGTCTACGCCACCAATTCCGTAAAATTATAATACTTGTTCTCATATACGGTTTGTGTATGTAGTAAAATACATACACTTTTTTAAAAAATCATGTATTGATATGAGCGTATGGACAATCTAAAGCCATATGTGTAATAAAAAAAAAATGCCATTTTCGACATGACCTTTTATACGTAGGGATCATCGATATATTTAAATACACAAAAATAAATTTCTCACTGCTCACTTAATCATTCATTTGTTATTCAAACATTTTCAGCATATTCTGTCAATGTTTATTCCACAAAAACAATATATACAATACCTAGTTACTATCTTTAGTTTATATGACGATTATAGCATAAAATCTATATTTGATACAAAAAAAATCTTGCCACTGTGTTATATATCTATATCCTATAAAACATGATTAAAAAAAATTGTATTCAAAAGTCATCTCACTAGAGCAAGTCTCATATGATAATTGCGTGCATGTATGTGTAAAATCTCAGATATTCAGAAAAAGTACTTAACATCTACTATACAAATATTTCATGTCATCTTCACAGAGATTATGTGAACTATAATTACTGATAAAGCAATACAGTAATGAACAATCCTGATAGTTAATTTCTACATACAGATTCCAGTTTAAATAAGTGTCTAATAACAACTTTTAAAATTTCAGAGTCAATTTTGTAATATTGTGGTCATCCTATATTATGTCTAACTTGAACAATTCTGTTTAAAAGTATCAAAATAAATTAAAACTCCTAATAAAACAAATGTAGAATATTGTTCATTTAAATTGACAAAGACAATCAGTTTATATAGGTTTTGTACTTCAACCAAGTTTTTGCTTTTCATTCTTCAAGGCAGCAAGAGATAAGATATACCAAATCTTCTACCCTCTCTATATATATATAACTCCAAATAGTTTGAACATTAAACCATGTTTTAGAGATTCCTTTTATTTCGACTTACGACCCCCTAAATATTCAACATAAAAATTATATTATTTAAACCAATTAACAATGAATAGAAACAATAAATTACTAAGTGTCATTCTTATTAGTACAAAAATTCATCTACCTTTAGCAATGTCTGTCAAGAACAGGATCTCCTCAGACTGGCAGCCAACCTTCTCTACTATATTGGCATAACTGGCAGCCTCTTGCTTGGCACCAACTTCAGTGTCGAAGTGACCATCAATGTGTGATAGTAGATCTCCAGCAATAGACTGGCCAAAGAGTAATTTTTGGGCCTCAACTGATCCAGATGAGTAGATATAAATTTTCTTGCCCTCAGCAGAGCGCCACTGTTGCATTGCCGGTAAAACATCATCATATACACTGTAACACCACAAAATATTTCCATTAATAAGGATAAAAATAGCATTCACTCTTTGCAACCTTGGACAAATTGGACATTTTCTAATGACTAGAATGGATTTTCAAAAAATTACATTTATAAAACGCGTAAATAGAATACATACTGTCCTTTGATGTCTCCTTTATCATATCCCTGTCTCCAAATCAGGCCCTGCAGTAACTTCAAGGGCCCAGCTTTCCTGTCAGAGGCCATTTGCCATTTGACATTATTAACCACACCTTCAATTTGTTCTTCCTTAGTTGCATCCTAAAAATATATTTGAAATAACTTACTACCACTAAAAGAATCCATTTTGTTATTGCAATTAGGTCAGTAAACATTATGTGATGTGAAACTGACAAACTTTACCTATTTAAAATATTTGTATCGTGTCATTAATATTACTTACTAAAACCATAATGTGACTTTTGTCTACTGCCATGACATACTATTTTTGTTCAGGCTATGAGTGTAGACAACAATAGGGGGGATGACATTTTTTTATCTATACAAATAAATAATTCCATATAAATTAAGAGTGTAATATTAGCTGAGAAATATTGCTGAAGCCACAAGTGTACCTGTGCTACTTATTAGTTTTAAAGATACAACAGTATGATGGCGGGGTTCTCGCGCATTCTTCAAAAGCACATACTAAAATCAAATTACTTGTTTATATGTTTAAGTGCAGACTTTCTATATTGAAAATTTTGAAAAAGCTTATTAAAATGTGATCATTTTATTTGAATTATTTAAAAAAAGGATTTCTTGATTTTTAGGTTTTATAATTATTGTAAAAATCAATCAAAATTATTTTGACATACATCAAATGAGGATAAAATTAATTATTATTTAATAAAAATTTCAATACTGAGCTGTAGTCATCTTACCTATTGTAATCAAATGTATAAATATGTATCCAAAAAAGTGTTTCATAATAAATGTGTCTGCTATCATAATATAGTTAATGATGTTTTATTTATGTATCACCGTAATTATATATCTTAAGAACTCATGTTTTGGTTCAGGAACCAAATCACTTGTAGGCTGATTATGTAAGTCTGTTGCTATCAAATTTAATTTGATAGCGACACTGACAGATAGTTAAGATACATTCATGCTTTATTATGATGTAATGTGTTGCATCTTAATAAAACATATAGACAGAACCTGCAAGCAAAGGACAAGTGACGATACATCCCGCTCTGCGCAAATGGTCGAGATCAACGCGTTTAAACGGAAACTGTCCACAAGAGATGCTATAATAAAATTCAAATTCAAATTCAAATTCAAAATCATTTATTCAGTCTGGGCTGTTACAAGCACTTGTGAATGTCGAAAAGCTACGCCATCGGTTCGCAAATCTACGGCGGGAGACCTTGTACTGAGAAGAACCGGCAAGAAACTCAGCAAGGGCTGTTTTTTTTCCCTGTATTAAATAGATACAGAGTCGTCAATTTGGAAAATGACTTCAATATTGATAATTCATGAAGTCACTTTCCATTACATAGTATAATTAATAAAAAAAAATATTTAGAAAACATGCCTATATTAGGAATGCCGTGTCATACAGTTTTAAAAGAATATATTAAAGTTAAATTAAAATTATAATAAATACGAGTAGTACCCAGTATAGCAAAGAGCAGACTCATCTCCGCTGGCAGCACCCGTTCACGAGCATGACGCATGAACCAGCCATCGCTTCGCTCAACCATGTTTTAGGGAACGTAACGACCCGCCTCACACGACATGTCTAAAGCGTGGCACAGAGGTATGGTGTGTCTCTGATTTATCTAACTATATAAATATTATGCCATTGAGTTATATATATAAGTTCTCGAGAGTTATCATAAATCGTCTCGCTTGCAGGTTTCGTACTGCAGTCTAAGAGACAAGCCGGTTTTCAAAAAAGTTACAATACCATAAATCACATACATAGACTACGGAGTTTGCTCGCAATTTTATCGCGTGATCACAAATTATGAAATCCGCTGAAAAATCAGGATCACCGACATAGTCTGAAGAATTGTCAACAGAGCTATTATCTTAAATATATAGGATCATTACCAAAGATCACCAATGCTCGCGGAAGAAGTATATCTTAAGGGATATCTTTATACTGTTTTTCACAATTTCACTGTTTTGACAAACAGTCACAATCTAATATGTCCTATATTTGAAGTTTCTTCCTCTTTCAATGCAATTATATGATGTTCAAGTGATAGTTTTCAATTTGGTACAATTATTGGTATATTTTTTTTATACATATATACTTATTTTAAAATATCTGTTACAATTACTTACTCACCATTAGTATAAACATTTACTAGTAATTTGAAGAAAAAGCAATCACATAGTAACATTAAAAAATGTTAAAAGATTGTCAATTTCGTGTCAATAAAGTAATCTCAGGGTTTTTTACACTAATATTTATTACCAAACTTTTTCGCGGACATATTAATACTCTGTTAGTCATTAATCTATTTTTCATACAACGTCAATGGTATTTGTGATAATAAAATCATTAAGGTATTTTTTCAACATAAAGGTGAAAAAAGTCCGGATAAATTTTGACTTCCCTTGTATATTTATTGTTAACCACGATGTTTATTTTATTAATAGACATTGGATGATAAATATATTTTATATTTCATTACTGTACTAAATCATACATGAAATTGAAATTTATAGGTTACAACACTTGACCTACAGTACAAGTATATAGAAATATTTATTTACCTCGCAAGGAATAGAAACGACGCCATCTACACTCTTCTCCTGATCTTCAATAGCAAGCTTTCTAAGAGCAATTACCACCTTTTTTACGTCATCAGAATCCCACTGGCTATCCAAGAATTGCTTCACATTTTCTTTAGCATATGGGAAAAGCTTATCCTGAAAAATATCAAAAATATATGTTTTAAAAATAACTCATCAAAGGATAAGAAGTGAATTTACTGAGAAAGTTATTGAATATTTAAGGGTCCTTCCATTATCTTAAGACACAATCTCAAAAAAACCGGCCAAGTGCGTGTCGGACTCACGCACAAAGAGTTCCCGTACCATTGATTTATGAAATTAAAGTAAGAGGTTTACAATTTACGAGGCATTAGAAAAACTACTTACTAGATCTCGTTCAAAACAATTTTTGTTGGTAGTTTTTATAGTAATGTACATCATATGTTTTTTAGATTTTTCATTTTCTTATTTTAGAAGTTAGAGGAAGGGGGGGGGGGCAACTTTTTTCCACTTTGGAAGCGTCTGTCACGCAAACTATTCGGTTTGAAAAAAAATATTTAGAAACCTCGATATCATTTTTGAAGACCTATCAATAGATACGTATGTATGATGAAAAAAATTTTTTGAGTTTCAGTTCTAAGTATGGGGAGCCCCCCAATATTTATTTTTTTTTCGGAAAAAAAAAGGCTGTGACATACGGACGGACAGACGAACAGACAGACATAACCAATCTAAAAGGGTTCCATTTTTTGCCATTTGGCTACGGAACCCTAAAAACAACTAAAATATGTTTTAATCTCATTTGCTTCGTCATCAATATATACATATATGTGGTACAAGGTGTAAGGAGGACATGGCCTCAGATGTAAATACACTACAACAAAAAAATATAAAAGACTACCTATGTGATATTTCTTTCAATACTTTTTTGAAAAGCATATATATTTTATCACCAAACAACCTTTATAACATCACAGTAAAATTTAAACAAAAGTGCGAAAAATATATAAATCATAAGCCGGGTTCAGTTTCCAAGAATTTTTACCTACCTACCTTGCGCAGCTTTGTCTTGGAGTGTAAGAAAAAGACAACCAATACCGAATAATGGGTTAGAAAGAGACTAGCAATATAACACCAATGATTTGTTTTTGTGCTCGATTTGCGACAACTTTTTTTTCCATTACAGACTTTTCAGTGAATGCATATAGATGTGGACATTGGGGCGTATTTTTTTTTTATTATTACTATGGGTTAACTGTCACTAATTGAACAGCTAGATTATATTGGGATCATGTTTTCCATTGAGGCTGGCTTCTACCAGTGAGATCGGTTAAACCAAAACCAAGACATGGTCGACGGAGCGATCGCATAAGTGAAACCAAATTCAACAATAATTGTCGGAACTATAAGCCACCGTACAGGGATTCTTATGTCTCATGTGTATCATATACTACAACGTGAAAGTTTACTTTAAATGTGCAATAGTTGTAACCAGAAGAATGCTACTTTCTGCCAAGAAATGTTGCGACGCCATATATGATAAGCACTTTTTTGTGAACTGATAAATGCCATATTAAACGATATGTAATTTACAACATCAACAATTACCATTCATAGAACATTAATAATTATACCGGAAAGTCGGCGCCTCCAATTTTCAAGTACAGTTTAGTGTAAACTTGTCATACGAGATTATCAACAGGAAACTGATTGGGTCATTTGAATTATCTAATCATAAGTAAAACAGCCTATCTTATAAAAAATATCTATGACTAACTGAGAAAAACTGATGTCGGCAATATAATATTACAAAATAACTGTATGTATAATACCGACTGATTGAATAAAATGTTTTCCATCATCAATTATTGTTTCGAAATTGACATAAAACGTTTTAAATATGACAGAGGTTGCTCAAACCAATGCTTTTGAAATACCTATGTAGGTATTTCCTGATGACATGACACGAGACTATTCTTATGTAAAATAAGACTGTAAAAGAAAAGAGAAATAACAAGATTATCTGCAACCTTCCACTGCATGCTGAAGAAGCGTCACAAAAGAACCTGATTACATTACTTAATTTATTAATTATTGTTACAAACAGTAGATTGCCTAATTGAAACCGAATAAAAATAATCTATTACAAAACAAGGGCATAAGACTAGAAATGCAACAGGGGGCTGGGCAAACGTTATACTATTAAAAGGTAAAGGTAAGAGGCCACATTGCAGTGCTATAAGAACAATCAAAATAGTTAAGGAATAACAGCGGTCTTAAGGTCAACAAGTATAGTCCAAACTTGTATACATTACACGAAATGCGCACATGGAAAAGGGGAGTGTCAGAGTTTCATTTCTTTGATTAGGTCGGCCACATTGTGCCTTTAGGGCAAAAAATATTTACCTATTTACATCGCGAATCCATTGCTTACGCCATCACAGGGGCCGCAACAAATTTACGGTCCAAAATATCTGATTCTGCTGACCCAAATTTTTAAAATAACTGACATTAACTGACCATTTCCACAGATTTTTTTTGTATATTAAACATTTGGTCTCCACCGTCTCAACATTGGGTCGGACACTTGCAAGATGCAATTGAGAAACTGACAAATTTACATTTCTCTTTATATTTTTGAGTTGATGCATGTCGCTCAATAGCTTCGTAACTATATCATGATGCATCAATATTATGGTGGTTATGCCAACATCATAATAGAGCATCCTAGGCGGTTGCCCTCAAACCTAATGATCAAAGCAATGTGCGCACTTGGGCGTGCATTATGTTCACACTGCAAGAAAACGACAGCTAGTCAATGGTTCATAAAAAAAAACTAGTTCGTCAAAAAATCTGACAAAACTATTTTTCAAAAAACCTGGCTTTAACTGACCAATGCCCAAAAATCTGACTTTGTCTGATTTATCTGACTAGTTTTGGACCCTGCCATCATTGAAACCTTATCATCAGAACTTTCAAGGTCAGTGCGATATTTTCTGCATACCGAATAAGAGCAACAAGGATTTAGCTGGTGAAACTGCATCGTCTACGAATTACGATGCAGACGACGGGTGAACGAACTTGGCGAGCTGTTTGCGCCGGTGTGCCGGCGACCAAACCGGCTAGTGACTACCTAGCCGAACGAGGCCGCTCTGGGATATCAAACAGGACAGATATAGCTGCGACATTCTGCACAAATTAAAGAAACACTCGATTTTTTGTACTGATCATTTCAATTTATTCTTCTTTAAATAAATTCTCCATTTAAGGGGTCTGGATCATCGAGCGATTTCGGAAGAATACTACTAAAACTTACTGTATATTATTTGTAAGTTTAAATGAGTATGTATTTTGTATTTATATTGTTAGCTGCGTAAAATAAATAAAATTGAGTACATGTTAGGAGAATTTTAATAAAATATTTATTTAAGAATTATAAAGGGCATGGACTACGAGTCTGTGGAGTAATGAATGTAAAAAAAAATATTATTTATTAAATAGTACGTGTGTTCAAGCCAGTTATCTACCCATCAAGTATCTATGTGGCCATGTAGATATTGAATGATTTCTTCTTTCTTACATCTAGAATCTTAAATACCAAGGTATTTCAAGCTCTTTTAAATTTAACCTTACCTCATTAAGGTGTGGCAAAGTAATAATATCCAAGTATGGTATGTACCACCTGCACCATGGGTAATATATACATAACATTTTACATATATTTTAACCTAGATTTGCCTTTGTTTTTTATATAGTCTTATGTTGTATCAGTCGTATGGACTGCTATTGTAGGGATCTGTTGCGAATATTTAGTCTTTTTGTATTGCAAAAAATCATGAAAATTTAAATGATTTTTATAAGAACTACCATACAACAAATAAATATAAACTTGCCTTCCCTGCTTGCAAAGAGTACACAGGTTTGTTCATGAGAATAAACATTCATTTTTACATCAATCTTCCAAAAATGGTTTATTTTTTTTTTATTAGAATTATTTACAAAGTCAATGACTTCTTATTATATTTGGATTTATATTTTACATATTAAAATTAGAATACTATCATATAAATTTATGTTTAGTTTAAACATTTGAATTTTTATTGAAATATTGCATTATGTACACATTAAATATTTCTGATCAATATCAAAAATATTTAATGTGTGTTGTAGATAAATATTTTTTTAAATAATTTGTGTTTCTTATATTGATATTGTAAATGACAATTGAATGAGATATAAAATTACAACCTAAATAGGATGTAAAAATAAGGAGAAACTCAACTTCTGAACAGATAATCTATTGCAAAATTATTGAATATGTATCTGCTTCTCTCCCTTAAATGACAGAGGAACACATACCTATTTGACAGTTTCTTACATATGAGCTTTGTTCAACCTATGACATGCATTACCTTTGTACTTAAAAGTTAAAACAGTTTTCTTAAAAACACTTTTTTTAAAACACTTTCACTGTCTATATTACTTTTATATTGCATATATGTGACACAAGTAAAAGAAAGATTATATCTAACTAGCTTTTGCCCGCGACTTCGTCCGCGTGGAATAGTGACTTCCGGCAGATTTTTGGTTAACCAACAACATATTTATATTTATATTTGAATAAAGATTAATATTATTATGTTGATACAACTTAAACAAATTATTTCGACCAAATTTGGTACCATAAAAACGGTCATTGTGACTAACCTTAAAAGATAGACATATGCCGTCGCGGACTTTTTTTTAGATCATGTATAGAGGAATAATTCTTTCATACATATTTTTTGTGTATCTTGAACCGTTTTCGCAGCGCACGCAAAGAAAGCCTTCAAAAATGAATAATTTTCCCCGTTTTTTACACATTTACCGCTCTGTCTTTGCTCCTATTGGTCATAGCGTAATGTTATTTAGCCTATAGCCTTCCTCGATAAATGGACTATCCAACAAAAAAGAATTATTCAAATCGCACCAGTAGTTTTCGGAGATTAGCGCGTTCAAACAAACAAACAAACAAACAAACAAACTCTTCAGCTTTATATATTAGTATAGATTATTATTATATTGTTTTGTATTATTACACCTATATGAAAATAAGATAAGAGTAACTTGTCTGACTATTATTTTGATTATATGGATTGTGTATGGAATTTGTGACTTTATATTTTGATTTTTTTATGACTATCCATTAGATTGTCTCTCTTGAAGAATGCACCTGTATGTTGAAGAATGTCCACAGCCTTACTCAGAGATATCTCTTAATTTTGAATTAATATTACTTTTTTTTCTGTTTTCAATTGTTTTTTTACCTAACTTTAGTTTGTATGATTAACATGGTTCTAGAAAGAGCTCAGCTACAAAACTTATAAAAATTAGCTTCATAATGTATATGTCAACATGTATTATGAGTGTATCACTATGTGACATCGTGGTCTCAGCACTGATGAGCAATTACAAATCTGATGATTTGAGAAACCCAGGTTTGTTCCTGCCATGTACCAATATGTTTTTGATATTTTATTTAAATGTATGTATATATTTTATTTAAATGTATGTATATATATAGTGTATGTATTTGATATTTTTTTTAAATGATTGTATGCGCGTGTCCTGCGGTTGATTTTTTTTTTTTTTTAGTTGTGCTAATTTACACGGGTACCTGTTTTTGGTAATTTGTATCCTTCTGTGGCTTAAGGGTGGTCATACTCTCATTAAAATCTCTTCGGCGGTGTCGTGTGAGGCGGGTCGTTACGTTCCCTAAAACATGGTTGAGCGAAGCGATGACTGGTTCATGCGTCATGCTCGTGAACGGGTGCTGCCAGCGGAGATGAGTCTGCCCTTTGCTATACTGGGTACTACTCGTATTTATTATAATTTTAATTTAACTTTGATATATTCTTTTAAAACTGTATGACACGGCATTCCTAATATGGGCATGTTTTCTAAATATTTTTTTATTAATTATACTATGTAATGGAAAGTGACTTCATGAATTATCAATATTGAAGTCATTTTCCAAATTGACGACTCTGTATCTATTTAATACAGGGAAAAAAAGACAGCCCTTGCTGAGTTTCTTGCCGGTTCTTCTCAGTACAAGGTCTCCCGCCGTAGATTTGCGAACCGATGGCGTAGCTTTTCGACATTCACAAGTGCTTGTAACAGCCCAGACTGAATAAATGATTTTGAATTTGAATTTGATTTAAAATTTCATATGTACATTTATCTGAAGAAGTAGTGGGTAAAATTTATGAAAATGGGAAATGAACAAATTGATTGCAGTTATTGACAATTTCGTATTTTATTTTCATCAGTATTTTTTCAGAGTTACCACATAGGTCTTGAGAAAAATATATTACTTCTAAAGATTGAGTAAAAGCAAGTTTTAAAAATATGATTTTAAAACTAATATAACTTGTAAACAAATAGTTTTTAAATAATGAATAGTAATGAGATATTGAAATCGTAAGTCACACGCGGTCAATGAATTTGACAAAAAAATTATTATTCTTTCCGCAACTCCACCAGACAGCAGGAACCGTCAATATTTTCTCTCTATCGTATGGAGTACGGTTTGAAGCGGAGTGACAAGGACGCACTGTGAGATCTTAACGCCGTCGATTCCGAGGACATATAACTGTTTCACATTTTTTACAAGCCAGCTCACAGCTGCTCTGAACAGCTGTTCATGCCGGCACTCGTGGGCCATGTGATAATATAAAAAAAATCTACGTATATGATACTTTTCCTATATAAGATTTATATAGTGACAATACAGTAAATGAGATATACGTAAAAATCCATACTTTTGAACTGGGGGTATAATTCAGTCATGATATAATTTCCGAGTTCCTCGATTTGTAATTAATATTAAAAATCCTTGATTTTATTCCAATAAGTTCCACTGCAAATAAGGTTACTAAGAGCACGTGTTCGTGAAAAATTCTGGTCAATAAATTCAATAGAAGTTGCCATGGAAAGGGTACCATTTTGATTTTGTCCTCCATATTGCGAAATCAGTAAACGCATCCATTTTATGTAGACCTCTGAATAATGTTACAGACCCAGACACGTGATACACTACAGTTAAATTATGAGTAGTAATAGAAATCACCTAATACGCTAATTTAATATCAAAACTAAAAACACCGGCCGGTCAATCATCAGACCTACCTTAACAAAGCTGATTGAAGTTGTTGTTCCTTCGATGTCTAACAAAAGAATTTTGCACTTCTTGACGATGTCACCAATTTCTTTATTTTCGTTCGCCATTTCGAGTCGGCTGTACTACCTAACTAACAGGAGTACTTTGATTTATTTTATATTTTACTGACTAGAAATTCCACCACGCCAGACAACCAACCCACACCACAGAAAAAAAGCATTGATTGAGTACGAGTCTTGAGAGCGAGAGACGCGAGAACGAACACAACCGAGTAAGGCAGATCAGACGAAACAGATGCGCAAATGCCAGATATTATCAGAGGAAAAAAAGAGATAGTTGCAGCTTCGGGAACGGAAGGACATGCATTCTTTACAAGGGCAGCAACCTTGTGACAAAATTCAAGTATTGCCATAAGTATACTAAATTATTCCACGAAATATATTTCATTTTACAAGGATAAAATCTATCTTGTTTCCCCCTTTTATCTTTCAATAAATATTATAAGTTTAAAAGAAAAATTAACCTAGATTAATGTAGTTCAACTATAATATAACGGCCCATAACTCCATATAAAGTGTAAGTAGTCGAGTGTTTGTTCTTCGTAATTATTACTACATTGATTAAACATTTTTAAATTAAAGCCAAAATCTGTAGAATACATAGAATACAAAGAACAAACTAAATTTATTTAAAATGAACTTAGTGTTTTAGTTTATACCTGAAATTACGGTTAAAATAAATTAAAAAGAAACATATTACTGGCTAATATGAACTTAATCCTAAACTAGCCTGCAAAAAACAGTTCTGCAATGACAGTAGTGTGCTGAATAGGGCGACTCTGTTTATCTTTTATTAAAAAATATATATATTAAATTTTTATATCACATTTAATATTTTCAAAACCATCCCTATTGATGAGGTATCTGGAAGTCGGGTGTTATAAATAAAAATAGTATTGACTTTTAAAAATGAAAGGACATCACCCATTTTGGGCTATTTTTTTTTTAGCCGGCCAACAAAAAATAACTAAATTTTATCATAGGCATAATTATAATAAACATTTTGTATTATGACAGTAAAGCTCGAAACCTATTGGTTAAGATGATAATCAGTCTCAAAGTATTTATTTTATTACCTACGGCTTGCACCCGTCTTGCGTGGTGAGCTCGTGATTTCCAGGTAAAATAAGCTCGCGGAGTCGGTGTTGGGACCCCTGCTATGGAACCTCGCATACGACGCGGTCCTTCGCACCAGCCTTCCTCACGGCGTGAGTATCGTCTGCTACGCTGACGACACTCTCGTCGTGACGACTGGGGCCGACTTCGGGCCGGTGCTCAGGCTTGCCGAGCTTGGGGTGGCATGTGTCGTGCGGGCGATCCGCCGGCTGGGCTTAGAAATAGCGCCTCACAAAACCGAGGTGCTATGGTTCCACGGCCTTCCGAGGCGCCGGGAACCACCCAGCTGCCGGATCCGGGTGGGTGACGCGGTGGTCCCGGTGTGGCCGTACATCAAGTACCTGGGCCTCACCCTGGACCGCCGCTGGAGCTTCGAGGAGCATTTCGTGCGGTTGGTCCCCGAGCCAAAAGGGTGGCGGGCGCATTGCATCGCCTGCTGCCCAATCTCGGGGACCGAGGGATGGAGTTCGCCGCCTGTACGAGGCGTCGTGCGATCCGTGGCCATGTATGGGGCTCCCGTGTGGTCGCAAGACTGCGCGAGGTCCCCCCGCTGCAGAGCTCTGCTACGGAGCCTGCAGCGGATAATGGCCATACGGATCGTACGAGGCTACCGTACAATCTCGTACGAGGCGGCGACGGTTCTGGACGCTCCCCCCCATTCGACATCCTTGCCGACATGTACGCGGCGACGTATGCGTCGCGGCGTGTCGACCGGGGGAGCGATGGGGGAGCGCCCTGGAATCCGCGCACGAAGTGCCTAAGCGGGAGTGGCACCGACGGATTGTGGCGGCCTGGCGTGCGCAGCTCGAAGTACGGAGCTGCGCGCGCCAGCGGGCCGTCGGTGCCGTACTCCCGAACCTCGAAGCTTGGCTCCACGGGAAGGAGGAGGTCACCTACCGATTGACTCAGATACTCGGCTGCTTCGGTGAGTATCTGTGTCGAATAGGACGGGAGGGATCGACACATTGTCACCACTGCGCATCTGACCTCGACTCGGCCTAGCACACGCTGGCGGAGTGCCCCGCGTGGGCCTCCGAGCGCCGAGTCTTGGTCGCAAAGATCGGGCGAGATCTGACTCCGCCGGCATTGATTGCGGAAATGCTGGCGGACGAGGGAGGTTAGAGGGCTGTGGCCTTCTTCTGTGAAGCAGTGATGCTCCAGAAGGAGGCCGCCGAGCGGGGTCGGGAGATGGCCGATCCCGCTCGAAGAAGGCGGCGCCGGGCTCGGTAGCTCAGCTGCGGCGCCGCCGCGGGTCGCCGGCGGGCGCGAGGAAGTCGCGACTGCTACGGCGACCCGGGATGGACCACGCCCCTTCCGTGGCCGGGGGGCGTCGTCGGTGGAGGAGACCGGGGGAGGCAGTAGCCTCCCCCGAGGAAGGTTCCCCTCTAGATAGGGGAGCGGAGGCTGGGGGTTCCCGGAAGGGGCTTGATGTTCCCGGGGGCTCCCTACATGCCTGAGGAAGGCCACCCCTGAGGTTTTTAGTGGGTAGGCCTCCCCCTTCTGGGGAGGAGAGCCCCACATAACCGCCGGCTCGCCACAGCCGGGGTATGCAATTTAATGCATTTTCCTCAGGGAACAAAAAAAAAAAAAAGGTAAAACAAGCTCGTGATTTCCAGGTAAAACAAATATTAAACAGTTATTGTTAATGGTGTGCGAGCGAGAAGACGTTACAAGTACATACATTTACCTGCCGAGTTGCATGTATGAGCAAGAGACATAAAAGGTACGCGAGCGAGAAGACGTTACAAGTACATTTACCTGCCGAGTTGCAAGTGTGAGCAAGATAGGGCTCTCGAAGGGCGACAGGCTATAAAACACTATTACTGCACATGTAACATTGGCCGAAGAACCATTGGCTGCTGCTCACACGTCGTGTGCATTGTGTGGTACATGGGGCTTGCCAGACACGAGCCAACGATACACATAGCTGCCGAAGATTTAGAAGATATTATTGTAAGGCCAGGAGAGTTGTAAATATTTACCTGGAACACCAACACCATTAACAATAATGTTTACCTGGAAATCACGAGCTCACCCCGCAAGCCGGGTGCAAGCCGTAGGTAATAAAATAAATACTTTCGAGGCTGATTATCATCTCAACCAATAGGTTTCGAGCTTTACTGTCATAATACAAAATGTTTATTATAATTATGCCTATGATAAAATTTAGTTATTTTTTGTTGGCCGGCTAAAAAAAAAATAGCCCAAATTTGTATGAAGCCTGAATGATGTCCTTTGTCATAATATCTAACAGAACTTAGTTCGTATCAGGTTCAAGATCAATCGTTCACTATCCGTTTTTTCTGTTTCTTCCAAATCCTATCACGTCTTTAGTCATAGAATGAGTTAATTAGAGCTAATGTACTCTGTACATACTTTTGTCACAGGTCGAGTATACAGTATGTCTAATGTCTACATGTCAATGACTCGAACCTGGAGGCCTTTTTCGGAGTAAACTTTAACGATGCTATCCTGTCGCAACTAATCTCTAGGCAATCGATTTTCCGCTAGAACCAGAATGTCATTGACAGCTAGGGCACAGTATTGCCACTTATTGCGTGTCAGGGTGGGTAACCTACAGCAGGTCTGCCAGTAGCTGAGAATTGTATCAGCCAGTCACTGTCATCAAGTTGTACATTTCAAATAATAATACAAAAATTAATCTTTAATATCGCGTGTATCAAGAAGTCATTAGATGTCAGTGCTAAGTCGTTGTCATTGTTGATGGAATATGTGGCAAAGGTAGATGTATAGAAAAGTGAGAAGGAAATTACGTTTGAGCTGATCATCAAATACGATGTTTAAAAGAAGCTAAAACTTAGGGCATGACTGAATATCTGCTAAAGTGCTCAAGGCTGGGCAGGGTAGATTGGCAACTCTTCTCTACAATGCAAAGCAAAGCTAGTCCCTTGGCCACTTTTAACCACACTCCGTCATCATTATCTCTCTTGAAATGTTCAAATAGCTTGAAGCGGGCCGAGTCTTAAAGTAACCTATATTTCGAAGAAACCATGTCGCAAGACTGCAGGTTGTCGAAAAAACGTGCCCTCAAGAACTTTCATTCGCGCCAACAAGAACGCGACATGCTAGATCCCATTTCTCATGCGCTATCTGAAGTAAGCGTGTGTGGCAAAAGCTCTAGAACTGTTTATTTTAGTCACCCAGTCATGGTTATTTGTTAATTGTTAATAACCGAAATAACCACCATTCACGATATAAAGACGCCGCCTTATATGCACTGGGGGCTATTAAAAATCCCGTGATATATTTAGATGAAACCTAGATAATGCTCACTACACAATGAAGAAAAGCAGTGAAGCATAGTATTTAAAAAAATTATAATGCAGGACATTGGTGGATTATCACTCACGTTGGGAATAAAAATAGATTCATTGACGCGGCATTTCTCATGTTTAAGTTTCTGTTAAAATTTGGAGAGAATTACGACGAAATGAATTGTATATCAACTTTATAAAATGGATCAATCAAAGCTTAGTATCTAATCCCTCTTTCATAACATTTTCAACTCATATAGTTTTGAGACTGCTACCCTACTGACTTGAACCCAAATATTAGGTACAAAATTAAGAGTAAAGAAAAACGTTAGACAATTGAAAAGCGAAATTAAAAGTTTGAAGCTTCAAGCAATTGCTGCTCTTACGAGCGACGAAATATATGATCGAAGGTATTGACAAAAGAAAATCTTTGATGATGATGATAACTTTAAATGTATTATAAATAAATACAGATGACATAACAACCATTATTATTTTAATAAATTAAAATTGTATTGATATTTTTTTATTCATACAATAATCTACATTTTATTTTATAGCCAATAGCAGCAGTGTTAATTATAACGATGATGAAGACAGATGTTGTCTGATGGTAATGTAGAGATGCGTAGAATAATTCTACTAGAATTGAAGAGCTACATTCTTATTAATGTTTTTTCGCACTCATCATCATCGTCGTAATGTCAAATATAAACTGTAGTTATTTATCAACCACGAGCAATGGTGTTCAAAATTACATTATTTACTGTTATTAATATTTTGATAATGTTTTTTGGTGGCAAATAATTACAGTTTTGATATATGTTAGAACAAAAACGCCATGTGTGTAATATTAAGAATATTATTTTACAATTTTCGGTTTGATAAACCTTCCTTCAAAATTACCATTCCATAGGGTGAAATTTCAATTATAGCAAGAATTTTTTGTTGTAATGTTGGCCCACTAAATATCAACGAATACAAATGGGCGGGTTTTGTAAATATCATGCGCTAAACTCGACACTGGCACTGTGATAAGGAGGAAAAAAATCATGCGCATCTAAAAATCAAAAGTATTTGTATATCGTTTTCGCCTACCTAGATAATTATATAGATAATAATAAAGTATTAAATAATATCTTTAATATGTAATAGGAGTGATAGTACTTCGAATATAGTGCAAAATATCCAGGCGCCTATAAAGCATTCACATGGGTGGATTAAATGACACAGATATTAGATTCCTTAAAATATTAAACTGAATAGAATACAGATATATAAATATGTTGGGCAACTGTGTTGATATTTCCAATCTATTCCAATGGAGACAACAGCTTGTGCAATGATCTCATGCAGCTGAATGAAATTACTGTACGACTTTGCGTTTTGCCTTAATTTTGAGGCAACTTAATAAATCATACTGCATTTGCATTTAAAATGCTAAAGCATTGTATTAGAGCGATAAGTAGACTAATATAAAGAAATTCTTGCAAACTTTTCTTTTTAATCCTACCTCCTATTCCTACCTTCCTATCATTACTATTATTAATAAAGAAGTAGCAATATTTGTAAAAAAAACATTTCAACTTATTTAAATCTATCACCACACTTAGCATTAACTTTAGAGATAAATCTTATTTGTATATCTAATTTAAAATTTAGTAACAACAGCGTGTTATAATAAAAGTTTCTTTTTATGGCGCATAGGATATACAACAACTGCACATTAAAATAATAAATATGAATATGCCCAGATTCTAAAGTTGTGTCAACCAATGGCTGTTGTCTAAGATGTATTACAGTATTTAAGACTTTTCAAATGATAAAAACAAATTATATGTAATTTTCTCGAGTGGTCTAGTCCATAGACAATAATTTTTATTATATAAAAAACTAATATTTTGTCACATACATACTATTAGTTTTTTCTCTAGATGTAATCATTATATACGGCTTTTCATGCAAACTATACTGTCCCTAAAATTAAAAATAAGAACCTATAGTTTGTGCAATGTTTTTGACTTTCTTGAAAAACTAAATTATGTAATTTGAAACTGGAACTGGTATCAGATAGAAACATTTATAATGAAAACTAACATAAACATAGTCATATACATTTATTTGTCCATATATAAATAAAGTCTTAGTCTAATGTAATGTAAAAAATCTATGGTTTTCTAAAGAGTTATTTTATAAAAAAAAGATTTATTATCATTCATAGTATTACGACTTAAAATGATCCAGTAAACTACTCCTTGACTTTGGTTTTTTGTCTTCAGTTCTCATTTTCTTCACGAGCTGCGGCGTCCCATTAACAGTCTCAGCTTTTCTCTTAGTTACCTTAAGGATTGTAAAATATACATATTATTTTATGAATAAAAATATATAGTCAAGTTTATATAGAGAAAAGAGAGCAAAATAAATCAGTTTTCATATAGAGGTAATTTCTGAAATAGTTCGAAGATCTGATATTTGTTGATGACGATGGAGCATCATCATGGTGGCACTGTGCTTTCGAATCTAGAGATTCGACAGGCCCGTGATTGACTTAGCTATTTACCGACGTATTTAGAGTTTTTGAAATATTATATGTAGATTTAGCTAACTCTCCTACGGTGAAGGAAGGAGCGTGAGGCAACCTGCATGCAGCTTCGAAGAAATAGAAAGGTGCAACACAACTAAGGAACAATTACAATCTGCACTGAGTCAGAAAATTGAGCAAGTCGATTACTCATACCAGTTTTAATTACAAAAGACAAATGAATGGGTGTATTTACGGCTAGTCTATCGATTCATATTATAGTTAGTACCCGCGACTTCGTCCGCGTGGAATGTATTAAAAAAAAGGTAGCCTAAGTTACTCCTTATTACATAAGCTATCTGCCAGTGAAAGTCCCGTCCAAATCGGTCCAGCCGTTCCAGAGATTAGCCGGAACAAACAGACAGACAGACACAAAAATGTTTAAAATATGTATTTTGGTATGTGTACCGTATATACATTCATATGCATGTAGTAAAAAGCGGTTATTTTAATATTACAAACAGACACTCCAATTTATTTATTTGTATAGATTTATTGTACTGTAACATAAAGCAAAAGTCGATTCATCTAAAACTTTGTGAATAGAAACAAATCCTTAACTTCCACGACTTGAACCTCCATGTAGTCAGTCTCACTTACCATCAGGCCAGGTGTCTTTTATTTGTGAATAAAAAAAGCTACTGCTAATAATTAGTATGAACATTTTTGAAACAGGTGTGCACATAATGTTATGCCTTATTTATTGTTCGGGGATGTACCCTACTACTTTAAATATACTTGTATAGCGACAGACTTGAAGAGCTGCCCTTTTGATTGCGCAAATCAAGTTTTAATGAACAGTACAAAATTAAAGCAGATTCCACTTTTATTTGATTGACATTATAAGATTGGTGATTCGGTTGAGAGGGTTATCGTACCTTAGTCCCGTCGGTGTCTGGGGTGAGTGCGGCGAAGACGAAGTTCCTCTTGGTAGAGGGCGGGAGCACAGCGGCGGGGTTGTCCTCGTTAGCTAGCGGCGTCGCGAGCGCTGCCAGCCGTTCTAACGCACCGCGACCGCGAGATAGCAGTGAGCCGTGGTAGTTTTTCTGCCGAAACCAATGAGGATATACATTTGGTAGGTATGTGTTTTTAAAATATAAATCATTTAAAACTCCACAGACTTATTCTACTCAAGTGTGTACACATTAGTTTGAATGTATTTAACCGCTAGTATATTTCAATGAAATACATTCAAATATACCGTTATGTCATGTTGTACTTGTTCCACAGTGGTCGCCTTATAGGCCAGTCATTAAAGCCTGAAACCCGAAAGAAATTAGTAACTCGCTAAAATTTTGAGGAGTCATTAAGGAAGGTGAAATACCTTACCGTGTGATTTTGCAGCGCTCTGGGGTGTACGGAAAGGGTTGAAAGGGATGAAAAGTGATTTTTGTTAATAACATTGTCAAAAAAATTAGTAACACGCTGCAAACTTAGAATTAGGTTGTTCTCATTGTTTTGTAACGTGTATTAATTTTGCAGCGTTTTGCAACTAACGGAACATTGTTTATAATTAAAAAACAATGAAATTTGTTAATAACAAGGGTAAAAAAAAATAGTAACTCGCTGTAAATTTGTAATTACCTACCTCGTGTACAGCATTTTATAGTAACTATCAAATTTGCAGTGTTTTGTAACAAACGGAACATTGTTTAATAGGTACTATATAATACAAAACAATGAGAACAACCTAATTCTAAGTTTGCAGCGTGTTACTAATTTTTTTGACAATGTTATTAAAAAAACACATTTCATCCCTTTCAACCCTTTCCGTACACCCCAGAGCGCTGCAAAATCACACGATAAGGCTTCCTTAATGACCCCTCAAAATTTTAGCGAGTTACTAATTTCTTTCGGGTTTCAGGCTTAAATGACTGGCCTATTATTTATATTCTGTAAGTTTGTATTTATTAACCCTGCAATTTTATTTTTGTTATTTTTCATTATTATCTTGTAATTTGTAGTTGTTGTTTGTTTACTGTAATCCGTTTAAGTTTGTAATAAAATACATTAATGTCTAGAGGTTCATCCTTTTTCAGACTCCAGACTCGCAAATTTAGGTTTTAGATGTAAAAAAATATTATTATATAACCTCCTTTTCTAATATCCAATACCGTGTGAATAAAATAAAGAATACATATTATTATTTTACACATACTCGCGCGTACACAATAACGTCTAAATAAATTATACGAATTAACTTGGGATGGTTTATTTCGTAATAAGTTTCAATTAAAAATTTATGGAATACTTATAAGGAACTGGTTTCAATGGAAGAATTATTGAATTCTTATATTTAACTAATTTAGATAAAGTATTCACTGTTTTTCTTTGCCTTAAACCAATGTAACCACATGGTTAATTTATCTTTATGGTTTAATTTATCTAAATATATATATAACAAAAAATAGCAAAGAAAATTTTTGAATCGAACAGGACACGAACTCGCGTCTTCTACGTACTGTGTTGACACCTTAACCATTCAGCCGACGAGTATTATAAATAATAGTAAAAAAAAAGTATATGTCGAATATTTTATTTGTATTTTCCTTATGTATTCATTTATTTAGCATTTTAAGATAAAATGAAGTCACAAACTAAAAGATTTTTAACTGTATGTTATAAAAGGGGCTGAGGCTTAGAAATACTATAGATATTTTCGCATTAAGATAGGAATGAGTTTTATTTGTCAAGGTTTGAGGAAGTCATAAAAAACATAAGATCATCTAAAAATAAAAATATCTTGGCATATGACAGATATACTATTTATATGGAACCTATTAACTTTTGATCATAGCAGCAGAGTATTGCTGTGATTAAATAGTTGATGTTACCTGAAATATCGCATAAGGTTTCGCGGGACTTGGTATGTCCTTTGCCGTTTTCTTTTCCGGAACAGGCAGGCTTATCACTTCTTGAGTCTTGCTTTTGTTGGCCTCCTCCAATAAACTGGACATAGTTTTTGAGCTCAAGTTGGCTTTAATAATTGCAGTTCTGTCTAATGTCACGTTGACTTCGTCTTCATTTTTCTGTGAGCAAATGTTTATATCAAATACATGTATATATTTAACCGCAAAAAATCGAAGCAAGACGTAATTTTAATTTAAACACGATCACTTCTGCACTTCGCGTAGTTGTTTATTCGCTATTTCAAAAAATACTCAAATAGCTCATCATGAGCCTATGTTAATTTATGTAATAATAATATAAAGAAAAATTACATAAATTATCCTGTCAAATATCACACTACAATAAATTACTAATAATGAACAACTAATGAAAAAAAAATTGTTATAAGCGCAAATAAAAGATCAATCCTATCGCAAATATATAAGTACTAGCTTTCCGCCCGCGTTATATTCGAATTCCCCACAGGAAGGATATGTTTTTCGTCGGTAAAATTATCTTATGTCCTTTCTCGGGTTTTAGACTATCTGTGTACCAAATTTCATTTAAATTGGTTCAGTAGTTTTAACAATATTTCCATACAACCTATTATCCATCCTTTCAACCTTTTAAAACCCTTTACAACCTTTTTTGCATGAAAAAGTAGCCTATGTCCTTTCTCAGGCTCTAGACTATCTGTGTACCAAATTTCATTTAAATCGGTTCAGTAGTTTTGGCGTGAAAGCGGAACAGACAGACAGACAGACAGAGTTACTTTCGCATTTACAATATTAGTATGGATTAGTCAAAACAAATTAGCGACTGCTATTTAATTTACAAATTAGTGTTTAATAAAAAAAAATTACAAAAAAAGGAAAATGAGTTCGTGACAATTTTTTTTTTACCATACGTTTGATTTTGAATACACTTTAATTTTGATTTCTTTATAGGATTTTGCTTTGTTTTTTGTTTTAGCTTGGACTTCATATATTCTGTATCGTAATGTAACCACGAATACATTTGACAGATTAATTCGAGAATTCTGTCATATAGCTCTGTCTAAAAAAATAATTATTATCTTGCAGAGCTCATCAAAATGTTTAAGAACTAAACAAAAGGCGGGCTAGTTGGCAGAAGACTTGGTTTGAGTACACCTTAGCCTACAATTACTTCCTTATTTTCGAAGTAATCTTGAATTGAATTGGTGTAAAATAATTTGTCTTACCATTTGTCTCAAGAACATATCCCTTTCGTGTCTTTGTTTCCTCCACTGTTCCTCGGATTCAAACTCGTCATCTTGGGTGTCGGCAAACTCGTCTGGCAAAGTACCGATGTCCTCATCTCCATCTTATAACAATTATATAGTTTAATCTTATTGTTACATGCAGTTTGCTTACTTAACGTAACTTGTGTAACTCAAATAATACTTCGTATTTCTTCTTACAATCATGATTGTATATTAATATATAAATGTGCACTATGTTCATAAGGGATTCAAACACGACACGAGCGTAACTAAAAAAATGACAACAGCTTAGGCACCAGCAAGCCAGCAACAGTATACCTAATTGTTATTTCAAATCACACTGTAATACAAAATGAGTCTAATTGTCATACGCGCGAAGGTACAAAATTGTGAATTTGGGATTATTAAAATTACTATAAGAAATAAACAAATAGGAACTTTATTTCCTTGTGAGAAAGGTTAATATTATAAGAATAAGCAGTCGGGCAACAGAGCGAGCGCCTACGCCTACACAACGGTTCAAGTGGCAACAACAACAATGCGACTAGGCGATTCTTTTGTCAACAGCAACAGCAGGATAACAGTATAAGCCGTTGTTAAATAACGTGTTATTCGTTACGGGAAAATAATTCATTACCTATATTATCTGTTATTGAAATAACGACCATTACTAATGCTAACAGATAGGTTCTTAACACAAAAATCAGGTCTCATAAAGCTGGTCAAGTGCGAATCAAGACTACCTGCATAATTAGTCTAACACATGGTAGGCTCGTGTCCTTTGGTGGAGGAGCATGATCTGTGATAATACAACAAATTAAAGATTTTTTTTCTACAATAATTGTGCTGCTTCTTGCTAAATTTCGTGATGCAAGAATGCACCCTAAAGGTTTTGATACCCTTGCAAAATGTTAGAACATGAAGTTCAAATGTAGTAAGAAATGTATGTATGGCAAGCAAAGGTACAGTGTATATTTGAAATGTTCGAGACATGTAACAGACAACAAAGTGGTTTTATAATTTCCTTAACAAAGGTACAGAACGAAAAAATAAACTTAAGTATAAATAAGTCACCAACCAGCATTACGCCAGCGGAATTTTCGCTGTCGCCCGCCACCACCTAAGTCGCCATCTTCGAAAAGTAACTCTTGAATGATTCTCACTTCCCGCTTGTCTTGGTCCAGCACATCTCTCCTGTAATAATAATATGACGATCCATTATACAAATGACTACCAATATATAGTTATAATATAGCTAGCTGTTAACTCGTAAAAAGATGTAATTAATTAACATTTTCATTAACGGATTAACTTTTGTGTTAATTTTAAAAAATGTTTAAGGACTAATTAATTCGCGCAATCATTCCTAAAGTTCATTGCCTTTAACGAATTCCACAGTTCAGTCCACTACAAAATGTTATTTTAATTTCTTAGGGCAAGTGTGCCAGTTGTTTTCGTTAATAGTTATATAATAAATGTTATTTATTTATTATAACTATTAATTATATACCTACAAATATTTTATGAATTATTTAATCAAGTTCAAGAACAGGATATCCATTCAGGAGGGAATGGAAATGAATTCTCCAACAAACCTACATACAACAAACCTACTTCTAAATTAAGAGTGTAACGCTTATTGAGCCTTTGTGTAGTGAAGAGAAGAGATTTATAGATTATACAGTGCGTTGTGAAATACACATAATAAATGCGTTCCGGTCGGTCAACTAGCAACAGGCGGAATTCGAGAGAATCTTTCATTTTGTGCCTAATTTCCAGAATACATGCACCAGTATCTATAACAATTAGCAATGAATGAACTATTCAATAACATATAAGAACTTGGTTTACACTATTAAAAACACGGTGTATACTATAAACACTTTTATTAGAAATTATCCACACTTATACGCTATAGTTCGTCACACTTTTAACTTTATAGGTGTTACCACAAGAGGTGCCAAACAACGACTGGACTACACGGCGGTCTGCATTTATGTTTACACCTCGGTTACTAGTCATTTTAATACTTTCTTGTTTCTAAAACATTTACAGATATAGGACATAAATATCTATGTTATCCTAAATTGTAATTAGTATTTTACTTTATGTTAATACATTATAAAGTACGATATTACAAATATCAGTTAAATTGAAACATTATGAGTAACTTCCTATAAAAACTAGATACTGATTTTATGGCTTGGCTACTAGCACTTTTGAGCAACAACCAAACACTGATTGAGAACACTTTCACAGATTAGTTATATATTAAATAACTGATTATCTACGCGTATAATTATACATATCTAATAATCAGTACCAATTATACTTACATATGTATTTGACCTAGTTCCCTCTGCAATTTGTTTTGGTTGAATGTGTCGTCATCACCTGCCTCCCGCTCCATACGGTCGAGGCCCGCTTCGTCTTCGTCCCCAGAGCCCACCCACTCGTCTTCGGACGTCAGTTCTGCCTCTTGCTCAAAAAACTCTGTAGCTTTACGTTTCTTCTTCGCCCTTTGAGGTTTTACCTCAATCTACAATTTAAATTAAAATCTATAATTTACGAGTGGACAAAAACACATTGTAATAATATATGTATTATAAATGATTGTTCTCTACTTTTTATTCATTAAATTGAATTGAGAGACAGATTTTTGAGCTGGAATCCCAGATCTACTGTGGTCAATTGTTCGCCGATTACAACGATAGAGGGATTTCTATATAATGAACTCTTTCTTTATAAAACAGCTGCCGCTGCTTACGGTGAGCTAATCGTTTTACAGACCCCACTATGAAGAAAAGGAAGATATCAGAGCTGACCCTTAAGGTAATAGATAAATGGCGTGTGATAGATCAGCAAACCTCTGAAGACACTTGTCGGCAATTGAGTTGCCGAACAGATCTCAAAATCTCTGACTCGCGACATCGACAATCGGCATGATTTAGTACAGAATGTATTAAAGAGTCCATAGATTATAACAAAGGCTCATAGCGTTAGCAAGAACTCTGTTACTTGGACAGTCTGCTGACGAAGTTGGACGATTGTGCCGTCCTATATGGAAGGCACAATCGTCACATCCCGAGCTGAGTTATTCGAAGGCTTCTATGGACAACTTTACACGACTACGTGTTTCTTTTTTTTATACCACGTTAGCAAAGACTTAATGCCTGGCTAATGGTAAGCAATCACCATAGCTTAGGACAGCACATTGCCAAACCTTCAAAAACATATTTACTGTATTGATGATTAATTTGAGCGAAATTAACCTGACATTCCAAACGTTAACCTAGATGGTGATAGAGTTACAATCGAGCTTCTAAAGGTGGGTTTCTACCGGTCCGAAAAGTCTTTTAGATGCTCCTCAACTCCGTCATACTCGAAGGTAGGCCTATACCATGACATAGGGGCATAGTAATATCTAGGTAGTAGCTATAGTACAATAGACTGCATACATACACTGCCGCAGGTTATACAATAGACCGAAGGTAACCTGCCACTTTTATTTTTAAATTTCCGAATTTTTAAGTTTCTGAGTGAGTTTGACACCTATCTCACCTGATGTTAAGTAAAGATATTGCCTGGGAACACGCAAACTCAAATAGTGCCTATTTACTCTTGCCTTGAAAATCCCTATATTATAGGTATCGGGGAACAAAGACGCAGGTAGGGAATTCCTTGGCGGTTCGCATAATGAAGGACGAAGCGAACCGAGAGGTACGAGTCTTCCACAGAGGTGGAATGTCGACCACATACGGATGGAGTCCCTGGCCGCGTCTCGTCGTCCGATGGTGGGAGGGTGTAGGCGGAATCAATTCATGCAATTCCTGAGCACACTCCCCGAAATGTAACCTGTAGAAAACACACAGACACGCGAGTTGGCGGCGATGTTCGAGGCTCTGGAGAGTTTTGGTTGTTAATGCCTCGTCGTTTATTAATCTTCTCGTTCGTTCGTTCGTCTGTCAATAGCTTCCAAGGTCTCAAGCTGGTAGCTAATCCATCCCAGAGGTGCGAGCAGTATGCCATACAAGAGCGTACCTGGGTTGAATAAAGATTCACCAATTGGTTGGGTGTGAAATACTTGTGCACCTTGGCAAGGACTCCATATTTTTTTGATGCTTTCTATGTAATTACCAAAATTTAGGTTGCTAATTTAGTGCTGTCGTCTGCATACCCAAAAATACCGGGCTTAAGCAGATCGATGATGTGAATTAAGAACAAAGTTGCGGAGAGAACAGACCCCTGAGATACGCCAGCATTAATCGCTAATGGATCAGACGAGCAGCCATCAATGACCATTGAGAATTGATCGGAAGTCAGAAATCCAGACACATAGGCTGGTAAGAATACCGTAAGCAGGAAGCTTGGCTAAGAGGCCGTCGTGCCAGACCCTATCAAAAGCCTTCGAGATGTCCATCGAGACAGCGAGTGCTTCACCGTATTTCTCAAGGGCCTCCCCCCAAAGGTGTGTTGCATACACTAGAAGATACCCAGTAGAACGGTGTTGGCGGAAGCCGTATTGCTGATCACTGAGGAGATCATTATCTTCTAGGTATTTCAGTAAGCGGTTATTAATTACACGCTCCATCACTTTGCAGAGAATGGAGGTGATCGCTATTGGGCGATAGTTGGTAGGGTCGGAATGACTGCCCTTCTTTGGTACAGGTTGTAAGTTAGCTATCTTCCAGGTTTCAGGCACAACACCAGTTCGAAAAGACATGTGATACAGACGCTTCAGAACAGGAGATAACTCGGCCGCACAGTTCCTCAATACAATGGCAGGAATACCATCAGGATCACTAGCCTCATTCACATCCAGACTGTGCAATATTTTGAGCACCTCCTCCTGGTAAACACGGATTTCACTCATTTTGGATTCACAAGGAGGTAGCTGAGACGGAAATATATTGCTAGCGTCTAGCTGTGAACACGCGGTGAATAAAGAAGCAAATAAGTTTGCTTTTTCAAGCGCCGCGTGAGCCAGCGATCCATCTGGTTTCTGCAGAGGAGTAAGTGACGTGCGACAAAAGTTCCCTTCAACACACATTGATAGAACCCAGAATTCTTTACTCCCAGATGGGTATGATGCGAGACGAGCTCCGATCCGGCTGTCGTGTTTGAAACGAGCCTATTTGAGCGCTTTTTTGCAGGACCTGGATGCCTTGTAAAAGGCTTGTTTCTTAAATCGCGTGTCCGGGGCTTTGCGGTTTCTGGCAGCAGCCCAAGCATCATAAAGCTGACTGCTTGACAGCTTCAGCTTTTGAGCAATCAGCGCCAAACCAGGGTTGTGACCTATGGGAAGGCCTTGTCATAATTCACAAACCACTATTGTTGTTTGTGAATTATGACAAGGCCTTCGATTCTGTCGAAACCATCGGGCCGTGCTTCAGTGTCTCCAAAGGCATATAGACTATCAATACATCCAAGAGTTGCAGTCAGTCTACTAAAACGCCACAATTTGAGTGACTTTGAGCCGCCTTGTAACGCCTATTGTAAATCGCTAGATTTAGGTTCCATACATGATGTCCCTTAAGTCCTTGATACTGGTAACACGCACGAATCAAAGACTTAAGAGTTGAGACTCCAGCGTAGCTGTGAATACTTTTAGCGATATCACATCACCTGCCTCAGACCTCGCTGGAGCCGTATCGGTCTCGAATTCTGATCCTGAAGGCGGACTGACATTTTAGCGATTTCGTAAAAGTGACTGCAGCATTTGGATGTATCGATATTTCCTATTCTATTGTAAATTGTAGGTTAACTTGTAAAAAAGTCCACAAACCTCATTTTCTTCAGAATCATACTCAACAAGTCTACCTTCTACATTTATTTTGTTGTCATCATCTGAAAAGAGATCATCTTCATGCTGACTGTTTTCATCCTCGTCATCTGAAATAAGATAAACACATATGTTTAAAAAACTATGAATAGAATAAGAGCCATTTTAAAAACAATAACATCATGTAAGCGAATCTTACACTATAATTATTATATATATATATATATATATATATATATATATATATAATATATATATATATATATATATATATATATATATATATGTATGTATGTATCTATTATGGGCATGTATATTTATGATTATGTGTGATGTTTCAAATTATATAATCATATCTATTTTAATAATGTATGTATGTATTGTATGTAGTATAAATATGTCTTTCCTATTATTTATATTTTAAAAACAATTATATATAAATACTGTGTCCCCGCAATTTGTTCTTTAAAAAATTCACATAACCATTTAGGGTTGGCTGGAAGAAATCTCTCTTGAGAGATAAGTCCGCCTTTGGACCAATCAATTTTGTATCTCCTAATATTTTTATTGTGATTAGCTATTAAAAATGGAAGACATAAAACTGTTATTCTAAAACCACCTTTTGGAACCCCTGCATACGTTTGGAGTAAATCAACAGAAGAAAAAGCGAATGCATTTTCTACACAACTGAAAACATTTTGGCAAAAAATGTGGTGATTTATCAGAAAATGATTAATATGACAGTAAAATATTGTAATAAAAGTATGTAAGAAGAATATAAGGGGTAAGGCCTGATGGGACCCAAGTCAACCTCACCTGCTCCTGGTAGTCCCTGCTAGACAATTTTAATAGTTCCCACCAACTTGCACTGTGCCAGAGTGGTAGGAGATAGCCTGAAAATCTTCATAATGATTGCCAAATAAGAACGACCTAATGTATCCAGCGTTACCGGAGTGTGTGCCGGCGAAGATAGATAGGTACGTTACCGGTGCGAGGGATCCTAAGAAGATTCAGGTGATGAACACCAACAGTCTAACGACCTTGGCCCTACAACATACACACACTACAGACCGAGGGGAAGCTGTTGGAATATGAAATGGAATTAAACACGATACACTAGAGCAGTGATTCTCAACCACTATGCCGCGGCACTTGTGTGCCGCCAAATTTTACAAATATATAATACTATTAATATTATTAAATTATATCATTTAAAAAGAAAAATATTTTTAAGACAACATGTAGAGGAGAGAATTATTCATTATTTCCCAAAATTAGATATTAAGAAATTTCATTGGGTTCGTAATCCATTTCTCATAACGGATACTTCTGGATCTTCATCTTGTTTTCCAATAATTGAGATTTAATTTTAAAACATTCAGAAGAATCAATTAATTCATTTTAGATTAACATCAGATGCGATTATCCAATGATAGCCAAAAAAGCTTCAAACATATTATTATAATTTATGTGAATTCGGATTTTCAGCATTAGCCAACATTAAAACTAAAAAAAGATATCAAGACTGTTAAACGTAGAAGACAATATGAGAGTAGTATTGTCATTTTTACGACCAAATATAAATGAAATTATCATAAAACATCAAGCTCAAATTTTTAAATATAAGAAATAAACTAATATATATTACAATAATAACTAGAGATTGGATAATCGGATGCATATTTATTTGCGAGTTCGCGACTTGCAAAATGCAGGACACATTGCTTATAGGACTGACGGCCGTTGGGGAGGGATTGACCGACGATTTGGTCAAGATCGAAAGAAGGCGTTGTATTTAATATAATGAGGCGTAATAATGTGTTTTTATATAGCAGCGCAGGACCGATCAGTGGTGTGGTAATCCTAGGAAGAGGACAATGTGATGCAATGAGCGTCTGTAGGTTGTAGTTGAAATGACTAAGATAGATCAAATATACCAAACAATTTGACTTTTCTATGAAAAGAAAGAAATACTGTTCTTTGGGTTTATATAGCAAGCCTTTCGTAAGGTGGGGCATTAAGGATTATTTGTGAACTTGAAATAAATTCACATTCTTACTACTATGTAGGCTAGTAGTAAGAATGTGAATTAACTAACTTAATTAATTAGCTAAGTTAGAGAAAACATTTATAAACAAAGCAAGTTGAATTTAATTTAAAGTATGGTTCTCCACTGGTTAGGATAGTAGGATAATAATGAGAAATTCTAGATTATTACTAAAAATAATACTTATTTTCATCACCATCTTGAAACCCATATATATAAGTTTCAGGAATCGCAAGCAGATCTATAAAAAATCAATTACTATTCCAGTTGATGCAAAGTTCATTAAAAATTAACAACATCATCACAATTTGGAAAACACTTTTAACAACACTTTTAATGAAGAAAGCAATTTGTTATCTGTAACAGAGCCAGGGTAGTGCAACACCCTTATACTGAATCTATTTAGGTCTGAAAATGTTACAATATCTGGACAGGTGAAAATAGACACATCTAACATAAAGCGGAAAGTCCCATGTTCTAAGGGTGCTTATCCTCAAAAATATTTCAAATAAGACAAGGAACTTAGACCATGTTATATCAGATTTTCTCACAAGAAAAGGATCTTTTTAATAAAATTATCTTCTGCCTCAGGTGACAAACTATCTATATATTAAATTGTTGTATGTAAAACATAAGAGTCATATAGAATTTCACATTTGTAATTAAAATTTATGAGGGATTACCATTTCAGCATATTATAGAAATTTTATATTTGAAGAAAATCTGTTACATTCTTTCCTCTATTATCAGTACATATTATTACAGTCGGTAGATATTAATTTTTACCTGATATCTGCAGTGCCCGTTTTTTTAACTTTCTTCTTTTCAATGTTTTAATTTTCATTCCTTCAGTAACTACTGTGTCTTTAATTTCTTCTTCATCTGAATCAATAACACATTTTTTCTTCAATTGGGTATTAGGTATATCTTTTTTATTTTCTTTGTGACTAATTTTCCCATCAATGAAATATTTTAATGGTCTTGACGTTTTGCAGTCTGTTTCATGTAACATTTCATCTACAGTATTAATTTCAGCTTTTAAAATATCGCAAACTTTCTCGTTTTCATAATCCTTTGCATAGTCAGGGTTACAATCCTTTATTACATTAAAACTTTTAGTGCCATTAGCCTTATGTTCCTTAGTTTGTGAAATGAATTGGTTATCGTAAAACTTTCCTGTGCACATGTTAAGTAGATCTTCACTAAATTTTTGTGATTGTGAATCCTCTGTTAGCATCTTTGGAGGTGAAATTTCTATGTAATTTTGTGAGAAACTTCCAGAACACATCCCAACAACATCATCCAAATTATCCTTAAAAATTTTGAAAATTTATCTATTAAAACTATACTATATAAATCGGAATGGCAAGCAAATATTTTTTTTTTATAATATTAAGTAGGCTAATTTGTTGACTACCCAGCTGATGAATAACAAATGTCCAACGTTGTGAATTAAGGGTAACCTTGAACAACGGTAATCTATCACTGTAAGTCATCATTAGAGATCGGATAATCGGATGCATATTTACTTAAAGTTAATTTTTGGCTCACAAATTATGGAAGCGGTTTTTTAAAATACATTTTGTTAAATAAAAATCCCGGGAAAATACGGGACTGCAAATTTAACGTAGTGATATTGTTTGAAATTTACTAAATTAGTATGTGGTATTTATTAACGCCCCATTTTAAATAGGATATTATAAGCTCATATTACCGACTAGATTTGCATTACCAAAATGTTCTACAGTACCGGAATTCCGGGATTTTTATTTATGGAAATAAAATAAAAAGACAGTTCCATACTTTGTCAAAAACTAAATTAGGTAAATAAATAAACATCCGGCTATCCAATTCCGCAATCCCGGGATGTTTATTTAACAAAACAATAAAATATACCTAAATTAAGTCATGAGACATATTTAGCGCATTTTGAATCTTTAAGTTCTTTTTTTGAATTCTCAAATTTTAATAACTTTATAATAATTGGTGACTACAATTTACCGACATTAGAATGGAGTAGCGGTGGGTCACATTTAAAGCCGATTTTAAATAGTAATTATTGCCTTTCTAATAAATACTTAATAAATTTCTTAAATCGCTTTAACTGTCACCAATATAATAATCTGAGAAACATAAACAATCGAATACTAGATCTATTTTTAACTAACATCACAGATATAAGAACGTCATCCGTACCTGTTCCTTTAGTGCAACCAGATCCTAATCACCCACCATTTTTTAGCTTGATACTGTTTGGAAAGAATAACGTACAACCTCTTGAGCGACCGCAAACACTTCATGACTATGTTAAGGCTGATTATTCCTTGATTCAGAAAGACATTTGTGAAATTGATTGGGATGACGTGCTTGATGGACTTAGTGCTGAAAATGCTGTCTCGAGTTTTTACGACAAATTGTACTATATCATAAATAAGCATGTTCCTAAAATAGTTAAAAAAAGCAAGTCTAGTAAATTTCCTATCTGGTTTACTCGCGCTTTGATTCATATTTTTAAAAATAAAAACAAATTATGGGTGAAGTGGAAAACATATAATAATCAGTCCGATTATGAAACTTTTTGTATATTTAGAAAGCGTTTTCGTAGCGAATCCAAAAGGTGTTATAAAAGTTACATGAAACTTGTTGAGGATAGTATTCAATGTAACATTAAGTATTTTTGGTGTCATATCAATAATATTAATAAGAATAATGATTTTCCTAATAGAATGACTTATAAAGACCTTACTGCCAACAGCCTAAGTGATATATGTGAATTGTTCTCGATGTTTTTCAAATCTAATTTCCAGTCCTCCTGTGTTGATGCTAATTTTGATATTGTGAATTTACCAGACTCAAATAAGGACTCTCCGTTTATATTATCTAACATACAAATTGACGAGGACGTAGTTCTAAAAGAATTACGCAACTTGGACAAAACCAAAGGACCTGGCTTAGATAATATACCGCCTATTTTTCTGAAGTCTATTGCTTCTTCTATATACTTTTTTTAGATATAGAAAGATTTGAAGACCACCTTAAATTACAGCAGGATCTTGAAAACCTCACCGCATATTGTGAAACCAATAAACTTAGTCTTAATGTGAACAAATGTAAATCTATTATTATAACTCGAAAAAAACATATAAGTCATTTTACGTATGCACTCTGCGGTGGGATGCTCCAGACTGTCACCTCGATTCGAGATCTAGGTGTTATATTCGATACAAAGCTACATTTGGACCTCCATATCGAAAGTATTGTAAACAAAGCTTTTAAATTGTATGGATTTGTGATGCGGTCTAGCTCGAAATTCACACAGGCTTCAACTTATATTTATCCGTATAAAACACTGATCCGTTCGCAGTTGGATTACGCTGTCTCAATTTGGAATCCATTCTATAAAAAGTACGATAAGACTATTGAAAGAGTGCAGAAAAATTTTTTACGTAGTGTCCAATATAGATGCCATCACAATTATCTTAGCTACGATTAGCTTTTGAAAAAATATAATGTAATAAAACTTAAGAACAGGCGGCTACAGCTTATAGTAAACTT
Source organism: Scirpophaga incertulas (assembly GCA_036419045.1). Lineage (NCBI taxonomy): Eukaryota > Metazoa > Arthropoda > Insecta > Lepidoptera > Crambidae > Scirpophaga > Scirpophaga incertulas. The sequence continues at coordinate 10,993,120 of CM071643.1, forward strand.
GTTATATGATATATGCCACAATAAATACGATTATAATTACCTGACTGGAAAAATATGCTATAGAGTCCCTACAAAAATACACTGCCGACATCAAGGTAAACTTTTTGCAACTATGAGATGCCGTACAAATGCTGGTAAACGATCACCTGTATATCAAATGGTTACATTATATAATGAATATTTTAATTGCACTGATATACATGCAACTCAACCTAGCAGATTCAAAAGAGCTATTTATGACAAAATAATGGAATTATAGATATAGTTAATAGTAGGTACCTATACAGTTCTTAATTACTGTGTACATGAGAACCTATTATAATGTTTTTGTAATGATGATGTTACCACAGTGCACCTATGGGAGTGTGTTGTGTGTTCGTGTTTGAGTGTGTGCATGTAGATGTATTTGCATGATGTTTGGATTATGCGTGCACGTATCCTTTATATAATTATATGTTTTAGTGGTAAACGGAGTTGATCTACAATGATATGTATAATTTGTAAGAATTGTTATTAATACTTATTGTAGAATTGTTAGTTTACCCCAATAAAGTGAAAAAAAAAAAAATACTTTGTCTTAAACTAACTTTAGGTAAATATGCATCCGATTATCCGATCTCTAATTATCATATGAAGATAGAAAGCATAACAGATAGATATATAGAAAATGGGTGCAATCCGCCTTTCTGTCGCCTCCCTTTTCTCGTCCTTCAAGCAGTAAATCTGCTAAATCCCTAAATCTATTATTAAGGAACTCTTTGGTTAATTTGATTTTTACTGAAAATTAGACTGTTGCCATATTAATTGAAAAATATGTATAGACTGCCTGTTTTTCTTGAGGAAGCTCTCCCACTTTCCAAACAGGTCAGAAGTCATCTTCTTTTGTATATAGGAGTCATCTTGTCATAGGCACATACAATGACAAGTTATATATCTCTTTGTATCCTTTTTAGATTTGTTATAACATTATGTACTTTATAATTAAATATTAAGGTTTAATATAAATAAATATTATTTTAATTTGATGTATATAAATAGAACAAAAACTTACATTGAATGCCTGTGTGTCGGATATTACATCAAATTTTTCTGAATTTACAAGACAATCTATATCCGAATCAACATGAGATTTCAAAACATTATTGTCATTTAAAATAGTAAATGTTTGAGAATTCAAGTTTATAAATCCAGCACATTTGTTGCTTTCAATGTCATCTGGTTGTTTGAAAACCTCACTTTCTTGACTTGTGAATACATCTTCTGATAATTTTTTCGGAATCTGAGCTAGCTGTAGAATGTCATCTAAAACAGTAACAAGTATCAATTAGTTTTTAGAAGTTAATATCATTACATGACAAACTAATTATTTACAAAATACCTTGTGATTCGTCAATAGAATTACTCTTTGTTTTATTGGTAGCGCAGGCATCAATCATATCTTGTGTATTAACTTGTTCCTCATTTTCATTATTAACAGAAGGAGCTTCATTATTTTCACTACTGCTACAGAATATGTCCTGATATTTGGTGTTAATGTTCGTGGTTTCTTTATTTAGATTATCATCATCATCAGAGTCTTCAAAAGCCTTGAGTATTCTTCTTTTTCTAGGTATGTTGGTCTGATCTTCCTGTTCAGATAATGAAGATTCATCTTCACTTGAAGAGCCCTCTCCGATTTCGTTATCAGAATTATCTAAGACACTCTCAATTTCATCTACTTGATGATCTGACTCATCTACATCTGTTTCTTCTGCTTGATCAGCAATCAGTGGATTGAATTTTCTTGGTTTATCTTCAATTAAAACATCATTTTCCACTAGATTTTCATCATCTTCATCTTCTGTATCAACAACGTTATCAAGATCATCTATATCTTGTATTTTCTTTTCAATCTTATCTATTTCATCATCAACATTTAAATCACCCATCTGTTCAGATTGCTGTTTTTCATTTTCTAACCGTTTTGCCCATTCAATAGATTTTTGTTCAGCTATCTTCTCTTCTAATTCTTGTCTAAGTTTAATATGCTGAGTTCCTGGTTTGAGTCTTTTTTCTTTTTCTCTGTTCATTTCCTCAGGCGTTTTGAGTTTTGCAAAAAATGTAAATCTTTCTTTCAATAACTCCACACCAGAAAGTTTCTTTGGTACAACAGGGTCACTCTCATGTAAATCAATTATCATTCCTGGTGTACCTGTTAATTTTGGTTTCCTATTTAATGTTACATCATCAATTAAAATTAGTGAATCAATGTTCTGTATTTCATTTTGATCAGTCATTATTTTAGCCTTTTCAATTAAATTATCAATATCTTCAAGATTTAAGCTATTTAAGTCAGCATCATCGTCTGGAAAGTCATTACATTGTTCAACAGCAAATAGTTCTTTTTGTTGTTCAAGACTTGGTGGTTTCATTTTGGAAATTTGATCTCCTGCTTCTTCCATATCTATCTGGCTTAATTTTGTCTTCTCACTATCAGGTGGTAAAAGTATTGATTGGCTTTCTTTTTCTAATGGCTTTGTTGTGTTCTCCATAGTACACAAAGTAACATTAACATTATTTATCTCCAAACATTCTTCTATGTTTACAATGTTATTATTGTCTACCACTGTACTGTCATTACTTCCATCTACAACCATTTTTTCTGTACCATGTTTGATATCTGCAAAAACTTTATCCATAGCATCATTGGAGTCTGATTTATAAATTGAACCATTGTAAATATTCAATTCTTCTGCTTTAATCTGAGATTCAAATCCATTACGATTGCTGTCAGTTATTTTATTATCCTGAATTTCAGAAGTAGAATTCTCAAGTAACAGTGACGTGGAATCTTTTAATGCCATAGAAGTTGGAAGATAATCATTAACATTATTTCCATCATTATTAAGTTTATCATATGATGTACTAAAATTAGTCGCATTTTGTTCCTTTACACTATTCAAATGCTTATCATCACAAATTTTTGCATCACTTTGTAGTATTTTCTCAGTAACAACATTATCAACTTTTGCAATAGTGCTTAAAAAGTTAGATGTAGAACTTAATACATTATTCTCAGTTTCATCATCATCTGTGTCACTTTTACACAACTCCATCATTTCTTTTTGTCTTTGCTCAAGCAAGCTAGCATACTGTTTCAACTGCTCTGCATTCATTTTAATGGGTAATGCTTTTCCATCACAGGACATTGCTGGTTTTCGTCTATTTATTATATCTTTCAGATTTAGTGCCTTTGGCCTATGATAAGGTAATGAAACTTCTTTTTCACGCAACATTCTATTTGATTCACTCTTAATTTTCTGCATATTTTCAACTGCTTGTTTTGAAGATATTTTTTTAGGTTTTGGTGATGTAAGTTTAATGTGCTTATCTTGTTTTGTTTGTCTATAACTATGTACACTTTGTGTTGAATTATCTTCATCAGATGTGTCAGGATCACAAATTGTCATCTTCAAAGAAGTTGACCTTTCAGTTATTTTCTGAAAAATAATAATAAGTATTTACTTCATTAACTAGCATTAAGTTTAAATTTGTAATATATATTTTTTTTATTTTTACCAAATAGTTGTCAAATATTTTTGTGATATTAAAGCAATTTGCATGATCATTTCCATGATTTGCATCCCACTGATGATAACTTTATCATCAGTGGGATGCAAATCATGGTGATCTTTGTTATTGTTATTAAATGTCCAAGTTTTGCGTTTTAAGTGAAGTAACTGTCTAGGCAGGTTATTATTAAGAGTTAGACTGCTCTAAAAAATTTGGAAACTAAATATCTGGAATTATTTAATTGGTTTAACAGAGGATGATTACCCATTAATTATGGGCAATAACAAACCAAATTGCCTTAAGTGCTTAATGTAAGAGTCTTTGTAATGAAAAGTAAATATAAATAATTTAAAAATCAATTTCACACTTTATTTTTATACTCACACACAATATATCTAACCAATAAAATTCTAGTTTTATAAAAATGTAAGACAGGAAAGTCATAGGCATACCTATAAGAGATTTAAGATATAATTTATCAATATTTTTGCTATTGATACCAAACCAATAAGTGGGTCACGTGATAGAAAAGGATAACCAACACTCATGGACATTTACAATGATAGGGAAATAGCTCGTCACTGCCTATCAAGAGTGAAGTGCTCTTTTTATGCCTTGTTTGAAGTCACATAATGCAGCACTAAAGAAGCAATGCAGCTAGCAGGACAGATTCTGAACATACATGAAAACAAATGAGCTTTGAAAGTAAACTGTGCTAGAACAATTTATTTAATAATGTGATGGTAAAAAGATCATCATTGCAAACAGAGCTTTCCTGTAACAGATTAGAGTGAAATAAAGAGGGTGAAAGTCTCTCCTAAGCTCTGTGTCCATTGGTACAGTGGTTATGGCATGTACATATACAAGAGGAGGCGAAATCAGCTGCTCTAAGACTGAGATCGCAGGGACTTTGGAAAAACAATACAGGAAAAACACATACGATAATCCTAGACTGGAGCACGAAAGACACTCCTCTTCTAGATGCACCCATGGATAGAATACCATGTCAACATATATTTGACAGGAAATACCATATCCAACTAACAACAGAATGGAAAGATTATTCTAACATCCAAGAAGTTAGGATATACACCGACGGCTCCAAGACCATTTCTGGAACCGGGCCGGCGTCTTTTCAAATGACCTAAACATCAAACTATCCATAACCTTAGATAAACGAAATACAATCTTCCAAGCAGAATGCATTGGCATCACCCGAGCGGCACAGGCGATTGCGGCCAGAGGTCTTACAAACTCAAACATAAAGATAATCTCGGATAGCGCATCGGCCTTACAGGCCCTCCAAAACAATACTATCAACTCTGTCCTCATACTGGAGTGTCATAATACGCTCCAAGCCATTGCAGATACAAACCGGGTAATCCTGCAGTGGATAAAAGGACACAGCAACTCACTCGGAAACGACGCGGCAGATGAGTTGGCAAAAAGAGGCTCCAACACGAAAGTGTATGGACCAGAACCCCTAATGCCTATTCCACAGGCAGAAGTAAAAGCCTGGCTGCGCAAGAGAACAGAGGAACTACACCTAAAAGAATGGACAACTAAGAAGGGGTGCAAACGAACGAAGGAAGCAGTCCGGTACCTTCCAAGAAGCTTGCCCGTTCCCTTATCAAACTAAAGAGAGACAAGATCCGAAAGGTCATAGCCACCATAACCGGACATTGCCTTTTAAACAAACACCTGTACACAATAGGTATAACAGACAGCCCCCTGTGCAGAGGGTGCATGGAGGCTGAGGAAACGCCACAACATGTTCTTATGGAATGTGCAAGTGTGGCCGACCAACGGGAGAAACTTCTCCATTCCCCGGCGTCCCTGCCAGAAGCATGCAGCAGCCCACAGAGGCTGCTAGCGTTCTGGGAGGAACTGGGATGGATGGAGTAGGAAGAAGGCAGGAGCCTTCTATCATACGCACAATGGCCCAATCGTGAGGCTAAGTGCGGTGGAGCCCAGCCAAACTAACTAACTAAAATGGGATGTATAGTGTAAGCAGGATGTCAAAAGGTTCCGTCAAAAACTGATCTTTGTGAGATTTTACAACAGAGTTTGACTTTGTCCTAAACTACAATTACAACAGTACAAATTAAATACAAATCACACTTATATGCACAGACTATCAAAACACATAATGATTCACTAGAATTTAGGGTTTGAAAAGGACCTATTAATTAACTACAATTGGTCCATTACAGAAAATCCTCAATATCACACATATATTACAATTAGTAATTTGTCTTATAGACATCTATAGTATAATAATACAATAGACTCCCTCATATAGAAATTTAGTTTTGTATTTATATAACCATAATGAACACTCATACCTTCTTATTTGTTTTTATTGAAATCATTTCATCATCTTCTGAGTTAATTGGATCTCTTCTATTTTCAGTCATTTTTTCAAGTTCTTGTACATCACTCTGATTGCTAACTGTATCATATTTGTTTTCTCTTGATTTGAGTAATTTGGTAAATTTGTTTTTTATTTTCACTTTTTTCTTTCTTTCTATATTTTGATTATTATTGTCATTCTTTTTCAATTCCTGACTTCTAGTATGGTTGTCATCTGAATCAGAATCATCAGATTTCATAGGCTGTATACGCGAATGAACCTTTTTTTTTCTTATAAGTAAAGTATAATCATCATCATCGATAGATTCCTCTGAAATTGGTTTTATTGTATCAAAACCTTCATTACTGTCACTCTCACTGGTAGCCAGTGTTCTTACATGAGATTTATTTTTCAAGGATGTTCTTGAATCATCATCATTTGATTCAAAATTTTGAGTTTCATTACAATCGCCAAGAGCCTCCGCAAAATGTATCACAGCTGTTTTACTCATTATAATTAAACAGTCTAAAATCTGACGGATTATTTAAAATTCCTCCTTCCTTCACTATATTAATTAACACACTTTTACGTTAATTAATATAAATTAACGTTTTTCATAACTCATATTAAGCCTTACGAAAACAAATATCTTTTAAAACACATTCCTGAATATGACATTATTTCATTGAATTTACCTGCAAACTCGACACAATCTTAGTGATTTAACTAGAATAGATTATTAATAATTGCTATAAAATAGAAAACTATCACAAATTACAATATATAGTATTTATGTTAAACCCATAAATATTTCATCATTGACATATGATACGTATTTTTTTTAACCGCTATGTTCACAGTAGGCATGGCGATCTGAAATCGATTAATCGAGAATCGATTTTTTGGGCCACCAAGATCGATTTTTTAAATCGATATGTAGTACTGAATCGATTCGGTGAATCGATATTTCACCCTTGAAATCGACATTCGATTTTTTTGTATAAACCATAAAACTATTTACAATTAATTGAATGTATCCGTATTATAAGAGTGCTGCCGGTAAAGAATTAATTATTCAAAACTCGCGAGATGGCTGTATGTTTAGATTCCTTCGCATCTCGTGAATAAAAAAAGTTACGTGAATAAAAAACAAAAAGTCAAAGACTCCAGTGCGTTCCAAATCGCGCCAAAACGATAACAGCGCTAATGTAGAAAATAAATGTCTTATTTTATACTTTATCTGTTTGTTTGACATGGTTATGAAAATATTTTATTATCGAATTACCTGATTTACTGATAAGAGATCGTTAAATTATAATATTGTACCTTTTTTTAATAAAATCTATCTAACTACTATATAAAGGCGAAAGTTTGTAAGTATGGATGTTTGTTACTCTTTCACGTAAAAACTACTGAATGGATTTGAATGAAACTTTACCACAATATAGCTTATACATCAGAATAACACACAGGCTACAATTTTTGAGTTTTTTTTTTCTAGACGGGACGAACCTGAAGTCCACGCGAATGAAGTCGCGGGCAAAAGCTAGTATTACAATATAAACAAAAACTTGAAAAAAAAAAGATCGATTTATCGGAAATCGATCTTATAAACCTCGATTTTTTGTGAATCGATTCTTTAGGTCACGATTCGAATCGATCTAAAAATCGATCTTTTTCGAAAAGAATCGCCATCCCTAGTTCACAGATTAGTATAGTTTAATTGTTGTATTTCACAGAGTTCCCGCGAAAACTGGAAATGGAAAAATCAAGATCAATGTCACTATGACAGTTAGTGGTTTTTTCTTCCCACTAGGGAAATGCAAAGGCTCTGTGCCATACAGCCAGGTCTTAAAGTCTTTAATTTCTATTTTGATAATGAGTAAGGCAAATGCCAAATCTTCGGTCTTTTCTTCTTTTATATTTCTCCAATTGTTGTCACTATGACAATTCTTGCGGACCAACTGACAAGGCTTTTCGAATGGCAATTACGGTGACCATTTTCGCTCATCGGGATAAAAAGCTTTCAGGTTATTGATTGCGATACTAATACTACTCACGTTGATGAGGATTCTACCGTGTCATTTTTTAATCTTACACTTCTTACTTAGTTTTATTGAATTCAGATACATTTCTTACAAGTTGACAAAAAAGAATTTGGAACGGCGACAGGTGAATTAAATATTTTATTGAACGGCAATATTTCTTGTTGTCAATATTGCGGTTTTTTATCACTTATAACCAAGTATACTTTGTCTGGAACCTATCGTTTTCCTATATTAATAGCATCATAATTAAGTAACACTAGACCCTCTGATTTAAGGTTTCCTTGTTATTCTTATGCCGGGTTCCTATATTCATAAACGAGTCGTTTTTGAAACGGACAGACATTTGTTGTATGGAAAATATGTCAGAATTTAACTGTCCGTAGCAAAAACGAATCGTTTTCGAATATAGGAACCAGACATTAGTGAAGACTACGTTAGATAAATGTTGTATAAAATTGAGGAAGAATAAATATATACATTAAAAGCCGGATCAGAGTTATAATAACAATATGTAATAGAATATTTCGTTTTCTCTCAGAAGAGAGAGGCTGAGGAATCATCACAAGGAGCACAAAACGTATCCAGGATATTACCGCTGTGATGGCGAGTGCCACGGTAATTATTTCAGACTCCGTACCAGCCGATGCGGTTCGACCGGTATGACTTACCTTAACTTGGCCTTATGCCTACTAAGCTAAACACTATGTCGGGAAATCATAAGGGCGATGCGATTTATTTATATATTTTCGTATAATCAATCAATTGTAGTTACTGGTTTGAAGTGTTTTATTAAAATACGTTTATAACTACGATTTAACGATAAAATTTTGACTTCTGTAATTTCGATAATACGACATTGAATCACTTTATATCGGATTTCACGTAATAGAATAAAACGATACTACGTCATATTTGAAAGATTTAAATATGTTTTAACTATTTACATTGTAAGTGAACGGTATTTTAAATTATAATATAAATATAATAAAAATAAATATAAATATTTGTTAATGTTAATTTGTAAGGCTTGTGCTATGGGAACTAGGGTAACGGATAGGTACGTATATTATACATATATAAATATTTTTTATTGAAATATATATCAACAACCATGACTAAGGTACAAATGCTCGCATTCATCACACAAACATCTGCCCCCACCGGGATTCGTACCTGGGACCTCAGAGATACAGGCGACACCTTGAAACCGGTTTACTATCCACTCAACTATGGAGGTCGTCAAATATATATGAAATATAATGAAAACTAATAACGTCATTGTCACCTTCGTCATTTTTATCCATTACATTCGAGAGAAGCGCACTGCTGGACGTAGGCCTTTGCCTTATAAGCTATAGGGGATTTGGGCTGTCTCATAGCATACGGACCCAGTGCAGATTGGTGGGGAGTGCCAGAGCCCCGTTCGTTAGTTGGCAGGATGCACGGGGAGCAGGCGCGGTTTGCTTGCTTCCCGTGAAGTATGATTCTTATATTCATAGACCATATAGCTCTCATTTTATTCATTACCATAAATAATATTATTTGGATTCTGTACAATTTATAGTACCAGGACGTACCGGAGAGTTTACAGAAACAAGTAATATTGTAAAACATTCGGATTTAATAACTTATTGAATTTAGGAACATTAACAAAGTAATTTTAACTGTTAAAAAATTATTGTGTCGTGTTTTTCTCATTGGTTACATATCACTGCTTCAGCTGTAGTCAATAATGATGCTATTCGACTTGCATCAGTCAAAGCTGTTTTTAAAACTTTTGTAGGATCGACGATACCTTTTTGAAACATATCTACATATTCATTATTTAGAGCGTCATATCCAAAGTTTTCAGACATGTCTTCAACTTTTGAAGCAATTACAGCGCCATCCAATCCAGCATTCTTAGCGATGTTCATACATGGTGCTCGTAAAGCATTTTTGACGATTGCAATACCTGTTTCTTGGTCAGTATTAGACGCTACAATTTTGTTCAATACGGGTATACAGCGAAGAAATGCCACTCCACCGCCAGGGACGATACCTTCTTCGATTGCAGCTTTTGTGGCATTTAGGGCATCATTCACCCTATTTTTTTTCTCATGTACATCAATATGACTGTAACCACCTATATGCAAAACAGCAACACAAGACTGTATTCGACCCAGACGCTCTATGAGTTTGATTTTATCAAAATCTTTTGTACTTGATTTTAAGTCTTTTATAATTTCCTCCGTTCGTTGTTTTATTTCATCTTTTTCACCATGTCCGTTTAATAAAATAGTTGATTTTTTTGTTATTATTACTTCATCAACCTTACCAAGACTTTGTTCTGTGCAATCTTCAAGCCTTATTAAATTAAGATCATCCTCAAATACAATCCCACCAGTCACTGTTGCCATATCTATTAGATAATTTTTTCTAAGCTCACCAAATTCTGGAGCTTTGATTGCAACCACAGGAAGACCTATTTTTAATTTGTTAACTATTAATAATGAGAGTGGTTCGTCATCATAATCTTCAGCCACGATTACTAAAGGTTTTTTAAGGGTGCTCACTATTTCTAATACAGGTAGCAACTGCTGAGATGTGAAAATTTTTTTTTGTGAAAATAAAACTAAAGCATTCTTATATTCCACTTTTGGTCCTTTTGAAGAATTAATAAAATATGGTGAGACGTAACCTCTATTGATTTTCATACCATTTATGATCTCAATTTTATCTTCTACCTTTTTACCATCATTCACCGTGACGATACCGTCTTTACCAACTTTATTAAGTGCATCTGCTATTAGCTTACCAATACATTTATCGCCGTTTGCCGACAAAATAGCCACTCTTTCTATTTCTTCAGAAGTACAAACAGGTTTTGAAATATTTTCAAGATGTTCTTTGACAGATTCTACAGCCATTATAATACCTTTTCTAATTTCAATAGGATTTGCACCTCGAGAAATATTATCAAATCCTTCATTAGCGATAGCTCTTGCTAAAATTGTTGCTGTAGTAGTGCCATCACCAGCCACTTCATTGGTTTTAAGTGCAACGTTTTGAACAATTTTTGCACCAATATTTTGAAACTTATCTTGTAGAACAATATCTTTGGCTACTGTGAAACCATCTTTGGTTATCATTGGGTATCCATATGCTTCTACTATTACATTTCGTCCTTTAGGTCCCATAGTAACAGCTACAGCGTCCGCTAGTATATTAACACCTTTTAACACAAGTGATCTGATATCGGATCCGAATTTCACTTCTTTAGCTATATGTCTTTTTAGGAGAAACTGAGTTTTAAATTTTAGGTGCCTATTTAAAATATTTAAAAATCTATACATTGTATAATGATCCTCGCTTTGCTTAGATAAGGATCTTAGTAATTTGTTGGGAAAATTGTGGATTGTATAAGAAAACTACAAAATAAATAGTAGGTTCAAAGTTAATGACAGTTGCTTGTCAAATTATTATTTTTTAAGTTCATCGTGAATGGAACCACCAAAAAAATTAAAAGTATCTCTAAGCTTTTATAGAATTTTCAAATTTTTTATTTTATTATTATATATAATTTGTGCTTATTTGTGAATTGGATCAAATTTTGGGGATCTTATTACTTTTTTACATTTTTTTACAGACCGACTTTATTATTACAGACCGACAGACAAACAGCTTTTTTCGCTAGATGGCGCTAGCCAAGTAAACATTTCTGCAAATTCTCTCTATAAACAAAAGTTATTTAAAATTTATTCTTTCCACTTTTAGTGACTTTCTAACAACATAGTAGTTCATAGTATTTACAGTCATCTGCACAAGTGTTATCCCAGTGAAATACGCTCATATTACAAAGAAAAAACGATATTTTAGTTCCTTCTGTAGAATCAAAATCTACAGTAATAAAGTGACTTGCATATTAAGTGTTAATGTTATTACCACCGACGTACTTGCCGTAAGTGTTTTAGTGCTAAACTTTTTAACTTAGTGCATATTTAATGAACACCAAAATTTATATAACCTCAAATGGTGACTCATTCTACAGCATTTCATTTTCATTGCTTGCTTGTATTATTTTGAACGAATAACGGACTGAACTTTACTGCCATCCTGCGGTTGCAACCCTAACTATTTGCTTACTCGCTGCCTGTGCTCGATACTGCTTTACGCTCGCGGTGCTTTTAACAACTGTGCTTGCGCATGTTGTTGCTTTGAGCCGTTTTCAACAGAGGGCGCTAATAGCATAAAATTACACTGCGCTAAGGTTTAGTTGTTTATTTTATTTTATTTTTTTTTTTTTTTATTGTAAATATGGTTTGTGGGGCTTGTGAAAAACCCATTGCTACCGGCAAAGATAATACAGACGATGTTACCAATACAATCACTTGTTCCAACTGCTCTAATATATACCACGTTCGGTGTTTGAATATGTGCCGCGATGAAATTAGGGCATATAGAACTAAACAGAGTCAATATGTTTGCGCATCATGCAAGCTACAAACCAAGGAGGCTAATAGAGATAACACCCCAACCAGTAAAAGCCAAAAACCTAACCAGGACTCGGAAGGTTGTGACTCTATGATATTCACTCAAGATTTAGCCACCATGGAGGTTCCTGCGCAGACAATGGCATCATTCACCAAGGCGCTCACAGATCTTCAAAAAGTATTCTTATCAATGAAAAATGAAATGCAAGATCTCACATCTTCCCTAAATTCTACCTCGGAAGATATTGCTACATTCCGTCAAGAACTGACCGAAATGAAAATTCAACTTAGAGAATTGGACAAGTGTAAGAAAGAGGTAGCTGGCCTGCGTGCAGAGGTGACCTCACTCCGCCAAGAAATCGCTACAAAAGAGCAGCGCTGTCTGCTGCGGGATGTCGAAGTCACTGGTATCACGGAAAACAAAAATGAAAACCTACATCAAATAGTCAATGTCTTATCATCAACTTTGGGCGTAGATTTGGATCCCCGTGACGTGGACGACATCAGGCGTGTGGGGCAACGCGGCGGCGGCGGAGCACTGGAGCAACCGCGGCCAATTGTGGTCACTATGACTCGTCGTGCGCCCCGGGACGAACTGTTGCGCGCCGCGCGTACCCGCCGCGGACTTACTACTGACGTGACTGCGTTTTAAATTTGTCTGGACTTCTAATGGCAATATATTTATGCGTCGCTCAGAGACAAGCTCCGTTTTGCGTGTATCTACAATAGAAGTTCTGGAAGGGTTGGAAAAACAGAATAATATCCCCGAAGGCAACCAAGATCCTCAAAACTGTTCCTAGCAAAATTGTCTTAATTTTAAATGTAGCTTTTCCTTTTATATTTATTATTTATCGCCTTAGATTAGTGGTAAAAATTAAAAATAGTTATGAATATTCTGTATATGATATATGCAGAATTATTATGATTGTCATAATGTATGATGGACATTATTTCTTGTCAAATTATGTTTTGAACGTAATTTTTAAATATCTGAAATGCATAATTGTGTGCGCTTTTAAACTCTGTTTGCATGTTTGGATATTGATACTAACTTTAAATTTAATTAAGGCTACAATGTGCTCAAAAGTGTTTTCAATAATTAAGTTTCATTTTCAGTTAGTAACTAATTGCAAATTCTATGGTTTAATTTATTTGATTTTTTTATGCACAAACTGTTTATTACTCATAATATATCACGTACTGCCTTGTACTGCTGTATGTGCTGCCTTTAATAGTCATCATCATACCTCACCAAATTATGTATTAAATATAATATACACTTATCTAAAATATATATCTATCTGCTTGTGTAAAATCTGTTCGAGATTTTGGATGGAGAAACTGTTTTTAAATTTATGTAAAACTAGATTGTTCTCAAAAATGTCTTCAATTAATGTTTATTTTCAGCTAGGTATAAATTATCAAATGAATGGTGTAAGAACGGACTGTTTAATATTGTTTAATTCTATGTATAAATTAATTAATTTAATCATATGCGTGCCCTGCTTGTTACTTATATTATTATGTTATAGACTTAAGAAATGTTTTTGTGCTCTAATAAAACGGGATTACGCTTATAATATATTAATAATGCTGGAGGAATCTGCTGTGAAACATCAACTATGCCCTCGTAATTGTATATCTGTTTCGGGCTTGCCTTGCTTCTTGATGCTGATCAGCGTGTCGCACTGTTTACCGTTTTCGCCGCAAAGAAATATTTATTGCCTGAATATCGTGATTTTAATTAACAGTAATATGACAGCATCACTTAAATATGAATAATATCGATCTCGCCAATGACATTGATTGCATTCCTGATATTGAATGTTTTGAAATAATAGAAGCCGACTCATTTAATACTATAGTCACATCTTCTTACAATTTTAAAGTATTAACCGTAAATATCAGAAATATATATAAAAATTTTGATGCTTTTTTGGTAACTCTCCGGCGTCTAAATTCTACTTTTGATGTCCTAATTTTGACAGAATGTAGGTTAAATGACACGATTATGATTGAGGACATCCCGGGCTACAACCAATTCTCAACCAAAAATAACTTTAATCAAAATGGGGGTGTCGTAGCCTACGTAAGATCCTCTCTATGGCCCGTAGTTGTTACCGAGCCTGATTTTGGTGAGGCTTGTTGTCTGTTGATAAATGTAGCGAACAAAATATCTATTTTAGGAATATATAGATCTCCGTCGTTTAAAAATTTGGATAACTATTTTGACTCACTGGATAAGACTCTTAAAGCTCTAGAAAATAGACATTGTATTATCGTGGCGGGTGATATAAACATAGATATCCTCTCCCCAGAATCTAATGACTACCTATGTCTTAATTCAGAGCACGGGCTCGAGCCTGCCATTACAAAGCCAACACGACTTAACGCCTGTTTGGACCATATTTTTATAAAAACAAAGGGATCAGCTGTCGGTGTGGTATACGACTGTGATATAACAGATCACAAACTAGCAGCACTCGGCCTGAACACCTTTAGAATTGACTCTTACCAGAACGCCTGCAAGGTAAAAACAAAGACTGTGGTGGATAATATAGGTTTATGTGACTTTTTGGCATCCGTTGATTGGTATCCCGTCACGACCAAATCTGATGTGAATGAGTCAGTGGGAGCTTTTTTGGGGATAATGGGTAATGCCATAGAGCTTAATTCAAGGAAGGTTAGAATCAGTAGATCAAAATACATAATTAGGCCATGGATGACTCCTGGGTTGCTTAGGTGTTCAAGGCACAAAGATAAACTCCATGCAAAATCAAAACAAAATCCTAAAAATGAAGTCCTTAATATTTCATACAGACGGTACAGAAATTTCTATACAGATATTGTTAGGAAAGTTAGGCTAGCATATGAAAGAGAGCTATTACAACGTAACAGCAAAAATACCAAACTGCTGTGAAAATCGACCAAAGATATTTGTTACACCAAGACGAGTCATCCTGTATCTGAGAAACTACTAACCATTACAAACGATCCCAAAGTCTCGCTTAATAAATGTAATGATTTCTTTTCTTCCGTGGGTCTAAACTTGGCCAATGATATTCTTTTGACATCGAATGAGTCTGAAGATGGCTTGGACTGTCAAGTCGACTTGTCTAACTCTCCGGCGCAATCTTTTTTCATGGAACCTACAGACCAAATAGAAGTATCAGGCTTTATCAATACACTCAAAGCAGATAGTGCACCTGGTATAGATGGTATCAACACAGCCCTTGTTAAGTCTGTTAAATAATTATTTTGTGAACCCTTGGCATACATCTATAATCTTAGTCTAGAGACGGGTCGCTTTCCTGACGCGTGGAAAGTTGCTTCTGTTACCCCCATACACAAAGATGGTTCTGAATGTATTCCAGGTAACTATAGACCAATCTCGTTGCTTTCAGTTTTCTCAAAGATTCTGGAGAAAATAGTCAACAGACGACTAATAAAATTTGTGGAGGCGAACGGATTACTGTCTTCAAGACAATTTGGATTCAGACACGGAAAATCCACTGAAGATGCTGTTTCCCTGTTGGTCAACCTAATTTCTAGTACTCTTGATGGAGGTATTACTTGCCTAGGAGTGTTTCTGGACCTGGCGAAGGCATTCGATTCGATTTTATCCAAGATACTACTGCGCAAGCTTGAGAGGTTTGGAATAAGAGGTCTGGCGCTTGAGTGGTTCGAAAGCTATCTATCTGACAGGCAGCAACTAATCAAGGTTGGAAACCATAAAAGTGATATCTGTTCATTAAAATTTGGTGTGCCGCAGGGGAGTATACTTGGCCCCACATTATTCATTATGTACATGAATGACATCCACGATTTGGTTTTGCCAGATTCTGAAGTAATCTGTTACGCAGATGACACAATTATCCTATTCAAAGGCAAGTCTTGGTCTGACACTGTACGATCAGCTGAATATGGGATGTCTCACGTACATAACTGGCTAAATAAAAATCTTCTTACTCTAAACTGCGCGAAGACCAAATTTATCTGTTTCCATAAAACAGCAATATCCAATCCTATTAATATTAGTCAAATTAGAATTCATAACTGTGGCTTTGTCTCCTCGATCTACTGTAACTGCAGCCTCATTGACCGCACTGACTCCTTAAAATACCTAGGAATAATGGTTGATGAACATCTTAACTTTAAATGTCATGTCCAGAAGCTGGCAAAGCGAATTAGAAGGGTGTCTGGCATATTTAGGAAACTGAGGGATGTCGCCGACGATAAGTTACTTATTATTATTTATAAGGCTCTGTGTCAATCTTTAATTACCTACTGCATCTCAGTGTGGGGTGCCACTGCGAAGACGACACTTTTGGTTGTGGAACGTGCCAACAGATTAGTATTAAAAATAATGTTTAAACTACCTTACCGATACCCAACAGTGGATCTTTATAATAGGGCACAAGTATTATCAGTTCGGCAGTTGTTTGTCCTCAAAATGGCACTCATTGCACATAAACGTCTCATCTCGTCCGAATACTACGATTCGCTCCTTAAAAAAAGAGTCTTTAGATTACCAACCCCATCTATAAATTTGGCATTTGCGGGAAGATTTGGAGAGTTTATCCAAGCACGAGTCTACAATGCGGTGATTCGGTTTTGTAGTGTGGTGTCTTGTTCTGTTTCTGAGGCAAAAAATATCCTAACAACTTGGCTCTTATCACTGGACTATACCTCCACGGAAGAAATCCTATGTTGATGTTTTGTGTCTGATATCCCAAGCCACTAATCTTATGTTTTATATGTTTTACACTAATCTCATGTTTTGTATAGTTTTAATTTTTTGTTTATTGCTTTTTGTCTGTCATTTTATATAAAACAAAGCAGTAAATTAAATAATGCATGGTCCACCAAGATACAGGCCTAGCCTAGTTTGGGGACCTCTGTCTAATTATACTACGACTGTATTTTGTAACTGCACTGTAATTTAGATTTGTGTATAATGACCGTTTATGTTAAAATTCTACTTGTATGTGCTAAATAAACTAAAATTTATTATTATTATTATTTATTAATGAATATCAAATGTTATGATGACGACGCAGTGATAAAAAAAAAAAAAAAACAACGGAACAGATGAAATTAAAGAAAATATGTCAGCGGTTCGAGAAAACCGCCGCATCACGGAAAATTGACATAGCAGCTCTCATTCTGCCTGGGATTAATATTATGATACACATATTGGGTTAAAAGACAAAAATAAAAGTAATTTAGATGTTAAAATAAAAAACGTAATGATTCTTCTGAAGGAATGGTTTGATGCAAATGGCATTGTTCTTAACTCAGATAAAAGTGTCGTTGTGTATTTTCAATCAAGACTTGGCCCTTATGGTAATTCAACATCTCAAGAGAATGTATTTTTAGGACAACACTATCAGTCATAAAGTCCACATTGAAAAAATATGTAAAAATATTTCAAGCGGTAACTATGCCTTATTTAAACTCAAAACCACTATTAGATAAAAAAAATCTGTATATTATACTTATATTCACTCCATTATACGATATTCTATTACTGTTTGGGGAAATGCTACGGAGGTCGACAGAGTTCTAAAGTGTCAAAAACGACCAATAAGAATAATTAATGGATTAAAGAAACGTAGTCCTGCTAGGGAACATTTTAAAACAGATAAAATTATGACTATCGTTTCACTTTATATTTATAATAGTTTATTAGAAATTCACGAAGATAGGGATATATCAGAAAATCGCGATATATGTTTACCGTACAATTTGCGTATTAATGAAAAACGATTGCTTAAAAACAATGAAAGCCGTGTAGTTCCAAAAACCCGTCTGGCTAAAGTCCAAAAACAAGGGCGACATTTCAAAATATTAATATTCAATAAATTGCCTAAAACCGTAATAGGTCTAAATTATAGCACATTTAAACAAAAAAAATATTTTTTTTAATAATCCATTTTATTCATTAAAAGAATATATGTCTATGCCACTTGTGGAATCTTTGATCTTGAAGGAAATGTAAATATTAATACTTAGTTGCACATCGTTCAGTTACAAAGAGTAAAAAGTGGATTGGCTAAGTTAGGTTTAGCTTAATTTTATAAACACAACCAAGTATGAGTATGTAATTAATGAGTCTGAAGCTTTAATGATATTAAATTACAAAAAATTTATCTTGTAGCATAATTATACTTATATTATTTAATTAAATGTTAAAATATTTTTAAGAATAGCTCAATTTAATGTAAGTAATTGACTTGCCTGTAAAATATTTTACTAAATGGCTAATAAAATACTTTACTTTACTCAGCTACTTTTATTTTATTAATTACTAGTGCTCGGAATAGGTATGTAGTTTAATTTTATGTACTTGGAGAAAGAAAGTCAATGTAAGCGCAACATGGATAAACCTAAAATTTTCTGTTTTTATTTGCTATTCGTTTCTTTTTACTTACGCTTACGCTTTTATTGTATAATTTTATGTTTACAACTTATTATTACAACAATAAGCTAAAAGATGAAATACTATTTTGAAAGTTCAAGATAATATTTTTACAATCTCTGAAAATGGTAAGTTCCCAGGTATATCCATACTATTGATGTCACAAAATCGCAAGTACATAAAATTAAACTACCTATTCTGAGCACTACTAATTACGGTGGTTTGTTGTTTGAAACAGTACCACAGAAAATAATATATAATATATATAAGTACTACCTGGATTTGCCCAACATGTACCAACATTACTTTCCGTACAAGAACGAACGACAGCACACCAATACGTCGCAATAATGTGATTGCATCTACAGATGACTCTATGGACATGTCATGCGACAACCTCGTTCGCTATGAAGCGTCTTTGCTTGAAACTGCACTTGATATCTCAGCTGCTACCAATACATCTATTTCGAAGCAAGACCTGGTAACGATGGATAAGATAAGCATCTTATTGGATCAGAAATTCAACGCTTCCTTGTCTGATTTTATGAATTCCTTCCGTATTTTTCCTATTATTATATTCCGTTTTAAAGGAAGATATCAGGGATATGGTCAAGAAAGTATTGGAATCGACCTTAACTACTGTCAAGAATGACTTTACTGCAACTACAGACTTCATATGCGCGGAACAATCTTCGTTGCGCTTAGTTGTTAATAACGCCGATTATAGGATTAGACAGCTCGAGAGTGAGAACAGCCGCTTACAGTCAACTTGCGGGGTGTAATATAAACAAATACTATGGCTGTATAGCTTCGATTCCTTAATTCTTGTACCAATTTATAATACTAAAATAAAAATGTCTCTCTTCTTCTTTCTCGAACAATCAAATAATTGCGTGTTTTATTAATCACTATATTACTAATTAAAATAGTAATATCTATTACAAATTATGTAATACACAACAAATAGAATGGCGACGAGGATTAAAAATCACAGTATTATTGCAGTTGGATTGTAATTTGTAAGTAATCTATCAATCGAAATAATATACCATTTGCTATAAAGAGATGGCTGACGCTGTGCAATTGTTATTGGAACAAAACCAGACCATTTTACAAACACTTTCCATTCAATCTCAAGCCATAAAAAGTTTAATGGAAAACTTCAATCGATCTGATAATGAAAATGATTCGATCAAAGGTGTCATTAATTTTGAGACATATGATTGCGATAGAGAAACATTTAAATCATATCGAGAACGTCTCGAAAATTACTTTGAATTGAAGAAATTGTCAAAAGACTCACACGTCAAAGCAAAAATACTCATAAATGCATTGGGATCCAAATTTAAATGGGAATATTCATATGGGATCCAAATAAAATATTTACTTACTCAGTTTTCAATCTCTATATATTCACTTTTTCTATTTTACAAATCATCTTGCCATCAGTTCAATTGTAAACATCACTAAATAAATAAACTCATTATAAAATAATTATAAACGCCCCAAACATTACTTCAACATTTTTTTACTATCTATTTTTACAACTTCCAACTTCAAAAACCATCTCTTTGATTCCCTATTTAAATTATGACTATCAAAACCATAGATCACAAAATTTCCATATACTAATATCCCCTCTAAATTTTGTCTTTATATCTTTATACATAATCAAATAAAAACCAAAACAATTATTACCACAGTAGAACACAATAACACACAAAACTGAAACATTATTCTAACTACACACTATTTAAATAACAATCCTTTTTTCACATCTTACTCAAAATATAAACTAAAATAAAACTTTTGAATGAAAACTCGAAACAATTAAAACTAAACAAAATAACTACCTACCTAACTACGAAGAGTTCACAGTTTAATCACCGATCACTCACAATACACTTTCTTAAGCGCAAAAACTTAGTTCTGTCCAATCCTTTAGTCAATATATCTGCAATGTTGTTGTTTGTTTGACAATAAAATATTTCAATTAAATTTTGTTCTATTTTTTCTTTAATAAAATGAAATTTCACATCAATGTGTTTGCTTCTCCTGTTTAATATTCCATTTTTAATAAGCACTATAGCTGATTGGTTATCTACAAATAATTCTGTTTTTGGAACTGTACCAGTAATCTCTTTTAATAGACTCTGTACGTAAAGCAGATCCTTAATGCATTCAGCAGCTGAGATGTATTCTGCCTCTGTACTGGACAATGCAGTGACGGATTGCTTTCGCGAACACCAATGAATCGGTCCACCACCATACATAATAACAAAGCCAGTCGTGCTTTTCCTACAGTCAGGATCACCTGCGAAATCTGCATCACAATATGCTCTCAAAACTTTGTCATTACTCCGAGAATACTGAATACCTGAACTTACTGAACATTTTAAATACCGAAAAATATTTTTAATATTGTTAAAATCATTAATATTGGGACATTCCTGATGTCTACTACAGTACCCAACATGAAAAGAAACATCTAACCTTGTTTTATTTACCAAGAACAATAATGAGCCAATCAACTGTCTATAACGATGTACATCATTACTATTACCTTTCCCCTCTTGATGTACATCAACCAAAATATCTGGATATACACATTCTTTTATATTATTATATCCTAATTTTTCTAACATTTGTTCAATATATGACTTTTGGTATATTTTTATGTAATTATCTTGAACCAAAACATCAAATCCAATAAATTTTCCTATTTTATCAAATTTTCTCATTTCAAACTCTTTTTCTAAATTTAAAATTATTGAATTTAACTCTGATTCATTATTTCCTATCAATAATCCATCATCCACATATATAGCTAAATAAATATCTTTACCTTTACACTTAAACAAACATGGATCTAACTTTAATTGTTCAAAGCCTAACTTTTTAAGAAAATCTGTTAATTTTATGTTCCACATTAAAGGTGCCTGTTTCAATCCATATAAACTCTTTACTAATTTGCATATTTTATTCTTTTCTGCTTTATAACCCATCGGAATTTCCATATAGACATCCTCTTTCAGATCACCATACAAAAATGCTGTTTTCACATCAAACTGCTTAATTTTATATCCTTTTTGCCCAGCAATCGACAATAAAATTCTCACACTAGTAATGTTAACAACAGGACTATATGTTTCTTTATAATCAATATTATATTTCTGAAGAAAACCCCTAGCTACTAATCTCGCTTTATACCTACCACCAGGTTTTATAGTAAAAATCCATTTACTAGAGATAACTTTTCTACCTTTAGCTTCAGCCCGATCTACTAACACCCATGTTTTATTTTTCTCTAACGAATCTTTCTCCTCTTTAATGGCTTGTTTCCATTTCTCTTTTTCATCACTTTCTAAGACCTCATTATAAGTTAAAAATGACATATCTAAATCATAGTCCTCAAACTTTTGCGGTAAACGTCTATTCCTCTCAGGCATAACTCTCCTTTGTAAATTCTCCTCAAACTCATTCATAACATTTTCATCATTTCTACCATCACCTATAATCTCACTGATTTCATTACTATTTCTAGCAACACTATCATCTCTACAACCAGTTTCATTTCCAACCAACAATTCTTCACAACAATCCATAAAAATATCATCACCTTCATCATTGACCCTTTCTTCATCAACTACCCTATCTTCATCACAAACACCATCTATATCAAAATTATTCTCTTCATCACCAATCATATCTTCATCAACAACTATATCTGTATCTTCCTCTAAAGTGTTCCCCTTTTCTCTCATTTCACTGCTTCTATCTATATTTCTGTTACCAAAATGAACATGTCCCCTCTCAAATTCAACATTTTCTGTAGTTGATTCTCTCCTGACACAATCTTCCCTTTCCTGCTCTAACCTGTCAAAATCTTTAAATAAATCCATCAAATCATTTCTTTTTGTTTGTTTCCTACACTGTTTTAAAAATATTTCAATCTTATTTCTATCATCAATAAACTTCACATCTCTCGAATAATGAATCTTGCAACTAACCGGATCCCATATTTTATAACCATTATTTGTGTATCCAACCAAGAGTCCTTTGTTACATCTAGAGTCTAATTTTCCAATTTTATAGTTCCTTTTAAAATAAGCCAAAGATCCAAATATATTCAAATGTTTTAAATTTGGAACCCTACCATACCATAATTCTGCTGGAGTTTTATCATTAATTGTATTAAATGACCTATTTAATAAGTATGCTGATACCATCACAGCTTCACCCCATAATTCTTTAGGCAAGACATTGTCAAATAAAAGTGCTCTAGTTCGTTCCATAATAGAACGATTCAAGCGCTCCGCTTTGCCATTTTGTTGTGGGCTATAAGGTATTGAATAGTCTATGAAAATTCCTTTATCCAAACAATATTTTTTAAACATATTACTAGAATATTCGCCTCCATTATCGCATCGAAAATTTTTAACTTTCTTTCCAAAATGATTTTCTGCCAAAGTTATATAATTTTTAATTTTAGAGAATGCCTCATCTTTTGTTCTTAGTAAATAAACCCTGGTAAAATGTGTAAAATCATCCAAAAACGTAATAAAATATTTATAGCCATCCCAAGTTTCTATGCCAACTGGACCACAAATGTCACTATGAATAATTTCAAGAGGATTTTTGGCTCTATATCTAATTGTATTAAAAGGTTTCCTACATAATTTAGATTGGATGCAGATTTCACAGTTATCCACCTCTTTTTTGATTTCTGTATTGATTCCAGATACTATATTTTTTGTTTTAAGTATTGAATCATGACCAAGAGCTCTATGCCAAAATGTTGCATTTTTAACAAAATGTACGGAATTTTCGACTGACCTTGTAATTGGTAGATTGTACCTTTCAACCCGAAGTCTTACGGAAAACAATCCATCACCGTCACGGGTAGCAGTAAGAAGGCATCCTCCACTCAATGCATCAAACACTTTACATGTCTTTCTGAAAAAGTTAATTTCACAATTATTCTCAACTAATTTCGGTATAGAGATCAAATTCTTTTTTAAGTGTGGTACAAAATAAACATTTTTTAGTGTAATATTTTCGGATTTGCAATAAATATCTCCAATTGTGTCAATGGCATGCACATTACCATCAGCTGTCATAATTTTATAATTACATTTTTCAAAATTTTTAAATAAATGTGAACAATTTATAGTGTGACATGTAGCTCCAGAATCCAGAATAAATTCAATTTGTTCTTCATTTTCAAAATGTTTAAAATTGCTTACCGAATTATTTCCTCTAATCAAACAGAATTTACTATAATGAGTGTTACTTTTGCAAAATTTGCAGTTAAAGTTTCCTTTACACTCCGTGTGTTTATGTCCAAAGTTAATACACTTGAAGCATTGTATATTTTTCCCAAAATTAATTTTCCTATTCTGACAAAATTTTGCGATGTGACCACTTTTCCCGCAGCTATAGCATTTCTTTATAGTTACGAAAGCATTTTCATTATTCGTCAGCGTCATTTCATCTGTCACTTTGACAATTTCTTTTGTTTTATCTTCCGTGAATTTTGATTTTATTTTATTTTCTAAGGTGATTCTATTTATTAAATTTGAGACTGTCTTTTCCTCTTTACTTGTTGATTCCCACGCAGTTCTTAAGTTTGAATAATTTTCTGGTAAACTGCATAAAATTTTTGATAAAAGCTGATTGTCTTGAATTTCATATCCAAGAGATCTAATTCTCGTCACTATGCTTTCTAATTTGCTAACATCTTGCATAATATCTGAATTTAAAAATTTGTAGTTATAAAAGTCTTCTAATAATTGACATGTTTGTGTGTCTTCATTGCCCAAAAAAATTTT
This sequence comes from Scirpophaga incertulas, assembly GCA_036419045.1. Lineage (NCBI taxonomy): Eukaryota > Metazoa > Arthropoda > Insecta > Lepidoptera > Crambidae > Scirpophaga > Scirpophaga incertulas. The sequence continues at coordinate 11,017,797 of CM071643.1, forward strand.
GTCAAATTTGTCAAACATTTCTTTTGCCGTGTTGCAATTTATAATGTGGTTTACATATTTATCTCCGACAGAGCATATAATTATATATTTCGCCTTCGCATCTTTTTGTTCAAAATCTTTTCCTTTTTCGTCTGTTGCCAAAACTGAATTTAGATTTTTAGCCGATAATAATAATTTTATTTTCTTTTTCCACATATTATAATCTTCCTCATTATTTAATTTTGATGTGTTCATATCATTATTTGAAAATTCGTCAGACATTTTGAGACTCTATGTTGAAAACTGAACTCTGTACTTTATATACTCATAATTAACCTCGGATACACATATTACTCTATTTAAAATCAAACATCTAAATGCTATGATAGGCCCATAACCTTTAAATGGGAATATTCATATGGGATCCAAATAAAATATTTACTTACTCAGTTTTCAATCTCTATATATTCACTTTTTCTATTTTACAAATCATCTTGCCATCAGTTCAATTGTAAACATCACTAAATAAAAAAAACTCATTATAAAATAATTATAAATGCCCCAAACATTACTTCAACATTTTTTTACTCTCTATTTTTACAACTTCCAACTTCAAAAACCATCTCTTTGATTCCCTATTTAAATTATGACTATCAAAACCATAGATCACAAAATTTCCATATACTAATACCAAATACTATCAATTATTGTCAAGTTTGACTGCACCTGATCTACCTTCTACTAAAAATTATGAAGAATTAATCAATTTACTAGAAAAACATTTATCACCACAATCAAATTTACATACTGAACGTCATAAATTTTTATCAAGAGTTCAACAGAGTCATGAATCAATATCAGAATACCTAGCATCATTAAAACATTTATCAAAAACTGCCAATTGGGTATGTCAAGATGAAAACTGCAATAAACAAAACTATTCTATTCTGCAAGCACAATTCATTCGAGGAATATCAGATTCTGAAATCCGGGAACAGATACTGCAGCAAAGTGATAGTATTACATTGGACAAAGCAATAGAAATAGCTTTAGCCATTGAAACAGCAAAGAAACAAAATCAGATGTATAACCAGAATATATCTCAACCATTACATAAAGTACAAAATCAACAAAACAATTCATCTTCTCAAGAAAGCAAACACAGATCGAATACAAGAAAATATAATAAAAACTATAATCAAAATACTATCTTTAAATATAAGAATAATATATTAGATGAGTTAAAGTTAACAAATATATGTCTGTGCTGTGGCAATAAAAATCATAAATCTAGAGAGTGTAGATCAAAGAAAAAACTTATATGTAATACCTGTGGGAGAAAAGGACATATATCAAAAGTATGCATATCATCAAAATTCAAAAATATAAAGAGCATCGAAGAATTAGAGGATAGTGAAATATATGAAATAAATAAAATAACTGAAAAACTGAATCAACCATACCTCATCAAAATAAAAGTAAATGACAAAATGCAAGAATTTGAATTAGACACAGGAAGTAGAATGACAATAATGTCTAAATCTGACTTTTTGAAAATTTGCAATGAGATGAAATTAGAAAACACTAAAGTTCAGTTCCGCACCTATACAAAGGAAATTTTCAAACCTCTGGGAGTAGTGAGTGTCCCTATTGAATATCAAGATACACAATGTGTTGGCAAATTATATATAATTGAACAACAATTCACACCTATTTTAGGCAGAGAATGGATTGAACTACTGAAAATAAATTTTCAACAAGTAATGCAAACCAGAAAGATTACAGAAAATATACATTCTATTCAAACCAATAACACCATGGAGAATATGATCAATAAAATTTTTCAAAATTATGCAGATGTATTTGATCAATCAATAGGACTGATTCCTGATTATGAGTGTTGTTTAACAATGAAAGACAATGCAAAACCAATATTTTTCAAGCCCAGACCAGTACCATATTCAATATATAATAAAACTAAGGAAGAAATTGATTTATTGGTGTCACAAGGAATTATTGAAAAGACAGGATACTCAAAGTGGGGAACACCTATTGTGATTGTGCCAAAAACAGACAAGTCAATTCGAATATGTGCCGATTACAAGATCCCTGACACATAGTGAAGCAGCTTATAGTCAACTCGATCGTGAAGCAACAGCTGTATATTGGGCTTTCAAGAGATTCTACCATTATTTGTATGGCAGAAAATTTATTCTGCAAATAGACAACAAGCCATTAGAGAGAATATTTCATCCTGCAAAATCAATGCCGATTATGTCTGCTCATCGACTAATTAGGTACGCACAATTCATTAGTGGATTTGACTATGAAATTCAACATAAACCTGCAAAATATCATTCTAATGTCGATTATCTCTCAAGAAATCCATTAAAATTAAATATAAAATTAATCAATTACATAGAAGATTCATATAGAGTAAATGAAATCACATTATCTACAATTTCTGATGCAACACCAATCACTTCAGAAATAATCAGACAATATACTAATAATGATGTAGAACTTCAAGAGCTAAAAAATAAATTATTAAATGGAAAAATAAAAAATCCAGAGTTTACTATTCATTCAGGAATAATCATGAGGGGAACAAGAGTTTACATTCCTACTGCTCTTCGACCAGCAGTACTCAAAGAACTACATAGTACACATATTGGAATGGTAAAAATGAAAGGTATCGCAAGAGCTTTATGTTATTGGCCTGGAATCGACAGTGAAATTGAACATATAGTAAAAGAATGTAAAAGTTGTGCCGATATTAAGAAAAATCCAAATAAAGCACCAGTACATAACTGGCAAGAACCTGATAAACCCTGGCAGAGAATACATGCCGATTACGCCGGACCATTCAAGAATAATTATTTTTTCATTGTAGTAGATGCTAAAACAAAGTGGGTTGAAATTACAATGTCATCGATACCACCCACATCACATTCTACTATTGCATCCTTAGAAGAAATGTTTTCAAGGAACGGGTTACCATGCTTACTTGTAACAGATAATGCCACTATTTTCAAGTCACAAGAATTTATTAATTTTTGTAACACAAATGGAATACAACAAAGGTTTAGTGCACCTAATCACCCAGCAACAAACGGACTCGCTGAAAGAGCTGTCCAAAATCTAAAACAAAAATTGAAAGCTATGACTAATGAGCGAGGTACACTTCAACATAAATTAAATTCATTTCTGTTTAAATATCGAACAACACCATTAATAAATGGCAAAACTCCAGCTGAACAACATTTACAGAGACAGCTACGTACAAGATTACATTTAATGCAACCTTATACAGAACTATCAACATCTACAGAGTGTTCACCTAATGTAAGATCATTAAACCCAGGTGACAGAGTACAATCAAGAAATTATACTTCATCAAGTTTAGGGAAATATGGCACTGTAGTTGAGAAATTAGGAAAACTACATTACTTAGTTGAACTGGATCATGGTTATATTATTAAGAGGCATATTAACCAGTTAAGAAAAATCACCTCCAGCAACAAAACCATATATTTGGAGAAATTTTATACCTGTAAATAGCAAAGAAAATCAAAGACAGAGTTATGATTCAACAAATTTATTTAATAATCCTACAAATCAATATCCAAAACAAGATGGCAATAAAAGTAATATATTACATGAAACAGGTTACCAACAAAAAGCTAATCAACTGCCAAGAACTTCTTCAGTAACGCAGCCACCAGCACCGAGAGTGAGTGGAACTTCTGAAACTACTGTAGCACCTGAGACGATTCGGAGATCACAAAGAATTAGAAAACCTGTTGAAAAACTTAATTTATGAAGATTTCAAGTAATGTATGATAATTATTTACTTTCAATTATTTTTGTTGTTATTATGTTCATTTCAATATAATATTGTTAACTTTTCAATTAAGCGGCGGAGAATTGTAATATAAACAAATACTATGGCTGTATAGCTTCGATTCCTTAATTCTTGTACCAATTTATAATACTAAAATAAAAATGTCTCTCTTCTTCTTTCTCGAACAATCAAATAATTGCGTGTTTTATTTATCACTATATTACTAATTAAAATAGTAATATCTATTACAAATTATGTAATACACAACACGGGGTTAAGTGCAAAATTGATGGGAATCGATAAAATATCGCGTAGTTGCAACTTAGAGCTGCAAGCAGTGCCGGAACAGAAATCAGAAAATATTCTTTCAGTGTTCAAAAGGCTTTGCGACATTGTAAACGTTCAAGTTGATGTTGGACACATTAATGCCTATCGACGAGTTGCAAAGCTCAATGCATCATCTAAAAGGCTACGCAACATTGTTGTAACCCATTCTACTCCATGCATGCGAGATCACGTGCTTTCTGCAGTTCATCGCTACAATAAAGCTCATCGTGACAATAGCTTGCTCTCCACGGATTTGAATATTAGCGGTGAACCATGTAGAATTTATGTCACGGAGCACCTCTCCCCGGAACAAAAATCGTTGCATGCAGAAACCAGGAAGGCACGGAGATCGGCTTTATATACGTATGTATTAAATTCGGCCAAATTTATGTACGTAAAGATGACTCCGCTAGTGCGATTCTCATAAAAAATAATAATATAACTTTTTTAAGTGCAATTGGTCACATTGGTCTAAAGTTGGACTTGAAAGAAGTGGATTGGAACGAATTGCTTTCAGCACCACATATAGACGACTGCGTTTCAAAATTTTATGCTGAAGAATTCAAGATAATACACAGGCATACGCCGCCTCCTAAGTTGACTCCTAACAAATACCCACAGTAAAGGCTTAAAGAATTGTATTGAAGAGAAAAATAAATACCACACTCGTTACAAAAGTTTTGGTAATCCCAGAGATTACGATACTTTTGCTTTTGCAGAAGTAAATCACTTATTGACGCATGTTATAAGAGGTTTTTATCTGCAGTCGAGGATTCCTCGAATGAGAGTTCAAAAGCACGTAATTTGTTCTGACAGTTTGTAAATGGTAAAAAGGGCAGTAATGCTTTCCCTGAAAGTATGTCATTTAACAGTAAAGTTGCTTCTAACGGTCAAACCATTTGTGGGTCGTTTTCGGAATTCTTTAATTCAGTATTTAACAGTCTTTCATGCTTAGAGAGCGCAGCCTCGTTGAACTTGTCTAACATTTGTAATTCCACACTCCATGAATGTACTATTTCCGAACAAGACACCTTGCGTAAGATCACGGGATTGGATAATAAAAAAAGGGGCGGGTCCGTATGGCTTGCCTCACGGGTTCGTGAAACGTTGTTCAGGGGAGCTCACTGTTCCTCTTACGTTGCTATTTAATAAGTCACTTCGTAGTGGTGTTTTTCCCGTCTGTTGGAAGGTAGCTCATATTATCCCTATTCATAAGGCAGGGGACAAATCACTGTGTGCTAACTACCGCCCAATAAGTATGCTTTCATGTGTTGCAAAAGTGTTCGAATCTCTTGTTTATGATCGTCTTTATGGTTATTTTGATAAGTTTCTCTCTACCAAGCAGCACGGGTTTATCAGGAAAAGGTCAATCTTAAGCAACCTCTTAGAATAAAAAAAAATTATTTGCCGTGTGTATGCAGTCAGTGGTCAAATAGACTCACTTTACCTGGACTTCAGCAAGGCTTTTGATAGGGTCGACCATCGCATGTTATGTCTGAATATCTCATTATGGCATACACGGTGATCTTCTTAGATGGGTTACATCCTACCTAGACAACAGGACTCAACTCGTTACTGTCAAGGGTTATTCTTCTAATCCTGTGGTAATCACTTCAGGGTTCCACAAGGTTCACACTTAGGTCCTCTGTTTTTTAACATCTTCATCAACGACTTAATTGATCAATTGACATGCTCCGCCTTGTTATATGCTGACGACTTAAAGATTTTTACGAGTATAACCGGCATTAATGATTGTATTAGTTTTCCAAAAAGATCTTAACACTGTCTCTGACTGGTGTTCGCGTAATAATATGAGTCTGAATGTAAAGAAATCTTGTATTGTCACATTTACTAGGAAAAAGAAAAATAAAATAACACACACGTACTATATTCGGGGCAGCACTTTGTCTAGGAAAGCGGTTGTAAGAGACTTGGGTGTAGTATTTGACGAGGAGTTGAGCTTTCGTCCACATTATGATAGTATTGTGAGCAGAAGCAATAAATTGTTAGGGTTTATCATAAGATCAACAAAAGATTTCAAAAAGATCAAAAGCACTCTCTATCTATTTGTCACCTTGGTAAGAAGCATCCTCGAGTATTGCAGTCCCATATGGTCACCTTTTTACGGAGTTCATGTTGACAGAATCGAAGGTGTACAAAAGCGATGTTTGAGATACATTTCACATAAATTAAATTAAGCCGAAGCCTAAACTCACATAATGAAAGTTTGGCAAAGTTTGGTGTTGTAACCTTGCAGGACCGACGCAAAAGATACGACCTTTTATATCTTCATAAAATCTTGCACTCGTATATTGATGCACCAGTTCTGCTCTCTTCAGTATCTATTAATACTCTGTATAGATCTCGCCGACCTTCACTTATCCGATTTACACTAACAACACTTCCTACTATAATGCGATAGTTAGGATGGCGAGAGCCTACAATGAGTTGGCAAGGAACAACAATGACATTGATATTTTTGATAATTATTTTATCTCATTTAAAAGAAGCATTTCAGGTATCACTCATGCTAGAACTTCATCTAGTTTTTTGCCTAATTGCTTGTTGGCTTTAAGTTAAGAAAAGTTTAAGGAGCGCTTTTAAATTTGTTAGGTAATTAAAAAGAGCCATCATATTATATTATTGATAACGCTCCATATCACTTAGTCCAAAGGCAAAAATCACCAACTTTAGCAAACAGAAAGTTAGAAATTATTGCATGGTTGCAAGAAAAGGGAATAAAAGCCAACGAAACAATGCTCTAAAACGAATTGTTAAGACTCGTTGGACTGCACAAACCAAATACTCCAACTTATATTTCAGCTAGTATAGCCCACGAAAATAGTCACGCCGTCATAAGATTATCCCCGTACCTCTGCCATTATAATCTAATTGAGCTTATTATGTGGGCCCAAGTCAAAAGGTTACGCTAACACCACCGTTCACAGCAAATAAAATGTTGCAACTACTAAAAAATGCGGTAGACAATGTATCTGCTGAAGACTGGAAAAAAGTGATAAATATGCAGAAAATTAATGGACGACTAATACTAGTGAAAACGATTTAATCATACATTTATAAGACTGTTCAAGTGATTCGGAAACTGACTTCGAAATCGATTTAGGGTGTACTCCTTTGAGAGAATAAATTTATTTTATAAAAATAATTCGTTTCATTTACTATCGTATGTAGTTTAATCAGACCCTACGGTATTATAATTGTTACATTACCATCAATAATAGTAAGAAACATCGATAATTCTTATCGATTTTTTTATCCTTTATTATTTTATTAGTTTTGTATATGTGGCTTCTGTCTTATTATGAAACAACTTTGCCAATGTCAAGTAGCAAAAACACGTATAAATAATTAAATCAGAAATAAGTAGTTTACAGTACTTAGTCGGTTGGGTGGACAAAGCAGACAGACATTTGGTAGTTAGTACAATCTGTGATGGGAGAGTGGGAGCGTACTTAGTAAAATTTTGCAATATGATTATAAACAGAGGTTTAGGGTTAATTATGGGAATTAATATATTTTAAAAGAATTTTCACAAATGGAGTATTTATTTGTGTTAGTAAGTGCCTCATATTTACAGGGCGGTTAATAGAATTTGGGAGAAGGTCATACAGGAAGATTCGTTGTTTCGGACAATTAAAGAAAATATGGTCTATTGATCCATCCTCCAGAGCGCACTCACATATAGAGTTATCACGAATGTGTAATTTGGCCAAAAAAGCTGGGAAGCAAACATGTCCAAGACGTAACCGGATGACAGTGGAGGTGGCTTGTTTAGTGGTTAGAGATCGGGGGAAGTATTGTAGCCTCCCCCGAGGAGGGCTTCCCTGTATCGGCGGGGGAGCGGAGGCTGGGGGTTCCCGGAAGTAGCTTGGTGTTCCCGGGGGCTCCCTACATGCCTGAGGAAAGCCATCCCTGAGGTTTTTAGTAGGTAGGCCTCCCCCTTCTGGGGAGGAGAGCCCCACTTAACCGCCGGCTCGCCACAGCCGGGGTATGCAACTTAATGCATTTTCCTCAGGGGAACAAAAAAAGAAAAAGGATATAGCTTCATAGAGGGCAATGGATTCACCAGTAAAAACTGTTGATTCTACAGGACATTTAAAACTTAGGATTATATTTAAATTAGAAATCCAAACTGCTGCCCCTACATTACCATCATCTAATAGGTGCGTCTGTGTAAATAAGTAATCTGTCAGTCCAATTGTTTGTTTCAATTATCAGTCTGAAGGTCGAATTAGCTTCTACAGAGGATTTGTTGATTTCAGAGTCTAAAATAACATTAGGTTTATAGATAAGGGCTTCATAACTAACATTGAATAGGGGGTTATTAGGAAATGAGTAAATATTCGGATTAGAAGAATAATGATTGAAGCTTTTAATAAGACATGGGGTTTCCTTATGAATCCAGAACTTAGAAGTTACCACCAAACTATGTAGATTGTTAAGGCGAGAAAGCAGTGGATGATCACTTCTTTGGATTACCCTATAGGAGAAATTATTTGCCAAAAGTTGACGCCGAAGGTGTAGTGGAGGTTCAGCGCATTTCACTTGCATTGCATTAATAGGTGATGATTTCATTGCTCCACAGATTATTCGAAGGGCCTTTGACTCGATTTTATTTAAGGAGTTTAAAGCTGACTTGTTACAAGGGTTCCAACAAGGCATAATCAAAGTGGCTGCGGATAATTGCATTGTACAAAAGTTTCTGACAGTACGGGTGGGCTCCCCACCACACCCCCGAAACTGCACACAATGCATTTATATTTTTTTCACATTTGGACTTAATGTGGTTAAGATGTTGGATGCTTGTTAATCTTGAATCATGGAATAATCCTAAGAATTTAACAGATTCTTCAACAGGAATACATTCATCATCTATGGCTATGACAATATCTGGGATGAGTCTTTTACGGGAAAAAATTACAACAGATGATTTAGTGGATGACAATGGGAGACCATGGTTAAGAAGCCACTCATTTAGATACCGAAGAGCCGCATTAAGGCGATTGGAGCACTCAGAAATGTTGCTGGAGGAGTAATATAAGGCGATGTCATCTGCATACTGTTAGAGTTAGAACAGGCAACACTTTTCTTGTATCTGTGTTTCCGGTGTACTGTACTGTGTAGTTAAGGAAAGCAAACGAAGCGTTTTTTGAGTTCTGAAAATTAAAAGAGTTATTTTAGCAGACATTTCTTTTATTTAATCTTTGCTTACCATGAGCAAGTTCTCTTACATACTGTAGGATCCCACAGAAGGAATTTACTGACTCGTCTAAATCGTATGTACCTATATAAGTTGTAGAGAAGTGATCACCGATCCCTGAGGTAGGCCCTTCCAGATCTTTCTTGTAGCTTGGGTTGAGTCCTGCGTTCTGATGGAGATGGTTCTATTGATATACAAATTAAATATTACGTCAATCAACCTCACAGGTAAACTCAGCTGGAGCATCTTCTGCCTGAGCACCGGAAGTAGGACGTTATCGTATGCTGAGGTTATATCTAAGAACACACCAACCAAATATTCTCCCCGAGAAAACGCAAGATGTACATCTGAAATGAAAACACTAAGGCTATCAAGGGTTCCCATTCTTTTACGGAAGCCAAATTGTGATCTGGAAAGTTTATTTCTGTTCTCCAAGATCCACTCCAATCTATTTTTTATGAGATTTTCCATGATTTTAGCTAGTACAGATGATAGAGCTATAGGTCTGTAAGAGGTGGGGTCATTTGGATCCTTATGTGGTTTTAATAATGGTATTATAATTTGGTATTTCCAGGATTCTGGAATATTTCCAGATTTTAGGATATGGTTTAAAATGTTTAAAAAGAAAACTTTTGTAGGTTCAGTACAATTCTTTACGAATGAGTAGGGGATCCCATCTAAACCAGGGGCAGAATCTTTCAGGGATCCTAAGACACCATTAAGTTCCTCCACTGCTCTGGTGCATTCTGCATCCCACTAGGGGGGGAGGAAGGGATTTTATTATTATGGGAATTTTTAACAGGAATGGATGAATCTGCTGCAGATATTAATATGGGTGTAAATCTTGACAATGACTCCATTAAATTGGATTCTGAAATTGGGGGAAGATTTTTTATTTGGTTTTCACATTCCAGTGCAAATTGTTCCCAGTTAGCATTTTGAATCCTGTATTTAAGCAAAGGAGGAGGGCGCAATGAAATGGATCCATGCAAAGTTATTGTTATAATTATAGGTAGATGGTCACTCCCTTAACAGAAGGGGAGAATTCTCCATGACATATATGATGACTGGTTGGTGGAGACTAAAGTTAGGTCGACTGCATTAGCATTTTGAACCATCATTCAACACACACAAGTTATTATCATCAAGGATGTCAAGTAAACTAGAGGATAGAGAGTCACAATGATGTGAACCCCATAGAGTGTGGTGACAGTTGAAATCTCCCATGATCATAACAGGACCTCCAATTTGTGACAAAATACTACGTAATTCATTGAAAATTGACTGATTAGGATGTGGGATATATATAGAAACAAATGACATGCCCAGAGCCTTGATAGCAACAATATTTAATCCTTCTGAGGGAGGTGGGAGGAGGAGGGATTGGAAAGAGATGGGACGCTTGACAAAAAGAGCACTGCCTGCCCATCCATCACGGCCATCGTCACGAACACATGCATAACCTGGAATCCGAAAAACAGAACCAGGTCTAAGCCATGTTTTTGAGATAGCCAAGATGACTGGTTTGTGTGCGTCAATTAGAAAAATTATGTCTTGTTTTTTATGACAAATACTTCTGCTATTCCATTGAAGGACTAATTGATCCATTAAGTTGGGAAAGAAGGTTGATCAATTGGGTCAGCAAATCTGAAACTGTGGGCGGTAGTATATCACTAAACTTAGAAAAGGACATTGATTAAAAGTCTTTCAAGGACATATCCAGTATCATCGTTTTGACTTAACCTAGTATCCGGGTTAAGGCAACATCCATTGGGTTGAGTGCTATTAGGTGTATTAACAATGTCATTATAAGCGACTGTGTGGTTTATTTGTATTATTTTTCTGTAGTTTTTCTGAATAAAAAACCAGTCGACTTTTTCAATATATAATAATTGACAATTAACAAAAAAAAGTGACAGATGACATAAAAAGTTTACAAATATATATAAAATACAATGAGTTTGTATGTAACATTCTCCCCTTTTTACAACGGGACGATCTTTTTGAGGGGGCGTCTTAAAGTTCCCGACTGAGTCCTAACCTCTACCACACGGATCACGCCATCACGGCCAGGGAACACAGACTGAATAACTCCTCGCGGCCATATTCCCCTAGGTAAATTACCATCAGCAATCAATACGGGATTCCCGATCTTAATTGGTACATCCGTTCCCTGGACGCGACGCGGAGCTAACGTGGGTAAATATTCTGTAACCCAGCGACGCCAAAAATGATCGGCAAGACGAACTGCCTTACGCCAGCTGCTCCTGCTAACTGAAGTGTCATCAATGAGGGCTGGAAACTGGCGATTGGAAGAGGTCCCGAGCAGGAAATGGAAAGGCGTGAGAGCTTCCGGGTAGTCAGCATCTGGAGAGACGTGTGTGAGTGGACGAGCGTTGACGATTGCCTCAGCTTCAAACAGTAAAGTTACCAGGACTTCCTCGCGTGGCGCCGACTCTCTCAGAATAACTCTCAAGGCTGTCTTCACCGATTTTACTAGCCGTTCCCAAGCCCCTCCCATAAATGGGGCAGACGGTGGGATGAAAGACCACTTAATCCTTTCGTTCGCTGCAAATTGGGGCACTGAGGCGTCGTACAATTTTCGCATCTCTCGACTTGCTCCCACAAACGATGTCCCATTATCGGAGAATATCTGACAGGGTGTACCTCGCCGGGCGATAAATCGCCGCAAACACATTATTGCGGAATCTGCAGACAAGTTGGCGACGACATCTAAGTGGACGGCTCTGGTGACCATGCAAGTGAACAAGGCAATCCAACGCTTCTCTCGTCTACGTCCGACAGCGACGCTGACCGGTCCAAAATAATCCAGCCCAAGAAAAGAGAAAGGACGCTGATGATGTGCCAATCTTGCGATTGGAAGATCTCCCATAGGTGGCTGGAGAGTTTGGGCCTTCAAAAGCTTGCATAATTGACATCTGTGAACCACGAAGCGTACAGTATTTCTCAGACCGAGTATCCAATAGTTTTGACGGAGTTCGTTGATTACAGTCTCTGTGTTAGCATGGGCGAATTTCGCATGGTAGTGGTAGACTAAAAGGCGCGTCACTTCATGTTTTCCATCCAGGATTATAGGTCGACTTTCGGCAATGGCAGAAGTCCTTCCTACTAGTATAATCAAACCATTGTTCAGGGCTGGTGTAAGGGATATAATGCGACTTTTCTTGGAGACTGGCTGGTTGAGTCTCAGCGCTTTGAGTTCTTCACCAAAGGTTGCGAGCTGGCTCCATCCCAAAATGTGCCGTTCTGCGCGGGATATATCCTCAGAATCTAATGGCGCAGGAGCAGTGGCGGAAATGGCAGTTGACCGTGTATCAACATTAAAACATTCGCAAATTTCTCTAACCCAGAAATTTTGAAATACATGACTCTGATTTTTGAAAATGGCAGCGATGAATTGATGAAGTCTAGCAGTCGTCCTTACCAGTCTAATCCACGAACTAAAATGAGTAATGTCTACTACCACTGGTAAAGGTTCCTGATAATGGCTGATCAAATTAATGGTATCTACAATGTTTGAAGAATTATGATGATGACATGGCTTCAGCTCCTTCTGACCCTGACCCGTATGAGATGTAATATTGGGCTCTGTAGGCCACTCACTGGTAGGCGACAAAAGAAAGTTAGGCCCTGAGAACCAGCGTGCCTCAATAATGGATTTTCCTCTTGTTGCCTCGTCTGCCGGGTTAAGGTCAGTTGGTACCCAACGCCATTCTAATAGATTTGTGGTCTCTATGATTTCACCGACTCTATGCGCAACGAAGGGCTTAAAATTACGGGCATCGTTGCGAAGCCAACCCAACACCACCATAGAGTCAGTCCAAAAAACACGTTTTGTGGGTTTTAGGCGGTGAGCTTCGTAAATCTGAGTGGCGAGACGAGAAGCTATCAGTGCGCTTTGTAATTCCATACGAGGAATCGAAGCAGGCTTCAGAGGAGCTACACGTGCCTTACTTGCAATGAGTGCGAGCTTAACGTCTCCATTCGAATTGATAAACCTCCAATAGGCTACCGCAGCATGTGCAAGTTCACTTGCATCGCAAAACACGTGGAGTTCTAAGTCGCTATAATTACTTAAATTATAGCACCGTGGAATTCTTAAATCTGAAATTGACTTGAGAGACTCAAACCATTGTGACCAAACTATCTGATCTTCCACTGATAGCTTTGCGTCCCAATCTAGGTTCTTTCGCCATAAATTTTGGAACAAGATCCTACCCCTCACTACAATAGGTGCCAAAATACCTAATGGATCGTAAATACGCATGACTTGAGCTAAAACTTCGCGTTTAGTGAAATGACTGGGTATATGATTTTTAACCCCTGAATTAAAAGCGATGGTATCAGATGATGGATGCCAAATCAATCCTAAGGTACGAGTAACAATGGAAGATTGTGAACTACCTAAATCTACATTTGCTACTGACAGGTCCGATAGTAACTCTTTTGGCAACTGACTTAGAGCTCTTGGTTGATTAGAAACCCAGCCACGCATTTCGAAACCTCCGCGCTTATGGATCTCTACAATGTCTGTTGCCAAACGAGAAGTTTCTTCTGCGGATGAATTAGTACTACCTATGTAGTCATCCATGTAGGTGTCAGTAGTTATCGCGTGTACGGCTTCAGGAAACTCTCCTCGGAATTCTGATGCATTTTTGTTCACTACGTAAATAGCCGACGAAGGACTAGAGCAAGCCCCGAACATCATAGAGGACATTCGAAAAATTTTTATTGAATCCTTAGGGCTATCGCGCCAGAGAAAGTGTTGCGCATCGCGATCACTGTCCCTGATTTTCACCTGTGGAAACATCTCCTTGATGTCTGCGGTTAGTGCTATTCTACCTTCTCTAAAACGCATCAAAATCCCGAGCAAGGGACGTAAAAAGTCAGGACCAGGCAGAAGCAATGAGTTTAAAGAAACGCCTTGAACTTTAGCGGCGGCGTCGTGAACAACACGAAGTTTGGCTGGTTTATTTGGGTTTACTACACCGAAATGCGGAAGGTACCAACATACTGACTTCGGAGTTTGGTTTGTACACTCCTCCGCATACCCTTTGTTAAGCAAATCATAAATGTTAGCTCGGTAACGTTTGGCATATTCGGCATCCTTTGACATTTTCAACTCGAGATTTTTAAATCTTGAAAATGCCAATGGATAGCTACTGGGGACCTCGAGCTTGTCAGCTTTCCAGAGTAGGCCAACCTCGAAGTGTCCGCTTGGTAAACGTTTGGTTAAATTATCTAAAATAGACAGAGCACGCTGATCCTCAGATGTTCTCAATTCGTATTTTGTTATACCAATAGCGTCTAAATTATATTGCTCCTTAATGAGTAATTCGAGTTGGTATCTAGGATCAAATTGATCACTTACAGCTGTGTGGTAAGATTCTACTCGTTCGACCACCCTACTCTTGCTGCTTGAAAACCCATAAACAACCCAACCTAGAGGTGTTCGCATAGCAACCGGTTCTGATTTCGTACCTTTCCGCACCTCGGATGCAATAATTAGGTGCCAGTTATCAATACCCATGATTATTGAAGGTTTAACCTCACCATAACTGAGCACGTCCACAATGTCTGCTAAATGAGGATAGGTGCGCAGGCTATCGCGAGACGCTGATTGACTTAAAAGGCCTAAATTGTCAATTGACCTAGCGTTGCGAATGGAAAAGCGTTGAGATGAAAATTTACCCTTAATTTGGAAGTTCACATACCGAATAATACTGTCTCTTGATAACCCTCCTACACAGTCTAAGTGCAAGTGACCCACCGGTCCATGAGCTCCTATCTGTTGGGCAATGGATGAATCTATAAAAGTCGCAGTTGATCCATCGTCCAATAGAGCATAGGTATCGATATCGCCTGCCGGTCCGGAAACCGTGACAGGTATGATTTTCAATAGAGGACGCAGTGTGGGATCAGTAGAAATGCTGTTAACCGCTAACAATACCTGATCAGTATTGTTATTAGATGTACTAGGTGTAACAGGAGTTACCTCCTCGTTCACGCAAGCTAAAGTAACAAAATTGTCATTGTGGAGTAAAATATGATGTTTCCGGTTGCAATTTCCTAGTGTGCACCTGACCTTATTTCGGTTGCAAAATTTAAAACTATGTGGATCGTTTTTAATACATCGATGACAAACTTTGTTGTCTTTGATGAAACGCCATCTGTCATCAATAGTCATGGACTTAAATTTTTGACAATCCGTCAAAGAATGATTTAGTTGGCAAAGTAAACAAACATTTTTATGAATTACAGCATGTTTTTTCCCTACTAACTTGGTAATAGATCCCGGGTTCGATTCCGAAATTGTATGTGTTCGTTGATGCGAAAACGTTAATGATGCCTCAGCAGCCACACCGAACTTCATGATAAGATCTACCTCGCGGTTTAGGAAATGTGATAGGGTCTCTACCCTAGACTGGCCTGCATATTCATAACTAGCAGCGAAATCCAACCACCGTGTGCGTAACAGTGGAGAGAGTTTACTTAGTAGAGCTACAAATAGTTCCGGAGATCGCAAATAGTCGCAGTGTTCTAATAATTTCGCCACTTCTACGCAGTTACGCACACGCGTAGCGAATGCATGCAGATCCTTCACCTCAGTTCCAAGTCTGTTATGTTATCTGTGTCTTGTCTACTCTATACTTAATATACCTTGTTCTGTATCCATTACTTTTTTGTCTCTTCCTTCCTGTCATGTCGTAAAATGAACACACGTTTGTATTTGCATTAATAAAATAAATTATAAAAAGACAACCAACGACTTTCTATTATGGTGTCAGGTGTGTATTTTCAAGAATAATCAAAATAAAAATGTCAGAAGCCAAAGAAAATATCACAGTCTTAGCCAACAACCTAAAACCCTTATGTGTGGATGGCAACGTGGCTGAAAATTGGCGAAAATGGCGGCAGAGGTACTGTATTTTCTGTGATGCTAACGGAATAAATACATTCTCCGAACAAAAGCAAATAGCAATCCTATTAAATCTGATTGGAGAAGACGGATTGGAGATTTACAACTCTTTCGGTCTAGATAGAAAGGAGCTAACATTTAATGCATTGCTCGAAAGGTTCGACCAAAAATTCAATGCACAGAAAAATGTAACTGTGGAGCGATACAATTTCTTTACAAAAGTACAAAAAGACGAAACCATCGACGAATATGTAACTATAATTACTAACCTAAGTAACTCGTGTGAATTTAATGACCTAAAAGAATCGTTGCTAAAAGATATGTTTGTCATTGGAATAAAAAATACTCAAGTAAAACAACGTCTACTGCAAGAAGAGAAACTAACATTAGAAAAAGCTATACAAATTGCCAAAAGTATAGAATTGTCCAAAGATAGAACCACAAAACTTGAACAAGGCAACTCTCAAATCAACTCAAATACAGTTCAAGCAATAGTCTCTCAAAATAGGTCAAGACAAAAATATCAAGCAAGGACAAATCATTCTAGGCCTAGAAATCAGTCGCAGTCATTATCAAGAAGTCATTCCAACTCAAGGTCACTAACAAGATTACCAAAAATGCAGTCTCAAGTTAACAGTCAAAAAGTATGTAATAGATGTGGTCAGATCCACAAATACAAATGTCCTGCACAAGGAAAAATATGTTCTATATGTAAAAAAATAATCACTTTGCAAAATATTGCTTTTTCAATAAAGATAACAAGTATGTAAGTATGATAAAAAATACAGACTCTAATGAAAATTTTGTAATCAATTCCTTAAGTCAAAATAATGGTCAAGAATGGAAAATTCAAGTCTGTTGTGAAGGTAATCCTATTGTATTTCAAATTGATACAGGTGCCGATATCAATGTTATTTCTTACAATACTTTTAAAAAATTAAATTCGAACAGGGTTAACAAAATTTTTGTCAAAAATGTTATTAATAATATATTTAATTTCTCAGGACAGTCAGTACCAACAATAGGAACATGTTTATTGAAGTGTGAATTTCCTAATGGTAATAGCTCTAAATTAAATTTTGTAATAGCTAACATGAACTGCCAGAATATCCTAGGTGCAAAAAGCTGTGAAAAAATGGAATTAGTCAAAAGAATATTTACATTAAACAAAGAATATGAGTCAAGGTCAGTACAAAACATTATAAATAAATATTCTCAAACCTTCGAAGGTCTTGGTTGTTTACCACACAAAGCACATTTAGATATTGATACTAATGTCCCACCAAAGATTACTCCAGTTCGTAGAATACCGTATACTTTACAAAAACGTTTAAAAGACGAATTAGAGAATATGGAAAGATTAAATGTAATTGAAAAAGTCATAAAGCCTACTAAATGGGTAAATTCAATTGTTTTAGTCGAAAAACCTGATGGTAGATTAAGAATATGCTTAGATCCTAGAAATTTAAACGAAGCTATTAGGAGACCCCATTATCCATTTCCTACCTTCGATGATCTTCGCTCTAAAGTCCATGGTTCTACACATTTTTCTAAATTAGATGCAAGTTCTGGCTACTGGATAATACCGTTGGATGAAGAAAGCAGTGACTTGTGTACTTTTAACACGCCTTACGGACGTTATAAATTTTTACGTTTACCCTATGGTATAAATTCAAGTGGAGAAATTTTTCATAGGACTATGTCAGAAATCTTTGGAGATCTACCCGGAGTACTAACTTTTGCTGACGATATTCTTGTCTATGCTCCGAATGAAATACTACATAATAAATACTTAGAATCTGTTTTTGAAAGAGCTTTAAAGGTAAACTTAAAGTTTAATAAATCTAAATGTAAATTTCGTTTAACTGAAGTGTGCTATATTGGTCATATATTTAATAAGGATGGTGTTAAACCAGATCAGTCTAAAATTAATGCAATAATAAAAATGTCAACCCCTTCAAATATTAAGGAACTTCAAAGATTCCTAGGCATGATTAATTATCTTGGTTCATATATTCCCAACTTAGCTGAAGAAACTTCAATATTTAGAGATTTATTAAAAAAGAATAATTTATGGTCATGGTCAGAGTCGCATGAACAACAATTTAATAGATTAAAATCATTAATTTGTCAATATCCTGTCTTAGTTCATTATGATGTCAAAAAACCAATTAGAATGTCAGTAGATGCTTCAAAAGATGCAATAGGTGCTGTAATATTTCATGATAAAAATCCAATTGCATATGCTTCAAAATCATTAACAACTTGTCAACAAAACTATGCACAAATAGAGAAAGAATTGTATGCAATAGTCTTTGGATGTAAAAAATTCCATCAATACATTTACGGAAAAGAAATTTTTGTCGAAACTGATCACCAACCACTAGTCACATTATTCAAAAAACCATTGTCAGATGTACCAACAAGATTACAGAGAATGATGATTACTTTACAAACCTATAACTTAAAAGTTTCATATAAAAAAGGCTCTGAAATGTATATTTCCGACACACTTTCACGTTCACCAGTAAACGATCCAAGTAATGAAATATTAGAAAGCTTAGACGAAATGGAAAATAATACAAAAATACACATAAATTTATTAATAAATAACCTAGCAATTACAAAAGAAAGATTAAATAAAATTTTATTACAAACAAAAAATGATAATACCTTAATTAAATTAATAGAATATTTTCAAAATGGATGGCCAAATTGTAAACAAAATACAGATCCTATTGTTATGCCTTATTGGAACATTAGAGATCAAATTCATGTCATTGATAACATAGTTTTTAAAAATAATTCTGTAATAATTCCATCATCAATGAGATCAGAAATACTATCAATATTGCATGAAGGACACCAAGGTATTGAAAAGACAAAAAAATTAGCCCGTGGTATTGTATTCTGGCCAAACATTAGTCATGACATTGAAAATAAAATAAAAAATTGTGAATCATGTCTTACATACAGTATTAAAAAAGTTAAAGAGCCAATGTTATCTCATGAATTACCTATATATCCTTGGGAAAAAGTAGCAATTGATTTACTTGATTATAAAAATAAAAAATACTTAATTGTTGTAGATTTTTATTCTAATTACATAGAGATAGCCTGTTTATATAACAATAGCACAAGTATTTCTGTAATTACACAGTTAAAATCAATATTTGCACGTCATGGAATTCCATTAACATTGCTTAGCGATGGTGGTCCTCCTTTCAATTCAAATGAATTCAAAAAATTTATGTCTGATTGGGATATCAAACACATCATGTCAAGTCCCCACTATCCACAGTCAAACGGACTTGTCGAAGTCTCTGTAAAAATAATAAAAAACATTCTAAAAAAGTCTGATCATGATAAAACTGATTTTTTTCTTGGATTATTACAATATAGAAACACTCCAAAAAATAATTTAGATTCCCCTGCTCAATTGTTAATGTCTCGTCAACTAAGAAGTAAATTACCATGTAAAGTCAGTAATTTACAACCTAAAGTAATACCATTTGATAAACATTATAAAAATAAACAATTTAACTTGCAAAAATCAAAATATTATTATGATAGATCGTCTAAATCATATGAAAAAATGAAAATAAATGATGAAGTCTACTTTAAAAAGAATCCAAATGATATAACTTGGACAAAAGGTATTATATTATCAGAAACTGAATTCCCTCGTTCTTATATAATTAAAGATAATTATGGTAATACTTACCGTAGAAATACACAGCATATTCGCTTAAAAAGTCAAAGTCAAAAATCTGTCTGCAATAAAAAGAAAGTCAAATTTAACATTCCTCAAAATAATCAAGTCAGCCAGTCAACAAATAAATATAATAAACAAGTCAGTCAGTCAATAAATAAATATAATAATTTCAACACATTTTTAGAGGAGGATGATGATAGTAGTAGTAATACATTTTATACTTTTTATAGCCCTAACATACAAAGTCAGTCTAGTTCATCATCAAGTCAGTCTACGTCATTGTCAAGATCTAGCAGTATTCAATCACAGTCTTCATTTAAGTCAATTGTGTCACAAAATGATTCTATGTCTGAAAATAGCGATAATAGCTCAAATAGTATTGAAAACTTTCCTGTTGAGTCACAAACAAATCAGTATAGTTCGAAGGGCAGATTATTAAAGAAAACAAAGATATTTGATTTATAAAAGTTTAATATGATTGTAAAATATAACATTGTAAAACAAAACAACTTCATAAAAATTAATCGTATAGAAAGATAATAAGTTACTTAAATGAGTACAAGAAGTTCATTTATGTTATTTCTTCTCATCATTTCATTGTTATTCCATAATTTCTTTGTTATTTTAAGTATATTGTATTTTCTCAAAATATTAATTTGTTTTGAATTGTCACAGATGTCAATGTTAAATAAATGTTAATTGTCAATGTCAAATGTCATGTTAATTGTCAATGTCAAAAGTCATGCCATTGTTAACTGTCAACGTCAAATGTCAATGTCAGACAGTTGTCAATGCCTTTCGTTAGAAAGGGGCATGTTATGTTATCTGTGTCTTGTCTACTCTATACTTAATATACCTTGTTCTGTATCCATTACTTTTTTGTCTCTTCCTTCCTGTCATGTCGTAAAATGAACACACGTTTGTATTTGCATTAATAAAATAAATTATAAAAAGACAACCAACGACTTTCTATTAAAGTCTAGGTAAAGATCGGACCGCGTTTACCTCCTGCAAAATGATCTGCTCCGGCCGACCGAATCGCCGCTCAAGGACATCGATAATATCGCTAGCTTTACGGGAAAGTACTAATAGCATAGCTACAGACTCTCGGGCTGCACCTTTTAAGACCTCATTTAATCGAGCTAGGTTTTCAGCATCGATAAACTTACCTTCACTGTCTTGGAAGGCTCGCTTAAACATCAACCATTCTAATGGGGATTTGCCATCAAAAACTGGAAGTTTAATTGAGTGCTTAGAGCAGTTACTTTTATTAAGGTTCTCCAGGGCTTTAGTGAGTTGAATGACACCTATTGAACTGTCCTTCGTGGGAATATCATTGGCAGTGGTCCCGTCGTTTCCGCTAATCTTGGGCTGAAATGACTTATTAGGGCTCGGTACTGCAACATTCGGCAAAACAGTGACGTCAATGTTACTTTGTGGAAAATCCTGGAAACATAAAAGATCGTGCTTGTTAGACCCTACCTGGCGTCCATCTATATTGGACGAGAGAGCTTTATGAGAGTACGTATCATTGTCATGACGGACATTTGAGGTACTCTGTAACCATTGTTCTACACTAGTGCGAGAGCATCTTGAGCTATTGTCGGCCTCGATAGCGGCAAGCTCTGCCTGATGTTCTACCTCGGCGACTTTGCGCTCTAACTTTAGACGTTTAGTTTGGAGTTGGAGCTTTGCTTCAAGTTCCGAAATTTCTAACTGTGCGAGATGGCGAGTATGTTGCACTTCTGCTGCGAGTTTCCTCGCAACCACGGTCGCTGATGAACGACTCGCATGTGAAGCGATTGACTGGGTCTTTAAGTTAGAAATTGAATGTGGTACCTGCACGTGTGCTTGTTCCATTGGTTCTGTGCTAGATGTTGGTATTTGAGACATACTGTGAGCTTGTCGTAACTGTGCCCGTGTCTTTACCATTTAGCTGAAAAGAAACCGCTGAAAAGAACTGTAAACCGCTTGTTCAAGTGGTGAGAAGGACCATGTAAGCGACTGTGTGGTTTATTTGTATTATTTTTCTGTAGTTTTTCTGAATAAAAAACCAGTCGACTTTTTCAATATATAATAATTGACAATTAACAAAAAAAAGTGACAGATGACATAAAAAGTTTACAAATATATATAAAATACAATGAGTTTGTATGTAACAGTCATTATGAGCCATACGACTGTACCCTGAATTTGAAGGGGACCGTTGAGATCTATTAAGGAATACAGTTTTTTTGTAGGAAGTTTTTTGGGGAGTTACAGGGGGGTCAGGTATTGGGGTGGGAATTTCAGTGTAGTGATTCATTCAGTGTGGAGCTGGAAGCGTCTGCATACGATCTACGTATCGGACGGAATCGGAGAGAGGCCTCTGAGTAATTGATGTTCTCTTCTGACATAACTAGTTTTATCATTTTTTGACGAGAATATTCAGGGCATTTAGAATTGGTTGCAAAATGCGTTGCTTAACAAAAGAGGCATGTCGCAAATTCCTCCAAGACAGAGCAAGTTTCCCCCAAACGGCTTAGACCTACATTGAGCCTTGATGTAACCAAAACGGCAGCAAGCATTGCACATTATAGTTGGAAGTTGGTAAATTAAATTAAAAACAGCTTAGAAAATAAAATGCTAATAATAAAGTTTACGGAATTGAATTCTCAAATTTTCTGTATTAAAATTTATTATTGACATATAATTCAGAATAACATCAAACACTGTTGTGTATTACATAATTTGTAATAGATATTACTATTTTAATTAGTAATATAGTGATTAATAAAACACGCAATTATTTGATTGTTCGAGAAAGAAGAAGAGAGACATTTTTATTTTAGTATTATAAATTGGTACAAGAATTAAGGAATCGAAGCTATACAGCCATAGTAATTTGTTTATATTACAATTCTCCGCCGCTTAATTGAAAAGTTAACAATATTATATAGAAATGAACATAATAACAACAAAAATAATTGAAAGTAAATAATTATCATACATTACTTGAAATCTTCATAAATTAAGTTTTTCAACAGGTTTTCTAATTCTCTGTGATCTCCGAATCGTCTCAGGTGCTACAGTAGTTTCAGAAGTTCCACTCACTCTCGGTGCTGGTGGCTGCGTTACTGAAGAAGTTCTTGGCAGTTGATTAGCTTTTTGTTGGTAACCTGTTTCATGTAATATATTACTTTTATTGCCATCTTGTTTTGGATATTGATTTGTAGGATTATTAAATAAATTTGTTGAATCATAACTCTGTCTTTGATTTTCTTTGCTATTTACAGGTATAAAATTTTTCCAAATATATGGTTTTGTTGCTGGAGGTGATTTTTTCTTAACTGGTTAATATGCCTCTTAATAATATAACCATGATCCAGTTCAACTAAGTAATGTAGTTTTCCTAATTTCTCAACTACAGTGCCATATTTCCATAAACTTGATGAAGTATAATTTCTTGATTGTACTCTGTCACCTGGGTTTAATGATCTTACATTAGGTGAACACTCTGTAGATGTTGATAGTTCTGTATAAGGTTGCATTAAATGTAATCTTGTACGTAGCTGTCTCTGTAAATGTTGTTCAGCTGGAGTTTTGCCATTTATTAATGGTGTTGTTCGATATTTAAACAGAAATGAATTTAATTTATGTTGAAGTGTACCTCGCTCATTAGTCATAGCTTTCAATTTTTGTTTTAGATTTTGGACAGCTCTTTCAGCGAGTCCGTTTGTTGCTGGGTGATTAGGTGCACTAAACCTTTGTTGTATTCCATTTGTGTTACAAAAATTAATAAATTCTTGTGACTTGAAAATAGTGGCATTATCTGTTACAAGTAAGCATGGTAACCCGTTCCTTGAAAACATTTCTTCTAAGGATGCAATAGTAGAATGTGATGTGGGTGGTATCGATGACATTGTAATTTCAACCCACTTTGTTTTAGCATCTACTACAATGAAAAAATAATTATTCTTGAATGGTCCGGCGTAATCGGCATGTATTCTCTGCCAGGGTTTATCAGGTTCTTGCCAGTTATGTACTGGTGCTTTATTTGGATTTTTTTTAATATCGGCACAACTTTTACATTCTTTTACTATATGTTCGATTTCACTGTCGATTCCAGGCCAATAACATAAAGCTCTTGCGATACCTTTCATTTTTACCATTCCAATATGTGTACTATGTAGTTCTTTGAGTACTGCTGGTCGAAGAGCAGTAGGAATGTAAACTCTTGTTCCTCTCATGATTATTCCTGAATGAATAGTAAACTCTGGATTTTTTATTTTTCCATTTAATAATTTATTTTTTAGCTCTTGAAGTTCTACATCATTATTAGTATATTGTCTGATTATTTCTGAAGTGATTGGTGTTGCATCAGAAATTGTAGATAATGTGATTTCATTTACTCTATATGAATCTTCTATGTAATTGATTAATTTTATATTTAATTTTAATGGATTTCTTGAGAGATAATCGACATTAGAATGATATTTTGCAGGTTTATGTTGAATTTCATAGTCAAATCCACTAATGAATTGTGCGTACCTAATTAGTCGATGAGCAGACATAATCGGCATTGATTTTGCAGGATGAAATATTCTCTCTAATGGCTTGTTGTCTATTTGCAGAATAAATTTTCTGCCATACAAATAATGGTAGAATCTCTTGAAAGCCCAATATACAGCTGTTGCTTCACGATCGAGTTGACTATAAGCTGCTTCACTATGTGTCAGGGATCTAGAAGCAAAACATATTGGTTTCTCTTCACCGTTCACAATATGAGATATCACAGCTCCTAATCCATATGGGCTGGCATCTGTTGCTAATATTAGTGATAGATCTGGGTTGTATGGTATGAGTACTTTGTCACTTGATATTTCATTTTGAATTGTTCTAAATGCTTTTTCACATGTATGATCCCATTTGAATTTTGCATTTTTCTTAAGTAGTTGATTGAGTGGATATAGAATGGTAGATATATTGGGAATAAATTTTGCATAATATTGTGCTAATCCTAAAAATGATTTTACCTCATTTATATTTGTTGGTCTTGGAGCTTGAAGTATAGATTCAATTTTGTCTTCACATTTTTCTAACCCACTTTCAGAAATTTGATGTCCCAAGTATTTAATAGATTTTGCAAAAAATTTACATTTGTTTTTATTGACATGAAGGTTGTATTTTCTGAGTTCATCTAGACAGGCAATCAATCTCTTATGACATTCTTCTATAGAGTTCCCTTGAATTAATATGTCATCGTAGTATGCTACAGTGCCTTCCAACTTATTAAAAATTTGATCGATTACTTTGTGAAATAAATTTGGTGCAGTTTTGATTCCCATGAATAGTCTCTTTACCAGGTATGTACCCCATGGTGTAGAAATTGTAGCAATTTTTTGACTTGCTGAATCCAACTTCAGATGTAGGTAAGCCTTGTACAAATCAAGTACACAAAAGTATTTGCCGTTATTGAGTTTATTAAAAATATCTTCAATACGTGGTATTGGGTATCGAGAATCATGTAGTTGAGGATTGAGACTCACCTTGTAATCGGCACATATTCGAATTGACTTGTCTGTTTTTGGTACAATCACAATAGGTGTTCCCCACTCTGAGTATTCTGTCTTTTCAATAATTCCTTGTGACACCAATAAATCAATTTCTTCCTTAGTTTTATTATATATTGAATATGGTACTGGTCTGGGCTTGAAAAATATTGGTTTTGCATTGTCTTTCATTGTTAAACAACACTCATAATCAGGAATCAGTCCTATTGATTGATCAAATACATCTGCATAATTTTGAAAAATTTTATTGATCATATTCTCCATGGTGTTATTGGTTTGAATAGAATGTATATTTTCTGTAATCTTTCTGGTTTGCATTACTTGTTGAAAATTTATTTTCAGTAGTTCAATCCATTCTCTGCCTAAAATAGGTGTGAATTGTTGTTCAATTATATATAATTTGCCAACACATTGTGTATCTTGATATTCAATAGGGACACTCACTACTCCCAGAGGTTTGAAAATTTCCTTTGTATAGGTGCGGAACTGAACTTTAGTGTTTTCTAATTTCATCTCATTGCAAATTTTCAAAAAGTCAGATTTAGACATTATTGTCATTCTACTTCCTGTGTCTAATTCAAATTCTTGCATTTTGTCATTTACTTTTATTTTGATGAGGTATGGTTGATTCAGTTTTTCAGTTACTTTATTTATTTCATATATTTCACTATCCTCTAATTCTTCGATGCTCTTTATATTTTTGAATTTTGATGATATGCATACTTTTGCTATATGTCCTTTTCTCCCACAGGTATTACATATAAGTTTTTTCTTTGATCTACACTCTCTAGATTTATGATTTTTATTGCCACAGCACAGACATATATTTGTTAACTTTAACTCATCTAATATATTATTCTTATATTTAAAGATAGTATTTTGATTATAGTTTTTATTATATTTTCTTGTATTCGATCTGTGTTTGCTTTCTTGAGAAGATGAATTGTTTTGTTGATTTTGTACTTTATGTAATGGTTGAGATATATTCTGGTTATACATCTGATTTTGTTTCTTTGCTGTTTCAATGGCTAAAGCTATTTCTATTGCTTTGTCCAATGTAATACTATCACTTTGCTGCAGTATCTGTTCCCGGATTTCAGAATCTGATATTCCTCGAATGAATTGTGCTTGCAGAATAGAATAGTTTTGTTTATTGCAGTTTTCATCTTGACATACCCAATTGGCAGTTTTTGATAAATGTTTTAATGATGCTAGGTATTCTGATATTGATTCATGACTCTGTTGAACTCTTGATAAAAATTTATGACGTTCAGTATGTAAATTTGATTGTGGTGATAAATGTTTTTCTAGTAAATTGATTAATTCTTCATAATTTTTAGTAGAAGGTAGATCAGGTGCAGTCAAACTTGACAATAATTGATAGTATTTGGATCCCAATGCATTTATGAGTATTTTTGCTTTGACGTGTGAGTCTTGTGACAATTTCTTCAATTCAAAGTAATTTTCGAGACGTTCTCGATATGATTTAAATGTTTCTCTATCGCAATCATATGTCTCAAAATTAATGACACCTTTGATCGAATCATTTTCATTATCAGATCGATTGAAGTTTTCCATTAAACTTTTTATGGCTTGAGATTGAATGGAAAGTGTTTGTAAAATTGTCTGGTTTTGTTCCAATAACAATTGCACAGCGTCTGCCATCTTTATAGCAAATGGTATATTATTTCGATTGATGTAGATTACTTACAATCCAACTGCAATAATACTGTGATTTTTAATCCTCGTCGCCATTCTATTTGTTGTGTATTACATAATTTGTAATAGATATTACTATTTTAATTAGTAATATAGTGATTAATAAAACACGCAATTATTTGATTGTTCGAGAAAGAAGAAGAGAGACATTTTTATTTTAGTATTATAAATTGGTACAAGAATTAAGGAATCGAAGCTATACAGCCATAGTATTTGTTTATATTACAAACACTAAGTAAGATTTTCCAGTTACTCCCCCTATTTTACATCTGTATTGCCACAAATATTAAATTTTCTTCATATTGTAACACTTATGAATTCTTTGGCAGTTCCATTGCCAATAAACCATTAACAAAAAAAAAACTATTCTTTGGCTAGGTAGGCTACTCTGTCTACGGCTCAATAGTATACTAATCTGTGGTAGGTAAAACAGAGAGGCTCGTATTAATAAAAATGTCCTAATTCGTGGCTTAAACCTCAGTTTAGTTAAGCCTGGCTTAACGGCTTAATCCGCGGATTAGTGAGTCCGTATTAATAAAGACCGCTAAGCCACGGTTCAACTAAATCACGGAATACGCATTATTTTATGGCCATACACGTATTCCGGTGTTGCCGGCTTTCAAAGATCGAAAGTTACCAAATGATCGTGGAATTTTTGAGTGGAAATCTGCATATTACACTTTCTTCTCGCAAGTTGTGGGTCATTTATACTGTTTTTTATAATAGAAAATAATTTCTGATTACATAAAAATGAATACATAAAAATAAAATACATAAAAATTTTTAGATAGAAATATGTTTTTATTACGTCCATGAATAATTAGGATAGCTGACATGTGTCTTAGTTCTGACATTTCTGTATTTCAGTAGAAGAGGCAAACTGCTGAACATAGGTCTTTTTCTAGACTGATCGGACC
Source organism: Scirpophaga incertulas (assembly GCA_036419045.1). Classification (NCBI taxonomy): domain Eukaryota; kingdom Metazoa; phylum Arthropoda; class Insecta; order Lepidoptera; family Crambidae; genus Scirpophaga; species Scirpophaga incertulas. The sequence continues at coordinate 11,046,011 of CM071643.1, forward strand.
TAAGCTGCTAGTAACCAGCACCTATCTGCGATCTCCACCAAATCGTCGGTCCACCTCGTAATATTAGCTATAGGTTATGTGCGATACGAACCTCATTGCGTCCCCAGTAACTAATTTTAAGATCCGCAGGTATGGATCCTCCTCGGGGATCTTCGTATTCAGAAATGGAATTCTTAAAAATATTAATGACTCGCCGCATCGATTGCTTTGAAAATCTATATCGCTGTCGAAATTCGTCCTCGTCATATACTTCTAACGGGTTCTTTCTTAGTCTATAATTCTTTGAACGCCTTGAAAACACACCCAATATTTCTAAATCTTCGAAATCCCTCAGTTCATCCTCCATAATAACAAAATTTTAATTTCATTCACAATACTCAAGAGATTTCGATTGAAAATATTGAAATTGTCCGATTTTGAGCCAGTAATGGCTGCCAGCTAGCATAGGTAACATAGAAAAAAAAAACATAACCCACGGTTTAACGTCTTAAACCTAGTAGTTCGGCGGTTTAAATTGATAGTTGCTAAGCCACCGATTTAAGCCGCGGTTTAACGTTAAATCGCGTTTATTAATACGTATTTAGTTAAGCCGAGGCTTAAGCCTTGGATTAAATTTTAAGTCGCGTTTATTAATAAGGGCCAGAGTGTTTTCGTTGACAATCGTTTACACAGAACACATATTATACTCGTTTTTCGTAGCTAGCTACCTAGGACCACTTATAGTATCATATTGGTCCGTGCTAGCTACATATATGTTAATCTGTGGTTTATCGTACAACCTCACTGACATATCTCAAATGTTATTATACTCTATGTTTGGTAGTCCTATCTCTACTCTTATCTATAGTTTGTATTCGTTATTTTGAACTTGAATGTACACGGTGATATCTTTAAAAAATATTGTAATTTTTAAATGCGAGATTACATTATACGAATACAAATATAAACTAATAAAATGAGTCTGATCAACTGTAAATCAAAACCTGTTATTATTAATTTAAATATTGGAGATCAACTGACCACGATTTCCTGTGGACATGTTGTTGTCGAATTAATAAAGTTTTTAGTTTATCAGCGGCTGCAGATTCCATACACTTATCAATGGTTAAAACAAATAGTGACAAAAAAAAAGATCCAGGACCACGATGAAAGAAAAGAAAGTTTCCAATCCGAAAGACATTTTAGAATTGCTTCAGCGGCCTTAGACAATTTAGACTTTATTCTAAAGGTAACTAGAAATAGCTTTGTCGTACTTAAGTGTCTCATACAAAATACTGGACTAGACTTTCTGTGATGCAATTAAGTGTAATTGTGTTTTCATTGCTTTCATCAATTCTATATTTCTTGATATTCAAGTGTTACTTTTAACTTTAAACAGAGTTTACTTCAAGAAATTGGTGCAGCGATTCCAGAAGAAGTGTGCATTGCATTAGGAGGTACACCAGTATCATTCAAAGAAGTTTATAGGTTAATCATGCCTTCTGCTTGTCACAAGCCACAGTGTCATTCTGCTAATATTGCAAATGATCACAAAATACAACGAAATATATTCAGGTATGGATTCATTTTTATAATTTAATTTATCACAGATTAATCTTGTTCATAGTCCATAGTCAGTTTATTGTGTGAGGTCAATTCATCCTCATATGATGAGATCTGTATCTAGCAGTCACAGATTGAGAAATTTAAATTTTGGTTTTGTATAGTAATGTGTATTTTTAGGACTCTGGTGACTTCAGAAATATTAAGCCAAGTGTTCTTTAGTGCCTTACCACCAACTAACATGTTTGTCTTTTTAAAAAAGAAAAATATTGATAATATGGATGTTCTTAATACTGACAATTTTATATTCACAAGCGGGTGTAGAATTCCCAAAACTGCTAAAATTGTTGTCATGGACTTCCGAAATAAAAATCAGAATAATATTTTATGTTGCAACAACTTTCCAATATTTGGTGATGTTATAAGCAAGAACCTTCAGACATTGCAAATAGATGATAATGAAGAAAATGAAGATTATAATGAAATTGAATCTACAGATGATATACAGTGGTATCAGTCGTCCTATGTAATGAAAGGTTTTAAAGATTGCATAGTTAATGGAGCATCAGTGACAAATTCTTGGCTGAATTCCTAGTAAATATTATATACATTGGAAGCTAGCAATTTACTAGTGCTGGCGAATAGTTTTAAACACTAATAGTCAAATATCTATGGTTATATCTTATGATGAATAATTTTTTACACTGTATTATTTGACAAAAACAAATCATAATCTGTTTGTTATCTAATTATGATATTACAATTGAACTAAACAATACTTATTTGTATTGTTATCAAAGTTATGACAATAGAAGACAATGAAGTTCAAGAAACAATTTCATGATATACCAACTGTGATTTCAAATTATTGTATTGTGGTCAATTCTTGTACTTATGTTACTACTAAGTTATGTTTAAAATTACTTTATTGTAAAGTCTTTATTTGTGTTTATAATTAATTTTTTTTTTAATATATATTTCTTTAATAATAACAAGTAAAGACTATATTGTTGGTATGCATGTTGTTGTAAAGGCAAGGGGTGTACAAATTAAATTTCCAGGATGTCTGCTTGCTTAGAGTTTCCCTAAATCTGTATTTGAGTATGTAGCATCTGCAGCTATAGTAGAATCCTTTCAAATATGGCTAAGTATAGGCAGCAGGGTGGTGAAGGTAAGTACTGATGTATTATAAGACCTTTAAACCTAGGTGTTGCTTCTGGCTCACCTCTGCAAAACTGTATATCCAACGCTTGCACAGTGATGCCATGTTTCTATATTATTCAGTGTTTTGTGTATAAACAATAACAAAAATATGATAAATCATATTGATGATGAATAACAGTGAATATTTGCATATCCAATTTAGAAATTGCTTATTAATTGAATCCTCGATTAAGAAGCTATGTCAAATTTGTCTATATGTAACTTCCCTGTTAGATACATGTTGTCAACAACATATATCTGACAGAGAAATTGGCATAAAATTCAGAGTTCATTAAAAGTTTTCTGATGATTGTTTTTTTAAATGCATTGAAATATGGGCATATATACTGTTAATCAAATACTAAGTCTGTGGTAGATATTATGTTACAGAATAAGTGCAGGTCTTGTTGTACAAGCAAACTAAACATTGCAATATATTAAGCAGACTAAAATATATCAACACTTTCACTGCATACTTGCCACATGTAATCATATTATTGATGTAGTCTATGGTAATCCATTGATTATGTGCAAAAGACCATATAGTGTATGGTGTGTTCACCATATATATTGAATAATAGGGGATTGTGAGAAATGTCACAATATTAGTTCGATGACTATTTTATTTATAAACGCTGAAGTCTTAAAGTCTGCATTATTAATTGAAATCTACATATATTTGTATTATGTAGGTGTTATTAGACTAGCATTGTCAATATACTAGGAGTCTTAATGTAATTAGTTCAATTTAAATTTTTATATGATATATATTGACTGATATGCTTTTAATGAATATTGATTAATGTGATGTGTATTGAAATAATGACTATTAAAATATCTTATTTACTGGATAGTTGACATATAGTTAATAGGCCCATAAGTTATAGTTTAGATAAAATATAACAAAATTGTTTAAACATATACATTTTTATTTAAACATACGACGTAGAAGAGATATATTTCTTGATAGTAACATTGCAGTGTAGTGCTCAATTAGTAAAAATGGTTTAGAAAATGTTTAGATATGTACGAAATCTATTGAATAAAATAGAAATCTATTTTGAACCTATTAAAAAAAACAGACAATTTATAACTAGTAATGTTAATAATTGTGTAACATAATTAATGTTAAATGTGACACCCAATTAATTTGTAAAGCACAAAATTAGCTAATTACATTTTTTGTGCCATAACATTGTATGTTTATATACTCTGGATTCTTTGTATTATAAAATAAATTGTTAATCAATAAAAATAAATATGATAGTACAATTAATTTGAATATTCATTTAACCTTGCACACACAAATATTTAATCTTTATGATTTTATTAATTGCACTGCACCTTGCCCATCACTAAATATTCGCCTTTCTTTGCCAACTATACATGTGTCTTTCAAGGGCTTAATAGCTTTTGTGCTACAGTTTCTCCATTGGTTACATTGTTCTATAATTTTATTAAATTCTATAATTAAGTTAACTCGTCCACCATTTGGTCCGACTGTGTATGGGCATTGTATTGATTTTTTAATCATGTCTGTTATACAACACTCAAGTAGTTCATAATATTCTAGCCAAAATTCTTTTGGCACTTGTTTCAACTCTATTCCAACAATCTTCCTTAGGATACCAGTGATAAAAATATCATCTATCCAGAAAAATTGGTGGTATATTGCTTCATCTGAGATCTTTTTTGCAACTGTTGATGTAGTTATATAATACCAGCCTGATAGATATGATGGGTACATAGAGCCTGTGAATTCAACTTCTGAAACATACCATTTATTTTGTTTCTGTCTTCGAGGTACAGTGTTGTTCAACATGTATCCCATTAATAAATTTTGCTGAATGCCTAAACTTAATAATAATTTGTATGTGTTGGCTAGATTAAAGACAATGTCATCATCAACTTTAACTATATATATTGGTGTACATTTGTTGCTAACCCATTTTAAACCCATTAGATGTTTTAATGTGAGATTTCTGTAGTTTTCTATAAATGACCCTTGTAGTAGATCATTATAAATGCTGTGTTCATTCTCAATGGCTTGTTGTGTTAAATGTCTGAAATATGAAATGAATGTCAAAAGAATAAATACAATGAGTAAATGTAATATATAATTTTAGACACATACTTCTCAGTGGGTGGAATTTTGGCAAGCAAGAAAATTCTAGTAGCGTTCATTGATTTTAAAATATCTGTAGGCATAGCTCTTCTATGGGCACTTCTTAATTCAACATGTCCAACATATGATGTGACTATAATTGTAAAGAACGGGCTCTCTGTAAAAATTGTAACATGATGTTATGACTTTGTAGGATGCTTTTAGTTCCCGACAGTATTGGATTGTTTTATTCATAAGGTCTGCATATTAATAAATTTGTAGTCACTTACTTTTGCAAAAGTGTTCTGATGGAGATAGAATGTTGCTTTTCAAAAATTGGTGGTATGAAATTTTTGGTACATATGGGTTTTGGACTTCCTTGTTTGTGCTCCAGAGGGCCCAAACGCATAATATCACAAATGCTACCAACACAAAAGTAACAAACTTTTTCCGCATTTTGTTTTTGTAGTTTCATATGCTTTGCAATCCAACGTTAATGTAGTCAGCAATAATGTGGTAAATTCATACTTTGATTTAAAAGCTTCACATAAAATAAATTTGGTTGATGTAACGCAGTAGGTGCCGTAGGCGTAAATTAGATAAACGAATCGGAATTAAATATTTACGTTATGTACAAACTAACATACATTGATACAAACATTACAGCTACTAGGGCAATTTATACCATAGCATAGAATCGGTGAAATGTATGTTTATTTAGTTATTTACATATTAAAGTATATTCTTTAATGAAAACAGCACATTAAGCTAATCTAATATGTAAAATTACACTAACCGATTATCAATTTAAAGTCGAACATACAGGAGTGTAAGAACAATTACAACAAGAATATGATGTTCTCAGGTAGCTTGTTTTGTTGTTGTCTGTACATTAGGGATGTGTCAATCTTTACAGAAACGACTCAGTGAGTCGTTTCTTCCAAGTGATTCACTGATATCTCTAACAGCGCTTCAAATGAATCATTCGCTCAATTGCATTTCGGTTTCAATCGGCACGCGGTGCTCGTAAGATTAAGATAAGTAAATAGTTCAAAGTCGGAGCGCTTCGGAACACGTCGCTCAATCGCATCTCGGTTTCATACGATACGCGACGCTTACACGATTGACTCAGTCTCTGATACATATGAATCAATACCAATATGTTGTATCAGTGTATTTGTATCAGATATCAGAATATTTGTAATAGTGACTCTGAATCGATTTAATCGGTTGAGAGTCACTGATACAAATTATGCAAATGAAGCACTTTACTGATTCGAATCTTTGTACTGATCCGGATACAAATGATCCAATCTCAACAAAGATACGTTTTTCCATCATTACTGTGTTTATTATTCTACATACCCTGTGTCCGAATAACGATTATGGATATTATCTAACTATTATATTTCAGAGCAAATAATAATTTATTCACAAAATAAAAACAATTATCTTTCACACTGTGGAGTAGTATATCTTTAATTTACCAACGTGTTATTGATTAATGATACGTACAAAAGAATTCACAAAAAGATATTTCTTTTAGTGAGTTCTGTATCCCATAGTGTGAAAGTTAATTAATTTTTTAAAGATGCATCTCATTTTATAATATACCGAGTGCTTCAGACGGCACTAAATAATATTTAGTGATCTGTCGATCGAGAAGTGACGATTCCTTAAGGAAAATAGCGTTTACAAGCTTTTCTTTCTCTTAAAAAACTAAATATTTTTTCTTTATCTGAAGGACCTACCCTTGCGTACGAGAACCACCACGCAATATACTGCATACTGAAAGTCTTTGCGTCTCCGGCTAGCAAATTTTCATTTTGTTATCAGCTAATTAGAGTGTCATTTGAAAGTATTTGCTTTTATTTTGAACTCTTGAAAGTATTAGATTTTTATGACTTATACTCGTTCCAACCATTTATTTTACTTTTAAAAACATGCTTTAGAACGTAACTGTTTCATTATTCGCAATTATTAACTTTGAAACGAGTGAACAGAGAAATATATAAACTGCCCAATAATATTTATATATCTTAATTATTACCCACTAAATACATTAATATGCCGTAAATAGTTCTATTCATAAAATAAAAGTGATAATTCATTTCCGTTATGAAAAGAGTTACGTTCTGTCGCATCTAGTGACAGGATCAAAAGAATTCGGTGCAAACTAATGAATCGCAAATAATCGATTACACTTATTTGCAGTTGACAACTTAGTTTTGAATTGTTGTAATAGACAACACGTTAAAATTGTATCAGGGAGATATAATCTTCTCATCGTACCTATAACATGAATTAATACAACCAAAATATTGTAATATTGTTTTATTATAACGAATCGTCGGATTTTTTTTTTCTCAGGAGAGGAAGGCTGAGAATCCTCACAAGGAGCACGGAACGTACCCAGGATACCCCCGCAACGGCAAGTGTCACGGAGGTTATGTCGGACTCCACGCGACCGGAACGGTCCAGCCACGTGACCTACCGACTAAACTCAGCCTGGCCTAGGTTCTAAAACCATATAGGCAAATCGTGAGGGCGACCGCCCCTCAGGAGAGGGACGATGCAGGAATCGTCGGATTCTTCATACGAACTCGAATTGTCGCTTGAATCATCTGCAGTGTTTATTATTAACTCTTGTGTAGGTATGTTGTCAAATTCAATTTCCCGATCCCAATCAGAGAATATTGTATTTTTTGTTTTGTTGACGACAGTCGCCCAGTTTTCAGGCGTCACATTAGGACATGCGTTTTTTAAAAGTTCGAGCATTTTATTTGCTGTGAAGGGAGGAGTTGTATTGTTTCTTGCAGCATGTCCTTTGACTTGTGCCCAGATCATTTCAATTGGATTATATTGACAGTGGTACGGTGGAATTCTGATTACAACATGCCCATATTCTGCTGCCATTTCGTCGATGACATATCGTTTTGGCTGCTTTTTACTTTTTAATATTTTAAGTAACTCTACTTTTAGTAGGGATTCTTCCACATCTTCCCCATTATCACGAAGCCAGTTTATAATTTCGTGATTTTTGTTGGCCTGTGTTGGCATTTTATTAATTTGGCGAGAGTGATAGGGTGCATTATCAATAAATATTGTTGATGGCTCTTCAAGTGATGTAAGCATTTCTCTGAACCACTTTTCATACACGTCCGCATTCATCTCCTCATGATAGTCTCCTGTTTTTTTTATTTGAACGCTAACAGAGTGTCTGATATAAATCCCTTTGTAGTTCCCGCATGGCAAATGATGAGGCGTTCACCTTTCCCCATTGGCACTGCAGAAGTAGAAGCAGTAGTATCGTCAGTCCAACCTTTTGATATGGAATGATTGACATTGAGCCAAGTTTCATCTGTGAAAGCGACATTCGACCAGTCTTCTATTTTCTTCGCTTGCCTTAAGAATTCACAGCGAGAAAGGCTATATCTACGCTATCACTACGTTCCATTAAATTTTTTCTTTTGTCGGATTTCTTATACAAGAACCCGATTTGGTGCAGCACCTTTGACAAAGAAGATTTTTGACCACGAAACAAGCCACAATTTCGTAGAGACGGTACTAATTTTTTCAAAGTAGGAATCTCTTTTCTTGTATAATAATAATCGTATATATGATGATAAATAGCATCAGTGAGACTATCAATTGCTGTCACTTTACGGGGCTGACGTTTTTTCTTAGGCGTAGATACCTTGTTCTGTTCAATACCACTACACTACACTACAATAGTGGTTTTCGCCACCGCTTGAGCACTAATACCTAATGCTGCTGCAACACGGTCTCTAACTTCCCTTACTGGTATAAGGAATCCGCCATTGCGGCTTTCCTTTCCAAAAAAGTCACGAAGCCGCAGCACTAACTCTCCGGATTGTCCTTTAAGCACCATACCTTTCGGCATTTTGCAAGTAAAAATCTTACTGAGAGGAACGATACGCTATATATATATATAGAGACAAGCAGCCCCGTCATTACCGCCTTCAGCGAGCCTATCTCTAGGCAACAGTCAATATCGGCAGAGGCAATACCGCGACATGTCCTTAGCAACCCCCCCAATCAACTCACGCAGGACCTTCTAGACCTGCAAGCGGCGGCGTCTGAGCCGTTGCTCCCCTTGTCTCCCCCTAATCGGCAGCCTTCTGCTTATCCACGTGTAGGTTCCCTGTCAATACAGGCCGGTCCCACTTTGGTGAACCGCGCCTCTTCTAGTGCTTATGCCCTCCCTATGGGCAGCGCTATCCGTACCTCTCCTGAGGTGCGGCTCTCTATCACTTCAAGCCAGTAGGGTCATTAGGACCAAAGGCTTAGGCTGAGTTTAGTCGGTAGGTCTGTTGGGTCGAGCCGCCTCGATTCACCAGGAGTCCGACATAATCAACGCATCCCTGCTTGTCTGTTGCTTTGGTATCCATGATGGATTCTCAGCCTCCTCTCTTCAGGAAAAAAAAATAGACAAGCAGCTTGGCATTTTTTTCTTTAACATTTAAAACACATGTATCAAAGCATTTTAATATTTTTTCATTATTACAGATTTGAGTGTGTTAGACCTCGATCTCCTGATGGAAAGCGAAATATAGGCATAAGGTGGACGCAAATTCACATAAAAATTTTGAAAATCCTCGAACTAAAATTAGCTGGAAATTCGAACGAAGGAAGATCATTCACAGTTGGCAGTTCGCATTATAAATGTGGACACTAATCTTTCGGTGTGTATAGATAACATATCAGAAAAAGTTAAAAACTAGGCATACAAGTTTTGTTGTTTTTAGCGGTACACAAACATGTGTAATGTTGTTGTGGAGCAATCTTATTTATATTTAAAAAAAAACATAACGGGTTTGTCATATGCAATACGAATTCTTGATGTGACTTATCAAATTAATTATTTGTTAATAAAATGAACTAAAAAGTTAAAAATAAATTATTAACACTAAAACTTTTCACCATACATAATTATTCAATCTCGTCCCCCCTCTTTATCATAGTCCCCATTTATAAATAAAAGCGTGTTACATTTAATACAACACAACATTTTCCTCAAGCTATCACAGTGTAACACGCTTTTATTTATAAATGGGGACTATGATAAAGAGGGGGGACGAGATTGAATAATTATGTATGGTGAAAAGTTTTAGTATTGGATTAAGAGTGACGTAACATTATTTTTTTCTAGTTATTCTTGGCAAGCCCTTTTATTTGATACCCATATTGTAGGAGTGCATTAAAAATAATTGGTCCGCCATATTGGATACGCCGCCATGTTGCATTTAGAATGACGTCACACAGTTAATCATGCATTGTCATCCGAACTAAACGTGTATACCAAAGGACATTGTTCCGGCTCCATACATGTTTTGCCTAAGAACCGTTCGAATCGAAAGTGACTTATATAAACTCTTAAAATTATATGGAATCCTATGAAATAAGTTTTCACGAACGGACACTTCAGGAAACTAAAATAATTACGAAAAAAGTTAATATTTTGAGGTTATAAATAAAAAATAACCAACCTTGCGTGAAATATCAGAGTAGAAATATCAAGGTAATATTAACAATACTATGTACAGCTATATATGTTCTCTTCTAGAACTAGGAAAGAACTACTCTACTAGATACTAGGAAAAGAGATAGTACCTAGTCAAGTTTAAGATAATTCTTTGACAATTATCATTTTACAAAATCCAGTCCTTTACACACATCCGAGTCTAACAAGTTTTACGCAATGTAATCGGAGTCCGTAATCAAGCCCAAGTTGTTAGAATAAAACCATGAACCGCATAGAAAATCACAAAAGAAACGATAGTAGCAAAGCAATCAAAAATTAAATGAAACGGACACAGATAAGGTATGAAGTACACCAGTGTTGCCAATTACGAAAACTATAATACTTGAATGCCAAGCTAGAAATTCATGATTTCGCTTAAAAAATATATAATACTAGTTTTTTTCTAGCTAGTCAATTTAGGTATTTAAATGAATAAAGTGTTATCAACTAATTTTAATAACCGACTTCAAAATGGAGGAGGTTTTCAATTCGATCCGTATTTACCGAAATCGCGAAAACTTCCGAAACTGGCAGCACTGGCTGACGGAAAACATTTTATACGGCATCAATAATTGTGACCCAACTTTTTATTTGGAATTTATTTCTTTGTGTCCGTGGAATACTAAAATATGTTTCAAATAATATAAAAATAAATAAAAATTATAGTATAATTTATATTCACATCGGTTCTTAGGCCAAAATTGAACAATGTCCTTTCAGATCAATCGGAAACCGGGAAGTGGATTAAATTTAAGTTGCAAGATTTGATTACAGACAGACAACGGGACAGGTGAAAGTAAATAAAAGCTTGTAAAAACTGAACTTAACCCACCGTACCCACTACCCACAGCACGTGGCACGTTTAACGGTAGGAGATTAATTAATCATTTAGATCAGGTGTCTCAAAACTCCTGGTTCTGCCTAGTGCACTTTGATCCACATATATAAAGGCTAGCGGAACAATCGCTAGTTAGTTTGCGTGGGAAAGGAATAGGGGTGAATGCAGAAAGTTCAAAGATAAATGGAACTTTCAGTATCCTCCTAATCATTATATAATGCCTAATAACGACGAGTTTAATTTGTAATAAAACCATTGCTGTTCTCAACGAACAGCAATATAACATTTAACAAAACTCTTAAATTCATTTATATGTACCTATCTATGTTATTTTAACGTTTGTCAGCCAACACCCTGGCTAGGAGGGTACAATCATGATATTGATAGTACTGAAGGCTAGGACTGAGGTGTATAATTTTCAAGAAGTTAACATGTCAATAATAAAAATAACTTTGTAAAAATAAACACACTCTGGAAAAGCGATTTTTTTGTACTTCCAGCAGACATCGAAATTGAATGACAGGCATCACCCGTTTGTTTAGAAATTAATTAATGACTGTGGATTCTATGTGGTTTTGACAAATCATATAAAAGAACAGAATTTGAGATTGCAAGCTTATGGTTAGAGTTCATCAAGTTGGCATATTATCACCTCTTCTATTTTCAATAACCCAACTAATGTTATGCCATTACAAAACTAGAAATATCTCGAGTGTGACGCACCAGAGTCTTCGTTATGTTTATTTGACAGTGAAAGAAGAAAAACACTTGCGCAGAAAAGTCGTAAGACTTCTTCTCTCTTCTAAAGGTCTTCCCAACTAGATTGTGGTGATGTATGCGACCTAAACTGGACCGACTTTTAAATAACTGCATTAGATGTGTATTAAATTGTAACACAATTTGACGATGTGTCTGCATTACAACTGCGTTTGAAATGGTTACTTTTTACACCTTCCTTAAAATCCTTATACCTAGGCACCTCAATCCCCATTTTCAGTAACTATATATGTCTCAAAATAAAACCCTTGGTTTTGCCTCAAATAGCCTTCTCACCACTATGATATAATTTTGTTAAATCTTTTAATTTTTCCTTTTTCTTAGATCTTTTCTTTTATGGAATTCTCTAAGACCTCAAGAAGTGAGAAACTGTTCAAGCAAGCTTAGCTTTAAAAACAAAATTGCGATTAGCTTTTCTTTAAGTAATATCTTTGGTAGTGAAGCTTTGGCTATTTGTTCACCATGAATTTTCACTAATGAAATTTAGGAAAATATATATTAGTGTAATATGTATTTTTATTAATACGAGTATACTATGACTAGCTGTGCCAGCGACTTCGTCCGCGTGGACCTTTATCTTTTTCTTTTTACCTTTTGCTGTTTTGCTCCGTAGCCTTCCGCTACGTGACAAGATTAAATACTTCTAATCAATATTTTTTTATTTGTGTTGAATCTTTTTGGTTCTTATACCTACCACATTGTATCTGTATCGCTCGATAGTCGACTATCAGAAAATTCTTCATACATTATGTCTGCCTTTGTACAGTAATACTTGTAAATAAAGTATAAATAAACAGGTTTCGTAAAATATTTCTTAATTATAAAAATGTTCTTATCCGTAAACAATTTTTTTCTGTGATCTCTCGGTCGCTAAGGTAGTGGGTTTTAATTGTATCACCTTAATCTTTAATAAATTATTAAACTGATTATTTAAAAAATATTTTTATTTACATAATCAGTTTAATAACGCTAGTTAAAATTTCTCTTACTGTGTTGATTCCCTATTCGTACGGACACTGCGTGCTCGGCCAGATCTTTTTCTGTCATAGAGGAGGTTTCATTGTATCTATCTATTGATAGGTACAATGTTTGTGTACCGAGCTATTACTTGGTACACAAACATTCGACTTTTGGTTCTCTCACTTACGTTGTGTACTGTATTTGCAGTAGCAAATACAGTTCTCTTTATAATTCCAATCTGTATTAATATCACAAAAATATTTGTCATCCGATTGGGAAACCGAACTGTAATTGATAAAACATAATGATTACTAGCTGGTGTCCGCGACTTCGTCTAAGCTGAATTAGTGTTTCGAGTATTTTATATGAGCGTTGCGTATTTCTTTATAAATTGTAGCCTATGTATTACTGTAAAGTTTCAACAAAATCCATTCAGCAGTTTTTACGTGAAAGAGTAACAAAAATCAATTTATATAAACTTCAGTGTTTATGATATTATGTTAGTACGATTCATACTCGTACAAGAATGACAGATCCTAAATTCAAATGGAAAATGTTGTTTTTATATTGAAAAGTATTATGGCAAGATCACATATATAATAAATAATGTTATTTATTATATATGTGATCTTGCCATAATACAATTTTGTAATTGTTAGTTACTTGATATTGATGATGATGGTATATTGATATTGATATTCATATTGATTGATAAATATCAGTAAAATTAATAACAAAGTGAATATGAACTGAATAAAATTAAATACCTAATAAAATACAACATTAACATACAATGGTTTATCTATTTTCTTTACTGATAAACAATAATTAATTGTATACAAATATCGTTGTCGGATCACGGGCAATAAACTCGTAACAAAATTAAGTAAGCGGGTTTAATGAAAATTACTCTTTTAACACACACTACAAATCAGCAGTATAATTTTTGTGATGCTGCATTCTATATATATATATATATATGTTTATATATATGGTGAAGCGTACTGACGCGCATAAACACAGCGTGTACTTGTCGTTTTATCATTAATGAAATTGGTTATCATGTCCGCCTACTCGAGTCGCAAGCGCAGGAAGCTCAGTCGGCTGAGGACGGAGCGACTAGCACCTCGCTGTTCAGACATAGCGATACATCGCGTAAATTAAATTAAAACCTAGAGAAAACATAACGATGAGCGTAGCGATGGATCCGCAGTTCAACGTCGAAGATACACTGTTAGCGAAAATCGTAACAATGTCATGCCTTTTCGCAATATCCATGGCAGTGGGGATGATCCCGATGCTAATATCTCTCAAGTTCAATTGGTTCACGAAGAAGGGGGATGAGAATATCCGCAGCAACAACCGGCTGGTGATGGGTTTGCTAGCTTTCGGCGGCGGCGTGCTGTTTTCCACCACCTTCATGCATCTGCTACACGAGGTCGACAACAATATTGACATTCTTCAAGGTAAGATGACCATTATTAGAATGGATTGACTTAAATCTGGTAAATGATTTTATAATACGACTCGAAATTTACAGCCTCCAGTTTATAAGTATTTACTGCCCACTCTACTACTTATTATCTTCAATTTTAGATTGTACTTGTGTTATGCAATGTCAGATTTCAAAATCGTGATTCTGTATACAGAACAATCTACATCGTCCTTGATTATGAATTGAAAATTATGTTATAACAGATAGATTACAGTTTTCCACTTGTTACGATTTAAATCATAAGTACTTCAACGTTGGTTTTCATAGGTTTATTACTCGAGTCAAATTTACCCAAAAATGAAAAATTATAAGTTATAATAGTCGAAGAAAAACTCATGTACAGTACAGGCGAAGGGTCGTCTTGACTAGGCATGTAAGACAAAGCAAGTTAATTGTACGATTTGCTAATGTGTGTATGACTTAATTTTTTTTTTGACAACAGTTTTACCCTGTTATCTCATCTGCACTGTAACTACACAAGTACATAGATCTCATTGGAAAAGGTCATTTAATACGTATATGAAAAGTTACTCTACCGCCATTTAGTACATAGCTATGTTATGATGGGAAAATTGGTAATATATGTTGCGTGCCAAATTATACACTTTATAGATTTTATTCCTTTTGTTTAATGCTCGGAATCTATGTTCTTAGCATTGAAACAAATTCCCATTAATTATGCATTCATACGTAAAAAATAATTTTGTTATTATTTATATTACTTATTCCTTTATATCAGAGGTTCCCAAACTGTTTTGTGTCGTAGACCCTTTGCCATATTTTTCGGTTTTGGGTAGACCCCCTACTTCCCTGATATTGAATGCCTACATCCTACAACTTACAAGATATTGTAGACATATATAATATTATTTGTTACTTCATAGGTACTGTTACTACACTTTTATAAATAATGTGTATTTATATTGGAAAATAGTATAATGAAAGTAAATAGGTACTATAAGTGTATGTTGAGATCCATTATCGTGGACATCGTATATACATCATCATATCGTGGATATTCATTTCATGGACTTTTCCCAATTTTTTTTTCGCTGACGTAGACCCCTGCAGGTTGTCCTAGATCTCTAGGGATCGATATATACCACTTTGCGAATCACTGATCTATATCATTAGGAGATTATCTAGAAGTGACTTATTGACATGATTATTGTTTCTTAAAATATGTACATCATAATTCTTACTTTGTAGCATAGATACCTAGCATTTTAAGACAAGCTAATTAGTATGTTCGGTCTATGTTACGATATCACTATCGTAACATAATGGGACATTATTAAGACATACGCATATAGAATATAGAATACTTGCTCAATAACTTACTAATGTGCATGTCCGATTCTTGAATTTGAATTGCCCCGTTATCTTTGGTTCTGAAGCCATTATATATGGCTATAGATTAGAGGTTTGATATTCTTTACCACTGCGCAAGAATTATTGTCTAATGGGTAAGTGGTTTTGTCATTCAGATTTTCATACTATCAATCAATCAACAGTTACTTCAAACTTTATTTCGAATTATGATATGTTTTATAGTTGTAGAAATATAACATGTATGGCCTATACGTGAGGACGTGACATACTGATACGTAAAGATCCATCCGACAGGTGGGGCAACCCCGATAATAAATGTAAATGTAACTTGCGTATAAACAAGTCTACATTGCAATTGCAAAACTAGCCCTGTTGCACGTTGTATATGTGCGGATTTAATTGGACATGTCTTTTCTTTAGGTTCTGTAGGTTGTATCCTACCAAATTTCCAGGTATTCGATTAAGAGAGTCGCCCAGAGTCTGCAAGCACAGCGGGGAAACAGCCGTTCTATTAGATAGTAACGCAAATGGAGCCTCTCAGTGTGTTTTAACTTATTTGACCATATAAGAAAAATGACCGAAACCGACGAAAAAACCGCAAAATAATTTAGGGCAGAACCCAGGCAATTGTGTTCTGCCCTAAATTTGCTAGAAGAGAGTGGCTAGAATTATAGTGGGCGTGTGGCGGTAGCATCGCGAAAGCGTACCCCGCCACGCGCCCCGATATGGGCTAGAAGGACACCGGGGGGTTTTTAGTGGGTAGGCCGGTCCTCTACCGGAGAGCCCCACACACGGCCGCGTCTAGTCAGCGCGGGACAAGGTGCATTTTCTCCCCGCAAAAGAAAAAAAAGGGGGTGGCTAGAATTATTTGTAGGAATCATGATCGGCGTTTTGAATTCTTTTCAATACGGTACAATAATAAAATAAGTTTTAGTTTATATTTATAGCGCTACGCCAACCTTCAAAAATCCTACCTGCCGTGTATTTTAGTAAATAATCATGAAACAGCCAATTAGATTTGACATTGGTATAAAACGTAGCAACAACATGTTGAATGATGAGCAATACAACAATAGACTTGAATTTTTCTATCAAAGCATAATTGTGAATATTGTGTTAGAAATACTAAAGTTCAAAATGTACGTGTTAAGAAATCATATAGGCACCATCTCATAATCCTTTCTCTGTAGCTATGACTATCCGTACTGATCTTATTTGAACTTTGCAATCAGTTCTTACGCTTTATAAGTAGATATATTTCTAAAGGATTTTAAAAGTGATTGTATATATAACGGGCTAGGAAGGAAAGAAGCCAACAAGTCATAGGAAATAATGATTTAGTGAACATTTTGAGAAAATATTGTCAGCGGAGAGTTTATGTGTTATTCCTTTTTTAACGGGGATATTTTTTGGAGACTCAACTAGATAGATTGTATGTTAAATTGTTATCGGCATCTATATCAGAGTGCCTGGTGTTATCAGTAGAAAATGGATCACCACTAACTTACTCACTAACATTGTCCTGTCCGGACGGTGTCCGCCTCATGTAAGCCCAATTTGTACGTGATTCTATTGACCCTGACTGAGACGAATCTATGATTAATCTATAGAAAAATCTGTCCTTGATCCTGGATATGGATCCTGGTATTCCGTTTTAGAGACGTAAAAGATTATGATATCTGAACTATCTCTATCCGTAGAGGGATGTTGCGAAGATCTATGTAACTATGCAACTCCATTGACATTGAAATATGCCGCAAGCCAAAAGGTAGACGTACCTATGGCATAATACACAATACAATTCTCAAACAAAGCTGAGGATTTTTTATTCATATAAAAGAACTAAAGATTTGACAATTTGGTTGGTGCAAATATTCATTCTTATCAAAATAACAAAGGCGCCAAACAATGTCTATCCAAATTTGTCTCATGCAGTTTCGCAACGCAGCTAAAATGCGTGGTAAAGTTTGGATGCATCTTAAAAATATCTCAATACCTAATCGCTGCTTTAGATAGGTTGCAGTAGAAGCAACAAGAAATATATGTCTTATTTTTAATGTACAGGTGACCAACATCTTCGAATCTCAACCCCAACAACCGGCGATTTTTTAAAGACATAACAAAAAATTCTAACTATGTCTATCGTTGATGCATGTGGTTTCAACTTAGGTTTAGCCAGGCTTTAAACATACGAGTATTTTGGAGACACACATAGAGTGAATGATGAATTGTGTCCGAAAAAAAGTGGCGGTAAATTTTATAATCGTATACAACATTTTATTTTTATTCAAGTTTTGAAACAATTTTGGTAAGTGGTAGTAATCTTTTTCAAATATCATTGCAACAAGAACATAAAATAATATGGAACACAATTTCTAGCATAAATTCAGTATTTTCTTTCATCGTCTATAAACATTAAAGAGTTAAAAACATACATTTATAACTGTAACCAATTTGGCGAACTACTGGTAGTGTACCTTCCTTTTGAATCTGTTGTCGTTTTGAATCAGTTCCTTAATATACTGTAAAATTAACATTTCATGTTTTAGTATTGGCAATAGAATAGACCTCCATAGGTAGCATCGTCAACTTAATTACGGAAGCGTACGGACCCCTTCATCTGCTCATGTACCTAATCTGTAATATCATGAATAAGTTTTTATACTACTAAGACATATAATATCCGATATATTCGTTACAGCTACATATGTACTGGGCAATAAATTGGGAGAGTTTTAATAACCTGAATTTGGGAAAAACTTCGATTTCATCTTGGAGCAAAGTTAACTAAAGTCTACTTCTAGGTCTAAGGGTCGAGCTTTTTGGCGCGGAAGTACACAAGCTGCTAATGATATTCAATATCAACATTTTCCTTGAAATAAAAACGAACCATATAATAACGAAGGAAGGAACAAAAATTATCTTTCGTTTTATTCGATAATGGTATTGTGGGTTGTAACTAAATATCTTTATTCTTACTCGCTTATCTTGTTTGCATATCTATTAAATTTAAATGTCATATAGTTAGAAGTTTATAGACAAGAGAAATTAGCTAGTTATTTACATACCTATCATTATACTTCCGAATTACCTACATTGTTTTTATTAATATTAGCAATTAAATAATTATCTCGAGTGTTATATTAAAGATATAATATTTATCTTGTGTACTTAGTTACTCCTTGGATAAGTATATTACAACGATAATAATTTTACATATCTGCGAAATACACACATGTATATGTGTGTGTATATATATGCATATTAGTAGTCATAAATTAGATTCCTACTTTACGGCAAGATACTAAGGACCATAGATACTTATATAATACTAGCTTTCCGCCCGCGGCTTCGCCCGCGTTATATTCGAATTTCCCACAGCAAGGATATGTTTTAACAATACTGCCATACAACCTTTCACCCCCTCCTTTCAACCTTTTACAACCCTTTTCTGCTTTAAAAGGTAGCCTCTGTCCTTTCTCAGGCTCCAGACTATCTGTGTACCAAATTTCATTTAAATCGGTTCAGTAGTTTTAACAATATTTCCATACAACCAATAATCCCTCCTTTCAACCTTTTACAACCCTTTACAACCTTTTTTGCATGAAAAAGTAGCCTATGTCCTTTCTCAGGCTCCAGACTATCTGTGTACCAAATTTCATTTAAATCGGTTCAGTAGTTTTGGTGTGAAAGCGGAACAGACAGACAGACAGACAGACAGACAGAGTTACTTTCGCATTTATAATATTAGTATGTATGTATGTATAGTATGGCACAAAACAATGAGCTTTTCCACAAATACTATTTTCACAGTACTTTTGATTAAAATTTCACCGTCTTCAATTTTCACAGATGACACTCCAGTTTTATTTATTTGAGTTCATTAAAATGACGATAACTTTTTTTTTAATGAACCGATTTTGATGAAACAAAGTTTAGATATTATTCTGAGTTAAAACAAAGCAAATAGTGAAAGTTTCAAGCAAATCGGTTCAGTACTTTCGGAGATAAACGTGAACATACATACAGACAGACAGACAAAAAATTCCAAAAAATTATTTTTGCTTTCTAATAATCTATTTAAATGCCCCTCTATCCATTTCAGTCAAAAATACTAAATGTACAGACAAAATATTTTTACTGTCTTATTATATGTATAGATATCTATGCTAAGGACTGTCTGTCTGGAAACTGAAAAAATAAATAAGTTGTTTAAATCTTATGTTTAGTCTTTATCGTCTTCCAAGTAGATAAACCCAAAAAAAATTGTGTGTGTTATTATTCAAGTTTCGGTTTATTTAGTTTCATTACAATACCAATATGTTTAAATTAACATTACTAAAATTGTTAGTACTTTCGCACCGAGGGGCACGAACCAAAGTTAGAGTGATTAGGTCTTAATCAGCTGGTCCAGTGACCTTTACTACACCTTTAATTTCTTCGCAGGTTGCTTCAAGATATTTTCTTTCACAGTGGGACGTCAATTCGATTGAACTTTGGATCTATTGACCTCAGGATATCGACAGAGCAGTGCTGCAAACCATAGCGCCACTGACGCTTATTACTCGCGCCTGTTTGATTTTATATTTATGATATTAGAACAGACAAAGTTTCATATCAATAGCCACATCAAGACTGTAATGATCTAATATAAATCTAATCGTCTATGTTGGTGCCAAAAATACGATCTTTTATAAGATCACATAATTGTTTTCTAAAAGGCCGATTGGACACTACGAGCTTCGTTATCAGAATGATTAATATTTTTACTCAGTCTTGTATTAAAGGACATTTCACCGACAGGATATTTCTTCTACGCCAAGTTTTCGAACTTATCGTCGAAAATTACACGTAATACTGTTAAATACAGACCCTGCTTATCTATAGATACGTTATTGTAATATCAGTTGTCTTAATATTAACATCGAATTATTCGTGATTAAAATGTCTGACTTAAAGTCATTGGTTTCTTTGTGTTGATTCAAAATTCAGTAGCTGTCGTCATAAATAGTGAAATAAATTTATAATTTTGTTAAAGAACAGTCCAATTGCATAGGGGTCTAAGGAGATTTTTTTATTAAGTCGTTATTGAAAATCGATTTACATTTTATCACGTTGAACTTTGCGAATTGTTTAGATATATATTTTAGGGGATATTTTCTATCAAGAAATGCCTTAAATGTTATAACTAATTGCGACTTTGACTAGCGTAGATTGTTAACTAAAACATCTTTCGTTTAGAATTTGAAACACTATGTTTTCTCTGCTGGAATTACTTATTCAGGATAATTCAACAAGCGGGAACATGCAACATACTGATTTTTATTTTCCATCTATAAAGTCTAACAGCATAATTGGAACAGCATATATATATATAAGTCATTACATCCACTACTCACGCCAGGAGTCTATTCAGTGGTTTTGAATTTTCTGGACCATGGTTGATTGAATACTTGCACTAGGTGCGGTATAAAGTTTAAATTTCTTAAACTTTATTAGTCGACATAAATCATGAGTCACTGTGCAAAATATCTATCAAATCTTTTATCAAGTATCTATGTTATTATTTGTAGACGACACGTATTTATTTATCCGGCACGTATTTGTTTATCAGAAAACGTGAACTGACATTGTTGCAGATGCTCTCATGATGAAAGATTATGTTCTCATGATATCTCCGATTGTATTTTATGTAATGTAGGTCATTGACACCAATCGTACCACGGAAATTAAAGGCCATGCTGTCAAATATATCCATTGAATCTGACTTTTGACCTCTACACATTATGTTCCGACACACACTTTCAGGTTGTTCTGCCTGAGCGGACGGTAATATATTCTACGCTTCATTTTAAGTTATTTAAATTTACATATCCACGTTTTGCGAGCAATTGAAGAGCAAATAAAACTCGAAGAGCTCGCTGGTGATGTGAGCACCACCTGCTCAGTAACAAGGTCGCTTACATTCGACTTCTAGTGCATTATTATTCAGTTTTTATGTGGACGATTTTAAGCACGGTTTTAATACCAAAAGTACGTTATTATTTTGTTGACGACGTCATTAAATCTAATTCTAATAAGTTTTGCGGCTTGCTTGCGAAAATAATACAGAAGATCTTTCTGTCCATTCCACGTGAGGTGGAATGAGCGAAAAATTATTGGTTTATGGTGGCAATGGTTTGGCGTGAAAATTAATGGTCCACGTCACCGTCCGCGTCATAACCGCGACGACTAGCGTTCCAAGTGACTAACTTTCATTGTCAATTTTAGCGGTTTATCCCATTCGGAATAGCTATGAGCGCTCAGAGAACTATGACTGCTGTAAGTTCATTGGGAACGGACCCCTATCATTGTTATATAATATTCTTATTCAACTTAATGCAAACACATTTCGAGAGTGAGTGAAATAGGCATGGGTGGAGAATTACACAAATAAGAGTAAAATGGTATTATTTCAAACATTTGAAATATTTGTGAAAAATGCAATCTTAGATGTAACTAAAGGGATTTGCTTTGTAGGTATGATTTGCATCAATAACGATAACTATGATGCAACTAAATTATGGGTAGTTAATGTAACAAGCATAAAAGTCAAGTGCCTCTACGTTTGACCTAGGTATAACTTCATTGCCTTTCATTTTGCTCGATAGATGTGAAAGATGTGTTGATGAAATTTTGCATACACCTACAGTTTAATATGTGCTTACCGACAACATAGTATATTTCACTAAAAGGCAAAATGAGAGAACTTTATCTATAAAGGCAAATCTATTTATGATATATTCTTATATAATATTGATAGTAAGTACGTGCGATCACAAATATTCTGTTAATTTATCTAGATATTGATATCTGACAGATAAATTAACAGAATCTTCGTTTATTTTTTTTTAGTTTGAACATTATCTCTAGATTTACCTTTGATTTTTAATCCGTCATCAACTTGAGAAAAAGCATCGTAAGTACTGCTTTTACCCACCATTGACTGACTGATGTTTCATTATTAAATTACATTTAAGTAATTAAGTCTGTAGACCTTCCTACCCACAGCCTTGAACTGTTTTTGAGTTTAGTATTTTATACGATCTGTCACTATTGTCATTGCCATTCTTTTAATATGATTTTCACGAACATTCTTTAGGTGCTTAAGAGAAGTGTTAAGTGCTCCTAAACAGTATAGATTTTTAGATTAATTTTCGCAAAATCAAATACTTGTTCCGCAAAATTTGTAAGTAGGTAGTGGATATGGTAAACATAGTGTAAAAATTTTCGGTTGTCCAATTATTCCTTACATGATTTTTGTTTTTACTTTGATAGATTTACAAAAGTAGACCTTCAGTGGGTCTTCCAGAAGCTGCGATTGATGAGATCTACAAGACTCAATTTACTACAAAATTGTCTGACATCATTTGATCTTGGCGTCATTATTAAACTCTTTACAGACTCTACTTCACTCTTTACATTATAGCGTCTACACTAGGTGGAATGAACCCTACGGATATTATATACTTTTGGGAAAAACTAATTATTCAAGGCTGGTTTTCCAAATTAGCGTGACAGTTCTATAATTACTAAAAAACGTTCCGCCAAACAATTAAATTCGCATAAATCATTTATGACAAGTTTATCATGCTATCAAATATATTACATATTTTACTGTTAGATTCCATCTTAAGTACACGTGCTTATGATTGTATTATTATGGTAATCTACCGGCGGGCGTGTTTTTGATCGAATGATATTTTTTAATGATAACTACTAAATGTCTTTTCTTATATTTATCCAGATTTTATTTATTACGCAAAGTATATATGATAAATATAAGAATATATTTATAAATAATTAAGTTTTAATTATTGTATTACGTCATCTGAGAATTAAAAATTGAAGTAACAGTATAATTTTAACATTTTCAAAAAAGTTAATTCTAAAATCATATTGCGTAACAATTAAGATACTATTTTGACACCACTGAATACGAATATATCTGTTACCTATTTCAAATACCGACGAAAAGTGAGAGGTATTTAAGGTGGCTTCTAAGGCGATATATAAAATAATATAAATAGATAAATCTTATACCAGGGTAGCGGCATTCTTCTATTTCCGAATTCAATTATATTGCTCAGTTCACACGATCGTTTAGTTCAAAAATGTGACAGATAGATGACAGATATGTAATGATGTTTCAATATAGATACGGCATCGGCATCTCCATATTACGCGAAATTTAAAACCCGACTCCGCTTTACATGTACATACTCATTATATATATACTTATTATCTTGAAATTACATGACATGGGATGGTTAAAATCTGGGTCTCTATTTTGAATGATTCGTTGGACTTGGGCGTGTTCGTAGAGCATCTAAGCTGGATCACTAATTCTATTTAATTTTAAAAACAACATCATATTTGTATTAATTATATAAACTTGCTATAGATTCGTATCGAACCGATACAAAAAGCAATAGCTATCGGTTGTGTCAAAATTTACTATTGTGCATATGGCGAAACTAAGTCAATGAGATTTTCCTTCCCGTCACAAGCAGCACTAACAGCCTATAACTAAATATTATAAAAGTTTGGGAGTTCTAAGTAAGTCTTGAGACATAAAAATTACAAAAAAATTATCTGCGCTATCATTGTCGATTACTAAAACTAAATGATCTATTTAACAAGGCAAAAAAAGGCAAATACTAATGATTTCTACCCATGCCTTACAACAACGTAATGAAATTATTCGTTTCCGCCGCACTCGCCCTCTCTCGTTCACTCTCGAGTTTCGTGAAAACGGCTGAATTAAACTCCTGTCCCTCAGTAGTTATACTTATTAGATCGCTACCCAGTGTTTAGTTAGTCACAGCATACAGGCCCGCACTATCAAGCTGACCGATAATTACATGTGATACGCAGTCGTAATAAAATTATGGTTTATCAATTTACGTCTCGTCAATACGCCATGACGGTCGCCATGCATATTTAACCAGAATAATCTGAATAAATTAACTAATCTGACCGATAATGTGTTTTTCACCCACAAGTGACTTTTCATTCGAATAGGACTGTTTAATAATTAGAAAGAACATTTTCCCTCCTATGCTTTTCGTTTAAACATAGTCTAACTTTTGGACGTGCAATGGAACGACGAAATCATCATCCCAATTCTTTATTGAAAGCTTCGTTACAGGCGAAACCTATCGAGGCTTACTACAAATTATAGTTTCTTCTTTATCTTATCTTTATATTATTCTTTATCTTGCTGGCCAATTTAAGAGGACTGTCATAGTACAGGATCACATTTAATCGCAATGTCAGACAGTAATTCGGCGAAAAGTCCGGACAGCGATCTAGAGATCTTACGTTTTAAGACTTTTTGTAGAGTAAAATAAAGCGTAGAGTTTATGTAAGTGAATCATGTTCTATGGATGTGCTAAAACAGGGAATATTAGACGCCATTAATTTATTATATTATATTATTATTAAAGGCTATAAAATCTATCTTCAGGTAGATTCATAATTGTGGTCGATTTTTTTTCATATCAGAGGATTTATAAAATCATAAATCATAATTTGGTCTCGACTTATCAGAGCGGGTGAGCGTAGGAAGTTCATTACCCGTTGCGCTGCTATTGCTAAGATTTGTTATAATTTTGTCGGACTTCATTGACAATATTGCATTAGTCAATATAAGATTTTGTAGATAAAATCGCAAAGTAAAAAGTAAATTGTTTTCATTATTGTACTATTGTACATACATACTATTGTATATTTATTGTAAAAATCTGGCCTACTGCAACGTCGTGTTGAACAACTATGACGACATACAAAAATTTTGGGAAATTGAAGATTTGACTGAAGACAATGATCACCATTCCACTGAAGACTTATTTTGTTTACAACAGTACCAAAATGAAACCATACGCCAGCCAGATGGTCGTTATGTCGTACGATTACCATTGAAGCCCAACTTAAAGGAAAAATTAGGAGAAAGCAGAAATAAAGCTGTTGCCCAATTTTACTAATTAGAATGAAAACTTATAAAAAATATCAAAATTGCAATCGACTACAAACAATTTATGAATGACTATTTTACCATGGGTCATATGAAATTAAGTCTTAATACACAACCAATAGAGTACTTTTTGCCACACCATTGTGTCTTACGCGCCGATTCTACTACGTCCGCAATCCGAGCTGTGTTCAACGGGTCAGCAAAAACATCGTCTGGTTATAGTATTAACGACCTTATTACAACATGACTTATTATCGATAATAATCAATTGGAGACAATATAAAATTGGTTATGTTGCTGATGCTGAAAAAATGTATCGGCAGGTATTATTGAATTTAGGCAACAAGAGTCAACTAAAACCCTTGGATTAAAATGGATACCAATTAAGGATCAGTTCAGTTTTGATATAAAAATTTTACCAACACCAACAGTACAAATAAATAAACGACAGCTTTTATCTGAAATATCTAAAGTTTATGATCCTTTGGGATGGCTTTCACCTGTAGGTAACAGTAAGACTAAAATTTTTATTTCAAACTATTTGGCAATTAAATCTTACCTGGGATGATATTTCACCAAACCATGTTAACCAAGAGTGGAATTTATGTAAAACATACCAAGATGGTTAGGGTGCGATCAAGATGATAACATCGATTACATGGGTTTTGTGACGCATCCACCAAGGCAAAATTCCGTAGTAATTATAGCTGCAAAGTCACGCCTTGTACTGACCAAAAAGACAGTCACTTTACCAAGACTGGAACTATGTGCTGTTCAACTACTGACGAAATTAATGAAAACTGTACAGTCGTGTCTTTCCGAACATAATATTAAAATATATGCATGGTCAGACTCCACAGCTGTTTTAGGGTGGATTAACGGTGAACCAAATCGATGGAAGCTATTTGTGGCAAATCGTGTTGAAAAAATTATAAATATTATACCACCAAACAATTGGATTCGGGTGTGAGTCGGACTCATGTACGGAAGGTTCCACAACTTCATACCATTTCATGAACTCTAGATGATCGGGAAGTAGGTACATTGTAGGTTTTGATTCTCCTGTAAGTGGTAATAAAAATCATGTTGCAGCACAAACAGCAATATTTTTTGTGGTGCAACAACAAATTTACGGTATTAGAATTTTTTCTATGCGACATTTTCTTTAAGTCAGTTTTCATAATTTACCAACGGAAGTACTTTATAGGTGTCATTCCGTTGAGAGTGTTAAAAGCGTCATATATTTTGATTGAGTCGACTTACAAATGAGTTATTTAGTCTGATAGCAAAATTAAGTTGGCCCGTATCTTCCAAATTACGTCGTTTCTTCTATATACCATTGTCACAAAAAAAGTAAGTAGATGTCCAGACAGTGACTCTAATCTGACATTAGAGGTATACGGATTACTAAATAGGGTGTAGTACCGAAGTAATAGTAGGGTGCTGGCTCTGTCAAATACAAGTATAACCGAAAACCGCGGGGTGATACAACTTTTAATACGATCTTGTCAAGGCTCCTGGCAAAAGCTGGATGAGAGTTACTATGAGTGCTTGTGGCGTACACATATACAGAACATATATATCTTTAACCGTACGTGAGATTGTTATGATGACGAACAGGTAGATATGGATTAGCCTAAACTATTTATTTTCTTGCCCTCACCCACACTGTAAGAACTATTGAAACACTTTATATTATTTATAGTAGGCATAAAAATTGAAATGTTTAACAGTTTTGGATTTGAATCACGGGATTATATATACCTAATATTAAGTTCATATAAGACTGTAACATCCTTTCGAAAATGATTAAGATGTAACGTCATTGCAACACTCCTGTCCTCCGGTGCAGGCGGACAGTGATTTATATGGATCCAGTCGTTGGTTAGGGAACTAGGATTTCCACACGTTTGCTATTGTTGTGTAGAGTCGGTGTTATGTAGCAAAATAAGATAACTCATTCAATAACCTATTTGAGTAACTAAGGATTGGATTTTGACGCCATTTCTGCTTTTCTTCTTGCAATTTAATAAGGTAAATTTGAAACTCATTTTTTTTTTATAGGATAGGGCAGCAAACGAGTAAACGGATCACCTGATGGTAAGCGATAACCGTTGCCCATGGACACCAGCAACACCAGAGGAGCCACAGATGCGTTGCCGGCTTTTTAAAAGGGAATAAGGGGGGAAGGGGGTTGGGCCTCCGGTACCCTCACTCACTCGGCGAAACACAGCGCAAGCGCTATTTTACCCCGGTTTTCTGTGAGGCCGTGGTATCACTCCGGTCGAGCCGGCCCAATTCGTGCCAAAGCATGCCTCTCCCACGGTCAAAATTATGGCAGTCATATTCAATAAATTGTCCATTACGAGGCAACAGAATAGAATGCTTTCTTACAGTGACATACATCAATATGTGTAAATGCTGAATATTTAAATTTTTGTTGCAGAGGAAGGAGAGCTTCCAGACATACCTTTCTACCTAGCTGGACTGATACTGGCATCAGGGTTTTTCATGATGTACTTGATAGAAGAGTTGGTGCATCTTTATCTTGACTACAAGAATAAGAAGAACCCGTCGCCGTTAACAAGGACGTTTAGCATAAGGCGGCTTAGTACTGAGCCCCACCCGTGTGAGGAGATCAAGGAGGTGGAGATGGTTAAGTCTCTCGAAGCTGGCCATGGCCATTCGCATACACCGAGCAGTACTGATGACTCGGTTATGGCAGCGTTCAGAGGTCTTCTCATCGTCCTGGCTCTATCTATTCACGAGCTATTCGAAGGCCTTGCTGTTGGTTTAGAGGCGTCAGTCGCGAATGTGTGGTGAGTGTGCTCAGATTTGTATTCAGTACGAGATATCTAAAAAATATAAATCAATTATGGATTTCCCCTGTGACAGATTGGCCAATATTCCCAGCCTGTTCGGTGGCTCTTGTATAGCATGCAACGTGAAGTCATAGCAATTATTAACATTGCTTATGAAATTACGTAGATTATAATTAGTTTTAATATTTTGTACCATATCAAAATTCAGCTTGTACTTACGATAAATGTGCATCATTATCTTCATTACAGATCATATCCGACTCTGCCGAGAGGTATATTACACAAAACGTGACGTTATATGTTATATATAATAATTAAAATATTATTTTATGTCAACTTCAGTATAATTTTGGGATATATTAGGATAAAAGTGCCATCTTTTTATTTGCTCCCTCAGAATATCCGTTATTTCATTACCTTCTTGGGAATCTTGAATATCTACGATGAACCGTTCAGTCAAATCTCGAAATTCGATCTAATCGATCTGGGTTTGTGTCAGACTTGTTCACCCTTTCCGCCACCCGCTTTTAGCAATACATTTTTCGGAATCTGTCTAAATTTGGTATTAATGGTAATTAATAAATGTTATTATATTTATTTTACAGAAAACGTTCACCGTCCTTAATTGTTCACAAATTTGCAGGTTGACTGGCAAAGAATGCCTCCGGTATTATGTTAAAATTTACACGCTTTACAAATATTGTAATTGTTGAATGTTAACAATTACAATGTGATGTCAGGTTTCGTGATGAAATATTTTTTACATTTATTAAATTAAAAATCTATAATTTATTATTGAGTTTACTATTTTTATTGGCAATAAAAAAATATTCGTAGTTACCCAATGATATTTTACTTATATACCACATATATATTATATTGCAGCTTTTTTTAAAGTGTTTACAATCTGATCTAAACAAAAATAGGAGTATTATCAAATCATAAAAGAACACTCTTTTCTGCTAAAGTTGTAAAACGTATAAAATTATACGATGGCACAGAAATAAATTTAAGGATTTTGAACTGACTTAGTTTGTGTGTGGTTTTGACAAGCGTTTTTAAGCGATGAATTCAATCACTACGCACAGGATTTCAAATGGAACTGCCAAAATCTACGTCATAAATGAGATACGAGCGATACATCAATATAAAATTTGGGATTTTATATTGATTAACATCACATGTACTGTAAGCGACAGTGACCATTTACCATAAAGTGGATTGTCTGCTTGTTTCTCAATATATGGCAATAAAAAAGTTCTGTTTACTGTATTGCTATTTTTAAGGATAATGTTATGGACATATCGCACAATAGTGTATCAACTCAAAATCGAACATTTTTCAGAATCACCAAAAAACTTATTACTCACTTCATGTAATAGTTGCAAATTGAATAACTGTCACATAAGTTTTTTAATTTATCCTTATTCTGTTTTTGCACTAATCGAACGACGGTCTTGATCACGGGTGAGGAATCAAATTTTGCGTGTGTTTATAGTACCTATTATGTTGTAAGTACGACGTTTTGAGTTGATACACTATTGTATTATTAGTGCGATATGGTAGAATATTTCTGAGGTAGAATATTCCTTATTATGTCATTTCCAGGTACATGTTCGTGGCCGTATCGGCGCACAAGTACCTCATAGCGTTTTGCATCGGGGTGGAGCTGCTTGCGGCTGGCACCAAGCGATGGCTCTCTGTGGTGTACGTCTTCACGTTCTCCTTCATGTCTGCATTCGGCATCGGTGTTGGTATATTGCTGGTGGGTGGTGCTGGCGCAGCTGACGCTGGTTTAGCTTCGGTTGTATTACAGGTTAGTATCTTTTTTATAAGGATATGCGTTTCGATTGATGGTAAGCAATTATAAACCTTTAGACAATTATAACGTCATTTAAATATAATCTGCTAGTGGTTTATATAATGTAGAATCTATCCAGAATGTAGGTGTTCTTGACACATTGTCTTCCTCTGTTATAGGTTATGATAAAATGATTTATCACTGAAAATGCAGTGGATACTCAAGCGGGCATAAAAATTCCGAAGGAGGGACCACGCAGTAGTTTTGACACCACAGGGATAGTATAGGTGTAATTATCTTCCGTCATGCTATCAGAGAGAAGTCGACATTAAACATAGGCCTCCCTCAAGAATCTCCACGCCGATCGGTCTTGCGCAGCGGACGACCAAAGGTTTCCTGCGATCTTCCAGTGATGCTTTAGAATTACTTGAAATGAGAGAACACCGTGCTTTGGTCGCTGCACTTTCTGACGTGTATCTTTGTGATGATAGTGACTGAATGTATCATGTCCGGTAACCTACAGCATGCGTTATGTCAGGCTGCCATTACGGCATCCATCCCATTTTCCACACAACACGAACACGAAAATTATCGACAATGTTGCTATGACTACGAAAATGAGTAATGATGGTTATAAACTTATTGCTCTGGTGTATCGGAGTTCAACGACAGGCCTTGTGTCGTTGCCTAGCCCGCGTCCAGTATCGTAATACATGCTAAAAGGCATATAATGTTATTAAGTAGTTCATTTAAATAACGCATGTCCACAGGGTCTAGCCTGCGGTACGCTGGTGTACGTGGTGTTCTTCGAGGTGTGGCGACGCGACGGCAGCGGCCTGCAGCAGTTCGTCTGGTCGTTTATGGGCTTTGCTGTCATGACCGCTATCGGTTTTTTGGTTGATGTTGTTTTCGAGTAAGTATTATGTGATCATAACGTTAGCTTTATAAGCGCAGGCTAAACCGCTAGCTGTGAGCAACTAAACTGGGCCAGTTTTAACCACAGGAATTTAAATAATAACACAATAGAATCGGTAACACTTTATATAACGTTAATTGAAAGAACGAAGCACATGTTAACAATTAATGTCAGACAATAACTACTCAACCATGCTAACGTGCATTTGCAAACTAAATTAAGCTGTAAATGTCTTAAAATACGTTCGTTTACTGAACGTTAATATCAACTTTACGTACTCGTAGAGTACGTGTTGAGACAGCTCTCGACTGCGGCCGTATCGCGAGACAGTCGAGAGTGCATTGTTTTTTGTAGTGCAGTAGTCTTTGATATTCATACGCATAAAAGGCAATGTGTAGTTAAATAGGAAAAAAAATACTAAAGTATTACTTGTATAGATTCTACGAAATTTACAATATTTTTCTTAATTTTTTTTTAGATTAGGCGTTGCAATAATAATCATTTAATTCTTTCCCAGAATATCTTGCCCGAAAAATATAAATTGAGATTAATAATATGATTTATATCAATAAATGAATGAAAAAAAGATTGAATGCTTTAAGAAAGATTGATTGTTCGATAATGCCTTCGAGAATGACGGATATGAAGATCCCGATCTGTAATATCCGATAATAGGTGTATGATATTCATAGATACGAAACGCTGTGTTGCATTACACAAACAAGATTTGGAGCCAACAAAAATTTTTGAAACTATAGCTTGGTATTAGATGATTGTGTGTGTATCGGGCTCTTGACGCTTCTGTTTGTGACAGACATAATTGTTCCAACATACAGAAAAAAATATACCCAAATGCATATAACTGAACGAGTATAAATGTTGAACTGACACGGTAACATCAGTATAAATTGTATTTCTGTAATCTGAAAAAGAGTTCTGATTTTACATTGTACAAAATTACCATTATCTGTATCTGAGGAAATAAAATATATTATTATTAATATAAATTATCAAATTATACTTACTTTGTTATTGATATTATACTTGTAAGATAATTAGAACAAATCTGTTATCTTGTGTTACATTGTTTTGTATTGATTTCAGAACTAATTAAAGACGTCACCGGGTGATAAGAAACTGAATTTCAGAAGTGGAATTAATGACCATTACTCGAAGGATGAATTATGCAATAAGTTGTTTACTGAAGTTATCACTTGTGTAGTGCCTTTATTTTGTAACCGTGACTATCTTGGGCAATGGCTGACTTAACGTTGTTGTTATAATCGTATTAAAGTATTTTATGACTGTTAAGTGTTAACGCAATCATGTATGTGCAGCCGCAAAAATAAAAAGTAGGTATTTATCAATTAAAAGGTTTATTGTTAAATAATAACTGGAAAAATGAACAGTGTAAAAATCGCGAAAAATGTTAAAGTACAAGAACTCTGATTTTGATATACTGTTGAATACTCTGTTCTAATTTATTTATAAATAATTACGGATAAGTTGTCTAATTTCTAACTAACTTTCTAATAATCACTTTTAGAAACATTTATCGATTTTAGGGCCTTTAAATATAAAAATCTGATGAGCAATTTTTTCATGTGAAAGCCGTATTAGTAATTTTTTTAAGTTTAATCTACTCTAGTTGTTTTGTTCCACCTTAGAGTACAGAGGATGCAACAAATTAAGATGAATAAAACGTAATTACTCCACGTTTGAAGCGTTTAAAAACACTACGAATATGAACCCTGAGCTCATAATGTCATGAATACGTCTGATAGTGGCGCTATTAATGAAAAGAAAATTATGTAAATTAGCCTCAAAAGATTAAGAAATAATTTTATAATAGTTTAAAGAGCTTCTTATCTAGCTAGCTCATAAGAGCTTCGTTATAAACCAATATTTAAATGTGACGAGAACATTTATTGTGCGGGTGGTATAGCAAGACGATCAAGAGAAAGGGAGTAACGGTTTTAAATATATTTTACTAATTTAATTTTCTAGATACCTTACAATTGAATATTTTATGTATTCAACATGCCAAATGAGTTGTTTTGTTAATTAAATAAACCAGACCTTATATCGTAATGTATAAATACTTATCTATATAAAAGAGCTGTGATTAGTCCTAGTTGATAATTGTAGATAAATAACGTATATTACACACAATACAAACAGTTATATTTCCAAAGTATGTTTTATTCCTATGCGGATAGTAGAACATCGAAACGGATTACCTTCATTTGGGAAAAAATAATGTTGTTTGTATTATGTCACATTAATTCACGTTTTGCAAGAAGTTTACGATAAAAATACGTACGTATGACTCCAACATGTCTGGGCAAGTGAAATATTAGGTTTTTACAGTATAGTGAAACTGGTGTATACCAATTTTATTGCAATTTTCACAATGACACGCACCATAAAAATAGTATATCATAATTAAATACTTACAATGCCATCAATCAATATATATAAGATTGCGAATTATGTTAGTAAAAATCCAACCTGTTTTGAAATGTGTCCATTTGGATCCAGTAGTGAAGGTGAACTTGAAATAACACAAATGCGTAGACCACTGCTTCATAAAATAAGTGTGAGCTGCATAGTAGCCAATATTTATGATAAAATCCACAGTACATAAGAAATATTAAAAATATTGACCAATTTAAAACTGAACTCAATGGCTTTAGCAAAGTTTATTAGATACTAGCGACCCGCCCTGGCTTCGCACGGGTGCAATGCTTATGTAAATATATTACAAAATGTCCTTATACACAAAGTTCACAGCTTTTTTGTCATTAGACAATACAAACATGTTTTGCGATTTATCAGTGTTTCTCTACTATACTATGCATGTATTATACATATAACCCTTCCTTAAGAATCTATTAAAAAAACGCATCAAAATCCGTTGAGTAGTTTTAAAGACCTATACATACATAGGGACAGACAGAGGGCGGATAGTGACTTTGTTTTATAATCTGTAGTGATTACTTTATTTTTAAATGATAATGACATAGAAATTAAATTTCATTGTAGTCAATTGTATTTATTAAGTATTACTTTTTTATTATTTTTTTAATTTAAATTGACTTCAATAATATATATTTATGCTAATGACTTTTAATGGAAAAATTAATATGATGATAAAGAAATAAAATAAATAAAAAATAAAATTAAATGATAGTATGACTGACATATATTAATTGTATAATGTCTATTGTAATAATTGTGTTCGCTTTATAATCCTTATTATTTTGAATTGATAAAAATAGTATCTTATATAGATTTTATGGTAATGACATTATTTGAAATAATTGCTGTTAAGATTATATATTCATATGCCACAAAGCGAATCATGGTTGTACGAGTACATACTAAACTATTTATTTGTCATCCTGTAATACCCATGAATCAATAAATAAATTTAAATTGAATTGAGTTAAAGAAAATGTTAGCAAAAACAAAAAAAGTTATAACTAGGTAGTTTTCTCATCATACTTTTTATACCCTAATTGTATTCAAATATTAATTTATTAAAAGTATTTTTATTAATTACATAATATTATTACAAACTTTCATTGGAACTTGATTGTGAATTTGCAATAATAATTGAATATTGTTAAGTGAGGGGTGAAAGTAGTTTTCGGTCCGATCTTGTGCGATCAATCGCATTATCAGATATTGTTTTGATCGAACTACGAACGCAGAAAAATAAAGATGAAATAGCTTTACAATTATTCGTTTTACAATTAAACCATTTTTTTTAAAATATTTTTTGTCATAGAATAGTTCAATGGGAGAAACCATGGCTACGATGCACGAGTTTTACTAAATTACTGATACATAGTCAATCTGATCTTGGTCTGCTGCGACCACCGTTCGTTGGCCGTGCGCAATAATAAATGATTTATAAAAAAGACATTGACATAACAGCCTCCGAGATACTGTGACTGGCTGTCCTGTGATAAAAATGCTCGTATTACTCATGGGTACACTCCTCGAACCTACCTAGTTTCACCAAAAAATCCCAACTAATTAAAAACTATTTTTTTACTGTTGGTTTCAGAACATTCAATTCTGAAACCAACAGTAAAAACAAATCATTTTCAAAAATTAAAAGCAAAAGTAGCCATATACCACTGTTCAAATTTTCCCGCGCTAAAATTGGTATGCTGTTCAAATTTTCCCGCGTTAAAGTTGGTATGGATTAATTCATAGATGGCGTTGTTTTTTGTCACATGATTTTTTGTATGGTCTTCATTCTTCTCGCTAGAGTAAATGTATTCTATGAATCTGTAGAAAACCATTAGAATAGCAACTTTACGCAGATGCATTAAAGATTAAGTAACTAGCGCTATGCACCTATCACCCTCTCGGATTTGCGCGCCACTGAGTTTAAAGTCATCTCATAGTGGCAGCAATAAAAATTAAATAGTAACACAATAGTTAAAGTTTATGATGGTTGGTTGTTATTTCGAAAAAATACATTTCGTTATTGTTTCTGTAATTATCTAGTTACTATATTTCATTTTTCTTCACCATAGCTGACATGCGTACTCACTGAGAAACACTTAAGTATGTTAAGGTGGTTAGGCCTTCGTCAACTTCACTTATATTTTTGAATTTGGGTGCAGATTGCCTCAAGATGAGTTTTCTTCTCCGTATTAGCATTAAATAAATGTACACATGAAATGAAACAAACGAATAAACACATTTGGTACATGGCAGACCTCGTGCCTCGCGATTCGAAGACTAATGCTGAAATCACAGCGCCAACGACGTTTCAGACTTGTTTTCTATTGTTGATTCAACAACCTTAGTAATGTAGGATAAGTTTGAAACAGCAATTAAAACACGATTTCATTTTAACAAATCAGTAATGTAATTAAAAATTAATGTTTCATACTATGAGTTATTCATAATAATCTATCTAATGAAAATATAGAGGTATATATTATTTTTTCCTAGATTTTAACCATTTAGGCTGAATAAAATAGATATGCAGGCGGCAATTAGTCATATTATTGGTTATATAAATTTTAAGATAATTTAAGAATACAGGATAACACTCGGAAATATGTTTGTTATTAAAATATTTATTTAGATAATTTCAATTAGCGCATTTGCACTATACACCTTAAACTAATACGATTGAGAGAAAAGACAGAGAAAATTTCGAAAACTTACATCTATCTGGTACATGATTACAGCATAACTTGCTCAAGCTTCACCATTACTTTCCTACATTCATTATACCTAAGGCCGGTACACATTATCGTCACACTTATAACAATACGCTTTAATAATTATTAAACTTTTAATAATTTCTCTAATAATTACTATAATAGACTATTGCATTTTGTGTAATCACAATTTCATAACACTATTTAAATATATATATTTTCTTGATATAAGGCCGTGCCACACGCGACAGTACGCATGCGTAGGCCAGAATATAACTATATAATAATATTCATTTTAAATATTTATTACCATTCGGAGTAACAATTACATTTGCCGTCTCATGTTAAGTATCCTTCACAGGGGTACTCATTAAACGCACCTGCGAGTACTAAATAAATAAACTAGGGGGACCATTTAATGTAACTTAAAGTACCTACTAAATGCAACATGTGACAGCTGCCACGTAACCATTAAATCAAACTATAATTCAGGCACCATTTCTTAATCTAGCGAAAGTTGAAAGCAGCTATCTCTCTATCCACCATTCACAGAACAGCTTAGAGCGTTGAAGGAAATTTAGATTGATTCCAATAAATACCTAAACAATACAATTCTAAAGTTTAAATCTCACTAACTTCTTTATGAAGACTTCGATAGAGAACTTGAACATGACAATTTAGAATCAATTTTAATTACATAGCAGTGTTAGTTGGTTTTATTACTTTAGTTCATTTGAGCACATTATTTTGCGTTAGTTTCTACTTATGTGCAAATAATGGAAAAGTTAATTTGTTGTAATACAAAAAGTCAAAAACGTGTTACTTATCATAAAATTTTGAGAAATAGCGTAAATTTCATATAAAGTATAATAATGATAACGTGAGGACCTCAAAAAACAAGACAACTTTTGGCACATTGCTGAAAAATAAATAATTAGAAAATTTGAAATAATACAACTTTTCAGACTTATCTCGTGATTACACATTCAATTAGTTAATACGTCGTTTCGATTTCTTTCAGAAAACGTAGGTCACGTGGTCGTGATACGGGTCGTCTCGTGATATTATAGAAAGCGTTCGAAAAGTCGGGTAAACTAAATAAATCTTATACCACGAGATAAATACGAAATGTTGTTTTATATCAATTTGCAGTGCTCGTGCAAATAAAATACAATAACAATCACAAATTTTCTAAGCCATTATTAAAACTAATCGTTTACATATCGAAATTAAATACACAGTAACATAAACCCAGTTTAACACTTATAAAAAAATATTTTACAATACTTTACATGTAGGCGAGTTAGGTAAGTACAGTTTCTAAGATATTGAATAAATTTATTGTTATACGATTTTAAGCCCATTTGAAATCATGCTAAACATGAATATTTATTCTGATATGTTATAATTTTCAAACGTTCTATGTTTACCTTTAAACATTTAAAAACATTAGCAACAGCTACTTATTGGTTACATTCTCAACTGTACTTACCGTAATAACATCAAATACAGCCATTATTTCATTATTGCATCTAAAATGACGCCCACCAAATAATTTTCAGCAGATTCCCATATTGGTATAAATTTCATAGTATATGAAAATATTTAATTAAAACAAATATTTATTGCCATTCGTCAAATACAATTGGCAGATTTTAAGGGAACAAATTTTAGTAAAATTTATACGCTTAGCCGCCAAGTTATTTTTCATCGAAGCATATTATCTATTAGGGCTTTAAACTATTAAGTTGATATTATATTCTCTACATATAGTTAAATGTTGACAGTATAATAGTTATTTGCTGTATGGATTTGCATGAATGTAAATTTGAGCACATGCCCTAGGACTAATAGAAGCAGATAATGACAAAACATTTAACGATATGGCGCTGGTTTGTGGTAGCGTCATTTTATTGGGATATAAATAAGATAAAGAATTGCGTTTATGATTTAAGGAGTTTGTTCGCTCGCTGGTTCGCGACGGCTATGCGGGTCTCGTTGCTCTCACCCTATAACATTAAAGTAAGATTAGATTAACATTAATTATTACATGGTAATGTCACAATTTGTCAAAATAACGAATATTTTTGATAAATTGTAGACATCTATTTGTGCCATGGATGGTATGTTGTGAAGATATTTTAGCACGAATAGCTAAAACAAATCATTACTTTTACTTTATTTATGATTTAAAATGCCTTTAAATGAATAATACAAACGAAACTTAAAACATTAACGAGAATAGAAAAAATAAATACTAAACAAGAAATGTGAAAACGATTAAAATCAGGACTAACAGCAAAATAATAGTAATTAAACCAAATATAACGTAGTGTGAGAAATAACCAAATTAAGGAAGAAGACATTAACTGAACGACAATATACAACAAAACTGGAAATAAAAAATGACAAATTGAATATGAACCTGGAAGAATAACTAGACATTTTATTATTAATCATATGATACATGTTAAATGTATGAATGGTAACCCAGCAGTACTATTAGTAAGTAATGTTAGTCTTAAATTACATGAAAATAAATGCGAAAATCGTTCTTATTATCTGTACAAATACAATATAGACTTATAATAACAAATTTGTTAAAGAGCAGCAAAAGTAAAAAATAATAGTAGTGTTAGTTTTGACTATAAAAATATAACAAATGTTTTTGATAAATATAATAAATTTAAATTTGATGCCCTGATAAATAGTATTTGTAAGATGCATGATCAAAATCAAAATCAAAATAATATTTATTCAACATAGACCTTTACAGGCACTTATTGACGTCAACAAACAAAACAAAAAAAAAGCTTAAATAATAATAAAAAAAACAAAAACCTTGTCCGTACGTACGAATAAGGAAAAAAAAAAAGAAAAAATATATTGACTCGACACCTGTTCGGAAATTGGGAGAGCCTTCTCGAGAAGAACAGGCAAGAAACTCTGAAGGTCTATTTTTTATCTCCTCTTTTCAATGTTAATAATTATAATATAATAATATAATATAAAAATACAATATAGTATAAGATACAATCATACCTAATACGATTACAGTCGTATGTATGTTTACATACACAAATAAAATAATACAATATTATAAATAATGTTACCAAACATGGCTCTATGAATAGTAACATGGCTCTATGAATAGTGAACATGAACGGTCACCATGGCAAAATTATACTAAATATCTTATGTACACGTCACAGTAAACTGTTTCAAATAGCTGTTCAATCAAATAACTAGTTATTGAAAATTGTCATTCATCCATGTCTAGATCTGTAAATAATTGAGTTCAATATAACAGCTCATAAGCCGCTCTAAAATTGATTGTCGACAAATAATGGAATATTTTAAAGGACAAGTCCTAAACATGAATGCGAATAATAATACTCCGAGAAGAGCATTATAATATACTGAATACTAGGCATATATATAAAGTGTGGTCACGACGGTCGAGACAAAATGGTGTTCAAATATAATTTTAAAATCTGTAATTGTTGCACGAAGCAACATTACTACGAACCTCGACGTAGGGATAAAATAATAGCAAACCAATCAAAAACAACGGCAATATAGAATAATCCAATAACAATTATACGATTCTTTTAAATACTATTATGACGGTTACCTTAAACCATTATATTTAAACAGTAATGTTGAACGTTGTGTTTTGCCAGCCGACTAAGCGACAGGGAAATGTGTGGTTGAATGGCGTTGTTCAATAAATACGTAGCGGTTTGAGTAAACAGCTATTTCATACTGTTGACTGCGGCATATATATTGCAATAAGAGCAGGTTTGAATAAGAAGTGTTCAGAATGCGTATACAATATCACAAAATGAATTAATTATATGTCATTGTGAAGTGAACGGCTTCTTATAAAAACTCGCTTTAACATCCCTTACGAAACAGTAGTATCCTCAGTTGAAAAATAGCCATTACGAATAAACTAAAAGTTCTATACAATAATAAAATAAGCAACAGAACACAAAATAGTTTTATTTTTCAATTGAGGATGCCAGCTTATTGCGAATTGCCTTAACAAGGTTAAGAAGTAGTGAAAAAGCGAACTTAAGTATCGTGAATAGCAAAATACACTTCGAATAGTGTCCAATATAAGAACGAAACAAAAAACATTTATACTCACGGTTCCCATCGTAGTGTTGTGTGTGAGTGTTTGTGTTGTGGTGTGTCTCGTGGCTTAGATAGACGCTCAAAATAACTTTTAGCGGTTTCATTAGCATTTCTGATTGTCTTTCTATTAATACATATACAGTTGTGAAACACAACAATTCTTTACTCATATTTTAGTATTTTTCATAATGCGCTTTCCATATTGATCCCACTATATATGTCATTTTTAAAAGTTATTCCCATTTTAATTATTTTTTTAATTTGGCTAGTTTTTCTAAGCTTTTTTCATAAATGTTATAGTAGAATTATACAAAGAATTAGTTAGAGCAACGAGAATAAAAGTTAATCATATTCAGTATCTAATGAAATTGATAGCTAATTTAATGTTATTAATTATATATTTAAGAACACGCCAAAAGTAACAAAAGTTTTAGACATAGGAAAATCTACATTTCAATCCGACTTTATTATTCGAAATAGAAAAATGAAGTCAAACAAAAGGTAATAAAATAAAACAGAAAAAGGCAATAACTTTATTTATCAGAAAATAAATAATTAAAAAATAATATTCATGAGAATAAATTGCTATAGTAATAATACATTTAATAAACGACATAGCTAAGTATTTTTTAAGTATTTAGATATTATTAACTTTAATATTATTTTTATTAGTTTTCTTATTCCATAGAAGCAGATATGTATGTAAGATTGCAGATATGTGACGTGAAATTGGTCATTTATATGTTTTAACTTGAGTTTTGTAAATAATAATCATTGTTATGAATTAAACATCGATTTCAATAATAGTGTCGTTTTAATTGAGCAACATAAAAACACTAGCTCTTCAAAAATTTTAATCGCTCGGCAAAAATAATATTTTAATTTGGCTGTACCACTAGCGAATACAAAAATAATTATCAGATTAAAGCAAGATGAAATAGACAATAAATCATACGAATGTAAAAACATTTACTGCCCTTTATCTGGTCGACTTAAATTTCCACAATAAACAAACACAAGTGCTCCTATGAAAAAGAAACTACAACGAGATCCGACGAGTTTTATGAGGAGATTAGACTTACGAAGACTTTTGTATATTTCTACACTAAGTTATACATAATTCCGAACTACTATCACATGTCAATCCATTCCTTTTGCTCTTTTCAAATTCCCGTCTATACATTTATCAGAAACACACAAACACACATTTAATATTAGACAATAAAAAGAAATGACCAAGAAATGTTGTGATACATTATTTCAACTTATGGGTACGTATCTATTTTGAAAAATAACAAAGAACATTTATAAAATTTAATTATCGATGACCTTGGTACATTTATCGTAACTTGCTGAAGCAAATAGTTATATTATTAAATAGTTATAATTTACTGGCTACGTGTAACAAATACAATTTTGTAAAACGTTAACAACGGACAAATGTTTATATTATCAGATTCTCAAAACAATAACAATAGCTATTTAGTAGCAATAACTGACTAAGTTTCTACTGGTATATTTAATTTTTATTTTAAAGATAATGACAGACGTATTCATTATTTGGGTAATATGACGCTTAATCTAACTCCACATAGCGTACTGCATAAAATGAGCACCAACAATATTTAAAAATACAAACAGCAAAACCATTGTTATAAGCTATTGTTTTGCCATTGAGGTATTTCATTAGAGAACAATTTTCAATCGAAAATATTTGTTCTGTAGTAATAAGTTATCTTGCAGAAGTAATAAATAACAGCTATGAAGCATTGTAATAGCAGTTTCTGTAAATAACATAAGTTTCTTTTGATCGAGTACATTGAAACAATTAAGTAAAGAGTTAGATGTTCACTTGATACAGTAGTATGCTAATATAGAATAAGAACGAGAAATAGACATAGAATACTTTAGAGCTAATCATAGAATCTGATGGAATCACACTATCTATGAAAGAGCGTGTGATCGCCGGTTGCGGTAAGACGTATTCAAAACTAACCAATAAAAGTAGTGTGATTAACGTAAGCAAAGCTGTTACTAATTCTAATTATAATACTGATACAATGAATTGTTAAACTGAAGCCTCGTATCAAACTCGTATTCAAACTTGTCTGCGATAGAGCTTATAGAAGTTAGATAAATATACAGCTCCGTCGGCTGTATACGAAGCGACCTAACACTTAGTACGCGTCAACGATTATGTCAACTATATATTTATCGGTTATTTCTTTTTAGTTTAGCGATGCTGAAATGGGCGGAGTATTTGAAATAAACAGACAGTTCGGTGATGAATGATCCGCAACCGTCGAACAGCCTCTCCAAGCATGACCACGAGACAGCGCGTGTGTGAGTGTAGTGTGTGCCGCAGTCCTTTACTTGAGGAGCTCGTGTGCACGTTGATTCGCCAGAGTTATCCTCGTTTCGTTTGATTCGCCCTAAGGAGAATAGCGTTTTGTTTCTGCTTCTTTATATATTCAACACACAGCGACTGTACCCTAAGCGAGCTATTTGTTATGTTCACCATGCACGATAGTCGCTGTCTTTTGAAAGTTGAAATGTTTCATTATTCAGTGAATGATTGTGTTACTGATGAGGACTAATCTCGAAAGTATGTTAGTTGGATGGATGCGATCGTTAGAGCTCGGGTACAAAATGACAGTGTGAAGAGATGTGTTTCGGAGTTTCGTGGAATGTCTTATGAGGTCAGACGGAACATCCAGGAAAAAATCACAACAGCCAATC
The DNA here is from genome assembly GCA_036419045.1 of Scirpophaga incertulas. Taxonomy (NCBI): domain Eukaryota; kingdom Metazoa; phylum Arthropoda; class Insecta; order Lepidoptera; family Crambidae; genus Scirpophaga; species Scirpophaga incertulas. The sequence continues at coordinate 11,089,432 of CM071643.1, forward strand.
AGATCTAATTATTCACTACTAAAGGTTTTGATTATCATGCTCAATGAGAAGAGGACAGTCTACGGGAAGATTGCTGGAAAAGCAAAATTTTGAAGGCGTTAAGCGATAGTCAACAGATCGAAGAAGAACCAGGACAAAGACTATTAGAAGTACCACTTCTAAAGTGACAGGCAAACACTTAGATGGTGAAAATGACAATGAACAATCGAGTCGTTGCAAGATTTTGTTGGATTGAAAATTCTGCCACGTCTCTTTCACATCAATAATAAATATGGAAATAAAAATTATTTGTATTTACATCTTTAAAATTAGTTTCCAAAAATAAATGAGAAAATTTATTAGAAAAAGTACAAGCTACTGCATTCTCTAGGATATTTTAAATTATATATTCACTTCTGCAGATATTAATGTCCAAAATTAGATGCTTGAATTTTTACAAGAAAAAATATACGAAACTTTGCCACTTCAATTTCGTTAAGAAATTATTGGAACACAGTTTAATAATATTAAAATTCACTATTTAAACTTTTAAGTAACTTCAAAATTCATTCTGGCACTCGCTTTGCTTTGAAAATTATTTAAAATAAGACCATCATTCATAAAAACAAAATTAAACATATTTTATTACAATTATATTATATCAGACAATAATAATACAATCAACACTCACATAACGGGCATTTTTATTGGCAACATTTTATGAAGTCATATTTACGTAGTTTTAGGTCAATATGTAAATGAATATAATCACATGGGAATAGATTATCACTTATTACAATTAACAAATATCAAAAATTAAAAAGCTAGTGGCAAAGCTCGTAAATGTTTTACCGAGAAGGATAATTGCAAGGGAATAATTTTTATTGGTGCATACCTTGCGGTTGATGCGTTCGATCTGGCGGTTTTGGTTTTCGAGCTCGGAGCCCATGTCGAGCGCCATGTTGCGCAAGTTGCCGATCATAGTGTTCACCTGGCCCATGTTCTCCTCCATCTCGTCCTCGCGGGCGTCATTTGTTATTCTGAAATTATTCGATATCAACGTTTCATGCTATATTAATAATCTGTGTTTTAGTGTTGGCTTTTAAAGCTTTGAGCATTACAAATTCTTTCCTTTCATCTAAATAATCGAGGATGCATAGCATGTTAGCATAGCATAATCATTCAACAAAGTTATTAGTTAATTTTTTGACGTGACAACGTCTATTAAATAGGTACGGCGTGGAGTCATTCTCGAAAACACCGTAACGGCCGAATCTGACGCCACACGGAGTCCATGAACGGCGTAACGGCCGATCTGACGCCACACGGCAACGTAATAAAAATATAAATGTTATACATTACTTTATTTTAAATAATTTCATTGCACCCAGAAAAAAATTTTGTTATTTAATTAACATACTAAATTTGGGAAGAAATATCTTTGTATTTTTTACGAAAACTAATTTTGGCAGTCCTCGACATAAATCTGACTCTACTTTGAAAAAATAGGCGAAACTCTGAAAGTATAAGGGATATATGGATATGTCGCAGTCATCTGGTTGAATCTGCTATTTGATTGTACCACTAGCGCGTTCATTGAATGGCGACATTTAATTGAATGACAAGGCTGAACGTTGATTGAACAAACGTCCTAGTCCAACTAGTTAGCGGATTTTGACCACGATCTTTTTCGGACGTTTGTATCGTACGTCATCTACTTTTCATCACCGGCAATAAACCACTTCAAACCCGGTTTCATTACGTCTAAATAAGGAACCGAAAATCAGCACACGATTTATTAGATTTTTTTGACGTGACAACGTCTATGAAATTGGTACGGCGTGGAGTCATTCTCGAAAACACCGTAACGGCCGAATCTGACGCCACACGGAGCCACGCACATTACTCATAATAATTAATTTATGTATAACTTCAGAAGCAGAAAATTTAAACAAACTATTAAATAAAAATATAAATGTTATACATTACTTTATTTTAAATAATTTCATTGCACCCAGAAAAAAATACCATGTAATAGACGTTGTCACGTTCAAGTATCGGCAGTAGACGGAGTTCTACAGACAACCAATTTTTTTTTTTTACAAAACTACGTTTATACATTGACTGTAAAGCTGAAGGAGAGAGGAGAAGGAAAAGTTCAATAGGGTGCGAAAGTTAATTTATTTGACCTTGGAATTAAGAGTCCTCTTTGACTGACCTCCCTATGTATCCAGCCTGTGGTCCAATGCCGTTGCGCTCGTCCATGACTCGCTGCGGCTGGTTGTTCACCACCTTGCCATCATCGTTGCCTTTCCACGTGCCATCATCTTCCTTGAATGACGCTCCCCTAGAAATCAAGAAAATATTCATATGACGCAAGTCCAACCTGTCAAATTTTGGGTAGCATGCTAATACAACATGCTTCATCAATGGTATATAAGTCTGATACACAATGTTATATCAATCACCGTTTCAAATAAAATTAGTACGACTAATATGCTTATTAACGATTTGTACTTCGCGATATAAAGTTGATCAACTGAGTTAATACGTTGAGTTACGACCTCCAACAAATAATAGGGAATATGCATGATTTTTTTTTATGTCTTAAATTATTCATCTACATTTTCCCTACTTTACAATATTTTGTATCTTCCAACATCTCCATCCTACCTTAAATCTTTGTTTTCTTTTCGATCCCATTCGTCATGTCGTGCCTTGCGTTCTAATTTTAATCTGACTCTGGATATACCGCCCCGAAGTACCGACTATTTTTCATATTCTTTTTCGGCTTATGCCGTCCGGTTGTGGAACTCTCTCCCTGAGGGTATTAGGGGAGCGCGAACGCTGGAGTCCTTTAAGAATCAAGTCCGTGTTCACTTCCTGTCAAAGATTCCTTAACTTAAACTAGTTATAGCCTATTGTCCTGTCCAATTACTGTACCCATCCTATATTTAAATCTCCTTTTAATATTTCCCTGGTCCTAGGTTGCCTGGAAGAGATTGCTGTTTAGCAATAAGGCCGCCTTTTGTACATTTGTTATTTTCTTTTTTTTTTTTGTGTGTGAATATTTTATGAATACAATAAAGGGTTATGTTATGTTATGTTATGTTATTTTTATAACATAGAAAAAATATAAATAGACTTGTAAATAGTCAAGTTTTTATACAAAGTGAAATTGAAAACATTGAATAAAATTGCGCCGTTCAAACGCCGCCATTTTTCGCGTGCTTATGATGACGTCATTGGTTTGAGTCTGTTTGTTTACTAGTAGCGTTTCAGTTGCTTAGTACTAATTTTCAATTTTAATTAGCAAACAAATCATGGAAGATGTAAAAAAAACTTGTTACAAGTACTGTATGGTACCGAAGTGTAAAATACTACCATCAGTACACCCGATAAAGTGTTTTTCGCATTCCACGCGATGAAAAATTACGTAAACTATGATGTAAGATGATGAAGAAGGAGACTACAGTGGGGCATCGGTAATCCGGACTCCCGCTTGTTCGGTGATCGCTATAATCCGGCCGGGCAGTGAGATTCGCGGGGGAGGCCGGGTGTAAGACCTAGTAGTAGTAGTAATAGTAGTAGGACTATGAGCAAGATGAGGATAATATCGTTGAAGTTTTCGCCTTCACAAAAGTTGGTAATTCAGAGGCAGTAGGAGCTTTAAAATGGGCTAAAGATAACGAATTTGATAGCCACGAAGTTATGTTTCTCTGTCGTCTTAGAGACCGGGCTTTCGAAATGAACTGCGAAAATTATAAACGGAAGAGTATTACAGACTTTTTCAAAAGAAGCAACTAATTTTTAATTTTGAACATATATATTTTGTGTTTTAAAGAAACTGAGGTTAATGTTTTATTAACATTAAATATGGCATACTATAATCCGGACGCCTCGATAATCCGAAAAGGGACTTGTTTTTGCCTTTCCGGATTAACGAGGCCTTACTGTATATCTTTATTATCAGTTTTATTTTGCAGTGAAGATCATCTTGACGTAAGCATTCAATATTTATGTACAGCTTAGTATGAATTAGGATTCTGTCTAAAACTAACCTTTTTTTTTTTTTTTTTTTTTGTTTCCCTGAGGAAAATGCATTAAATTGCATACCCCGGCTGTGGCGAGCCGGGGTTATGTGGGGCTCTCCTCCCCAGAAGGGGAGGCCTACCCACTAAAAACCTCAGGGATGGCCTTCCTCAGGCTTGTAGGGAGCCCCCGGGAACAGAAAGCTTCTTCCGGGAACCCCCAGCCTCCGCTCCCCCGTCGACACAGGGGAGCCCTCCTCGGGGGAGGCTTACTACCTCCCCCGGTCTCCTCCACCGACGACGCCCCCCGGCCACGGAAGGGGCGTGGTCCATCCCGGGTCGCCGTAGCAGTCGCGACTTACTCGCGCCCGCCGGCGACCGCGGCGGCGCCGCAGCTGTGCTACCGAGCCCGGCGCCGCCTTCTTCGAGCGGGATCGGCCATCTCCCGACCCCGCTCGGCGGCCTCCTTCTGGAGCATCACTGCCTCACAGAAGGAGGCCACAGCCCTCCAACCTCCCTCGTCCGCCAGCATTGCCGCAATCAATGCTGGCGGAGACAGATCTCGCCCGATCTCTGCGACCAAGACTCGGCGTTCGGAGGCCCACGCGGGGCACTCCGCCAGCGTATGCTGGGCCGAGTCGAGGTCGGATGCGCAGTGGTGACAATGTGTCGATCCCTCCCGTCCTATTCGACACAGATACTCACCGAAGCAGCCGTGCCCGGTGAGTATCTGAGTCAATCGGTAGTCTAAAACTAACCTAGTTCACAAGTTTATAAACATTTCTCTAAAGAGCTTCCTTATTCCTGTTACGGTTTTACGAAATTTTGATGATTGATAATTGATTTCAGGTTAAGGAAGATACAGTTAATTATATTGAATATAACATAATGAAACTTAAATAAAAAAAAATATTTATGTAAATTGGATATCATATTTATCTAATATTTACAAAAAGTATATAAACATATCTTACTTAAGTGAGCTTCAACAATATAATATATCGTTAATATTAATAGTTTTAATATAATAGAGGTAAATTAGGAGCTTTTTTAAATACAAATGTATTGTATTGTATTATTTAAACATGAACAAAAATCTGTGTGGTTTACTAAAATATACCATGTAATGTAATAATTACCTTGCAGCTTTCACTCCTTTGATTTCTGCGCTCGTAAAATCGAGATTTGATGCAAAATATGCTGACATCATAAATGCATCTATTTTCGGCAGATTATAGGATTGTGCTTTGACAAAACCAGTCTCTGTCATCGTCTTAGATTGACTACAAATGAATATTCACAAAATAAACACACAGAAACACAATTTAACACAGCACGAACACGTATGAATATCGACGCCGATAAATGCAAGACATAGCCATTGATGTCACATATCGTTTCGACCAATAGTGACGCGTTGTGTAAGTTCGAATTTCCCTCCCTTATTTTTCACTTTTTAAATAATATTTTTTGGGCTTAAAAATTAACTAAATAAAAAAAGATCCTTTTAAGTATAATATAAGATCAATAATGAATCCCGAAGAAAATATTTGAGACAAATTTAAATTTTATGCATATTCCCTATTGCCGGTCCTCTGCTATGGAGATGCAAGTCATGACATGGCTCTGAATTTCTTGAGCGTATTTATGTCAATAATTAAAATATTTTAATTTGTTGGTAATGTTATTATAATATACACCCTAAAAAGGGCGCGAAAGAAAATTTACTGTAGTAACGTACTTATTGCAGGGCAGGACACAGATTCCGCAACACTTTTCCATTCCCGACAGATTCTTCTCTGCTTCTCTCATGTCAGCGTTGATCTGATCCATTCCTTCCTCGATTCTGTCCAATTGTTCTGTTTACACACGGAGCACTCGCTTTAGAGCTGAACTTTTCGCCTAATTTGCAATGTGTTGAAGCACCTAACTTGTTACAATGATTTATAATAGCAAAATTTAATTTACTTTCACATTAATATTTTTTAAAGTTTTTATGTTGTAAATTCTCAACGCTCTCGACAATTATCCGAGCTAAGTGTAAGACATGTTTGTAACACTATTCAATTAAAAGCGTTTTCAGTCAAAATTTATTCATGCAGGATTTACGAGTCACTTGGCTACAGCTATAATTTTTTTTTATCTCGAATTATACTTAAGCATCTAATTACTATGCCTCATTAAATATTGAATGGTGATGAATGCAATAAAGTAATTTATGTCTTACACTTGAATCGGTAAACTAGAGTTACGATTCGTTACCTTGATAAAGTGGTGTGTGCTGAGACTAAGTGAATTGACATTATAATATAATAACTGTAGCTAACACTTAGAATATCCATTAAAATATTTAAAAAAAATACTAAAACTCATGCAAACAGCGAGAAGAAGAGACCGTGCATAGCTAGATGCGTGACACAAACTAAAGAAGAATAATCAAACGGTTCAACTCAACCAGATCATCTCCGAGGCCCACATCACTGCGAGGCTAACGTGGGGCCAGAGACATCGTCGTTGTACTTTGAATTTAATACTAACTTTATTACTTCTGATCATTACATTTTACCTTCGTAATATCGTTTCATACAAACTGTTAGCAAATTTTAATTCGATATTGTTAAAATTTTCGCCACTCAAAAGAACTTCCATAAATTATTTTGAACTGGCGTTTCAGACAAAAGCTGTACTAAAATATGAGTGATGCAAAATAGTAGGTACTACTGGATGCTTACCGCCCTGTTCATCCAGCATGACCAGGGTTTTCATGCCCACCTCGTGACTCTACAACACAATAATGATGTCACTATAGCTCGCCAAACGAATGCGGTGAGGAGCCGGGAGCGACGGGCCGCCGCTCGGGACTACTCAATACCGACAACTCAACTGAACTGAACAGAAAGTAAAACGTATATGGGCCGAGGCGCCCGCGCAACGGTACGCTGCGCGAGCGCCTAGGGGTGATTATGATTAAAATAAATCAACTTAGCAAATGAGCGTCACCACAAAGCCATTCCTAAATGAAACGTGAATATAGCAAAATATTAATTTAATTGAAGAAGAGAAATGAACAAACTAATATGTAATGTGGCGAGGGGCGAGCGGCGCGCCACGGCGCCGCTGCCTCGCATACAGACACAGACGCATCGAGCTAACAGATACACTCAATCCTAAGGCTCTAACATTAACAGTACGCGCTAGCCATGGAGATGAAGGCGTATACCATTTAAACTATACGTCCAACAGATACACTCGGAAAACGCGCATTCATTTCAGTACCGCAGATCATACGAGAAGAGAGTAGATTCGGAAAGATAAATAAAAGATACCTATTAAAAAGCGTTCTGATAGATAAACAACGGAAGAACTAAACATATTGCGCAGCTCATACAAATTAAATATTCAGCAAAAGATAGGAGTAAACAGTCTTTTGCGACATTTAGCAACGAACGGCCATCGGGCTTATCTATTTACACTATAGTTAAGTCATCCCCATCGAAACATAGAAACACACGCAACATCGATCTTAGATAAGTCGTTATAGAGAAACGTCAAAGAAAAACAAAGATATTATTATTTAATTGCACATTCAACACAGACGTTCTCACGTTTCGACTACCCATTTTCAGGTTTAACTCTTACCGCCCTGGTGACTCAACATATGAAGCGCTTGCCCCCCGGCGTCCTCGCTCTATACATAAAATAGAAATCAAAATAATATATTCGTAGGAGAGAGTATCGGGGTGTGTGGGTGGCGGGGTGCGGTGCGCCGGTAGGGTACGGCTCGCGCGAGTCGCGTGCGGCAGCGTGGCGGCGTGGCGGCGGCGGGCGTGACGCGGCGCTACGGGTGCGGGCTGCGGCGGCGGGCGGCGCGGGCGGCGCGCGGCTGTCGGCTGTCGGCTGTCGGCTGGCGGAGCGCTGCCGCCGCTGGCGCCGCGACAGCCGCGACAGCCGCGGGGGCGCGCGCGCCGCTCGCCGCACACACACACTACTCCATCCACAACGACATGCATGCACTCAAGCTTGCAAGTAAAACCAGATTCAGTTTCATCTGTGCTCAGTTTCATATGATTCATGATTATTCTGTGTGATGTCAAGAGTCGTGCGTTGAGGAGAAGCGTTTCGAATTTACTTTGCTCGTTTATTATTCGTTCGATGTGAATTAGGTACAGTTTGTTAAATAAAGAGTTCGAAAATCTGGAATGCAGAATGTAAAGTATTGGTACAATCGAATATTAGTTTGTAATCATGTTACTCCGGACGACCTGACTGGCATTGCAAGAATATAGAATTGATTGTTAAGTTGTGCAAAGTGGTGTATAATATCTACTTAACGAATAAACCATACAAAGATGTGGGTCTTCCGTGATCATCTCAGTGTGTGAGTCATAAAATGTTGATGTTAAAAGTTGATGTTTCAGAGGATGCCCGCACCTTTGCATTTATTGGTAGTGAAGTAATATCAAATACATATGCTTGATACCCCCTTTAATTCTTCTAATACGGCAAGCCCATCTTCGGGTCGGCTGAAAACCCTACTATGACGTTCCAACAAGATTAGCGGAAAAATATTAAAATATATAAAATTGTAAATAATGTAGTGTTGCAAAGTTTGCAGATCACTCACCTCCCTGGTCGTCTAGAGCGACCAGAGTACGAATGCCGGCCTCCTTGCTCTACGCCGCAGAAACAAAAAGTCACAGAGCTTGTTAGTTGTGAGGGGTACAGTGAAGTGAGTGGATGGCCAGGGCATGGGTCTACCCTATCGCCGTTGCAGTGGTCATGTTTCAAGAGTATTATGTAGTACATGGCTGTTATTATACAGTGTATTTTCCTGCAAAGACATTTTCATTTTTTATACTGAATACGTTATTTTTAAAAAATATTTTTGGAAAATAAAAACAATAAACAAGAAATGAAAATGTCTTTTCAGAAGAAATAACTATGTTGTATAACGCTGTTCGGAGTCTATGCTGTGTCAAAGAGAAGATATTGAAGATGTAATATATAAATCCCAATTATAATATAGTGGAAAATTAACAACACAAAATAAATGTCTACCTATAAACTTAAAATAATATACTGAAACCAGCAAAACAAAGTTGAAAATAATATATAAACATCGGTAGTAAAATTTTATACGACAATATTTAATCGGTCTGTAGTTTGTGTGAGAGTTGAAGGTGTAGCTCGATATTTTGTTGGAGTTCAGTAACAGGTATGAGGGTGTGTACGCGCCCAGACACTGGCGTCTACAGTATTGTGAATGTTCGAGAAGGCATGAAAATCATACAACATAATAGATTTACAGTCAACAACAGAGAGCAGCCACTACACAGAGACCTAAGATACAGAATAAACTAAAACAGGACAGAACGAACATCGACAGACACTGATCCTGATTATCGTAAACATCCAGGCAATCAGTAGGTGTTGGGAAGTAAGAAATTTATTAGAGAGATAGAGGCGAATATTAGTACAGAGAAATGAACTAGTAGTGTCAATGAGGAAGGATTGGATTATGAAATATAGAGACAGTAAAAGGTGCGGTTAAGAAAGTGACCCAGCCAGAGGTATATAATTTATAATGAAACCGAGATAAATGCGAAATCAGCTATCATGTTATTGGGTTAATTTTGAAAGCAAGCCCAAGCAAAACGGATAACTATCAAATATACAGGATGCGCGGATGTCTGGGTCATTTTACTCTAAAGAGGATGCTATAGTATTGAGAAGTATCATCAACTAATTAAAGACAGGGAGGAAAGATGTCTAATTGGTTATGGGCTTTGACATGCTTTAGAACAAAAACAAAACACTGGGCGATTATTAGGAGCTGACGGTTAACTTATTGAAAATAATTAAGTTTTGTTTCTGCTATAAAGGAAACTTTACTTAAAATATTAATTATATAGTTTATAAAATTATGATTAACTGTCAGCACCAAGAGTAGATATGCCCAGTTTGTATAATTACATAAATGTACAGAGCTACATACAACACAAAGGGCTATAGAGGTCACTAACATTGTCGGACACAGTAAGGCACGGATCATGCAAACACCCATGTATGATTATATAAAATAAAATAATTTGTATATTATATTCCAACACAACAATAACAAAATTAAAGGGAAGATATTAACGGAAAGCTACAATAAATATACATAAACATTTAAGACAAACGTAATGATATAGCGACATCGATACACAACAGCCAGGGATAGCAGAGGCTGCGCCCTAGGGGATACGTTGGGATTAGCGTCGGAGACCAAACCGAGCTTGGGGCTATTCAGGACACTTCCGCTATACCCCTCACTCCCTCGCATCGAGAACACCTCTCTCACAGATAATCACAAATAATCAATTAACTAATACAAAAGAAACAAAATAATAACTACGACGGGTAAAAAATCTTCAATTCAAATCAAACGCGTCTGAAAAGTAAATCCGCTTAAGAATTGATTTTTTCATCGTCATATAACTCATATCCGCTGAATAAATATGTCACTTTGAAATTTCTATTACAGAATCTGTCAAATCACCATATCTGTTCGACAATTAAGAGTTAACTGACGATAAAAAGACAAACCTAAATCTACTAAGTTGGCCACTGACACGGGACGGTGTCTAGTAATAACATACGCTTAGAAAATCAATATAGAATTTTAATTGAATGACACTTAATTCATTATTCCCCGGTAATATTTGATATTGATACAAAAACGAATAAAGGAACATCGCATTTGGAAAATGTTATAGCTTTGTAGGTAATCGTTTTTTATATCAAGATCTTGACGACACATGCTCATTATTATGGGGTCAAAATAGTTAGTTTAATTATTACAGAGATTATGGAAGGTATTCTCGACATTTAAAAACATGTCATTCCCTTGATAATATCAGTAATTAAATTAAACCAGAACTGATAGGATATATATGAGTCATTAGGCAGTTATTCATTGCGAATCACCAAATACAAGATTCAAAACTCTCATTATGTTATCACATTATCATTTCATGTTTTGAATTAGTGGTGCGTCAATGAGACCTTCGTCAATTGGCAAATATTAGATCAAATCATTTTTTATCATTCGCCTGCAATTTATCAATTGCGGTCTGAAACATAATTAATTAGTATTTTTTACGTTTCGTTAATCATAGTTCGCAAGCATGATCCAACGCGAAACATATTTTATTACATTTTCGAGCAATAGAAGGCTAACGCGGAAAATAATAACAAAGACACTCATGAATCTTCCAATTTTAGACGTCTATGATTATTTGCAGCTCATTAGCGGCTGACAAAAGATTGATCCAGTAAAAGTTCACATTTATAGCCATTATTGACAGTTTTATATTTAAAATATATAAATTCAAAAACATATATCATATCAACCATGGTTCTATTATATAAATATGTATTAATTAACTTCAATAGTTTCTATACTATATTTTAAACAACACCTACCTCCTCGCATAGTTGCATCATACGCCGCGTAGATTCCAAAGACTGAAATTTGAATAAATAAAAATTATGAAGATTAAGAATTTCAAATATTTGTTTCATATCTACGTGAAAATTATATTTCTTCTATTCTGATATCGAAAACTAACACTGACAAGAAATAATATTATATTGAGCATAAAAAATACTAATTTGAAATTAATTATAAAATTAATAAAGTAACATCATAAAGTTAATAAAGTGTCATCAAACACCGATGCATGACTGTAATAAAAAACTGACACAGAGTGAGCTAGCACTTATTTTAATTAAGCGATGAAATTAATTGTTGTTTGGAATATAAAAAGTAATATGTAGTCAAAAGTCAGTTTAGTAATTATTTTCATAGTATTTGTGTATTTTTTTCGTACACTAAAGTAAAATGCTTAAAATGACATCCTCAAATAAGACCAAATAGTTTAAATTTCGTAAAGGTTAAGGAAGGTGCAATCAATCGCCCAAATCAATATTTCAATAAGAAACAGTGGCGCTATTCTTAGGACTTTCAACTCTCGGTGGTACGCAATAATTTGTATTTTTGCTAATGCATTCTCAAGCCATGAAACGGCGCTTCAGAAGCCTCCTGCGCATACTGTGCCATAGAATAGACAATCACTTGAAGAACGTCATTATCATAAATTTAGATGTAGCTATTAAAATATAAAGCACTGACCTCATCGGTGACTTGACCGGCGCGCATCTGTAACTGCTCAAGCTCGCTGCGAGGCGCGCCATTTTCGGCGGGGGGCGCTGCTGACGGCATCCTGGAACGAAATTAAGGCTATTATTTTCACAGATTTTCAAAGAGGAGCTAGTTTGCATGAGTGTAGATGTATTGTAATTAGCCCCTAATCCAACTTTTGGGTCATAAAGTCGCAGGTGGCTTCCTTCTGTCCAACATTATGGATCCGGCACCCTCTCGGTGAATCCATAGAATACTAAGTGTTTATTTCTTATTTTAGGGGTCGCTAAAGTTACGCACTTATCCTAGCAATATCAAAGATGTTTGATGTTACTCATAACAACCGAAGCATAGTCAGTCAGCAATACGTCAAACTTTTTAAATTTTCACCACGAATCTCACCATTGCTGACATTGGTTCTATGTTACAAGTTCGCAACGTATACTGTGATTCATGTGGGGGTTGCAGAGTTGCTGCGTATCTCACAGACACAATACGCGCACTAAATGTACTAAAGGCGACTCTAAACATAATTTAATCTAATTGTGAGTCAGAAAACAAGAGACAACAAATTAATAAATTATTCAAGAATTTCCTCTGATTAAAAAAAATAAAATGGTTTCTCTGATGTAGAATCTTTCCTTCATATGGTTTTACCTCCTCCAGCTTTGGTAGCACACGCTATCCTTTTATTTATTGATTACATCGGCTTTTTAATGGCTGATTGGGGTATGTTTTGTCATTTATATCTTTTCAATAAAAATGATTTCAGCTCCTCTTTCCTTTCTCCTTCTCGTATTACGGATTAAATTTTTGTATCTACGAGTAGAATTATTTCGCTGCTAGTTTAGAGTTTACGTAACATACCCTTCCTTATCCAGCAATATGCGAAACCTTGGATAAGCTTTACGCACGACCTTGCTTTACGGGTGTAATTACGTTACTCGGCTAGTGAATTAACAAAGGAACTGCGGTAAACTACACGTTGCACCTCGAAACAAGCGGTCTCACACTAATCTTTAGTCATCAGTTTCAATAATCGTGAGCGCCATTTTATTTACTTCAACTAACGATACGGGCGGTAGCGTTTTTAGTAAAATCGTTGTGTATGATCTGGTAGGTATGTTAATTCTTCTTAATCTTAGAAGACACATACTCCACACCGATTGATCTTGATCAGAGTAGCTCTACATGGACGTTTGGAATGATATATCACACGTATGTTTGAAAATAAAGTCAAATAGTCATTAGGCGTCTTACTACATTCAAGCCGTGGGGCCCTTATGGCCAAGGCTCAGGCCGAGTGTAGTTGGTAGGTCACGCGATCGGACCGCTCCGGTCGTGTAGAGTCCAACATAACCCTCGTGCAAAGAAAATAATACTCTGACGCCCTCGTGACACTTGCTGTTGCGAGGGTATCCTGGGTACGATCCCCCTTGTGACGGATTCGCAGCCTTCCTCTCGTGAGGGAAAAAAACAAAAAAAAGCGTCTTACCAGCATGCTCACCGCAGATAACAAAACGAGCTGATGACCTTAAAAAGTATTAACAGATTTCATAAATGTGTCGAACTTGAGCATGTCAACTACTAATAAAATATTCCACATCAAAATCCATTTGCTACATTCACGTCAGACTATAATAACACACCTCTTTTGATAAATGTTTTTTTTTTTAATTTCAACAATTTATTCTTACAGGTTGCCTCACAATACAATACAATTTCATTCAGAGCACGACAATGGCTAAAATATTGGAAAACAAAATAAATCTTAATGAAAATGAGCGAATAGAAGGTAGTAAAGACAGCTCACAAGCTATTCCCCCATTGTTCGACGTCAACGTCGATTCCAACGAGAGATTCCCGTTATGTTCGTACGTTTAGCTCTGGCGTTTGCAGTGTTTTATTCAAAGTCTCTATACAGCTGAGTATAGTCGGCAGAAAATGAAAAGTTTCTGCAGTCGCTGTTTTAATACACTTCCTTTGAAGTCGACAAACTAGGAAATATTTGCGATTCCATAAGCCAGTAGTTTTGATTTTGTTTCTAATATGCATAATTGGTTCAGTTCAAATATAGTACATTACTACAGCAGCCAGCAATAGAGGCATTGATGGACGAACACATATAAGTCCATCAATGCCTAGCTGTGGCCAAGGCTTGTATAGTACTTTTCTCAAATAATGCGCGGCAATTAAAACTAAGTAGTACCAAGCAGAACTTTTTTCAAAATCAATGACCAACAATGACCTACATTTTTCACGCGTCAAAGGATTTGTTTGTTTTTTTTTCATTATTTAACAGGTTTTTTTTGCAAGCCAGTTCGATATTTAAATAAAACTCTGATAAACTTGCCTCCTTGGTTTGCCATTTTTCGGAGCAACAAATCGTTCCATTTTTAAAATACACGATAGATATGAATTTACATGTATATTTATTTGGCCACTAAAACACGACAGATATGGATTTTGATACATTTTTTGCCGGCCGCTGCTCGCATGTATTTGGCCAGTACAGCAATTTCGATTTATCTCGAAGAAGGTTGTCAAAATAATGCTCAAATTTCCAAGTATGTTTGAGAAAACAATTATTTTCATATCTATTACAAGATGCTCATTTCCCGTGAACAGGCATTTAAAGAGTTTTCCTTAAGGAAGAAATTTGAAATGTGGATATCGGTAATAAAAGTTCCGATCAGTGAAGTATTCGATTGCGAACAGTGTATAAACAAGTGCGTGTGGGCAAACGTGAATTCTTACTCATAACTTACTCTTATATGATAGATAGGTAATTAAAAATAACTTCCACCTCTGGAGCAATACTATTTTAAGCCTAGGTACTTCGAATCCGCTCAGGATTTTACTGTACAAAATATAATGAATGTAAAAATAAATATTCATCATCACAGCCCATATACGTCCCCACCGAGGGGCTCGAGCCTACCCTAACTACGTTTTAGTCAACCACGCTGGCCCAGTGCGGGTTGGTTGACTACGTACACCTTTGAATCGCTTCGCAGAAATACGCAGGTTTCCTCACGATGTTTTCCTTCGCCGTAGGAGCGTCGGATAAATGTACATATGAAATTCGGAACGAAAAACACATTGGTACACGGTGGGGATTAGATCGCGGACCTCCCAATTCTATGCGGCGCACAAACCAGTGCCGAGACCACAGCGCCACCGACGCTCCTAAATAAACATTCGCCTTGATTCAATAGTTTATATTTCATATAGAAAACTGCTTCATCTTTTTAACAGCATTAATTACAAAACATATCAAAATTAAATAATGACGGTAACGATGTAATGTCAAACTTAACACCAAATTCTAAACAAAAGATGTTAAATATTATAAGTATGGCGAGAGGGTGGCAAGACCTTGAAAGTTCCGAAACAAAGACGGGGGGAATCAAGATTCCCTTTATGAGCCCGCCCATCTAAAGCAGAGGCACTGTTTGCGGTCTCTTATTAGTACTTTAACTATAAAGGTAGCTTTATATAGCTATATATTACCTAATATATAGAAATCCTAAATATTAGGTTGAAGAAAGTGGTTTTGCATTTCTTCTTTAAAATTTATTTCACAAGATTTAATTTAATTAAAATATTGTGTCATTTAGTTCGATGGATTTTTGCCATCATTCTGTTGCTGTAGAAATTTTGTACTTCTGTGGAATTATCAGTCCTCTCTTGATTTTAACCTGACATTAAAATCTGAAGGTGCAATGCTATGTAGCGGATACAATAACGCGACATATTTTCTTTAGTATTGCGGGGTACCTAAAGATGTGTATGATTGATCAATTTCGGTAGTTTGTTGTTGCTGGTAGCGGTTGTCGAATTCTTTATTTAATTTCAATGTCAACAGTTTTACTTATGGTACATGTTACTACTACGTTGCCGCAGTCTGTGAAGTCCGAGCGACCTTTGACCACAAACTTTTTCATATACAAGTGGTTTGGTTTCATTACATTTCAATAAAGAATCGTAAATAAGTTTACGGCTCGTTAAGTTTCTTTCAGGGAATTATTTTTTCACACAAATATGGAGCTTTTTATGTACCCAGCTTTTTCAAATGGAAGAAAATGCTTTTGTGCTAAATTTACAGTATTTCAGCTGTATATTGGTATTAATGGCGTATATTTAATCTGTAGCTGGGCAACCAGAGCGAGGTGTATCTTTAGCATCTTAATTTCCTTATTGAAAACGTTTACACATTTTTGCTACTCTTACTAACACAGCATTAAGTGCAATTCTTTATCGCGTCTTCCGTTGCATTGTTTACTAATTTGTAACAAAATTAGGAAATGTATCCAATTCTTTCATTATAAAATAATCGCAGAGCATATGAGAGCATCGTATAGTAACTATGACTTCCTATATTTAATACAAGAAAAACAAAAGCCAACGTAATATTTGAAAGTAAATAAGAAAAAGGGTGCAGACCGTGGGGTGAGATCATTCTCTCGGACAACCTTGTTGGTAATGTTAAATGCGTTAATAGATGCGTTGACGAGACATCTAGCAAACCGAGCCGTATTGTATCGACGATTTTGTATTGGAGTTAACCAAGTTGGCGTTAAATTCAAACCCTAGAGTTGAAAATGGTTACAAAGTAAAAGTGGTAATCAAAAGTGTAGAAGGTATTTTAAAACAACTGATATTATCAATAAAAGCGAACTTTGTCATCGACTTAAATTATTTAATTTTTATATTTTCATTAATTTAACAACGAAAATACTTCTAATAGGAAATTTCTATCAAAGTGTCTATTTTAGTCACCGTTGTCGATAGTCAAACAATGGCTCAGTTGGGTTTGGAAAAGTTCAGGTCCTGTTTTATTGTTCATTCAAGACCAATTAGTCACAAATCATTTAGTATACAACAATAAACATGCTTAACAAATATTAATGGCGCCTCTACCAAATTTCGTGCCATGGTTTTCGGCAATGTTTCTGGAATTTTAACAAATGTATAAATACATACATGTTTTAGAATAATGTAATTTTCATGGTTATAAAGTTGGCACCCCACTTTCGAAAAAAAAAAGTAAAACGGTGAAAATTTCGAACTAATTAAGGACAATTTAGGACTGCAAGAAAAAAATTTCCGTCCACCCCCTAGTTCGAGATATTCGAAATGTTCAATGGGGGTGCTAACTGGGAATTAAGTTAGCACCCCCACTGCGTTTTAATGATTAAAACACATTGTTTATATACATCAAAATTTCGAGCTAATTAAGGACTACAAAATTAACAACACCCCAACCCCGATTTTCAACCCTCTACCCCTTTATTGTCCAACAACGAGATAAGAAACGAAAACTTCTTTTAATGAACCAAAACAAAGGAATTTGTTTTAAGTAAACTCCTAATAGATAACGTTATGAAAAAATATGTTAAGGTTTACTATTACCGTCTATGGCTTCACCCTATCAAATCTCTAACACCATAGATCTGTATATTGAAATTTAAGTTTTAAATTACAACCCCAACTAAAACTCCTATCACAGACTCAACACCATCTGTATGCTAATTAAATGAATTCAGAAACTAAATGTTTTGTCCCTATGTCCATCTTGTTGTAAGTAAAATTTATGAAATATAAATTAAGACAAAAAAAAATGCACTTATGCTGAGGCTGTACAGGTTCCGATCCCTTCACTCGTACTTCCACTTAAAAGGTTAAAAAAATATATCTGTCACAAAATCCTAATAGAATATGTAAACAAGAATTAAATTTGTAAATTAATAATGAAATTAAAAGTATTTTGTTGATTAAATTGTACCGAAAGCAAAAGTAAAAAAAAATAACATGTTACACTGCTTCATTTACCAAGGTTCATTTACCATGGCTGGAATAATATATGAAAGCAAACACTGGACGAAGGCAGTTAGAAATACATTTCTTTGAGCAATATGTAATTTCGTATTGAATGACTATTAATTTAATACGATGTAGATGTTCTTCAACGAATATTTCATAGGGTTTTCCGATAGCGCTTCTACAAGGCATTGTTGGTTTTTGTTTTCGTTTGTAGTCATTTGAGAATACATGAAAATGTGTACTAATTTGTTTCTCTTTAGATGTGTAGAATATCAGACGGCATATTTGTTCTGACAAAGCACACGTAACTATCAGACAAACAATTGAGACTGCGTTAAAGTTTGTAATACTTTAAGTTCATGTATATCTTGACACACACTCATAAATAAAATATTTGAAAATGAGAAGGGTTTTTTAATTCTACGTATGCAATTTTTTGTTACTAAAATCAGACTTAGGTTCCTAAAACAGATCTTGATATGTCTTACATACACACTTCGCCATACTGATTCACCTAAATATGAGATCTTTTATACTATGTGATATAAATTCCAGTACAGAAATGTACCTAACGATTAATCTGCCCCGCTCCTTTGTGAGGATTCTCTACCTCTCCTTTACTGAGAGGGGAAAAATTAGCTTTCAAAGCTCAAAAAGTCATGATTTCAAAGCTCAAAAATCATGATTTCATATCGATGAAATCATAACTATTTGAGCTTACAAGTACAAGCCGAGAAGGGATAGCCCTTCTTGGCTTGTACAGCCTGGTTAGTCTATACAATCATTCATTTATACAAAAAAAAAAACAACAGGATGTCGCCAGTTGATCCCCTGAATGCCCCACGAAAAGCGTCCTTTTCAGTAGCGCCGTGCTTGAATTAAGGCGTATATGAGGAATGTTAGATTTTATTCGGTAGGCCGCAATTGTCTGCTAGGGTTGTAAATATGATGTACAGTCATATAATACCCCAGGCGCGAGGTATGCAAAAACCATTTACCAAAAAAAAGTGTGACGAGTCTGTAGGAAAAAAATGTGTTGTTATGTGACTGTACCATCAGGTGGGCGGTGCTTTTTAATTATCGGTTTTGTTACGTAAAAATAACATAAGGTAGTTCCTTGCTAATTTGATTAACGTGTTACAATCGCGTTCCGTGCGGCGTGCGGGCAATTCACTTGCCATGTGGTCTTAACCTAATCGCCTTTCAAGACTTTGTATACGGTCGCGTGTATGAATAAAGTTTGTGCAATGAGCGTATCAGAAAGTGTGTTTGCAAACGAATGTTGGAAATTACGACATTAAATATCATAGATGGAACGTTAAGATCGAAATTTCATGTAGTTAGAAATTAAACATCAACTTACAAACCTAAATAGAGCCACCATTTTTAACGTGTGCTTCTTAATTGAGATCTACTTGAGTTATGATGATAATAAACACTAACTTAATGTAAGCCAGAGTTTAAGTTTTAATTCAAATGTAAACATTAAATTAAATTTTTGCCACATAGGTCAATATTTGCGTATTTCGTATTATCTAAGCCTCCATCGAAACTGGTTCCGAAATTACCGTATATCAAGATCTTAGATCAAGATAGCAATTACTGCGGTTCTATTCTTTTATCTCTATATATTATGATCTATTGAGAATAATCATCATCAAGAAATCGTCAACAAATTATTGAACTCAAAACAATCAAGAATACTTCGTATTAAAACGAAAGCCCGACACAGGACCAAATCGAAAGCGATATGCAATCGGTGACCTCATTCAAACTGAATATGGAGCATGCCCCAGAAAATCAATCCAGTTTTCAATATGTTCCATGCAACTAGTCTATACAGTTATTGGAACCTATAATTTCTCATAACAAGAGGATTTTAAGTACATAGATATTATAGAATAGAAAATATTGCTGTTATGGATAATAAAGCACATGATATCAAATAACAAAATTATATTATTTTAATAAATTGCATAATTTCCGTCGTTATCATTCACGGGTTCTATAAGAATGTTATTGTGATTAGCTCTTAGTCACTTACACTGAACCAGTGCAAATTAATCGACTTTACATATAGTTTTGGATTCTACGCAAGTGTATATCCAGAGCTGACTGTCGCACTATGTTATTTTGTGCCATAGGAGTGTCGTGTAAAATGAAATTCACATAGCAAAAGTACTTTGGTACATGGCGGGATCCGAACCAAAACCAGGAGCTCGATTAAAAGGCTAGTGCCGAGACCACTTCGCCATCAACGATATTCATCTTTTATTTGTAATGGTAGGAATTGCAGCTCCGACTCTGCAAACTTCATCAGTATGAATTAAGTGTAGGCCATGTTGTTATTGAATCCATGTTTGGTATAAGATTTTCCAGGCAAGAGTAGCAGGTTCATAAAACAGATCCATCCATAACGTGTGCTATCGAAATTAATAATAATACAAGCATATTCCATCTTGTACTTATGATTTGCGATGCAGATTTATTATGTGGGGGAATTACAGCCCACGACATGTGAAATCAAGCTAAATATAATTGATGCTCGTTATGTGTCCTCGAGTTGAGTTTGCTGATGTCTATATGTCTTCGTTTCTATTCCCGATTTCATCGGTCTTCCATTGCCTTGAGTGATATCATATAATGAATGATATAAAGACTGATATATGTCGAAGAAATTGTTACTTTATGGTAGCCAGAATATTTAACCATTGGACATTTCTAGATTGCCTACGAACCGATTCAAAAACTGTCTGTTTAAATGGCTGATCAAAAAATTTTATTATTCTGTTTCTGAATATTTAAATGATGCTAGTTGAAATATGTTACCTATTAAAGTTGTTAAAATATGGACATTATTGTAACTGACTAAATTTTATTCTGATTATTTCTTTTTTTTCTGATTAGCACTATGTATTGAATTTATATTTTTATTACTTGACATTCTTTTCTCTAATGACTTTTTTTAATTTTATTTTGTGTAACCTTTGCAAGCCAGAAATGGTAAATATGGCTGCTCTTTAACACAGTTATACCTACAGGTACCTTATTTATACCCATATTTGTGCAATTAAATGATTTGATTGATTTGATTTGAAAGTTATTCGTCGTCACAGAAATAGCTTGGATAAAACTTTGTAAATCCTATATCCGAAAAAAAAATACATAGAACGCAATATCTGAAATAAGAGCATTTAGCTTTAAGTCATTGTTTTAATAACCATTCAAATATTACCAATAAAATGTTTGAAAAGTTACGCAAAGACCAAACTTTCTATTTAAAACCATTTATACTACTGACCTATGGCTTTGTATTGTGAAGCATCAATTAATTATCGTTAAACTGACAAAAATAGAACAGCCAATACTACTGATACCGTTATATTTTTTTATGTAAATATATTGCGAATTAGTTTCGGAACATATCAGAATTCGTAGTAGCGTACCAATATTTTAAATTATTTATAGACAGTACGATGAAGTATCTAATTATACGATAAAGTATCATATTTGTAATACAATTATTAGGTATTTTCGAACTAACTAAATTGTTGTCTTGCGGCAAAACAGAATAATTTGTTTGTATATGTTTTTATACATATACAAACAAATGTCAAAGGCTATAAAATATCCTTGTCGCGCAAATTCAATGTTAGGTCGCGCTAAAATGTCTGTAATCTTAGCAGGCACATGCGGAGATCGTCAGCGTAACTGTCCGCACTGAAAATCAATAGACGCGCGCAGGGCTGGCGCAAGGAGCAACGTCGAGGCCAGTACTGCTCTCTCCTTGTGTCTGTATTTAATTACATAATTATAACTTTCACTACCCATATTTTCAACTAGCAAACTGTTTTACTAACGAGGCTTTGTGAAATATAGTATTGTAAATCGTAATTAGTCACCTTAATTTAACTATTCAACTAATATTAACTGAATCAAAAAACTTTAACAGCAAGAACCAATATTTCGTTAAGTTAGTAGAAAATGTATTTTGTAATAAGAACTTAGAGACATTGTAAATACAATACTGACTAAAACGAGTTTTAATATAAATACAGTAGTTTAAAAATATTCTACACGGTTCTGATATTATTGTAAAAAGAGTTTTGTAAACTAAACTATTATTACTCTATGATGGAAGACAATGTATTTAAAAATCATCTTGAAATATACTGTCATTGAAATTGTTTTTTTCTGATTTACTATTTTATAATTATTATTTGATATTTACAAAAGTTATAAATCTATAACATACGATTCTTATGTGAGCCGAGTTTTTATTATTAATAATATTTATTTAACAACTAAATATTGGTATATGCGTGTCATGAACAACCCTCCTTCCATTTCCCCAAGTATTGGCACAGTTTATGAGATAGAACATTGACGTCACGTCTGGAGGCCGTAGGCGTACGTGTCTGCCTTTGTTAGTAAGCTTTGTCATGTAAACATCAAGTAAAGACGTAGGTTATCGAAATTTGTTTAACCACTGGTCTTACGAAGTATTTATAGGAATAACATAAGTAACTAAGTAACATGACTTCATTATGAAATATGCTTGAAATTTTCCATATTGAAATTTCTTACATGTGGTCAGCCATGAAAGAAATTTTACAATTAGAGCGACAGGTGTAAAGTAATTAAGTATATAATTTTTTTTCCCCTATAACACTTATCGAAAGTGTTGTCAGATTGTTCACTATTAGGTGAGGCACATTTCCGAATTTTCTAACACCTTGAATCATTTCAAAATACATATACTCAAGCCTCTTTCCCATGGGATAGGCAGATATCAGTTTTCCACTTTCTATGAACCAAACATAATTTCTAGCTTCCTCGACTTAAATTAATATTTTCATACACGCGGTGGATCGTCGGTTACGGGTACTCTTGATGTGAGCTTAAGTTAACTCGCTCATACTCAATCCCTTGTCACAATTATCAAATTTTTAAACAGTTATTCATGAATAGATTGAACAGCCACGGTGAAGTTACAGATCTCGTTGTCGGAAAACGTGTCACACTTTCCGATATCAAACCAGTCTGTGTGCGCCCCATTTATCTTAATGCAGGATCTAGAATCTTTGACTTCAGTGTTCACGTCAGGCTGCTGCACAGCACACACATCGACAATGTTTTCCACAATTCACCCCTCCTCACAATATAGGCATTATCCAAATCCACGAAAACGCAATACATTTTTTAGTTCTTTGCCAAATATTTTTCAACTATGCAAAAGACCTGATCCAAACACTCCTTTCTATTTCTAAAACACGCTTGTACATCCCAAAATTTTCTTATCAATTTCATCCATCACTCTTTTAATAAGAACCTTTATTAGCCTACTCAGCATTGTAAGTAAATTGTATAATTTATTTACAATGTTGAGTCGGCTAATGCCGCAGTAATTTCTATACTTTTGCTGTGATCATTTACTCTTGTACAATGGCACAATCACGGACTTGCACCAGTCCTCCAGCACCAGTTGAAGAAGACTTGCTAGGCAGCTCTGTTATGCGTTCAGCAGATATCTTGTAACATCTTATATCTTTTACCACCGCGAACATTTGAACGAAATAATAAAATTCAATTTGTAATTAATACGCAAACTATGTATCTAGTCACTAGCGGACAACTAACTATCTAGGATCTGTTCAACAATCAACTCAATACAGAATATCTAGGATCTGCTAGACACATCTTATCGGCAGCAGCGCCACCTAGCGGTTCCAATTCTTTTTTAGACCCATTGAAATACCTAAGTCGGTAGTACAAGTACAAAAAGATTATGTTAACGTGATGGATCTGCTCAAGGCAAAAATAAATTCATAAAAATAAAAAATATATTGCGGAACCTACAAACAAATCCCCACATATGTAGAAGTGGTAGTACGTGCTTTATGCAACCATGTTAAATGTTATATCAGATAAGAATCTGTGTAATAGTCTGACAGAGGGCCCCCCGAGAGGGGGAGTCTGGGATAGCCGGGTCCAACCTGGCGGCCAGGAGGGGACGGGCGAAGCCCCGTTTCTTCTTTAAGATGGGGTGGTTGTCGTTTAGGGGATCCATTTTAGGTCGGTGGATGGCCGGAGGTATCCGGCGGCCACCCTCGTGGTGGCTTGGTGTGGGCGCTTGTCGCCATACGCCGACGGGATCATGGTAGTGTCCGCAAGGGTTCCCATGGCTTCGTCAGGTTGCGATGCAGCTCCCCTTCGAGGTGACGCTCTCGCGCCCATGCGTAAAGGGGGGATCGCTGAGGTTTTTGTGGGTAGGCCTCCCCCTTCTGGGGAGAAGAGCCTCACATAACCACCGGTTCTCGGGGTATGCAATTTCATGCATTTTCCTCTTCGCAACAAAAAAGAAAGATAAGAATCGGTGTGGGGTGCGACGTCAGATAATCTCTCCTCGTGGTGCACCCTGGGCACGTCTTTTGACGGCTAATATTCTGACAGAGGGTCCCCCGATATGGGCGTGGAATGGTCGAGTCCAACCTGGCAGGCCACTTTCAGCCGCCAGTTGCGGACGGGCAAAGCCCCCCCTTCTACCTTAAGAGAGGGTGGTCGTCGTCCAGGAGACCCATTTTGGGTTGGGGATGGTCAGATATATTCGGCGGCATATGCTATTCAGTGCTTTTGTTTCCAACGTTACAATAAAAAGATAAGGATCGGTAGGTATTAATTTCTTATTTACACTTGCAAGTGTAAATTGCAAAAAGTGGGTAATTGCAGAATATTACAGACACATGTAGTTTCATAGACGTTTATTTAAATCAATACTTTACATCAATACTAGAAAATAAGTCATAAAGACTTCAGGTATTCTCTTTTAAATAAAAAATATAAATATAAAATAATTTGATAAAACAATGAATGTCATTAATAGATTCAGCTGCATGATTGGTCTAAAAAAATAGCTTTCTGAAAATATTCAATCAAAAATATCCATTAATGGAGTTTTAGTATTTTTAGTGGACATAGGGCACTAGTCAGTCAATTAAATATGTGAAATTGATATTACGTCAATATTCGTCAATTTTAATTTCGGTAAGTAATCAGACGTCATTGGCTATTATCTCCTATATAGTTTTTACTTAAAAGTAAAAATAATCTGTAAAAACTGTATCGTTTTTAGTTAAGAAACTTTTATTATCTTTTGTGATATATATTAAAAGAAGTTTCAAGTAAATAAGTCATATGAAAAATTAATTCGGAATGAACAGCGTCGTTTTAATGCATTATGATGTTTTTAACCAAAACACATTAATACTCGTAAGCAAGCATTTATTTATCAAGAATGAAACCAGAATTGCTCAACAACAAATAGCTTTCAACCGTATGCCGTTGAATTATTGAACATGATGCAAAGCGTTCGCCGCCGGTTAGCTTGTAGAGAAATGCAATCTCGATATTAAATTGATTCCATTATTTTCTTGCCACTGTCGCGAATTACTTTCTCATTTTAGTAACGTTTATGATTAAATAGCAATTGTGGGTAGTGTAACGTATATTGTGTTGCAGACGGGGAAGGCAGATTTTTTGCTTAAAATACCAGTTTTGGTATTAAATGATTCAAAAAGTTGCAACTCACCCAAACCCAAGTTCAAGTAGAAAACATAATAAATATTTTATCAACATAAACCTTATTTTAGGTAGTCTACCCTCTTTTCAAAGGGTGGCATCGTTTTTATTTTTTATAATATACTTTTTATCTGGACGTTAAGATTGCATGTTCCAGAACTTAAAAATTTTATAAAAAAATTGCGATACATTTAAAAAGCTAACATGGTGTCGCAAAATACTTTACAATTATTATCTGACGAAAAATGGAATAATTCAACTTTGTGACCTTTATAAGTCTTTTCTATGTGGGATCAATGAGTCCATTTATATTTAATTTAGGATCGTGCACGTTTTCGTATATATAATTAATGTTAATTGGCTCCAATATTTTGAGTTAACTACAAAACAGAGCATATTTTCAATAAAACACGGAATTCCCTCATTATATATATGCCGGAGTACTTTGTTGGAGTTTGGAGCATTTTGGTTTCGTACTTTGGTACGAATAATTGAATACTTATAATAAATCTGTAGAGGGATCAATTCTGTACATGAAATATATTTTCAAAATAACTATCAGGGGGTAATTAGGGATCGATACTGATGCCAAAAATGCAATCAGTAAAATTTTTGTCTGTCTGTCTGTATGTTCCTTATAGAAACAAAAACTACTGGACGGATTTTAACGAAACTTGGTATAATGATTCTTCATACTCCTGGGCAGGTTATAGAATACTTTCCATTACGCTACAATCAATAGGAGCAGAGTAGTGAAGGGAAATTTTGGGAAAACGGGAGAAATAACTCCATTTTTTTAGCTTCCGTCGCGTGTGTAGCCTTAATGGTTAAAGTCACATAAAAATCATGTATGATGGAAATATTCTACATAAAATTGTCTAAAAAACATCCCGCAACAGCATATGTCTATCTTTTATGGTTGACTCACAATAACACGTGTAACTCCTGATAGCTTAGCAGCTCGGAGCATTTTGATTATATTTGTTTACTTTTACATTTATAACTCTCACTCATCTCTAATTTGAAAAAGCTCAAGATTTTGTTTGTTTGTTTGTTTGAATGCGCTAATCTCTGGAACTCCTGGTTCGAATTGAAAAATTCATTTTTTATTGAATAGCCCATTTATCGAGTAAGGCTTTAGGCTACATAACATCACGCTGCGACTAATAGGAGCGAGAAATAATGGAAAATGTAGAAAAACGGGGAAAATTATTCTTCTTTGAGGGCTTCCGTTCGTGCGCTGCGAAAACGGTTCTAAACACCAAAAAAATATGTATGAAAGAATTATTCCCCTTAAAATGATCTAAAAAATGTCCGCGACAGTATATGTCTATCTTTTAATGTTAACTCACTAGATTCGTTTTTATGGTAATCAAATTTGGATACGTCGCGTTGTCAAGATTGGGTAACAGCTGAGGTGGTTATTTGCAAAAATAAATATGATGGTCAAAATAACTATTTCACGCGGACGAAGTCGCTAGCACATTTAGTTAATAATGAAATTCTGAATGTTCCTAATTTTAAGGTTGGGTTCATATTTCATACATTATAAATTCCTTATCGGCGTATTTTAAGTGTTTATTTCAAATTTTATTAATATGAATGACGCCACATTATCCTCAAATTACATACTATATGTATGTATCCAGCCCGGTTTTCCTAAAGGGTTGGCAGAGGTGCAAAACCCATTTCGCAATTTTATTATGACTGCTTTATTATGTATATATTCCATTGCCATATCGTCTTAAACCTAACTTTAATCATATAACTAATGATCACGAAAAGACATAGGAGTAATTGCCGAGATATTTTATATGTAAGTTAGAGAAGGACAGGGAGTTCACACTATAGGGCCTGTAGCCAAAGTAACACTAATGACATTCGCTGTTGTTTCGTTAGAACGAAACATTAGGAATAAGTCCTAAATTTGGAACCATTTCCATACTTATTCGTTTGATATAGAAATGATTTTGATCACGAATCGAATGCGAATATTTTTTCTAAGGGCCCAGGACCTGAAATATCACTTGATCGGTGCGAGATATATTTCAGTGAAACAGTACCGCGGAAATGAATTGTGTGCAGTATATATCCCCGACATATTATTATATTATAAATATATTTAGGTCTTTATCTATGAAATTGCTGTTTATTTCTTTTGTATTTCTAAGTCAATAACTTTTATATAACATGGTAGTTATTCCATGTTTCATAACATTTGACCTTATCTCACAAGTTTTGATTACAATATAAAGATTTTATTAAGCTTATTAAGTTTTATTAAGCTTTGAAGAGTGTTTTGAAAATGAATTTTAGTACGAGAAGTATTTTAGGCGTTTTTCACCGTGATATCCAAGATTTCACTGTATGACAATACTTAGCTGTTTTAAGCTTTTTATTTCAATATAATGCTGTAAATAAGTAAGTACATGGATTAGTATAATTCTCCTGAAAAGCTGAGATATAGAAGAAACAAGTTTCGTTAATATATTTTAATATGTTTTTTTATTTCTTTGCACTTTGAACTATCTAAAATAAAATATGAAACAGCTAGTGATAATATTACTCGGAATAACAGCTATATAATACTCTAATACTAACTGCTATATAATACGCGACAAGGCGAATGGTTGTACATACTAAGTTATTATTTATCATCCTGAAATATCCACTTTTGTGAACCAGTAAATAAATTAAAAATACCCTTCTCTGTGGAAATTACAATATCACCACCAAGACTGATTGGATTCTCCGAATAACGTATTAGTAATCATATCTCATTAGTAGGGATTCCCCATAGCATCGGGCAAATTGTCCGCCCGCATCTTCTTCAATGAGTCGTCATTCAAATGATCTTATTTGAATGTCGAACAGCGTACTTATCTTAGCACAATTTTAACATGACACTTTTTTCAAGTCTGATACTAATAGCCCCGTATATTTCTATGGATAGATATATATGTAGAGAGAGAGTTGGAAATATTTGTAAGTTTCTTGATAATAGTTGAAATGTGTTTTTAATACATGATATTAGATTTTTTAATATGAAGTCACAAAATGTCACAATTTATCACAGTTCGTTTAGTTTCCCCCTCCTTAAATTTATAGATGGCCACTAAGAATAATTTCACCGTTATCATAATTTTTACACCCAAACCAAATTGTTTTCAATGTCTCTGATTTTTGGGCGTGACGGGTAAATGTGCGATATTGTAAACCTGAACCTGTAGCCGAAGTAACATTCGCGACATTCTCTTTCTTCTCTTCTCAATTTGTTTTACTCAAACGAAATATATGGTGATGATTTCGTAATTTGGAATCAATTCCATGTATTGCCCTTAAATATTGAAATGATTTCGATAACGAATCAAACTCGAGTGATACTTTGCCTACATACTTGTCGTAGTGTGTAACTATCATGTGTATCTATCGTGTGTAGCTATCATGAGTTTACATTCGTCAACAAATCGACAGCGGGAATTTCTTTTTATAAATTGTACAGCATGATTAGAGTCTTGTCCTTACTATCAGGATAGAGATGGACTCCGGGACTTTTTAGATTTTGCAGATTCCGACAACCCAGGTATTTCTGACAAAAAGGTATTTTAAGAAACAAATATCTTATGGAAGCGTCACCAAACTCCGCAAAAGAATAGCTAGCCTTGGGTGGTAAGAGGCACTAAAGTCGTGATTGATGGCTGCGTTCAGAAACCATCCCTCTAAATAAATCCTTATGTACTGGTATATCCATCATAGAAGTTTGTGAAATATCAATTTCACACACACTTCTATGATGGATATACGGTACACTGACCATCAGTGTCCGTCGGCTTTCATTGCATGAAATGGTACTTTCAAGGACGTTTCTGGATACAAAGAACTTGATTAGATTCAACATTATAAGTTTATGCAAAGGTGATATTGATACTATTGGTGATTCCAATATCATGGCCTGAACAGAGACCTTGAAGTGGGGAAGGGTATTAGGGAACGGGCTCCAAAGAACTGTGTGCAATATTGCTTTTGTCACCATTTTACCATTGCATCATCTGCTACCATAGTAGAGTTCATCTATATCAAGCTGGATCTGTCTAACATAGTGCGGTTTCAGCATTCCTTTGTTCTCTATGTACAAACTTTGGATTGTACTCCTAGCAGTGATCTTTCCTGACAGCTATGATATATCAAACTTCCTAAAGGGTTTAAGTAGCCAGGTAGCATAGTTAACTCGCTGCGACATAGCTACCCTTTTATTTATATTTACATATTGCAAACAAGCAGAGTGACTATTGTATTGCAAGTATAAACAGCTTGACTGAGATTTGCAGAAAATCTGCAACCTATAAAAAACTGATCACCTGATTATGTTATATATACATATAACATAATCAGGTATACATTTTATGTGAGATTTACAGCAAATTTGCAACTACTAAGGAATCAAACTGTAAATTGCCAACTTCTGACATATGATGAAAAGTCATACTCAATTCAATTTCACTGCATAACTTAATGTTAACCATCAAACCAGAACACGACAATTTCATTACTGGTGTTTAGAGAAGAAAAATGTAAAATAGAGCTACCC
The DNA here is from genome assembly GCA_036419045.1 of Scirpophaga incertulas. Lineage (NCBI taxonomy): Eukaryota > Metazoa > Arthropoda > Insecta > Lepidoptera > Crambidae > Scirpophaga > Scirpophaga incertulas. The sequence continues at coordinate 11,119,619 of CM071643.1, forward strand.
AAGCAGACTATCCTGTTATAGTTTCCTCCAGACTTCGATTATTGTCATACTTATAGCTTGGAAAATCTTCTAGAATGTTATTAATAAGATTAGATTAGAAGATAATATTTAAAAGTTACACTACATAAATTCTCATTATGATCAGTAGATAAAATGTGTGAAACATAGAAGATAACAAAGAACACAATCAATGCTGCAATATATCTTTTTCATTTAGCAACTGGATATTAGCCTTGTGTTAGTTAGTACACCCTTCAGTCTGGATTGAAATTGTTTTACACTTTTAGAATCAGGGGACAAAGTATTAAAATACATATTCAACTCATAGTTACTTGTAAAATGTTATTATTGGTTGATATTATTGGTTTGTTTAATAATTATACATATAAAACTATACAATGCTTTCAATACAAAATATAATGACATCATCATCGTTAAAATGTGTCACTGATGATGAGACCAATGATGAGAGGTATTTTGTAATTTAATCCTTTAAAGTATTGGGATAACACAAAGTGTGTGGCATGAAAGCAAAAATAACAGAAGAATTTGAGCGATTTTGGTAGACAATATAGCAGTAATCAGTAACAAACAGGATGTCATCAATTCTGTTACCTATTTAAAATGCGGCTTACTATAACAATGTAAATTAACATATACATCTAGCTCACCTGAAATTTGTTTCAATTAGCACCTAAAGGAGTTTATGTAGACCAGAGACTACACAAAATAAGCACCAAACTACAGCACGACACCGAAAAAGGACGATCTTGCTGCACTGACTCACTTGACAGCTCGGTTGCTGGTCGATCAACTCTGAGGGCTTAGGGAGGTTAGCTGGTTCCGAAATGCGCAATGTTTTGACTATGCGCATTGACCTTCATTGCAAATAGCATGCGCAATAAAATAACTTCAATTAAATGGCGTGTGGAGACGAAAATCGAATTATTTTTATAAGATTACTGTTTTGTTGTTAAAATAATAGAAGTAATGTTTTTGATTGAGAGTTAGTCGCTGACAAGACGTATGCCTTGTGAAGTTGTGAAACGAAATGTAAACATTAACATCAGTAGTGACATCTAGTGATGAGTAATGCGAAATATAACAACGACCTCTTCCAAAATATACCAAATTAATATGTGACTTTGTCGAAGTTTGACTATTAATCAGTAGATGGCGCAACATGCAATTATATGTAAAATGATTTACAGCGATATAAAAATCAAAGAGATATTTCAGATCTAGAAGATTCATATTTCATATCTAAAAACATCATAAAGAATATTTTATTCTACTACTATTATAAAGTAGGGATGGCGATTCTTTTCGAAAAAGATCGATTTTTAGATCGATTCGAATCGTGACCTAAAGAATCGATTCACAAAAAATCGAGGTTTATAAGATCGATTTCCGATAAATCGATCTTTTTTTTTTCAAGTTTTTGTTTATATTGTAATACTAGCTTTTGCCCGCGACTTCGTTCGCGTGGACTTCAGGTTCGTCCCGTCTAGAAAAAAAAAACTCAAAAATTGTAGCCTATGTGTTATTCTGATGTATAAGCTATATTGTGGTAAAGTTTCATTCAAATCCATTCAGTAGTTTTTACGTGAAAGAGTAACAAACATCCATACTTACAAACTTTCGCCTTTATAATAGTAGTTAGATAGATTTTATTAAAAACAAGGTACAATATTATAATTTAACGATCTCTTATCAGTAAAATCAGGTAATTCGATAATAAAAAATATTTTCATAACCATGTCAAACAAACAGATAAAGTATAAAATAAGACATTTATTTTCTACATTTAGAAATTTTACAGAGTTAAGAAAATGGTTAAGAAAAATCGTTTACAAAGTTAATAGATAATGTAGCTTATAGTTACATTAGCACTGGAGTCTTTGACTTTTTGTTTTTTTATTCACGTAACTTTTTTTATTCACGAGATGCGAAGGAATCTAAACATACAGCCATCTCGTGAGTTTTTGAATAATTAATTCTTTAACCGGCAGCACTCTTATAATACGGATACATTCAATTAATTGTAAATAGTTTTATGGTTTATACAAAAAAAATCGAATGTCGATTTTCAAGGGTGAAATATCGATTCACCGAATCGATTCAGTACTACATATCGATTTAAAAAATCGATCTTGGTGGCCCAAAAAATCGATTCTCGATTAATCGATTTCAGATCGCCATGCCTATTATAAAGGCGAAAGTTTGTAAGTATGGATATTTGTTACTCTTTCACGTAAAAACTACTGAATGGATTTGAATGAAACTTTACCACAATATAGCTTATACATCAGAATAACACATAGGCTACAATTTTTGAGGTTTTAGGAACCTGAAGTCCACGCGAACGAAGTCGCGGGCAAAAGCTAGTATATTATAATACGATGTGTATTTTTGCGTATTTTCTATCTGCGTATTTCGTATTGGGAATACAACCTTTTGAAAAGGTATATTTATATTAAGTAAGTAAACTTCTAGGTAAAACTTGAAGAAGGCGGAATCAGAGACAATACGTAATATTCTTCAATATTTAAAAAATAAAAACCAACAAGTTTTTTTAACGATTAAGGTATGATTAATATTTATGTTAGAACTAGCAATTAATACTATAATGATAGGATCAATAAATGTTTAGTCCTGAAAATCCTATACCGAACTCAAAAATTTGTGACGGTCGCCTTCTTTTTCTTCTTTTGATCACTTTATAAACATTAATATTAACAATCACTACACCTTTTTTACAACTCTTACTCATGTTTGACATTGTTCTTATCTACTAAGTATTTTATTCAATTAAATGCTTAGTACTCTCTCTTTCACATTATTGCAATCTCTATTTTATTATCTCTCATATTTGATTGTTTACCAGGAGACCTATTTTTGAATTACGAATGCGATTTCGAAATCACCGCTGACTAAATAGTCAGCGGTGACTTTGAGGTCAGCACGGATTCCTAAACATCCAATTTTTGAAAGTCGATCGCAGAGCTGCCAACATAGATAAAGTACACACATAAATATAAGAGTTCGGTTCCACGCAGAATGTAGCCGCTGCCGATTATTGTCGGCTTAACCATTATGGTTATTATATATATAATAATATGCTACATTCATATATATCTATGTATATATTATAGGTATATAAAGGTTATGTATATATGTAAATAAACCTTTATATACCTATAATATATACATACATGTATATATGAATGTAGCTTATATATATATATATATATATATATATATGCTACATTCACATATATATATATAGACTGAAAAATCAAACAAAACACAGATAACATTTCCACAAGTATGACTTGATTACGAGTGCCCTCACCCACTCGTAATCAAGTCATACTTGTGGAAATGTTATCTGTGTTTTGTTTGATTTTTCAGTCTATATATACCATATATATATGCTACAGCACCTTCAAATCTAGACAAACACATATTACAACAGAATCTTTAATCTAAGTTGTGCTAAAAAAATAAATCAATGGTATTAATATTAAGTAATTAAGAAATACGTGAAGTCGCAACACAAAAACCTGATGTCTGTGTATTGTGTACCTAAGTTAAACTGAAAAATAGTGTGAGAGGTGGGTAGTTTATGGACGAAGCAAATGACAGAACTTGACGCTGACACTGGCATTCGGATTACGACGGCACCAGTGGTGGTACCAAGAGTCTCAACATTAAAATTAATAAAAGACTTGATTTGATTATCCTGTAGTCAGATATATTTGGCGCTGTCTACATCCTACACTAAAATGCATATAAATGCGAGTACGTTACTGAGCATAATATTTTATATATTATGTTGCTTTTGCAACTAGGGTCACATTCGTTGCTTCAAGTTCAGGAATGACGAGTCTATCAGATAATTTATCGAGAGTCGTGTCAGTAACAATGGAATTCTTACTCTACCTAGGTACTTGGGTGAGGCATTGTGATTAATGATTACTTGGTTTTGACGTGTTTAACGTGTAACATCCACGTGTCAAGATAACATGAATACACTATACTTTTTTATGTTTCTTTGCTAGCTATATCGCGATTTATCCTGTTTTAGTCATCTTTGTATTTAGATTCCACTCTCACTTAATATTAGGATGGTAGTCATTTGCTTGATTTTTTATAAAGAAAAAAACATAATCACTGGCTTATACAATCGTTTGACCGTATTTGTCCTCAACTATGCGATTAGTCGCTGTCTCTGTTTTGTGATCATTTTCTAAGTTCATATATGATATAACATTTCTAAGTATATTTAATATCAAACGAACAAAATTATTTTCCACATGCACTAAAACAATACAGGAACTGTGATGTAGTTGACCAGCGGATACGGTCTCTCCTTTACACATAATTGAGCTAGATTTAAGGCAAAAGTTATAAGAGTTCACAAAAAATATTATTTTGCTGGTTCAGTTAGATCAATGTAATCATACATTTCCCGTGATAGTTTGTAATTTACCCTCCAGCATCTAATCCGGTCCAGTCTATATTATACGCAACAGTCTCATGATATAATTTGGTAGCCTTAAGCTCTTGATGAAGACCCGTCTTTAGTTAAACAATCCCCGTCAGTTTTTGTTAAAGTATTTGTTCCTTGCAGAACCAAAATTAATTTAAAAATAAATTATTATAGGCCTTTAAACCTAAAATATAAAGATTCTCAAACTTGGTATGCATTTTGATGCTACATGTATGGGACAATACAAGTATTTTCTGCGAATGTGTCGTTTTATAATTCGCCTTTACTTTACTTGTCTACGAGTGAGTACTCGAGCGTGCTGTATTTTCAGAAAAATAAAGAATTTCTTGTTACTTCTATGATACATTTATTTAAAAATTAGTTGTAATATCGTCGAAGTCTTAAACTTTAGATATTTGTATACTATTTATTTCGGTTTTGTGGCACATAACGTTATTAAACTATGAATAAAATTTTGTGGAGGCTCCTGTTTCTGGTTCAATAATTTTAGCGGGTATTATGTTAAAAATGGGGGGTATGGTTTAATACGGGTGATAGTTTTAATTCAAAGTATTGGTTTAAAATTAAATATCATTTGAATTTCTATTAGATTATTAGATACATTGGTTTTTCAAGATTAATTAATAACTCATTCGTTTGGTTTCAAGTACTCGAATAAAATCAAGTGTAATAAATAAATTGGCAAAAATCCATATGTTGGGTAGTGTTATAATTGAAGAACACGATGTCAGCACATCAGTAGAGAAATATAATATAAGCTTTTTGAGAAAACTTGGTATGTAAGGCAGCTATGACCCCAATTAATGCTTAAGGGAGATTTTTATTCCGAATTTCCTACAGAATAGGGGCACGTGGCTATATTATGCTTAGCAACCGATCTAGTATACCTATCAACCTACTGCTACGTCATTGAAACGTCTGATATTAAAATCACACTACACGACTGCTGAGTACATTTTTATTTTTGTTTTATATCATATACATCTCGTCTGATAAGCCGTTATCGTCGCTATCTGACTATTTTATCGTTAACGGCCGCTACTCGTGATCGTTATACCACTGCTCGTTATCCGTTAATGTCTTGCTACAATTTTAAGCCGTCTTTGTTGAATTATCGAAATGGTTTAGATTACCTGACATTGAGATCTTCCGTCAAAACTATATGATCGATTGGTTTCTTACAGTCCTTATCATTTTAGGGACTAATAATGTTGTTTTATATAATTGTATTTTTTGATTTGATTTGATTTGAAATGTAAAAAAATGTTTTAAATTTATTTGTAGTATTTTCTTCTTTGTATACCCATATGATGATACCCATTTAACGCGTTAATCACTATTGAAATCTCATTTCAACGATCCTTCAACATAAAAACCTCAGCGATGCCCTTCCACTGACGCCTGCCGCGAGCGCTCAATCGACGGCGCATCCGACATCGCCGCCAGACGCGCCGAGGAGAACTGCCCGCGGCGTGACAGGGCCATGGGAACCCGTAAGGACACTACCACGACCCCATCGGCGTCGGCTCACCAGAGGTGAGCCACTCGCTCGCCTCCCCGGTGGGCCGGGGAGGCCGTCGATCCTCCGGGGCATCCGGGGGATCGCCGACTGACAGCAACCGGTGCAATGCAGGGTGGGCCTTCCCGGTGGCCGGCCCCGCTGGTCGCCGTCAGGAGGGAGGACGTCCCCTACGCCCACAGCAACATGCCAGGGCGCCGGGGTTGTCCCCCGTGTTGGCAGGGGGGGCTGTTAGGATTACATTTCCATCGCAGCCCCCCCGCGCTGTTGCGCCGCCGGTGTGGGGGCCGCCCTCATTTGGAGGGCGGCCGCTCTGCCCTTCGTCCGGGCGGGGTTGCACCTGCGCCCGCCCATGACGTGGTTGCACGGCCGTTTGCCGGTCGCGCAAACCGCACAATGAGGCTCCGATGCGCATTCGGAGCCCTTGTGCTCCCCTGGCCACACCGACGGCAGAGGCTGCTCCGGTCGATCTCGGAGGGGCACCTCTGGCCTACGTGGCCCGTGCCAAAGCACCGGAAGCACCGCAATGGGCGGGCCTCCAGTACCCTGACCAGGGCCGAACTCCAGCCTACGAGGAGCCTCCCCTCCGAGATTACCCGGGCCGCAGCGACTGGACACCGCACGAAAACGGTGCCCAGACAACCTGGACCAGAACGAATTGTTCCTATTGAAATCTGGCCCGCGCCACAGCCACCATTCGCAAGGGCACTTACCAGAATCATAAAATTTTCTAATAGAATCGTAAAATTCCAAAAACTATTTATTTGTGATCGTTAATATATTAGGCTACAGAGCCCTTGGTAGGCGAGTCCGTTACTACTTTCAGTGTCATCAAACTGATTTTCAAATTTTCAGTTTTCCAGTTTTTGAATTGTACTCCATTTGAAATCATTTTATTTTGAAAACTACTCGTGGGTTGATACACTTTTATATAGCTATAAAAGTTACGTCTTAGACTGTAGATAGTAAATGTTGATTGTATGAATATTGAAACCGTTACTTATCGCTTAATTAAACCGCTACTTTTAGTAACACCGGTGGCGCTGAGGTCGCAGCACTGGCTTGCGATTCGGATGATTCGGGGGAGCCAGCGTAGATTCTGTCATGAACCAATGTGTTTAACGTTTTGCGAATATCATATGTACTTTTATCTGGCGCTTCTACGGTAAAGGAAATCATCGTGAGGCAACCTGCATATACTTGCGAAGAAAATCAAAGATGTATGTAGTCAACCAATTCGCACTAATATAAATATAGTTATTTACATACTCGTATACGAGCTGTGATAATTAAAGGACGCGATCATGCTATGCTATCAATTCTTGTCTTAAATGAGAAGAGCATGACAACATGCCACTTAAGATTATCCTACAGTCGGTAAAATAAGACAAGAGATGTATTCAAGTCGCTATCTTGTATCACAAAAAAATTTAAATGTTTGATAACTATTCGGTCTTTTTATTACTACACGGGTAGAATTAAGCTAAAACCAAAAACTAATATCACAAATAAAATAAATCTCCAAAGTGGCTGCCACTTGGATTTACCCAGAACGTTCGCGGCTTTCAGTCAGCACTCCGATCTGATCCCTGATCTGATCAAGTCAGTCGAATCACAAAGTTTCGCAAGATTTGCCAGTTTCCAGTCTCCATGGCTCCATCGTTTTAATTTTAAATGTCATAAATGTGTAACTTATTTGTATAGTATTGTTTCCGGCACATTCTGCCGCTATTTGCATGTTGCAAAGTCAAAAAAAGGTATGTACCAAATTAATCAAATCTCAGGTCAAATCTGACATCAATATTCTGCTAGCTACAGTCAAAGCAATCAACGATATCTTATCGTGCTTCTTGCCGTTTATTGTTAAGGTTCCGTACTCCGTAATTCCGTAAGATTTAATTTGTTGTCCGTCTCTAAGGACTCTTTGTCTCAGGAATGTGCGGGGATTATATGTTGAAATTAATATAAATATCTCTATCTAATATAATCTTCAATGACTTGTAAGTCCTAAAATAAATAATTGAATGGTACAAGTAAAATTTTTATGTTACTTTTATGTCACACGTTTTAACACTCGTAAGGGAATTTAAACTGTACTACTTGTTCATCAAAAATAATGAAATTTAACATGAAGCAATGTAGCTGCTTAGAGACATAAACAGGATATAATCGGTATATTCTCTAAGATGTTCAAGGTTTTTAACTGCAGTGGAGACTATTTATCTGAGGCCAGCTTTTAATTGACAGTTTTGTGAACATACAGGGGAAAAACTACCTTTGGTGATTCTTTTCAGTACAGGATCTCCCGACGTAAACTTGTAAGCCAATGGCGTAGCATCTTTGACATGTAAAAATCTTACTAGAAGATTTTTTTTTGATAGATAAAGGAAAATCGGTAAAGGTAAATTAGTAGTTGAAGCATAAAAATAAACAAAAATTTTTTATAAAAATTACTGTGATAAAATTTTATAGAAATTTTAATATTTGTGACCAAAAGCTTATTTTTTGTGACTAATAAGCATAACTTTCGGTGAGCGTGTCTGACACGGGTTTCGTTGAACTTTTAGGATAACTGACTGTTAGCTACTTATGACTTTTAGTACTTCATTTTAAGATTCTTGGCAGGTATCTTACCAACTTTGGTGGCGAACAGATCCGTTTGTTAAGTAATAGCTCAGCTAATTCATTTAATTAAACATCGCCATTTATTGTGTCCTAGTTTAGAGATATTGTTCCTATATAAGTATGTATTCGTAATCGGTCATCGCACAGATTGCTCCACTAAAATAAAAAGTAGCTAGAACAATCTCACAACAGTGACAACTGTAAACTCACACGTTCTAATTACATCACAAGTAACGTTCACTTGTGAAAAATAACACTATCAGTATGATGTATTCAGTGGAGAAAAGGGTTTAATGAAACATAGGTAACAAGTATTCTGTCTCGCCCACTAATCTCGTTACGTTACGGGGAATCCAGCATTTAAGCCGGACGTTAAAATCGTTTTTGTTGAGAACCCAATTGTAGTAACCTTTGTAGTGTCGAATATATCGAAATTCGGTTTAATAAATATTTTTTTAAATTTGCCATCCTGAATAAATTCTTCTTCTTCTAACGTAATTTTTATTAACCCTAATTTATTGTAAACTGCAATTAATATTCCGTATTACTTGCGATACAGTACTGCGTTCAAGGAGGAATTTTGGCCCGTCACCGCTACTAGTACAGGGGTAGAGACGAACTATGTTTTGTAATGGAAAGAGTTACTTAACAAAATTATCAAACCAGTGAATTCAAGAATCTGATATCTGTGTACTAAAGATAGTTTAAATATTACTATCTGGAGTACTTCCTACACCTCTATCTTACTTAACAATAGGGTCAACGCTTTTATTACTATCTGCACTTAAACTATTCATAGCAACTCCATATCTGAAGATTAAAACAGGTTGCCATATATTGTCTCTACTATAGATAAATGTACAACTACTTGACTGTGTATACTTGTATATGGGGTCCGTATAACACCTTATGAAATCAAATATAAACTCACTTAGCGGTACACACCAGATTTTGGACCCGCCTCGAATAGCACGAGGTCTAACCAAACCGCACTCATCGAGTAGTGCTTGTTGGTTGAATTCAAATACACTTTTTAAATTAGTCCGAGCTTCTGTCAGAGTCCAGCAAAACCACTAGCTCCACCGCAGGGATTTCAAAAGGATTAAAAAGCCTGGGACAAGTCTGGGACGTTCTAAGAGGCTACTCTGTCTTTCCCCATGCGGGAAAAAAAATACTACATTTTTCAAACATATTATGTTTGAAAAACGTAGTCGTCTTGATTAGAAGGCCAGATCCTAACAATAGCGTCACCGTAGCCCCTCACGAGCCCACTATCAAGTTGTAATAAATAATCCCAACAGCGAGTGGAACACATTAGTTCCGAACCTTGGACGAAAAAAGATTGTAGTGTATTAACTTGTACAGTTGAAATAAAAAAAATACATAAAACAAAATGTTTTTTGTACTTACAACGGAGTAGTCTAATAAAATTATATGCGAAGTGGCCTTGTGAATGTGTAATTAGCCAGTTAGAACAAAAAAAAAGGAATTAAGCAAGATGATTCGTGGACTGGTGGTGGCGGTAACGCATCAGTGATATAGAATACTATAAGTTTTAGCTTTTAAATTTTGTGGACCAATTTCAAACGATTCTTCGTTCTCCAGTTCACGGTGAACAGGTGAATCGAATACTTGGTTACTCTATTCGGTCATGGATTCTTGTAGAAACCCACCGGGATCGTTCACTGGCAAGGCTAAATCTACCATAATTTTCGATAATTTGAGACCATAATTTGCCCAAAATAATTCACAAGGTAAAGCTCGAAGAGACGGTTTTGGATTTAAAGATTTATTGATTTAGCATAGACCTATAAAAAAAATTTGCTGTAGACCTGTTACCTGGGACTAGATACGAGTAATTATGGAAAAAGATGAAATTAAATCTGAAACCAAAATGTTTTCTTTTTTTACAGTTTATAGAAACTATACACATAAAATTTTAACTTATTGTTATTCCATACAGGTAACGAAATTCAAAGTATGTAGACATATATTTGTTTAATTTGCACAAAATTTGTTGTATCATGCAAGCGAAGTTTCTTCAATGGAAATAAGAGCTACAATTCGTTTAAATAGATTCGTGAGTATTGCAAGAATTTAGCTTAGAGGAAAATTATTGTTAAGTCACGTTCGACGTTCGACAGCTATTACAAGTATTTGAGATTAGTTAATAGACATATGTGCGATGAATATATGTACAAGGAATGCAATGTTTATATTAAAGGAACAATTGAATATTGCTGTTTTGTATTGTTTTTAATTAAAATTTGATAGAGGTACAACAGAGTTGAAGTACATGTATCCAAAGTCATGAAATTTCGTCGGTTTATCATTAGATTTACCGATTAATCCTCATAAGTTTTTCCATATAAAGTACAAATGTAATTTTAGATACACTTAGACCTGTATTGCAGAAAGAGACTCAAACTCAATCTCTGTTTGAGTATAGATAGAAAGTAATGGCGCTATGTAGGCTCTATCTATCTATCTATCTATCTATCTTAGGGGCCGGGGTGGCTACCCTGAGGTGCCAACGCACTTCGACCCATTATGGGTCTTTTGTGCTACCCCATTAGTTCCTACTTCTTAATGTCGTTAGACAGTTACTTGACCACCGTCAGTCCAATCAATCGTACTCAAGAGCCTGATTATGTCCCTTGGTGGCATTACCCTAAAGTCGTTGGGTTTTGGGTATCCAATCCCTATCAACCTTTGCCTACTGCCGGCCAGAGCATCGCAGTTGCACAATAGATGTGTCATGCTCTCCTCCTCGGTCTTGCAGGCCCTGCATAGATTGGTCTCAGTGAGGCCCATCTTGTGCAGCATAGTTCTAGTACCAAAGTGTCCTGTAAGGGCACCAAGCACCAGGCGGGTGTGGAGCCTACTTGAGCTCAGTGTGAATCTCAGCCAGTTTTCTGAGCCCATAAAAAGCTTGGCGTGCGTCATTCCCTGTAGGTTATTCCATTCCTCTGTATGCCTCGCATGCGATTGCATTCTTATATGTGTTCCAATTGTCTTTGACGCGATGCCGACAAAGGGTTCAGGTCCTACCATGGGCGTTTCCGAACCCTTCCTTGCCAGGTAATCAGCCTTTTCATTTCCAGGGAAACCGTTGTGTCCTGGTATCCAAACTAGGCGTACAGTGTTGGTCTTTGCAAGCTTATTAAGCACTTCGATGGCGTTCATTACCAGTTTGGATTCCAGCTTATAGCTAGACAACGCTTTCAGGGTTGCTTGGCTATCGCTGAGGATATAGATGGTTTGACCTTTACAGCCTCTATCTAGATTCTCCTGCACACAGGCTATAATGGCGTAGGTTTCAGCCTGAAACACAGTTGCCAGTTTGCCCATGCTGATGGATTTCTCAATCTTGTTGCAGTATATGCCTGCCCCCGTTCCAGACATCATTTTCGATCCGTCTGTGTACCAGAAGAGGGTGTTAACCCGTGGGGATACCAATCCTCTGTTCCACTCTTCTCTTGATGGGATGTGGACCTCGAATTGGCGCCTGAATACGTATTTAGGCGTCATTTTATCACTGGACAGAATTCCATTGTCATGCTTCATGTCCACGTGACCTGTGCATGGCCCGTCGGCGTTCCACATACCCATCATACTGAGTCTGTACAATGCCTTTATTGCCATGTTTAGGACTTATGAGTTTCGGACCGCGGAAAAGGAATTTTAAATAAGAAAATAACGGGCGTTCGGGAAAACGCAACATTTTTTGGTAGCAGAGCGTGGTTTACTTTTCAGTTACGGACCTGTTATTTTGTAAATTCTTTGATTTGTACTTATATGCGTAACAAATATATTTGACATCGGTGTCAAACGGGTTTACATTAAATTTAATTTGGGGTTATATTAGGTATTGTTTTTTTTTTCTGTTTGTTTTGTATTTACTTTAATTATTAAAATGTCGGACGGTTACAACGAAATTCGTCGCATATTACAATGGTTGGTAAGCGCATTTTCTCTGGTGAGTAGACCAGACAGGGTTGAGGCCTTGAAAGAGCGGGCTTCAAATGCGAACAGATACATGGCGGACCTGGATCAAGCTTTACAAATGTGTTATGATAGGGCTGACATGAATCCAGACAATGAAACTTTGCAGGCAAGGTTGATTCAAGCTCAGGCAGACTACAAGCAATGCTTAGAATATTATGACAGCATTATTCAGGCGGTAAGGACACTGGATCTGGCCAGTAGTCCCACGGTTAAGGGTCAGTCAAGTAGTAATGCCTCAATTTATACTAGATTGCCGGATTTAAATTTGCCCAAGTATTCTGGTGGGTATGAAACTTGGATGTCATTTATTAACATTTTTGATTCTTTGGTACATTGTCGGATGGATATATCACTCTCACAAAAATTAAGTTATCTGTTGAGTTGTCTATCGGGAGACGCTCACCAGGTTATTTCACATTTAACCATAACAGATAACAATTATGAGACTGCAAGGGCGCTATTGATGGGCAGATATCAAAATATTAGGTTAATTGCGGATGCCCATGTGGCAAAGATATTAAATTTGCCTTATTTAAGGAATATCATGTTTATAAGGGATGATTTTTTAAATTCATTAAAGGTGGCCTATAATTGTTTGGAGAAATTAAATTTACCAGTAACGGAGTGGTCATTCTTGTTGCTCCATATTGTATTGAATAAGTTACCCTCTGATTTAAAATTAAGATTTGAACAAAAATATGGAAGCGGAGATGAGGCAAGCCCGTTGCCTAAATTTATTGACCTTTTGACCTTCTTGGAGGAAGAAGCACGGATTGTTGACAATGTAGGCTCACCTCCTGCAACGGCTACCTCAGGGCCATCTGGGAGGCCTGTGTCCAGTCAGGGAAGACCTGTATTCAGTCAGGGTAGGATTAGGCCACCCACTCGGGGGACTAGGGTAGGTATGGCTACATCGGACCATACTATTAATAATAGGTTGCAATCCAAGCGGGTTGGTTGCACCTTTTGTGGCATCATAGGCCATTTTATATCTAAATGCCAACATTTTATAAATTGTTCCCCTCAACAGCGGAGGCGTTTTGTGCAAAATCACAAGTTTTGTTATTTTTGTTTAGGGGATCATCTTGTTAATAGTTGTGCAGTGGCACGGCCATGTATTCATTGTAACGGCAAACATCACGGGATGTTATGCCTGAATAGGAATGGTGGAGTTAGTCCTGCAGCGGCACGGATTGGTTCTCCTTCAGGAGGGGGTCAAAGCGGACAAGTACGGACTTCACCTCCTCATTCTGGACGAGCGTCGCCTCGACGGGTGGACGTGCGCGCGACACCTCCATATACGGGTGGGGCTGGCTTTAGGCCTACTTCACAGGCATCTCCACATACGGGTGGGGGAGGCACCGGGCCTATGGTACAAGCACCCTATGCAGCGGGCATAGGGCATATTCAAGCGGACGAATCTCGTGACGTCACTGCGGAACAGTATGCGTCTGCGGCCTCGTATGCAGCGAGAGCGAGGGGTTTCTCACCACCACTCGCGGAACGGCCGCGATTGAGGAACACGCCGCCATCTTTCGGTCATCCGGTTGGTTACCGGACACCGGATGCCAGTTGGCACCTGACTCGGGCACCATTGGGGCGCTCGAGACCCCCTACATATAACCCTCTGGCGCTGTCGGCAGCCCAGGTTTTTAATCGGGTGAATGCTTCATTTCATAGTGACGTTCAAGAATAGGTAGTCGCCGCCGCCTCGCCAAATGCAACCTTTTTAAATACTATTTTATTGCCTACCGTTGCGGTAAGGATTTGTGATATTAACGGTTTTTATGTTAGAGCACGGGCTCTAGCGGACACGGGTTCGCAAGGTTGCATGATAACAGTTAATTTGGCGAGACGGTTAGGCCTATACATATTTAATAATAATATTTCGGTTCGTGGCATAGGTGATGTGCTCGTGTCACATGTTTATGGTCAATGTACCTTTAACATTGTTGGAGAATCGGTCTTTCAACCTGTTATTACAGTTACAGCACTAGTGTTGCATGATATTTTAGGAGAACATCCACAGGTGGAATTACCTTCGGAAATTTTGAACTCGGCTTCTCACCTGTCTTTGGCTGACAGAAAATTTTTAAATATTGGAAAAATTGATTTGTTGCTTGGTACTGATGTGCTTGGTCAATTATTGTGCACCGGACGCACTATAAATTTAAATAATAATGGCTTGGTTGCTATACCATCGCACTACGGATATATGATTATGGGCCCAGCATATGATTACGGTTTCGGTACTGGACTGTCACTTCGGATTTTTTCACGGCATTTTTATTGAGTTTATTTACGGCGGATTAATAATTGATCATTTACGGAAGTGTATCATAGTGTATTTAAATATACCATTGGATTAATATTTGCATATTGTCTTGAAGACGGGATTGGATTGGAAAAGTGGTCGGCCACGCGTTCTCCTATTTATACCTATACTACAAGTATTGTAATATATGATATATATTTATAAACACATACGGTAGGGCACATTAGTACACACAAAACACAATTCAAGCAAAGCCAGAACTACGGACCGGTAAGCAATATTATTACAATATAATTAAATAATATAAGAAAATAACGGGCGTTCGGGAAAACGCAACAGGGTGTTAACCCGTGGGGATACCAATCCTCTGTTCCACTCTTCTCTTGATGGGATGTGGACCTCGAATTGGCGCCTGAATACGTATTTAGGCGTCATTTTATCACTGGTCATAGCTAGCGACAGAATTCCATTGTCATGCTTCATGTCCACGTGACCTGTGCATGGCCCGTCGGCGTTCCACATACCCATCATACTGAGTCTGTACAATGCCTTTATTGCCATCTTTTGTATGTAAATGTGTAGAGGCTCAAGGTTTAGGAACCGTTCCATTGCTGCTGTAGGAGTAGTTTTAAAGGCCCCTGTTATGGCCATGCAGGCCAGCCTTTGTAGTTTTCCTAATACTCCTCTGCATGTGGTTAGGTTCGTTCTTGGCCACCAGGCAATACTGCCATACGCAATTATAGGTAGTATCATTATGTTGTAAATCCAGTAGAGGATCTTTGGTTTAAGTCCCCAGGTTTTACCAAATGTGTGGCGACACATGTTAAAGGCCGTTGTGGCCTTCTCGATAGTAAGCGTCACATGTCCCTTCCACGTTAGTTCTTTATCTAGAGTTACACCTAGATATTTTACTTCCGTGGACCATGGTATCTCCACTCCACGCAACTTGAGGTTACCCATTCCATCGAGCTTCCTCTTGCGTGTGAACGGTACAATCACTGTCTTCGCTGGGCTGATATTGAGACGAGTCTCATTACACCATCGCTCGACCTTATGTAAAGCATCTTGCATCAGATCAGCTACGACACTCGGCACTTTACCGTTTATCAGTATGACTAGATCATCTGCATAACCAACTGTGTTCAGTGGTCCCTCATTCAATTGCTCGATCAATGGGTCAACCACTAGACACCAGAATGTAGGGGAGAGTGCCCCACCCTGTGGGCATCCTCTGGTTGTTATCACACTCATTGTCTCGCCTAATATCGTTGCAGAAATTAACCTGCTGCGTAGCATGCAATTTATCCATCGTATGATAGTTTCATTGATGCCATGTCGTCTCGCTGATACATTTATGGATTCAAAGGTGGTCCTGTCGAATGCACCCTCTACATCGAGGAACGCACCCAGGCATACCTCCCTTGAATCCAGTGCCTTTTCAACTCTGCTTACAACATCATGTAGAGCGGTCTCAGTGGATTTGCCTGCTTGGTAAGCATACTGCTTGCCGTGTAGAGGCCGCCTTCTGAGTGGTCCGTCCCGTATGTATCTGTCGATAAGCTTCTCTATAGATTTCAGCAGAAATGATGAGAGGCTTATCGGCCTGTGTAGGCTCAATACCACTACATTCTAACTGTATTCAATTCAATTCAGAGTTTTGAGTTAGTATAAAATTTTTGAATAAGACGAGTATTGTATCACGTTGTAAACCATTCTGCTTTTAAATTCCAGTTTCTCAAATCTGAATAATAAACAAAATAATAAAGTCAATTTAATTTTAGAATAAGCGTATTCGTATTATTCTGAAGTGGTAAACCTGCCCCTTGATTGTTTTTGGGGTGTGTTTATTTATACGGTAATGAATTCTTTCTAGATTTGGGCTTTGACTAAGCGTGAATTGTTAATGTGGGTCCTGAAAAATATTAATTCTTGTAAGTGGTCATTAAATATATCCTATTTTTGTTATTTTTTTTTTAATACGTTTATAAATAAAATATACATTACAATACAGAGCTTGAATTTCTTTGCAGATTGATAACATTCAACACATTGAAAAGAAAAATATTTTAAGTTAAGGTTATCTATGACTAAATATTACTTATTACTCTAAATATACTTTACTAGCTTTCTGCCCGCGGCTTCGCCCGCGTGGATTTCGGGATTGGGTGTATAGAGGGTTAAGGGTCATAGCTTTTGCCCACGGCTACATATACGCGGAAGTCGGTTTATGGTGCGAAGATTTTATCGCGCTTCCCGTGGGACTATCCGTTTTTCCGAGATAAAAAATGCCGCAAAACTCCTCAAGAATCACTCTATCTATTGATGAAAACCGCATAAAAATCTGTGCAGTAGTTTTTGAGCGAAGCCTTTATTGCGCATCCCGTGGGATCTGTCGATTTTTCCGGGATAAAAAGTAGCCTATGTTACTCGGGGAGAATGTAGCTTTCCAAAGGTGAAAGAATTTTTGAAATCGGTCCAGTAGTTTAAGCGTGAAGAGGTAACAAACAAACAAATAAACAAACAAACACACTTTCGCATTTATAATATTAGTTGGGATTATTCTAAGTATGATATACTGTTTAATAAATGTATTTTTAAATCCAATAATGTATAGATACATTCCGTAGAGTTAATAGCAGTTTTCAAGTCACTTTTGACCTCGTTTTTCATGCTCAATATTATTAACATCAACTCATTCATAGACAGGGCTTCGAACATGGTGGTATGGCATCCTGTGTCGTTTTTAGCCTGTATTAATATTTTATGCTTGGCTTAAATTATATTTTTTATTATCTTCTTATGTTTTAAATTAATTAATTTTGTGAATTAATTGGTGATACTTATGCTCTTAAATGATTATTATGGCAAAATAAACGAGATTCGAAGCTATAACAAAAAAATAACTAATTTCAAAACACTTTATCGACGACGAAATACTTATAAACTCACGTCTTCAGAGTCTAGAACACCGTCGAAGAGTTGCTTGCCTTTCGGTTTTCTATAGGTTGCATTTCGGAGAGTGTGCGTTGGAATTACATGAGTTAATTCCACCCGCTCCTTTCCACCACCAGTCAACCAGACGTAGGCTTAACTACCATCCTTACGTGGTGGACTATCCTCTTACACGTACAAAACGGTTCCAGTCTTCGTTTTTAATACGAACAGCTAAGATGTGGAACTCTTTGCCGACGTCTGTGTTCCCGGAACAATATAATCTTATGGTCTTCAAGTCACGAGTGAATAGGCATTTGCTAGGTAAGCGTGTTCCATCCTAGTCCTCATCGTCACTTACCATCAGGTGAGATTGTGGACAAACGCAAACCTATTTTAAATAAAAAAAAAAAAACTAAATTACTTTATTTTTATATGAAACAGTCATTTGAGTTCCCTTTTAAATTAACTTTAATTCCAGACTAACTTAACACTAAATAAAAGATAGAAAAATCTTATGAATTTATAATACACAAATTCACACAATACACAAAAGATATTTATAGACCCTAAATATCTAACTCAACAATTGCCTCGCCCTTTACCTTTAATCTTTGATATTTATAACTATCTATACTATAAACGTTTGACAAAGACAAATTTGTTGGGCAGTGTATGTACATATTAATAATATAAATGTAATACATATATGTGCTTGTATATTTATGTTTTTGTATGCTTTCTATATATGTATTTAACATTTGCACGTTAATATTTAAATGTATTATATTAATAATATTTTATTATAAGTGCTATAATTATTTTTACTAATGAAAGTTGTGCCGCCCTTTGAACTATTTCTGTTTGTCCCATAAGTAGACTGATAAAGAATACATTTAATAGTTAAGACTGTCATAAATATCTATTAACCTTTAATTTTAATTAAATATTAATATTATTGTTTGATTTTTTACTCTAATTGTAGACTCGAGGCGATGATTCAAACAACGCAAAATACACATCGAGATATGTATAAATATTGTTCTTGTTACACCAAGATAATGGAGTTCGTTCCACTTTCTAATATCTATACAATTCCTGTTTATGATTAGTGATATATTTATTAAGTTAATATTTGAAGTAAAAAATATATATCACCAATCATAACTGATCAAATTTAATTCTCCATGGAAGTTTTACTGTTTCGTAAATTTGGCGGTCAGGCTTACTCGTAATGATTCTGAAACGTTCGTAGCGTCGAACTTGATGCCGTGGCAACGTTATAAAGTGTGACACATCAGGGCGCTGACATAACACTGAACTCAACGCTGTAAATATTCGAGACTTAATATTCTGATGAAGATAAAGACCAGCATCTATGCATATCAGATATTAACAATGATGTGCTCTGGTAGTCAGAGGTAAGATAGTGGAGGATTTGATTGCTGAGAAGTATAAATGAAGCTTGCGTCCATCTTCATGTTTTAAAGATTTTGCTTTTTCATATTTGCCGATTAAAAAGGTTATTCACAGATATATGGATGCTGGATCATCATTATTATCAATGCCGGGTGTAGGTCTCGCCCCAGAATCCCCACATCGTTGGGTCCTTCTCTGCTAGCATCCAGCTTCTTCCTGCGGTCTTCACCATATAGTGCGAAATCCACCTTGCGGCAGCTAGCAACGTTTTGCTTGTATGATATACCTATGTTACTTTGCAGAAGAAACATGAAAGTAGGATTAATGCTGTGGAGATGAGAAGCTTCAGAAGTATAATTGGAGTGAATCTGAAGGACAAAGTCAGGAACAGTGTGATAAGGGAGCGATGCGGCGTAGTTGAAGATGTAGTGACAAAGATAGAGAAAGGGATGCTTAGATGGTTCGGCCATGTTGAAAGAATGAATGAAGGAAGATTAACGAAAAAGATATACAAGGTAACAATGATAGGACGAATCGGTGCAGGTCGACCTAGGCGGACATATTTCGATCAAATCGAAGGTGTCCTCAAGAAAGGCCGGGTCAAGAGTACTCGCAACCGACGAGCATGCATGAAGACGCTCATAAAAGTGGAGGAAGAAAGAGAAGTGTGCCAGGATCGTAGCAAGTGGAGAGAGGCGGTCTCTGCCTACCCCATTGGGAACAAGGCGTGAGATATATGTATGTAACGAAAGGAACATACCCTTAATAACAGTTGTATATTTTATACATTAGAACTGCGCTACCCATTAAATAACAAGTTTTAATTTACACCGATTCCGTCTTTTATAAGTATACTAGCTTTCTGCCCGCGGCTTCGCCCGCGTGGATTTCGGGATTGGGTGTATAGAGGGTTAAGGGTTAAGAATCACTCTATCTATTGATGAAAACCGCATAAAAATCTGTGCAGTAGTTTTTGAGCGAAGCCTTTATTGCGCATCCCGTGGGATCTGTCGATTTTTCCGGGATAAAAAGTAGCCTATGTTACTCGGGGAGAATGTAGCTTTCCAAAGGTGAAAGAATTTTTGAAATCGGTCCAGTAGTTTAAGCGTGAAGAGGTAACAAACAAACAAACAAATAAACAAACAAACAAACAAACACACTTTCGCATTTATAATATTAGTTGGGATTGAGTATTTTAATATAGCGTGTATTTTCGTTTTCAGCTCATTCTGTACGACAGTCCTCGTTCACAAAATACACCTGAAAATACATACCAGCACATCATACGCCGCTTTGAATTAAAATTTCTACCAACGTAATACTACAGATAATCGGAAAAGTGTGGTTTATGCCATATCCCTATATTATTTTTCAGCATATCTTACTGAATTCATGTAACTGCCATTTTGCCCTTTAGTAACCGGCAAATACAAACTCGCACTAGCGTCGGATCCATTAAATTTCTTTCTTTTTTAAAAAAGTTATTTTATAAATTTCAATCAAAAAGTACAACAATACTCTCAAGTATCAAGTTGTTGATCAAACGCACGCCCTCCCATAGAAATATTTCTGGTTACCTTACTTTATGGAAGAGGTTCTTTCAAACACTGCTCGTATCGTTCATGTTTGTATAACACAGTAACACAAAATATTAAGTACGTTTTAATATTCTGTTTTCAGAAAGGAAATAGCTTGTGGATGGGGAATGCCGGGTTATTATTATAAAAGTACCGTTTTGGAGGAATATATTGTGTTTTTTAACTTGTAGTTAAGTCGAATTATAATTATAGTTACCTAGTAAGGTTAGGTAGTATATACTGTAACGAACGTGAGTATTAATGGTTCATTGCCCACACGATACATAGATTTAAATTTTATACTAATACCACTGATAGAGCAAATAACCATCACCTAATAGTAAACAAAACCGAATTTAGTTTATCGTATTGGGACGATATGTTGTATAATATTATTACCGTAACAACATTGCAAATGAATGATAGCATAGACTTACTGGTTTTGATCTTTGAAATATAAAAAAAAAACAATTCTGATCTCTTGATGTCCAGATAAGTCAGACAGAATAGGAAGCATAAATAAGGAATGTAATGTTTTTATGTGTTTGCCTTATCCCTACAATAAACAGCTTCATCTGTCACGTCATTGGAGAGACGCCTAACTAAAATAGCCTTTGAAATTAACTTAAAAATTAACAACTTGAATCAAAATATAAAAAAAATGACTGACATTTAAGCACTCATTGCTCGAGGTAGTTTAACAACTATTCGTGCAAGTCTTTCCAAAAAAATACGGAACCAGCTTTTTATGCAGAACTGGATTCAGGATCAAGTTCCGCTCGGAGAGAGGGGCAATTATGGAAACAACATTACCAGTTCATGATATTTACGTCTTTTTTAATATGTAGGAATTACGAAGATACAAAAGTACGTTCTTCGATGTTTATAAATACATGATGGTAAAAAAAATATGTATGGGTTTCTACTTTGATATTCATAATGAGTTTTACCGAAATTTCGGGCCTTAGATTGCCATATGTGGTGTTGTATTGATCATCATTGAGGACGTTACCAATTTTCAAATATTTTCAGCTACGATCCACTTGTGCACAAATCTTCTTAATTGTGAAAAAAGGAATCGAAATTGTGTAAAAATCCTCTGGTTAAATCGACGGAAATTCCAAATTTTTATTCCCCTTTTCCAAGATGGATGGAGTCGATCCTGCCATATGCATGTTATTCACATTTAAACGACCTTGAGACACCTCTTGACCACTGGTAATCGTAGGTGGCTATCGTAGGGCAGTCTACACATGAAATTACAAGTTACATATGAAGTCTGGTTGACTAAAATCTTAGATCCTATTTAGGTTAGGCTCGTGTCCCTGGAAGGCGACTGATATGAACTGTAATAAATGTTATTCAACAGTCTCAAATTATTAATGCCAGTTCGCTGGATTCAACTTACTCTAGAGTCAAGTGAAGTATTATTTGCGATCAGTTCATTATCGAATTCACTTCCATATGTAATTGTAATTTATGGAAATGATAGCAAATTATGGAATTATCCCTACTAATATTAGAAACACGATAGTTTGTAAGGACGGATGAATTTGCTACTCTTTCCCGAAAAAGTACTGAATGTCATCATCACAGCTCATATACGTCCCACCGAGGGGCTCGAGCGTACCCTAAGCATAAAGACAACAATATAAAAATAACTAACGTTTACTTTAGATCATTTAGTCGTTGCATGTCGCTTTTTATGATCATGCTTGAGTTTGATAATGAAATTGCTTACAATTTGTACAGTGTAAAACAACGATATAGCAACGATACGAATTTTGGGGTTCAAAGCGCAGCTTCTTAAACAACATCACTTGTATAAGTTAGCAGTGAATATCAGTTTATTAAGCTTTTAATTGATATATATATATATAATGAAAAGGTTCAAACCAACCTATTGCGTCAGTCATTAGAGTTGCGTATGGCAATCCGCATGGTCATGCGAAATGAATAAATCATTAATTTATCTGTTGTGGTTACGTTTTTATAGATTCTAATGATAGGGCAAAATACTCAATCGTTTTGCTAGTACAGTGATAATTCGATAAAGCGATATTGCTGAAGATATACGTCGATAGAATAATAATATTTACCAAAAATACAAAAGATTTTGAAAACTTATGACGTACTTGATATTAATTAATTAATTTTATCACATTAAATAGCAAAGAAGATAAAAACTATCTTACATTTGTTTTCACTAAATTGTATAATATAGGTATTTACATTTAAGTGTTCTTGAAATTATTATAGTAAGACGATTTTACGATATTTGTAACCAATCTGATTAAATCGATTAGGTGTGTCTAGATAACAGTCAGCTTAAGAACAGCTTAATTTTCTTATGCTTAGTGAGGCCTGACTAACAACGAATACTAATTTGATGAAATTAAATAAGACGAAGGTACGTCGACCAGAGAAACTACATAGTCCGAATGTCATTTTTAAAGTTTTATTCTATTAAAAGTTACATTAAAATAGAAACAAGTTTAGGTATTTAAAATTTCATACTAATTAGTTCCTCTGAATCTTATAATCTTGTATCTTAATGTTAATTAATACGTTAATATATATTTTAAAATATATGAAGCTTATTCGGAATGAACTCCATTGGCTGTAACTTTTAAGCATGGTGGCCCGTTTTTCATAGATAATTATATATTCTCCACTGCCTATCTTTAGCGACTCTAAATTATTATGGCGTTTAGAGCAAGTAATCTTGTGACTGAGTGAGGTTACCTGGGCCTGCACTCTGAGCACAAATTCGGTATAATCGTTGTCACTGACGCGCTACGTCCAATACATATACGAGTATGACAGTGAAGCTAAATGTATAACTCAGTTTCGAGTTTGAGTTATAAGATATTTACTCAAATTTCGAAAAAGATTGTAAATTTGGGAAAAATAATTTACAACACAATATCTGAAGTAAATTAGTCCTTTTGTACTTAACTTCCCTCAATAAATTGTTGATGAAAGCATTATCATTACTACCAAATTATTTTTGCAACAAACTGTAACGGATTATTAAATATATATATTATATATTTTATGACAAAGTATACAAAAAGCTATCATATTACAGTCGAGGTAATTATTTCTGTAATGACATGCGTTAACTGGTTAATTATGTCTTCTGTTCTCATGTTTTACTTTGCAAAGTGGCAGTGACTTTTCGATAAGCATTCATGTCCGGATAAGTTCTTGAACATGATGGAAGTTGCATAATTGATGATAGTAATTAATGCGCTTAGATCCTGCCCCTATTAGACTTTCACTGCTTTAAGGAAACAAACGTTGTACGCTTGCGATTTCCAGTTAGGGGAATAGATATCTATATTATACTTAGTATATATAATTAATTTAAAAGCTATCTTAATGAGAGATATTCTGAGAGCAAATAAAAAATATATAACTAATTAATAAAACAAGTATTTTATCGGTATCTTGGAGTATGTCGGTGGCGGACGTCAATATGCCGAGTAAAAACTTATTTCTGATGGCCTATCTGGTGGAAATAAGGTAAACGCGTTTAACGGCTGAGTAATGCCTTAAAAGTACTGCTTTATCTTTTTTTTAAACATGCGCGGAAATATTGCCATTACTTTTGAAAAAAAGTTCACGAATATCGTTTACCAAACACTTTATCGACTTGATTTTTGGATTTCGAACAATAAGCGCATCGCAATATTGATATTTTTAATTCCCTGGCATGCAGAGCATGACATAGTATTTCAAAGCACTTTGTAGAAGAAGGTGATTGTCAATATTCAGTTACGTGTTCATGCTTATGTAAGCCGAAAATGAATCTGATAGCAAGATTTTATATACGTTCTAACTTGTTCAACAACTCCTGCTTAACATCTAAACAAGCATCAGCATATAGTCCAATAGTGACAAGAGTATGTAAAATCATAATTGTAGTGAGACACGAAAGAAAAAAATTAAATCGTTAGAGAGAGCGATAGGAGAAATGAATCCGCCCACTTATATCCTCTACATGTACCAAGAAAGATTGTTCAAAAAGATCTCTAGGTTACGGTCTAGGTTACGAAATTTGTTCATGTAGGGAATATACTTATCATGGGTCAAACAATTTTAACAATAACTGCTTCCGATCATAATAACTTACTACTTAGACGGATTAACCAATAGTCCATACAAAGTGGTACGCCGCAAGATCACCGTTAATAAAAAAATATATATCATTTTTGGTATTTGGAAACATTATATGGTTTTTGACGCAGTGTTAACTGAATAAAAAAAAATATATTCTAGTATTTGTATTATTTTGTTATTTTTGATCTATTAAATTTTGTCGCGTCGGGGGGCCGCTTTTTACCTTTAAAAATACTTACCTAAATCAAATGATTCCTACCTAATCACAACATTCGTATAAAAAAAAATATCTATCTAAACAAAATTATATTTATAATAAAGTTTTAAAGTAAGTAGGTATTCAGAATTAAAGTGAACCTAATTTAAAACTAAATATGTACACAAATACACTAATGATACAGTAACAATGGGCAAAAAAGCGACCCCCGACGCGTTAAAATTTAATCAAAAAATTCATACGTACGGTCAATAGCAGGAAGAGATAACCATTTGCAGTTCAAAATTAGCGATTATGCCTCCGACATAAAGGTGGCACAAAGTTTCGAGTAGATAGTCTGACACGCTTTAGTTGATACTTACGTAGTATTTAAAGTTATTTTTTGTTTTTTATAGAGTTTAATAGCATTTTTAACCATTTGTTATAATAATTCCGTACTTTTTTTGGGTCGGGGATTTATTCAAATTTTAATTTAATTTTTTCTTTATTTATCTTTATGGTTGGTTTTGTAAGACATTTCCAACATATCAATTTGAACGTATTTTTTTTACATTAATAGTAGAATTAGTAGAATATATTATATTGTATATTCAAGGTAGATTTTAAGGATCGGTGGAAATTATTTTTGTTTAAATATTTTGTTTTGTGCTTATTTAACATATAAATATATTGTGACGCAAAGTGTGCCATTATATTACTTTCTATTAAATTCTTCTCTCAAAGAATCTCATATTGGTATAAAGTATAACCCATTTATGCATTAATCTATTTATATCTCTTGTGGAATGTCGTGTCAGTAGTAAATATTTCATTCGGGACCGACAAACAAAGCAAAGGAATAAACGGTTAAAGTAAAATTTGTGTGTAAATTACATATAAAAAGACCAGAAAATTTTGATTTTAAAATCACTTTTGTATATTTTTATGCATATTTGCTACGAAAATTATACATCTTTGGAACCATTATATTTTCTGAAGTCATTGTAATTCAGTGGTATTGTGATTATTGTTGAATTTTCTCCATATTATCTATGAATTTCAAGCTTTATGTGTGTTATTATTTTCGTGTTGCTACAGCACATAAACTACTGTGACAAGCGAATAATACAACTCAAAATGTAATATGCTAGCTACGCCCCACTGTTTCACCTGCTGTTGTCGCTTCTAAAAAAAATTAATGTATTTTATATTATAACTTTATTAAATACACCCCTTTGCCGAAAAAGCGGTTGCTTACTGCCTTTTACAGATAAAACTATAAATGCATTCCTATGTGTGATATTGGCTAGATTAAGTGTTTATCTTTTGAATATTAGAAAGAAATTTTAAATTTCTCCGTCAACTCTAATCCTGCACAAATGTTTTTAATACAGCCTTATTATGAACGCGTAAATAAGTCTAACGCGTAAATGAAGTTACATAAAATACGGAGTGTAACGTGAAACTTACCACCTGGTCCTTGTAGATCATAGAACGATTGCATATTAAAGTTATGGGACTGTGAAGAGAACGCGTTTAAAGATAATTATATAAGCATTCGCGTTTATACTTAGCTCTTACTGAATTCTTCCTCCTGTAGACACAGGCTCTAAGACGCGTAAACATTGTGTAAAGGTGTGACAAAAGTGACAAATACTCGTGTCACACTGCTTCATTGTTGAATGCGAGTGGGAGTAGAAAAAATAAAAACATTATATTAATCTCTTGTTCCATGTGGAGTGTTTGGGCCCGTACTAGAAGTAGGCGATAGTACTGGTAGGAAGGAACATGAGGCAATCGTATGATAATGCATACACAAAGGTAAAGAAAAATATTAGAGAAATTCATACCTTTTCATGTTTTGCTTATGCTATAATATTTAAAACAACAATATTATTAATTTGCCTTGATGATGGTTGTTTTTAGTAGTAATTCATTGTCCTTACGAGGGAAAATCCAAGCCTGGTACCGCTTTTTTGCCATAATTACTTAAGTAAGTGTGGGTAAAAAATACATATTCTTGGCTATTTACAAAATTAGATTTGATTGTAACTTAAACGACAAAATGTCGTCCCGGTCACACCTAATTATGGATGACACCATTAAGAATCAATGATGCGTGTACGTTGACTCTGCAATAACATTAAAACGTAATTTACTTTCTAGTTTTATTTGTTAATACGAATCACTCTGAAAATTATCGCAGAATAGACATTATTAAATAAAATATGATATACAGACACGCAGAAGTAACGTTTTAAAATAGATTTTATCTTTATTTCTTTTTGATAAAACCGAAATGAATCATATATACATGTCTACTTCTTGTTATTTATATTGAGGTAACTGTTCTCACAACTATGTACACAAATGAAAACTTGTAAAATGTTGGTTTTTGAGATATTTATCTATGTGAATATTTATGTAGGTTAAGTTTTTCTTGATATATATTGTATCTTTTTGCAACCCCTTGACGAAAAATACGATTTTTGAGAAAGTCAAATATTTCGTTATTTCGCAAAATAATGTGTTTTGTAATTAATCCTGCAATAACCTTTGTAGTTTTATTATTTAATTTAAATACCTTAGATTTACTACCATTGCTATTCTGTTTTTATAATATTTAGCTAGATATATTTCTTATTTCTTTATATCTTTTGACAGTTGTTTTTTATTTCAAGATCGACAACTAAGGCACATAAATATATATTAATTTTAGTATATTTATTTTTATTGATTATATAATCTAATATAATACCTTAGCTATGTTCGTAATTTTATTTTTCTTTATTTTTATTTCCGTACGCGAAAAATGTTACATACACAGTACATCCTTCGGCCGAAAGTCATTATTTGTAGAGGGATTACACCGCCATGTCGGGGTGTAGTTTGTGCGACTGTTGTGGCCGCACCCGTACTACGAAGTTCTGCCTTCTTCTGCGTGCCCAGCCCAGCACGATGATGCTTAGTAAAAAAATTGGTTGTCTGTAGAACTCCGTCTACTGCCGATATTTGAACGTGACAACGTCTATTACATGGTATTTTTTTCTGGGTGCAATGAAATTATTTAAAATAAAGTAATGTATAACATTTATATTTTTATTTAATAGTTTGTTTAAATTTTCTGCTTCTGAAGTTATACATAAATTAATTATTATGAGTAATGTGCACTTGCACACTAACGTTTCCGAGTATGCCTTCGGGCGCTCTAGGGGTAAAGTAAAGGGTAAAGTAGGCGTGGACTCCGTGTGGCGTCAGATTCGGCCGTTACGGTGTTTTCGAGAATGACTCCACGCCGTACCAATTTAATAGACGTTGTCACGTCAAAATAGTTTTGTCAAATGATTGATTTGATATTAAGACAATTGGTTAATTTTAAGTGTTCTCAATTTTTTCCATATATCTGACATGTTAATAAGTTTGTTTGTGATCTAAAATGCTTCTACCTCATAACAATGTAATCATGATCATCACTTGAGACAGATGAGAATGATAAGATGAATATGCGATGTGACTTAAATAGATTTGAAAGAAACACCTATGGCAGAGAAGTTATCTTCTTAGTAGAATTAACAAACTAACGTGGTATGGACATGTCATGAGGAGGGGTGACAACCTTGTTACCAGAAGAGTTATAAATTAAATTAGGGATGGAAATAAGGATAGGGGAAGATTTAATAAAGTATGAATGAAGTACGTAAAGATGGATATGCAGGCCAAGAATGTCAATGCGAAGATAATGTATATGATAGAGAGGAATGAAAGAGGAATAAATGCTGCGGCGATCCCACCTATGAATAGGATAAGGTGAGGATGATGATGATGATGAGAGAAAAGATTAATGTAAATATTGAATTATTTTTCATTTTAATCCTTTTACAGTAGGGAAATATGAACATTATGACTCTATTGACATTTAAATTATTTAGATTTAAGTGTATTCCTGCTCACACGCCGTACATTTCCAAATAATAATAATTAAATTGTTGCACTCATAGGACAATATTGTTTTAAGAATATTATGAAAGTCCGGCATACAATATTTTATGACAGTTTTCCCTAACTGACGAATAATCAATATTTCCCCATTTCATTACTAAATATTTCAATATTGTGATTGATAAAGCGGGAATTTTATGAATACAGGAATGCAAAATACAATATACTACATCGTTTCAAAGTCTTAATGAAACTTTATTTTGGATTGGGCACGCGTTCCTCAAATAAGTTTTTGATAAGTCAATTTCTTTGCGATGCAAGTACAATTTTTTTTTCGGATTTTTTAGTTTATTTGTTTCTACTTGATGTTACTTCATGCTAAATTTCATCATCCGATGACAACGAGGACACTATATATAGATTTTGATACCTTTGTATATTTTAGATTTATAAAAAAACGTATTTTTTTATACACCATTTGGTTGATGTAAGCTATTTTGTTTTATGTATATTGTTGGTAGCAAAACATTTTATCATCGTCATTTTAGCCAAAGGACGCCAACTGCTGTACATAAGATCTTCTCCAAACAGGTCCTCATCGATTCTCACACTTATTATGGGTAGGTATGGAGAACTACAGCCTCGCCCGTTTGCTGGCAGAGTGCACGGCGGGTTGGTGAGAATGGCTTGATTCCGTCCGAAATTTACCGATAATAAAATATCGAAAATTAATGGTTGCTTGTTTACAAAACAGCAGCCATTCAAAATGCGTCCGAGAATACTACACATGGATCGCTATTGTAAATAGCATTGAAAGCAGGTTTACCCCTTTTCAGACACCAGACTTTACTCCAGACATCAAGGTTAAGATATTATTATTATATAGTTTAATATCTCCATGTGTAAATATCCCACACCTTATGTGTGAGTAAAATAAAGATAATAATTATAAGTAGGTATATCACGCGTCTTTATAAGACACGTTTCTTTATAAGTCGTGCGCGGCGATTCAGACCGCAGGGGACATTTAAGCGAAATTTAATGAAAGTGTGCGTGGAGGAATCTCTATCTACACCATGAAATGCAGATAAAGACTACCCAAAGACCCAGTTACACAAATACACAGAAACTTTTGTCATTACTGGTGGAAACATTTTTGGACTATTGCTTTTTTGATTTTGGTGGTAATAAGAACCGGTCTATGAAAGAGACTCCTGCCACCAGCTGCCTTCTCAAAACCTAATTAATTTATTATTATTAGTAATTTTATAAAACTTGCTATCAATTTAATCATTTTAATGCGTATTAGAATTGGTAAAACCCATTGTATTATCGAATAATATGTGTTTCATTAACTTTGTTTTTATCTGTTTATAGACGGAAAATGTTAATAATTTTAATTATGTTACAAATTAAATTCATTTTATTTATTTAAACTTTTTGCACATTAATAAGTTAAGAAATAGCGAAATAAAGTGTGGAGTAATCTCATTTATCTTTAATTTATGTTTTTGCTTTATCATAATATTACAAGCAACAGACTTAATGCCATAAGGTATTCTCAACCAGTCAATAAGAAAAACATATATATAGATTTAGATTTATATGTATATTAATAAACATTCTTGAATCTGTGAATCTTGTTTAACAACAACAAAATCCCACCAACATATAAAGAGATAAGAAAGAAACAGAGAAAATACAAACTCAAACTATATTTTCACAGTGCTAATAGTAATCTGGAAGAAAAATATTAGGGCTATTATAACTTATATAGCATTGGCGAAAAGATGAAGGCCACGCGATCAGTGACAAAGATAAAATATTTGTTTTACAAATAATAGAGTGAAGTAAAGCGACCACCACAAATAAAAGTCTTGACAGGTTTTAAACGCAATCTTTCAAACAAGTATGTTCGGGTTTTATTTAAGGCTTTGTAGAGCAAGCGCAGGTTGCGCGGGAGTGGAGTCTACGGACGCCGCCGGCCGGCACAACTGTCACAGAGAGCCAATACCTGCGCATAGTTAGCGCGTCGCTCTACGACAGCGCACGTGCTCCGTTGATACGATTTTTTCCTATATAAAGGGCAAACGCGAAACTTACTGCCCATTAATTTCCATCTCTTTCCCAAAGAAGGATCTAAAGTATAAAATATTTTTTAATAATATTAAAGATGTCGTCTCATATAGCAGTAAGAAATGATGCAGACGACACTGACGGTGTAATTTTGGCGAAAGGGGTGTCTATGGCAGTTCTATTTTGCGCCTCCATGATCTGTGGGCTTGCACCCTTGCTTATCTCGCGGCGTTTGAACCTTGTATCAGCCAAAGAGGCAAGCACGCTTAAGAACACGAATAGGGTAGTCATGACTTTACTGTCTTTCGGGGGAGGTGTACTTCTGTCTACTACGTTCCTGCATTTGATGCCGGAGATTCAAGAGAACGTAGCCTATTTACAAAGTGAGTATACATATTATATTGTTTGTTTTTATTAATATACACATTATTTGCGTCTTTATGCTGAGACTCAAAATTAAATATTTCGTGTCATAGTGTTGTATTCGTACTCTTCCAAAACTCTTTCAAAAGATTGTTAATAGATAGGTCATAGATTCTCATACTCTAGGTGATTAACTTATCCCTATCAAGAAAAAGATAATTTATGTAACAGAGCGTTGTTTGCCGGGTCAACTAGTATTTGAAATAAGATCGATTAGGATTTTTTATAGTGATATCTATTGCCATGCTTAGTATTTCAAGATCAACATACGCGATTAACTAAGACCACTTTGCGTTGCGTTCATACAAGAAGTCGCAACCACAATGCAATCTCTGCATCTTGAGACCTTTTTGCAACTTTTAATAGTTCGAAAGAATGCAAATTGGTTCAATCATCAAACATGTACAGACATCTGAACAATGAAATCAAGAATAATGTAGCAATACTTGCTTGTATCTTGTTCAAGGTAAGACTCAAAGCATTTTGTTTCCGGAGATTGATTATTTTGTGCAGTTACGATAATTACATTACGTCAAGAAAACTATGTAACTACTGCATGCTTTATTAGAAGCATACATATGGGAAATTAGCACAACCGTGTTAAATTAGTAAGAAATTAAAAGAATTTGATAAAAACTGGGATGATTTGACATGTGTTGGTTTAGAACAAATTGAGGATGTTTGTATTACTATGACAGTTGTTCAAATACTACTGGAACAAAACTGTTACAATTTTTATTGAGTATCTAACCATTGATTTCTTAAGTGTGTTCTTAATATAAATCTACAGTTTTGCTCTTGTCACTCTTTTATTTAGATACATACTAGGTATTATTCTATAGTTTTGCTAATGTGTGATATGTTTGTGACTATACTAATAAAGAGTTATCTCTTGTATGTATTTATTCTTAAGTTTCTTCACATTTAAAATATGCAATTTAAAATATTTTCTATGATTATTATTTAATGAATAATCTCTATATATCGCTAACTAGACTTATAATTGCTATAATAACCTAAACAGAAAGTAAAAAGTGTGTAATATCCTACTCCATAAAACAAAATATATCATACTTTGAAAGAACAAACATATCATTGACTTATTAATATACCTAAAGACCTAAAATTTTACCTTAGTTGACTCACATCCAAAAACTTGTTTAGTAACTATATTTTTGAAGGTTGAAGGGTGAACCATGTGGTACAGGGTGTCCAATATTATCTAATAATTGCGTAAGCGTTAATAAGTGGGACAGGGTTCGCGCACTGAAACCGCTGTGTTTATAAACGTTACCATGTCATCTTATCAGCACTATATCATAGGTACTATATCTAATTGCTGCGTGCGCGTCCGACTAAGCGCGCACGCCGTGGTGAAGTGTCTCTGTCTAGGGGACTGTCCAGGGGTTCTCGGACAGTCCCTCCTTTGGCGGTGGCTCGACCAGCTCTTGGTCGAGCCGGCCCCGGGGCACATGGCGGTCGAATCGCGAAAGCGCACCCCGCCATGTGCCCCGTATGGGCCTAGAGAACACGGGAGGGTTTTTGTGGGTCGGTAGGCCGGTCCTCTATGACGGGTGAGCCCCACATACGGCCGCGCCTTGCCAGCGCGGTGTCATGGTGCATAAGGTCGTATTTCCCTGCCTCAAAAAAAAAATTAGGTACTATATCTAATACGTTACAAATTAAATAATCTCTCTCTAAATAATACAATTTTTATGAAAATTGATTCATAATTTATTAAGATTAACATTTTCGCCAACAGCTTCGTCCTTCAACCCATATAAAATTATATTAAATTGTATTCTTTTGAATATGCTACCCACCAATATTTCTATATTGTCTTAATTTATTCTTACAGCATATTCTTATTCGTAACAAACATACAAAACATTTTTGTTTAAAATATTAATTTATAGATTACACACCAACAACAAGCAAAATATGTAAAATTTCATGACTCGAGTAATGCTCTGTGATTATGAGCTTACCACGATTTACAAGATTAAGTGTCGTTATTGTATGAGCTATTTGCGCTCATGCAATAATGATTACAGGAAAAGTAATTTTACAACATCATATCACCATGAGAAAATATGTACGAAAGCTATATAAATTATAAAAAATATAAAAAATAATTTATACGTAAATTCTTCTTCTTCTTCATGTGCCATATCCTTTGCGGATGTCGGCGACCATAGCAAGGAACTGATTCCTATCTAACGCCATTCTGCCCAAAGTGACAACGTCACACCCGGTCCAGCTTCTCAGATTATCCGCCCAAGATGTTCTCCTTCTTCCTTTCCCTCTTGTACCCTCAATTTTTTCTTCAATTATATTTTTAATGATATTGTATTTACTATTTCTACAGACATCACCAAAATATTTAATTTTACGTCTCATTAATGTTTCTACTAGTTCCTGTTTCTTATTCATACGATTTAAAACTTCTATGTTTGTGACCTTATCACGCCAAGAGATTCTTAACATGCGTCTATATAGCCACATTTCAAATGCATTAAGTTTATTCAATGTTGCTTTAGTGAGTGTCCATGCCTCGGCTCCATAAAATAGACCTGATATTACATAACAGTTTACCATTCTCCATCTTAACTTTAAATTAATACCTTTGTTTAGCACAAGTGTCCTCATTTTCATAAAATTTGTTCTAGCAATTTCAATTCTTGATTTTATTTCTTTTTCTGGCTCCCATTTTTCTGTTAACCAACTTCCCAAATACATATACTGTCTAACTCTTTCAATTTGATTGCCATTTATCAATAAAGGGTCACAACTGTTGTCATTCTTACTTACTAGCATAAATTTAGTTTTGTTAATATTAATTCTCAATCCATATTCCCCAACTTTGGTGTTCAATCGTTTTAGTAAGTATTCAAGATCTTATATAAGTAAATTAAAATAAATTATTTGATTTGACTTTCGTCAATATTTTGAATCAGCACAAAGGTGATACTATAAGTTCAGCAGCTCTATTGTGAGACATTTTGCATTGACATTGTAAAGCTTTGTTTTTAAATTATTCCAATCGGGGCGATTTGTCGCGTTAGAAATGGATTTATTTTTCAAAAATATTCACAGAAAAAATAGTTGCATGTTAATACCAAAAACTGATTTACGCACCAATTTCGCAAATTAACCGCTTTAAGTAGTTTAATCGATATAGATTACTTTGTTTTATGCACGTGTAAACAGAAAAACTGGAGGAAAAGAGAGAATTATAATAAAATTGTGACCTCATCCGGAATTCAATCTAATTTGTTAATCTTTGAATAAGTACATTTCGAACTTTAAATCAACATTTTAGTCAAATAATTATTTACGTTATAAATAGAACTAGGTACTGTCGATCTTTACTTCAGTTTTGTTACTTTTGTAAATAATTCGTAACACTATATATGCAATCAAGCCTAGCCTATGCGTTACTGTTAATATTAAAATATTTTAAATATTAAGACATATCGGAGCATATTTATTGCCATATTCCATTGTCCAATTAATGGTGTACTCAGCAACAGCTTAGTTTGATTTCATTTTATTAATGATCTGGTTCTTCCATATTATTATAATTACAAATGAGATTTTTTGTAAGTAGTACTAGAGTGACAGAGGCGTAGATAAAGTTACTGCAGGATGGACTTGTGAAAGGAGGAAGAAAAAACCTTATGTACATGAATGGGGATGAAAATAATGATAAAGAATAAAGCCTGAAAGATAATGCTGGGTTTCCTTGAATATATATGCAAAGAATGCAAGTTGTATGACATATGGTAGAAACGAACGGTAGAAGAAATATGTAACGCGGGGAAACTAATGAAGATGAATTACGATTATCGTGATGATACTAAATTTTTTGAGTTTCACGTTATTATTATAGTAGCATAATTCTTTTGTAATCGCTTGATTATGATAATGTTGCATTCAAATCAATACCGTTTAAATCGCTTAAGCATCTTTGTTACTAGACTTACAAGGTTAATTATTAACTTTTGTAATTGGCTTCTTAAGAATGCTAATAATTTTAGTAGTCGGTTGATGAAAAACCAATTTTATCGATTCGCATACTTACAGATAGTGCCTAGGTTGTATTATTGTATATAGAGTATTACGTGGCTCTAAATATTGTCTCATTAACAGAACGCGCCTGTTTATACAAAAAGTCTTACTGATCAATATATTTATACAAACGACATTTAAATTACTTAATTTATATTATCTTGAAAGTCACAAAATGTATGTAGGTAATTATTTTTTGTGGGTGTTATAATAATTATATGAAAACTTAAACTTAATTATATAGATTTATATTTCGTATAAAAAATACTAATGAGTGATTTATTCATTGGTTGTCATTTTTTACGATCCGTTTATACAGACAAAATTAATCATTTACTAACTTCACGCACTAACTTAACATACTTGTTAATTAAAACATATAATCCACAAGTAGACAACGTACGCTGTGATTCTTTTGAGGATTGCAGATTTGCTGCGAAACGCTCAAGAAGTGCATTTACTATAAACTATTGTAATTACTCATCAATTTCGAAATGTATTCAAAGACAAACAAATTAGGTTGAATTTCGAACAAGGTCTACAATCTATACATATAATAAGACAGTAAAAATATTTTGTCTGTACATTTAGTATTTTTGACTGAAATGGATAGAGGGGCACTTAAATAGATTATTAGAAAGCAAAAAAAAATTTTTGGAATTTTTTGTCTGTCTGTCTGTCTGTCTGTATGTTTGTTCACGTTTATCTCTGAAAGTACTGAACCGATTTGCTTGAAACTTTCACTATTTGCTTTGTTTTAACTCAGAATAATATCTAAACTTTGTTTCATCAAAATCGGTTCATTAAAAAAAAAGTTATCGTCATTTTAATGAACTCAAGGCATGATAATATTGCGAATTATAATGTACACCATTCTTACATAAGTTACATGGGAAATTTAAAATCTAAAGACAATTCATCATCATGATACAATACATACATAAGATAACGTCTTTATCCCCTGCGGGGTAGACAGAGCCACAGGTTATAAGACCCCAAAGGCCACGTTTAGCATGTTCGTGGGCAGTGAGATGGAACAGGGAACCAAAATACGATGAAACGAAACCAGTTTTTATCAAAATAATATGATAAATGCGAAAGTTTGTTTGTTTATTACCTCTTCACGCTTAATCTATACATATAATAGAACAGAAAAAATATTTAAGTGTAAATCAGTTTCATTACGCATGTTAGTTTTTTCATAAATCACTAGATGGCGGAAGGAAAAACGAATAATGTGGTATATAAAGAAATTCTTTGAGTTTACTTTACCTCAAGGAATTGCTTTATACCAAAAATATTTTAATCGGTAAAATCGTATATTAATATGATTTGTGTATCAATAACATTCAACTCGAAATTTACGCAGACGAAGTCGCGGGCAACAGCTAGTTTTATTATATTTCTTACTTTTTCTGTTTACAAGAACATAAAACAAAGAAATATCTTTCGATTAGACTACTTAAAGCGGTTAATGTGCGAAATTGGTGTGCTAAATCAGTTTTTGGTATTAACATGCAACTATTTTTGCAATGAATATTTTTGGAAAATAAATCCATATCGAGCGTGACAAATCGCCCCGTCATATTGTTGAATACAAACAAAGTTTCGTTGATATATGCTTGAAAGAATTCGAGTGCAAGCGAAAAAAGTGTGAGAAAACTGATTTGATGCCCCTCTATGTAGTTTTGCACGTCATCGGGCGGATGGAACAATCAGTTTTGCCGATTCAATAGGGGAAAATACAGAATCAATTTACGCGTACGACGTGCATTACCAATATATTATTCCTTATAGTTCATGTTTAATTTATATATCTTTTATATTATATTGTTATACGGTTATTATTAGTTTCTTATCTATCCTATATAGGTTATTCCTAGAGTATTGTAGATAACCCAAACATTGATTAAATATCGGATCAGGTAGATATTAACGATTTAAACATTCAAATATGATTCAAGATTAATATATATCTTTTTTTGTCAAAATATATGAAGCCGATAACTTTGGATAACCTTGCTAAATTATCTTTCTCCTGTTAATGCGTTAACGTCGGCAGGCATAAATCTGAACTGATTTTCCAATATGAAAGTTCCAATGGAATTATATTTAATATTTTAAAATAAATAAGTTGACAGGAGAAAGGTGTAATTTGTAAATATATTAACTTTACTCGTATATATTAAATTATTTTTCAACAGCGTGGCTTGTAATTCTAGTGTAACTACTTACCAATAAGAGATATATTAATATTTTACATTTCTTCAAATTACGCACAATTTGGCAATAAAACGTTAATATTTTAGAGAGATATACAATTATCAAATTTCATTCATTCAATTAATTTAACTTCGAATTAATATAGTTCAATATCAATTAGAAAAATTCCATTTTGTGGTAGCCTGATGTTCAGTTGTTAAGTTCAGCACACTAACGTCTCGACAATCGACATTAGCGTTTGTACTCAGCGGTGATTGGCAATTTAAAAAACTCGTGTCACCGCACCGCTCCCTTTCTTCTCGTGTATATTCCGTTAGCTGCTTGGCTTGTAATTGACTAAAATGAAAGAAGTGTAGATGCTTGATTTAATCTTGGATTGTTCTTTCAGAGAGAGCAGTACAATTTTCAGACTCACCAAATTTTCAGATTTATCAATTGGTAAAAAAACAATTTATTAGGAACTAAGTTTAATTATTTAAATAAAATCAGCAACTGATTTACATTTTACCGCTATTTTTAATTTTACCGATACTCAATTTTTTTTTATTCGTACAGATACCAGAATATTCAGCTCCATATTCAACTGACGTATGATACTCGTAGAGACGAATGAAAGACGAAAACATTAAACAACACTACGAGTACGTAAGAGACAGGGAATAAGTTGATCCATGAATTTATATCTCACTATTACACCTATATAACAATAAAGTTATTGTCTATATATAAGTGTCAATCTCTATTACTGTTTCTCTAAACAGTAGAATCCGAATGGTATAATGTGAAATTATAGATAGACAAACGGAATGCATATCATTCCATGTAACGAAATCTTTGCTTCCAGATTTATTGACAGAAAAAAATAAATTAGTCTATTTATCTGTTTCTATCCATTACACATTAAGACACACATACACGTAGCGTATATAAAGGTATACGCCACGGTAATATAAGCTACTTGAAATACTAATCCTGCGCAAATGAAATCGCGGGCAGTAGCTAGTACTGGAATAAAGTAAAAGCTCCATTTGGCGAATCCATAGAACGCATCTGACCACATCTTTGTAAAGAATTCGCAAAAGAGCTGTAAATATTTTTAATCATTCTTGTGCCTCTGAAATGTTTACTTTGAGCTTCTGGTCAAAGGTATTTTATGATTTACAACAACGCCTTTTTACTTAAATAAGCTCCGAGATTTCTCCTAATTGCGGAAGTGAAAATGTAAAGCTTGTCGTATTGGTGACCGCATAAAATTATGTTCCTGATTTTTAGTGTTATTTGAGAGTAAACTATATATGTATCAAGTAATAGACATAATGTTTATGATTCACACACTATGATGTGGATTGTCTTAAATTACCCTCCATAAAAGCTTATTACATTGCCGTACGTTAACCTGATATGTATGGGTATGTAGGTACGTTTAGCGAATGAGTAATTGGTAGTACAAGAAAACCTTTAACATGTCGTGGGAAGTAAATTGCGACTCCACGCGTTTTTGCAAATTATTAGATTATTTTAGATGTGTTGCCGAGATTATTTTAGGCCCCTCAAAAATAGTTATTGTAGGTTTAGTTTTTTAGAACTGTCTTGTGTTTATGACACATTAATAAGCTTATGTAATAAGGTATATTAATTAATATACATAATCTCAAGAATTTTCATAGCTACATGCTAAAGTATGCATTGTTTAAACTTTAATTTAATCTGCCTGTCTCTGTCTCTGAAATCGTTCTGTAGAAAGTTCTTGAAGTTAATGCATAATTAAAATTTTGTTAAGCACAATATCTATATAATACAAACATAATAAGGCTTGAAAAAAAGTGTCTCCGTAAATTATCTTCTCTTCTTATATTTTCCGGGTAATTAATAAACCAATTTTTGTCTTCACTAAAACTAATCGCTATAGCCAATTCTATATTGCAACATATTTTTGTTAACCATGTTTGCAATATTGATTAAATACTATAAGATATGTTCGGCACATGTTCATTTAGTTATTTGATATAAGGGAGTCTATATTGTCGTTATATATTGAAGTTTACCTTACCTATATTTGAATAAAGATATTTTCTTTCTTTCCTCCTAATGTGATAAAATTTTGTAGAGTTATTAAAGGTTGGTTTAAGTTTAATAAATGGTTTAAAGGGAGTAAGTAGCTGTTAAAGAGCCCATTAAATCATTGAGATTGAATCTTCGAATCAGATATGATGAAACCCATAGAAGAATTAGGGTTACCAGAACAGCCTGATCAATTGCGAACTTTAAGTGGTAGTAAGCAGGCACACCGAAGCTCTGAAGCTCCTGGGGAAAGAAAGCTTGTACAACATTGGTAGCCTCTAATAAGGTGGACCGACAATTTGGTGAAGATCTCAGAAAGGCGCTAAAAACTACCAGCGCAGGTTCATCAATCGGTGTGTATCCAGCAGTGGACGTATGTCGACTGAAGTGATGATTTTATTAATACATTCTATGGAATTCTTATAATCTGAAATTACACCAAATAAAATATCCAACTTTGTTTACCTGAAGCCCTACAGACAATTAATCTAGTGATATTTAATTAAAACAACATCGATTGTGTGTGCTGTATGATATCTATCTGGAAAATTTTGTAATCAGTTATAGAACAATACCTACTAATTAATTATTATCGTTTCTTTTCACGTCCTTCAATTATATTGATAAGACTAAATCGTGACACGTGAACTTACTTCAACCTCTGTATGTGATATACAATATCACTCTTTTACTTTGTCACTAACTAATATATTTTATATAATTAAATATCAAAACAAAATGTATATTTAGAAATCCGTTATTAGTTTTATGTATTTCATTTAACATTATAAAGTTGTGATAGTAAATTTCACTTCTTGTCGCTTGAACAACTACATTGATTGGGAAAATGGACCTTGGTTGGTGACATTGCTACATGGGAAACAAAGGTTACGTTACAAATTTATCCACAACAATATTTTTATTTGTTAAAAACAGCAAGCAAGCAAAATTCTTCGCATTTCATAAAATACAAAGATTTTTGTAATACACACTTGAATAAAAAAATTGAACGTAGAAATATTCCACTCCACATGATGTTTTTGTTACGATTGCAGTATACCTATTGATAAAAAAGCAAGTAGCCCATCTAATGATAAGTGATTACTGTCGCCTCTAGTATGTGACATGTGATTTGCTAAATTTGCAACTGGTGATATGAAAATAGATTTTTAAAACTTTTCATGTTTTTGTTAAGTACAACAATAGTTTATAAAGTATATTTCATGCCGCTAAATGATTTGGGTATTAAAATTGTATATGTATACATAAAGTATACAGTAAATTACAATAAATATAATATTAATAAAACATCAAGATTATTTATATTGACTCTAAATGGTAATGTAAAAAATATCAAACAATAATATTTACCTGCACTTAGCAAGTAAATCTACTAGTTGACACATTCTATTTAATAGTTGACCTTAGTTACTGGCTGGCTAACCGGTTTAGAGGTCAAACAAGCAGTGTAATAGATTTTAGTCAAAGGTAGACGGGCACCTTATAAATGGGTGACACACATAACGCTTCCATACACAGCCAAGCAGCCATCATACAATCGACTACACAACGTGAACAATAGTGTTCCCATTTATTATGCATCCGGTGCATGAGGACATTGATCCTATTAATATGGCGCGACTCAGTGAAAACTCCATGGAAAGTGTCAGTCACATTATTAAAATATTCGAAAAGTGTCAGTAACATTATAACATTTAAACTTAGTATAAAGTACACCGTAATAATATAAAAAATCACAAATATTGATTACTTAGTAGGAAACTCAACTACAAGCTTCTTGCGAAACTAGGTATAAGTCAATTATATATAAATCTGTTCATTAATTATACATTCATATATTTATATTGTTTGGAAATTATTATAACATATTTTTGATATTTCATTACATTTTAAGCGTAATATAAATAAACACATCACATGTTATTAAACCGATTGTAATTAGACAACGATAGACGGTAAATCAAATGAACAATCGAAATAAAATATTGGCATTACCATTTAAGATTATATAATTCTAAAGAGGACGAAAATTCGACTGAATTAAATTTTATTGCGTTTTGAGGCTTTGTAAATATTTACACTTTTTGGGTTATGAGCAAGCCGTGTTCAATAGCTTTTTTTTTCTTCGCTTATTTTCATGTACCTTAATTGTAACATTTACATATACACATTAGAAACAATTAATTAATTTAATATATACAATTTATAAATAATTAGATTTGTTAAAATTTGATTTTACGTTTATAAATGTGTGGAAAAGTCTACGAATAAAGACTGAATCTTTTTCTTCTCCACAGACATTAACTGTAAGTAATGTAATGTTAAATCCATCCTTGCTTGATCATTGATAGCAAAGGTTTCTGCTACGCCTACCACTATTTTAATAAGCCCAAGACTCTTTCTCTCTAACCAAGGGGATTTTCAAAGCAAGTAAAGTGAAGTAGTGGATCCCAAACTCTTTTTTTTCCATAGACCACTTCCAGATCCACTTGAAAAAAAATAAGATATATGTAAAAAAAGATCGACAAGTCCTGACGCTTATTGAATATAGAATATGCAAGTTTTTACAAGTAACAGTCATTGACCTTCCTAAAATATTATCTGCCTATATTCATACAAGTCAAGTCAACATTTTAGTTCATCACTATGGAAACAGATTATTTTCATGCACCCCTGCTTACGATTATGGAGCCCCATTTTGGGTCCACCTGTCGAGTCGCCCGTTGTCGTCGACACGTGGACCCCTGGGGGTCTACCTCGACCCTTTTGGGAAATAAAGGATATATTACTGAGCTTAGGATATCCACAAGAAAGAAAAACGCATATCTATATCCTTCACTGCACAGGAAGTAAAAATTATTACTTGTTTTAAAGGATTTCACTAATTTCCAGGCCATTAAATCTCTGTCCTCTTGTGAACCTTCCCTGACGTTAAAATATACACTGATAGAAAAAAAATACCAAAAAATTTAAGATTGCTAATCAAGTTATATATTTTAAGTGTGAATAGCTCACGTCTTATCGTGTAATAGACATAATTTCTAAGCTGACCATAAATGGACAACGTTCAAGTGTTGAATACAAAATTTTCGCAACATGGATTCAGGTTCACTGACCACTTAATCAGTCCGCGGTTCACGTTTTCTATGGTTACTTCATAAGGAAAAACAACGTTCTTCATTTTAATCAAAGTTAGAATCAGTAATGTTCATTGTCTATAAATTGTGTATTTAATAAAATTTGTGCATATATTTTTCTAGATTGTAATTTATTATTTTATCTCTTACTAGTTGGGGCGGCGATTTTTGTGTCTTCCTCAGTAGCTCCACCATGCGTTTGCTATCGTTTTCTATAAGTATTTGGCGGTGTACTGCAGTTACATACATTTATATATATATATACACACACACACACATATATATATATATATATATATATATATATATATATATATATATATTATATATATATATATATATATATATATATATATATTTAAATATATATGATAAATTACGTTACTACACTAGGGGACCTGTACGAGTATAAAGTCTCCTTACTAGTGCGGAAGATGGCGAAACTCCAAAACTGATATTGAGTATAACATAAAGTTTTCCTTCGTTTCCCTCTTTCTTATAATATTTTAATAGTTTATCCGGCTATTCTCCGCGGTTCAGTCGTTCTTGATTTGTCAGTGTTCTAATTAACACGATTTAGTTGTATGTACGTAAACAACAATAACAAAATAAATGTTCTTCCTCGCACATCGATTTGCTCTTACAGATCTAAATACAAATAAACCCAAATATTATTAACCCAGTGTCAATAGTATACCAATATTTAAGTTCACGGGTAAATCCTTTTTTAGGTATTACTTCTACTACTTTGAGCAGCAACGGTATAACTTGTTATTGTGTAGTCTTGTCGAATGCTGGATGTTTGTAATGATGAACACCTCGATCTATGGTGGCTGTTTGAAGAACTGCCACCATAGAACAGCCGGCACTAAGATGCCGTGGAAAAAATATTAGCACTCATCAATACAATTTTTTTTCCTTTACCAACAAAATACATTATTTTTTGATCTTAAGTATCGAAAGCCCTACATTAGCGTACGAGACGAGAACTACGATAAATACTATGCAGCAATCTATTACGAGTAACAGCTGATTAGGGGTATCACTTGAAAATTATTATCTCGGAATGTATTAGGCTTTAGGTCCATCAAATTAAATGTTTGCCATGCCACTTAAATATTGTTTCGCCCATCTTGTAACATCCTATATATATGTACATACAAAAAAACTGTAAATATACTTGATTGAAATGACGTTCATTAATATTTCATTTGCTGTTGAGTAATAATGTCATAATTATGTTTCACTATAGTGTGATTCATCCGTTAATTTTATTCCAAAGTAAAATTAGTTTACTTATGAAATTCCGATTGTATTCATTGCCAAAATCGTTAACGTATACCAGATTGTGCAAAAACAAACTACTTATTATTATTTTCACAATCAATCTACTGAATAATTGATCATATGTGCACATAGAGATAGTAATACCATTGTAGCGTTATTTTTTTTTGCACATAAATATTTCATATAGTAGATTAAGAAAGTATTGTATGAAAGAGTGTCCATTTGTTCTAGATCGCGAGAGTGATCAATCCATTCCAGAGCCTCAACACTTTTATAGTTGAGTTCACAAGCAAGTTATACTAACTTTAGACGAGATTGATAGTCACGTGTTTGTAGTGCATTCAACAAAGGTCTTGATCAAAGATTGCTCTCGACTGGCGTCACAGTCGACGGGGTGAACCCAAGTCCCGAGGCGGTGATTCACTACAAGTTTGCAATGACAACTGCGTCCCTTCGACGTGACTAAAATATACCTACGCAGATTTAGGTCGCGTAACGGCACCGCACTTTCTGCTTATTAGTAACCAAATCATAGGTTATAGCGTTCAAATCTGTA
Organism: Scirpophaga incertulas; assembly: GCA_036419045.1. Lineage (NCBI taxonomy): Eukaryota > Metazoa > Arthropoda > Insecta > Lepidoptera > Crambidae > Scirpophaga > Scirpophaga incertulas. The sequence goes on from CM071643.1 coordinate 11,164,604, forward strand.
TCATGTGGAACGATTGTTCATTTTCTCACCTATATTATGCTTTATTTATGGTTATTATGATAATAATGCGTACCATTGTGATAATTTCTGTGTTAATTAATAATAATAAGTCCTTTAAAATATTTTCAAAAATTTCGCTGGCGGTTAGTTCTACGCCCTCTCTCCCTTTCGCGCATTCATGTTACCGGATATCATCCGGCGCACGTGACGGTGTTACGAGGTCTGTCTATTGTTGTCTAGGTGTTGATTCTACTATTATTACGTAGATATATTTGTTGTCGTTGCGAATTATTACAATATAGAGTTTATTTAAAACTATTTCAACATAAAGAAAATTAAATTTAAAGACCACTTTATAGCAATATTATATATTACTTAACATTCATCAAAAGCATAATAATAAAATCATCATACGTATTAATGCCATTCACTGTATAATTGAATCATGAATTTAATACGATTTGTTCTATTTAACGATAAACTTTATACTTGGATAAACTAAACAAAATGTCCGCGAGTCATTAGAAACAGTTACAGTTCAAACGAAGTATAAACTAAAAACCTTAAAGGAAATTTTGAAATGTTTTATTCATAATTCGAAGATGAATAAAAATAATTAATAATTTAATAATGACATTTTGGTATTTAAAAGTATAAATATACATTATTATCTGCAATATAACTCTGTTAAGCTACTTATCATAAAATAATTATAAACTATCAATAAATTAAAGATCTGAACTAACTATAAAACTACAGTTCCTAAAGGAAGATTACCTTCTAATTGCGATTCAGATAAGGTAGATAATGAAGTGGAAAGAGAGATGCGAATAAATACTACTCTGTTTTGAAACCTGTAATACATGGAATTTAAGTCATTTTTTGTACTTTGGCATTTTTTGTACATGATAGTAAGCTTCCAGTAGTGTATGCTTAGATCTTAGATGTTGCAATGACATTCTCACACTCCAAATTAAGATTCAATTATTCCATTAAGTTCTTACGCCCAACACTACTCGTTACATGTGATTAGATGGTGTTACATACAAAATGTGGTAAAAAACACAACATGTGTATACATATTTATTTACAAAACCTGGTAATGATGAAACCCCATTACATTGGAAGCTGCTTCTTAGTGTAAAATTAAACTTCGTGTAACGTAGTTCTTGTCAAAATGCAATAATTTATTACACAACAATTACAAGACCAAAGGGTTATTAAATAATTAATCAATTCGGCATTATTCTGAGATAAACAATCATATGGCTAATCACACGTGATCACTGATCACGCATCAGCGGGCTTAAAACAAAGAGTGTGGGATACGTCATGCATAATCACTTACTGAATTACCCATTCGCGGCAATAAACAAACCTTAAACAGCTAAGTAAATAAATTAAAGATCTATCGTCCGTTCGTATACGCAAGCTTGCTTTGTGTTGTGTACAAAATGTTATATAGACGCCGTTACATAAAAACAATAATTTATCAATGAAGAGTATGAAAGCAAGTGGAAAGACGTAATCTCTGCCTACCCCCGTGGGAAAAAGGTGTGAGTGTATGTGTATGTATGTAAGAGTATGAATAAATGTCGGTGATGCTATGTTCCGTTTGAATCGCACGAATGAGTTAGTGTGTTTCAGGTATCCACGTAAGTTCATTGACATATTCGGTATGAAATTAAAAAAAATAAGAAACATATGTTAATTCTATTAAAAAATTGTTACTACGTATACCAATAATTTGTCGAGTAACTATTTGAGCTATATAAAAGGAAAAATCTATTGCATGTTTTTGCTGTTCCCATTAAAGAAGACTGGCGAACTTTCATACATTTTCAGACATTCATGAATAAAATTGAACCATTCCATAAAATTAAACAAGACTAACAAAAAAGCTAATTGTCTTTATCCTTTAAAAGTTGGGGTTAAAAAGATATTTGCAGAAAAAATATTGAGATTAGGAGTCGGACTACAGAATTATTTACTAACACTTAGTTATTAAACATGACATTGAACACTAAAATGACAAAAAATATTTATACTATTACAAATATCATAAAAAGTTCTTTAAAATATCCTGATTTAAAAAATACTAGTTAGAAATATCACCAGTTTGAATGTTAATTAAGGAAGACAAGAACTGATTAGAATTGTCACCGATACCAATAAGAAAGTGATAAATCTTCTGTTTTGGAATACATAAAAGTTCTTGAATACTGGACAGATATGAGTTGCATTATTTTATTTGACGACCTTCTAGTATATAGAAGGTATTTTAACGAATGAGTTGCATTACATTAGATTATTTAGATATTAAATTAGTGTAATAAAAATGATATAATATTGATGGAATCTAATGTTTATCTATAGATTATCCTAGACTAAAACGTTTTGTTTCATCATCGTAAATATTTCTGTTCAATAACCAGATAGAAAATGATGAATATCTTTTTTTTCAGCTTTAAATGATATAAGATTGTTGAATTTAATTGTATGGTTATGTATTTATCATATTTACGACTTACATAGTCGTCGTTTTAGAAAAATATTAAGTCCGTTTTCGCCAGTATTCTTTAAATTTTATACTGACGATATACGATTAATTTCTGCATTGATGTGTGTAAAATTAAATCATCCAATCGTAAATCAGTTCCACGGAGAGAAGGACATAGAGAAACACTGCCAAACATATCACTGAGAAATAATATCATTTCAGAATAATCCATATTATATAACACTATGAAAGTATCTGAAATAAATTATTCTTACAGATTTAACGTTATCTTTTTAGCTGCGTACATTGTTGAACCACGATTAAGTTTGTTTGCCAAGATGTCCTACTATAGCCGTGCATCCAACATAATACTTAAGAATTTTGTGTTATTTACTAAATCAATACCATCACAATTTATATTTAAATGGATACATACAATAGGCAAAGTGAATTCAATACATACAATATTATTATGTTACTTTCTAAAAGGTGTCACATATTCCAATTTTATAAAAAACTAGCTGTGTCCCGCGGTTTCACCCGCGGACGATTTGCATTGTTTATATATTTCTATAGTAATCTAGTACTAAATATAGCCTATGTTACTCAGTGATAATGTAGCTTTCTAATGAAAAAAGAATTATTAAAATCGGTCCAGTACTTTTTGAGTTTATTCGTTACATACAAAAATACAAATCTTTCCTCTTTATAATATTAGTGTAGATATATGACAATATTATGATTTCATTATTGAAACATAATTCATATATAAATTTTGGCATACAGTATTGTGTCAAATATAATTAATTTATCTAAGAAGTCATGTATAAAATTATACAGAAAACAATCTTGTGGAGCTGCCGGTGAGTTGCGTCACCGAGGGTACCGATGTGCTTTAGGGAGGCATATGCCACCCACCTTTGTCTTGCCTTAACCAGCCGGACAGAGTGGAGTCGCAAGAGCAGGTGCTCGAAGGGTGGAAGTGTAATAATGTCATAACGCCGACGGCGTCTCGATCGCTGTCGCAGACACACCTCTCTACACCCGCAGCCGTTTACACCAATGTTGCTCTCTTCGCACCAATATTGGTCTGCTTTCTTGGGGGGCCCATTTAGTGAGTGGCGACCTGCCATATTTAAAATCAATTAGGAGGCTTTCAGAAGGTACCCGGAGTCCCTTCCATAGTCCGGTTCTCATTACCACTGAAATTGAAATGCAATAGTCCACAGGCTTTTTGATCACTAATGACAATAGTTTCTGTGCATCTAACTCGGTGTAGTCTTTGGCTGCAATTTTCATGATGTAGATAGAGATTGGACCCAGTTGGTACACTCCACGCACACTTTCATTAAATTTCGCTTAAATGGCCTCTACGCGTTGGATCTGTATCCCCGTGCACGCCTTATAAAGGTCCGTGTCTTATAAAGACGCGTGATGTATTGTAGCTTACAATAATAATCATGTAATCACAAAATTATGTAACAAATAAAATTTTGATATTCACTAACATTGTATTACAATTTTATAGAGAGCTTTTACTAAATATTTTGACAGATTTAACAGTAGTTTAAAGTGACCAGGAGATCTATTTTTGAATTACGAATGCGACTTCGAAATCACCGATGTGACTAATAATCACCGATTTTCAATAATTCTTATTTTTGAATATCGCTGGTGTGACTACCTTAGTCACAGGTGTGATTTCATTACGAGTCCCTCACCCACTCGTAATCAAGTCATACTTGTGGAAATGTTACATTTATGTGTGTACTTTATCTATGTTGGCAGCTCTGCGATCGACTTTCATAAATTGGATGTTTAGGAATCCGTGACCTTAAAGTCACCGCTGACTAAATAGTCAGCGGTGATTTCGAAATCGCATTCGTAATTCAAAAATAGGTCTCCTGTTTATTACAAACTAGCTGAAGCCCGCGACTTCGTTTGCGCAGGATTAGTATTTCGAGTAGCTTCTATTAGCGTCGCTTATATCTTTATAAAGTGTAGCCTATGTGTTATTCTGATGTATAAGCTATATATATTATTGTAAAGTTTCATCAAAATCCATTGTGTAGTTTTTACGTGAAAAAGTAAAAAATATCCATCCATACAAGTTTTCGAGTTTATAATATTAGTAGGGATACACATTTTGATAGACTGGTTATTGACAAATATTTATACAGTGCGACCGAGAATAAAAGATTTTGAGTAGTAAAAATAATTACAACATGACTGCGAAGAACAAGTTGCTAAAAATTTAAAATTACTAGGAAACAATCCATAGACAAATTTTTAAAATTTTGTGATCTTAAAAATGAATTATTTCTCTAGTATTTTTGAACATTTGAAACAATAATAATGTTTTGTTGGAAAACGTTACATGCATAACTTAACGTTATTATTACAAATTGACATTTAGTTGTGAGAACACTTGTTCATGTCATTAAACTAGCATAATTTTGCAATCTCTTAGTTATTGAGTTTAACTTCGAGTATTGTTATTCTAGAGAGTGATTTACAAAGAATAGTTACCACAAATTGCAGTTATGCCTGCAATTACGAAGAGTGGTTAAACATTGAAATACTAGTAACTTGAATACATTTTTTAATTATTCAGAATATGTTTGTTACTGATAAAAATAAAATCGGTTTTCAGGTTGATTTTGTTCGTGAACACGTATATCAGTTATAATATATATGTACTGTTTTATAATATGGCAAAAGTAGTTGAGAAATAAAACCTTTACTATTTATTAATAGTAAAGGTTATATATAGAAGGGTATAGATACAAGCGATAATTTGATAAATGCTAATTTTTAAGCGTTTAATTTCTTTATTCATTTTATAATTTTATTTTGATACGCAACACTATCAAATAAATACCATGATTATGTTGATAGTATTGCGTTCCAACTATTGATTGAATAATGCATTTAAGTTCAATTGTGGGACAACACGTATTAATTACTCAATGTATTGTATTGAGATATAACCGAAAAAAATAATTAAGGATATAACAAAGTATATATTTAAACAATACAAAGATACACATAAACCAGCATCAGAGAAACCATAAGATTCCAGTGAAACTTATTCAAGGCTGATGGTGTGGCGACATCCTAACAACTGCACTAAATTTAAAAGCAAAAACCTTCGTGTCCTTCTGTCACGCCGCTAATTATAATTTAATGGTCATGAAAATTTACTATAGCCTATTGAGGTCATAATAAATTTACCAGTACTTTATTATCACTATAGTATAATATATTTATTTACTGGACTATTGTCCAGGAACCTTATGTAATCTTTAATAGTGATTAAATGTAGGGCGCAATTTCAGTTGATTCGTTAGTTCGCACTCAACATCTAAGCGATTCAAATACATACAATGTTATTGCGTTTTAAATATATACAGTATTACTTTATACATCATTGCATTGAGAGTAGAATCGCGAGTTTTATATCAATTGTTTAATTAATGAACATTCATATAAAAAAGCAAATGAAGTTGCATTTCAAAAGATTATAAAGCATATAGAAAATTGACAAGATTATTGAGTCAAATTTTATTTTAGTTATGAAAGGAAAAATTACTTTACTTAAATACCGATAGTAAGGAAATATTTTAATTGTTATTGGAATAAATAACTATTTTTATGACAAAACTATTATTTTGAATTCGGAATTCATGAAGTTAAATTTTGAATTCTATGATGACTGTGAAATTTTGAAATAAAGAATTCTAAATTAATATTTATAAATACCAAACTTCACCAATTAACCTAGCCCACAGTAAGTTCTGCTAGGCTTGTGTTATGAGATATAGAGTAACGGATAGGCATACATATATTAATATTTTTCATAGAAATATATATAAACAACCATGACGCAGGTACAAATGCTCCCATTCATCACACAATCATCTGCCTCAACCGGAATTCGAACCCGAACCTCAGAGATGGCGACACTTTGAAGCCGGGTGGTAGTAGTAACCACTCGACTACGGAGGTCGAAGGTACGGAGGTACGGAGGAAAACAGAATCATCAGCACATGGAGGAGATATTAAATGTGGACCACTCGAACTTAGAAAAGAGTCACTTTCGATGTGAAAACCCATTCCCTTTTATGAGAACTATTGAAACTTACTTGAAAGAATACATTTAATTCGCATGCGCTTTGCTAAACATTATCATACAACCTGTTACTTAGTTCATACAACTTTCGCAATCGATCTCATTGGCGATTGGAACTTTTACTAACATATTAACAACATGCACATTCTACATTGCTTTTAATCCTTCAGACATAAAGGCTGTTTTAGTCCCATTCTATTTAATATATGTGACAAAAAGTTACTTTATTGAATTGTTTTGATTGTTTTGAAGAAAAAATATAGGTGTATTTTTTCTTATCTAAGAAAATATAGATATTTTATCCGATTTTATTTGTAGTATAATAACATTATGATATAGTTGGAAAAAGGGAAAAACATCATTTCGAATATAAATCAAATATTTTTAGTTCTACATAATGATGATGTGTTGATTTTATATCATCATCATCATCATCATCTCAGCCTATCGCCGTCCACTGCTGGACATAAATAAATATCTCATTATGGCTATTATAAAGCATTATAAAATTGAGTTCAATTTCACTTTAATTAATTCTAATAACAAGAACTATTACGATTTTGTGCCAAAAACAAACGGCAAAATGCCAGAAGACGCGTACATTGCGCGTGAGTAATGGACTAATCGTACAGGAATAGAGTATGCGACACACATAATCTCAGAAGTAGTGTAGTACAGTACTATCTTTCGTGCATTCCTTCATGACTAATAAACATATGTGATATTTCGATTTAAAACGATGACTTAAACGTGTCATATTAATGTAAAAATATGTATATTGAGGTTAATATATTTCATATATATATACATTTTAAAAATATCATTTAAAAAATCCAATAGATATAACGATTGAATTGTGACGATATATAGAACGAAACCGTGTTAGTAGCATCAATTATAGCTCGAGAAAATCTGAAGTTTGGTTTAAAGGTTCACATATTTATTGGTTCCGATTCTATCAGGGATACCAATATATCTATACAAATATTACAATCTGTATATTTATTGTAATACTAATTTCAAAATTTAATATTTTTTTGCAGTTGACGGCTCACGCCATTTAATGTTATACTGTCTGTACATATCGGTCAAGCGTGGGCCTAACACATTGGCGCCAACAACCAACATACCGTTAAGTACTTCTCTACACATGTGAACAACGGCTTAAAGCCGTTTACAACGATCGCTAAGGCAAAGATCAAAAAATAAAAAAGATTTGCTTGACATTGAATATTTACATCACCAATACAGCAGTAAACAATACAAAAATACAGATATTATTTGAATAGGTACTAAAACAATATATCATGGATAGTATATCTACGTTTAAAAAATAGGTGCGCAGCGGTGCATACACGAATAATGTATTCATCACATCATATCACATTCATTCATCAAATATGTAATTGACATGCGTAAGTCAATGCCGTGATATGTATAATTTATCTCAAGTTCATTCAATAATGCGGGTTGATACATGCAGTGATGGCTTTTTGACGAGGTTGAATACTGTTGTGCACCGTATCTGCTGATGGCTAATCGACAGAAGTGTGTTGACACAATCCAATGTCCAATCGACAAATATTGGTAATGGATAACTTTTTTTTAACTAAGAACGTTTATTCACTAAAATGAGGCTATGATGAAAAAAATATATATGCATAGAAAAATCACCTTGAACAACATCAAAATATAGCATCTGATAAAAAAATATGTAATATGCTATTACACCAGACAGACATTGTTTTTCATACTTGTTGTACATACTAATAATAATGTAGATATACTAGCTACTAAGAATCTATAACTGAATTATCTACTTAATTACCGGGCGATCTAAATATCGCCCCGAAATTTACGAAAACGTAGACGAAAAACACATAGGTATATGGCAGGATCAAACCCGGACCCCGCAAATCATCCGATTCGTATTAGACTAGTGCCGAGACCGACACTTAATAACTTTTTTCCATTCAATATCAAACAGCTATATGGTGCATGAGTTAATTACTTACAGGAAATATAAAATATATATATATATATATATTATAAATATAAATGAAGGAGTGATTTTTATTCCTCATACTCGGCAAGTACTATAACCCACAACCCACAGCAAGAGCTATAAGTTCATAGTAAACCTCCTTTCCATTCTTCTCTACGATCAATATAAATTAACTAAAAGTTGTGTAGTATTTTTACGTAGGATAAGTTCGGTGTTACGTGATTTTTTTCTACGACGAGTAGGTATATACAATGCAATCTTTATAAACACACTGAAATATTAATTAATATGACAACATAGAATTATTTACTAAAACTATAGATAATAAATTGCTTTAAAAATACGATATTTTGTTTTAACTTGCTTTCAATTCATAATATCAAACATTTAGTTACAAAAATACTTAAAAAACTATTTAATATTCGCAAGCAAGGTCGTCGTGTAGTTTCGACATTCGTTTGTCGAGATGAGTGGCGCTGCAAATTGACAAAAATTGCTGTCACTTCTTTGGAGAAACCTGTTCAGTAATTATTATGTCATTGCTTCGTACCTTTTCGTATACAATCTATAGTAGAACAGCTACCTACTTAATATTGTATCTAATATGACTGCTATACATATACTTGTATAATTACAACAAGTAATTCTTTAAATATATAGTTACTGTAGGATGAGGTTGATATACTATAAATGCTTCTTGGTTCCGATGCATAAATATACGACGTCTAAGTGGTTGAAGGGTTCTGAGACAAGTCAGAGTACAGCGAGGTGTTAGTTGAATTAGGGTCTACTAATGCTAATAAATGCTTTTGTGTTAATCCTAGAATTATTTCGGCATTTTTAGTTTCAGCTAAAGTTATATGTACCAGATTCTGATTGCAAAAGTACAGTTGACACTATTAATAAATAAAGCTAAAGTCAGAAACGAAAAGTTATATTCCTGTAAATATTAAACATACAAAACACTTTAACCTCTTTCTTCACAACTTCAACAACTTCATATGTTTATATTAAATCTAACATAGTCATTTTTTGGTCTGTAGAACCGGGCATGAAAACTTACTGGAAGTATTACGAGTCATCTGAATACGTTATGGGATTTATATTGTAGATAACTCTACATTTCAGTGATATTCTTGACCACAAGATAAGATCAAATTCTGTGGAAGTCCTTTCTCATTTATTACCTTTACGTAGCTGCCTTTGTTGGATAACAGACGGATATTGCAGTAGTAAAGAGACGTGTTAGGAATATAGAAATGTATAGGAAACTAAAGAGAAAGTACTATGCTCAAACATAATGTATTAAAGGATTATACACAGAACAGTTGCTTCCTAAGTCACGTAAATGGGGTGAAAGAAATTCTTACGTACAAATCGATTTCCCGATTGATTAATTTGTAGTTGATTGCGCATAACTTCCAGTAAGACTACCACGAGTTGCCGTTTCACTACTTTGTGTCTTGAATGAAAAATAAAATGTAGAACAAACCTTAATTAAAAAGTTATAAATTATATTTTAATGATTGTCTAACGAAATTCGGACTATTAAGCTGCTTTTATATGATGACAATTTAATATAGCTAATCGGATGTTCTATTATTGTGATTTTATTGATAAATAATCGTTGCAAATATTTCGATGAATAATGTAATTTAGTACTGTCAAAAATCGAAATTAGTGACGTTAAATGCGAAATCTAATCTTAATTCAAGGTATTATGATTTATGAATCACTGAACTATTTAGTTTAGACAAAATTTTAGTTTAGACTGTTGTACAAGAGAATTGGCACCATAGACAAACAGCTGCTGAGCTTTCTGTGTGTTCAATCAGTGAGCTGTTTATGAAACTATCTGTTCTTATTACATTTTGATTAAAACATAGCCAAAACAGCTACACTGCCGCTTTATATAGATAATTAACACATTGCTCTTATTAAAGCAGCAATGTGTCTAAACTATTTGTCAGTTTCAATCCAATTTGATTGTAAGTAGACTCGCGAGACAATTATATTGCCCTAAATCCTAAAACCAAAACCGGTTTAGTCGTTCCAACATAAAACCGTACAGACCGGCCGACAGAATAATTTTCTTCGCCCTTATAATATCATTAAGAATAATATTCACGGTATTCTAATACAAACAAATGTAATTAATTCGTGTGATTTACTATATCGGAAGTAATTTTCGTACTTGTTACTTTCAAGGTAATAAGTACGGTAATAATAGATTTATTGACAAGGCCTAATCGCCCTAACAGTTACCATCTTATCACAGCTCATATATATATATATATGTGTATTTGATACTTTCTACTTGTTTCGTGAATACAATTTACAATTTAGTTATTGGGAAAAATCCTTACGAAAGCTACTTGGATTTCATTTCAGAATAATTCCGAAATAAACTAAGAATTACAAAGCCTATTGTCGTTTATATGAAAGTGCAAGATGCAGTTGAACGTTTTAGCAGATATCGCCTTCAATTGGATTTCAGGGCAACAGCACCTTTCATAATGTTTGATTAGGTAACAGTCACTTCCGCGACGCTTGTTGAAAGGAGGCAATAATAATTAAAACTGGACCTGTATAGAGTCACCTTTATCTCGAAAAAAATAGCTTATGTAATGTTTGTTTATAGTATAAATTCGCGGCGCACCTACATACGGAATGGAAAATTTCTTTAAAACTATATAACAGTTAGTATTAACTTTTAAACAGTTTCGTATTGTTGCAAAACGTAAAATTGACAAATATTTTTTTTTTTACTTTAGTTTATAATTTGTTAAAGGCAGTTTTATAAAATACAAATTGATATAATGTTATTAATGGAGTAATATGATAATTACTGACTTTTATTGGTATGCAAAATTTTACGTATAAAATTTATTAAATAATCGAAATAAAAGTTACTATTATTATTATTATGCATTCCTTTCTTTAGTAACAAATATTACACGTTTTTTATGTCAACATAGTTATAAATGAATCTTTTAATACACTTCTTAGTAGTTTTGTTTATAAATACATAAAACCGATTTATATAGATTTGTGAAAGTCTGAATTAAACAACGGCTACTCATTAATACACTAAATTGTAATAGTTATATATAAATTAATATACATATAAATTAATGTTTGTAATGTATGCGTAGTAATATGTGGCAACTTTGCTGGTTGGTGATATTTTTAAGTTGAATTTATTGGAAGAACTATTGTACCGTTTTTATCCTAATTAAATTAAAAAGATGTGTGTAAAGAAAACCGGCAGCAAAATTAAGAATTCTTTTTGCGCTATTGCTGAGTATAATAGAAAAAGTGTACTACTTTTTTTTTGGTTTTACAAAAATCAATTTACATAACATATTTTGTTTACTAATTTAATGAATATTTCGAATTGCAAATTGGAAATGCAAATCATCGACCATTGCTGATTTAAATATTTACGATAACATCTTTCTCTTTCTGAAATAATCCGAATAAACAAACAAAATCATTCCAAGTCCTTGCGCTAATTTCTCTAGTTTATTTTGAATATTTTGCGTTCCTAATTACCAACATTAGAAACATAGAATAACCAATCTTAAGTTATTGGGTATTACTTGGATATAACACTCTAGTTAGTAGAATAGTCATAAACTACTCTGGACTTTAATGTTCCTTGTGACCGTCTTCAGACCTCTGAAAGTAAAGCCACGTCCTGCTGTAAAGCACACACATCCTTCTTAAGCGATTTATTCTTAAGCAGATTGTTAGTAGAACTTATGTCATAATTTGTGGCATAGCTTTAACCGCAGATTCAATAAAAAAAAACCACGGGCTATGACTGTACGATATAAGTTTCACACGGTGGAATTTCCATATTAACATTATGCAAAAGCACGGCGGCGGCGCGTCAAGGTCACATGGTCAAGTATTTTGTAACACGTAACTTTTAACATTAACAATATTTTATATAATCATGATATTCTATTTATATCTCTTCAGAATAGATCTTGTTTTTTATGTTTGTTATCATAATGCAATATGCACTTCTACTGCTCCAGCCGTAATTTAGTTAGTTAGCTAACAGATATAATTAGGGATTAGAGTCTGGTTATTATTGTTACATCCTCAACTTTTGTGAAACTTAATTAAAATAAAAAATACTTCTATTGTTATATTTTTACTACAGAATCTAAACAATGTAAAAATAATTATATCATATTTTTTATTACCTTAAAAATAAATTAATATTAAAAGTAAAGATGAAAAATTAAACCTTTTTTATTGTATAATAATTACTCTTTTAATTTGTCATGAACGCAGGGCTATTGAACTATGTAAATAGAAAGAGAGACCAATAAAGTTATATTGCAAATATTTGGAGTTAGAAAAGATTGGAGGATACAACATGTATTAAACCAGGACACTTACGAGTACAATTGCAAAGTTGCGACTAATATCAATAATTTATTATTATTAAAAATAAAAAGTAACAAATCGTTTAGCGTGATCAGGATATGAGGCGGTGTAGGCGCTCTATAATAAGGCCGTGAATACAGGCGGCGATAACAGTACCTAGTGATTCTCAGAAATATGAAATTATAACGTAAACAATGGAAAACACAATTATATTTTTAACTTTATTTGACATAATTAGGAAATGTTATATTAAAATATTATTAAAGTTAGTAAAAAGTATTGTTATTTCAGTTTAAATTAGTAGTAGGTATATGATAAAAAAGATGATACAGTTATGACACTGGCCGAATTCATAAGATCGTAAAATTACGGTACCGTTTGATAGTTTTTTGATATTTGTCTCTTGAGAAACCCGAAGCCGACGCCCAACACCTGGCGACCGTGACAATGTACTGAGTTCAATTTTGTGCTTATTCGATTTATTTCACTTCTATACTAGACTAATCGGACTGCCTGTTTCCCTTCAGTAAATAAAGCTAATAGATAAATTGTGCTTAAATCAGGTCGGGATTTTATGTCACTTCCCTAGATTACCTTACCATATGAATAAGCGAACACTTCACTCATCAATCATAAAAAATATTTGAAAAAACTGACTTCAAAACTATACACATAAATACAACTTAAACTAATAAGTAAAAAAATTCTATTACAGTGCCATAAATAGGGCGGTGCCAGTGGTGCCCAGGCACAGGGCACAGACCCTGGAGGGGCGCAGAAATGACCAGACCGCCTTACTATCTAAATTTGTATCGCATTTTTAAGCGATCATTTATTAAACTCAAATTAAAAAAGACGTACCTGCGATCGACGATGGGCCAAGAAATATTGTCTGGACCTATTTTTGAATTACGAATGCGATTTCGAAACCTATACATCCAATTCCTAAACATTCAATTTTTGAAAGTTGATTGCAGAGCTGCCAACATAGATAAAGTACACACATAAATGTAAGAGTTCGGTTCCACGCAGAATGTATAGCCGCTGTCGGTTTAACCATTATGTTTATTATATATATGTGTTGTTATGGGGCGCATAAAAGGCTAGTTACGGCACTGTAAAAACATACAGGCGAATTCATAACCTCTTTCATTTTGAGGTTAGGTAAAAGTAACAGCCAGTTAGTTACTTGATAGAATGTCGATGTATTTACTTATGTTAACAATACGTTATAGTAAAATGTTTAGTAACAATTATCATTAAGAGGCCAGAGTCTCTTTACATAAACTACGGACCGGTTAAGTTTAATTAAGACCTATATATTAACTGTTATTGACGCAATTGTTCACAACGTAAGCATTATTGTTAGACAAATAGTGCAATTGTCGCCATAAGTTTTCTTTCATGCTTATCAACTAGTTTGATATCGGAAATAAAAGCCTTTTTCATTGGTTTACACAATTGTTTTTTATAGTTGTCAATTGGATTTTAAAGTTAGGAAATACGTACTTTTATAAAGTTACCTATAGGTTTTGAGTGCCCTGCGAAATATTAGAAACATGGGTTTAAATGGCTAAATAATTAATTGTGTTGATTTAGAAGCTTGATTGTGAAGCATGCACCTTGAAAAGACCGCAGACTTAAGTTTTAGATATTAATTTAAACTTTCTTTCACACGCTTTCAAGAAAATGAATATTGGCAGTCAAATTGACCGTGAAAAAGTATTAAATTTTATATCGAACAGAACTAATACTGTGTAGGTACACTTGTGTAGACCGTACACCACTCCAAAATAAGTAATCCAATCATCAAATTAAACCTCTACCGTTCATAAAACAAATTACGAATCAAAACTCGATGTAACCATGTTATGTTAAATAAAAAATATGCAACAAACCAAAGAGCGGTATTAACTAAAAACGAAGTATAGCCAGAAACCTGCGAAGATATAGACATGACTTACGAAAACAGTTTCTATCGCGTAGGGAATAAGAGTCAACAAGTTTGACTTTCAACCATGTGTACAAAGTGATGGCTGATCGATGAAAGCAAGTGCAGTACGAGTGCGCACCTCTCGAGGCCGTGCCAAGGCCATGACAGAGCTCCGCATGGCTTAAGTTCAAAGTTTCAAATGATTTACATAAACTTATGTTACAAAAATTTATGTAAATCATTCACAACACAACTTACTATTTATACAACGCTAACTGTAATCGTAAATGGGGTTGATTTTATAAAAAATCCGGCTATTATTTATATAGGTTTTGATTCACTTCCCATTTTCAAAATATGCTGCATTATTGGAGAATAAAGGGGATGTATGGGGACCTAAGAATTTGACGTTAATTTTACCTCGATACATTAACGCATTCCTGAAAAACACGAGTCTTGAGAAACGGACATAAAGTAATGCCTTGTAGGTTCCGTTTTTTGATATGGAATATATGTATATAATTAACATTTAAAAATAAACTTCGGAATTCGAGTATTAACTATTTTAACACAACAAAAGTTATCAAAATTAAACAGAATAGCAAATTTTAACAAATTAAATACATTTTTTATTCTTTGCTGCTTCACCTTTTTGAAAATATTAGAACGTTAATAAACATGCGTTCTTTTTTAATGTCTCATAAACTTTATAGACGTTAACAAATATAACAATAAAGTTTGTCTTTCTTAAAATAATACTATTATTTTTTTTATGCCGCCATGTTCTACTGAAAAAGAAAACGAAGACGAGAAATAAAAACGATATTAACATGTTATCCATAGCTTCAGCAGGTATTTTAATACACCTAGTACTTATGAGAATAAATGACCCATATAAAAATTCACGTTAACCTATAAATATAATAACTCACTAATTACCATAGCTCTATTCGCTTCACCATAGGTACTTCTACAACAAGTATTCTATTTATGAACGAGTCGGCTTTCCTAATAATAATGGTACGTTTACCATATTCTGTCTTTCGCAATAATCAATTAGTTCAATTATTTGATCATTAGTCTTTATACTTTCTTAGAATATATAATAAAATAAAATAAATTGTAGGTTCATCTTTTTTATTTTATAAATAATTACAGATAAACTTTTTCCATATTCTGACAGCTGATGCATTAACCATATAACATTGGAACATCGCTAGAAATAACGTTATGAAACATATGATAGATATGCAATGTATTTCTTACTTTGTTATATTTATTTATCATGTTTCACCATTCAATTTATATTATGTTTCACGTTGCTAACGTTACTACGAAATCGAGTATTGACTAATACATAATTTTGTAACAAGGTATAATAACGGAGGAATATTATCAAGGATGTATACGTTATATATAATTTCTATATTGGTTTTTGTGTTTAGTTTAATGGCTCGTTTAATTTCTGGTTCTTGATTATGATCAACAAAATGACGACCTCATCTCAAGGCCAATTATGGATATGACCTAGTGATAGTAACGAATTCGTCTATATGTAGCTTTTCTGAGATTTTCACAGTGTAAAATCACAGTCCCAGTATTTTTAGTGCCATGTCTTACCCTTCAAACCGGAACACGTCAATACAAGACAGCTGCTTTCGGTACAGTCATTATTCTTGTCTGTGATATGAACATTAATTTGAATGTAAACAGTAAGAAGAATAATGCCGAGAATATGGACTAGATTCATTTGCTGTCTATTTAGGGAGAATTTTAATGTTTGAAATCACAATGTTTTTACAGATAAATTATCACCATGAATATAAGGAGAGATTGTGACAGAGTCAAATAGTCTAATCTATAAATTCTAAACACAACTATTGAATCATTTAGTGCTGAGTCGTCTGCGTTGATATCTGATACCTTTTAATTACAACGTTGCCTATTGGTCATATAAACTTCCTGGTTCCTATGAAAAAATCACAAGTGACAGTACAAATTCTCATCAGGTCACAATTCAAGGATAATCCAAGATTATTTCGCTTAGGCGAGCATGGCGAAAAGTTACATGATATGATAACTAATTTCCGTTTCCGGACATTGTCTATATAAACAACGGACATTTGATAGTTCTAAAATAAGCTTTAATAAGACTTGTTATCTTTCCGTTACTTAATATAGAACAAATATTTGTCATCTTTTGTCCAATCATGTCTGATATGACATGAAATATTTAACGATAACTTATTTTTTCCTTGTGTATGATTTAGTGCACTCGCCCTCTTACATTCGCATTCTTTTGCTACACAAACAGGATAAAAAATTAAGTGTTTTTATTGGGTTTGATTAAAAAAAAATCTTGACCGCAGCTTGTTTGATGATAAACAAAGATGAGATCTAAGGTGGAGCGTAGATAGAGGCCTATTAGACGACCTATAGATGCCCTTTAGATATAGAAGTGTATGCCCTAGAAGACTGGACTTTTTCATAGAAACAACCTAAAAAAGTTAAATCTCATACTACTGAAAAAAACATTAATTACCCTTCCTTTTTTCAGGCGCTGGTCGGTTAGCAGAGTTTGATTTCCCACTGACGCCTCTGCTGACATGCTGCGGCTTCTTCATCATGTATCTGGTGGAGGAGTTGGTACACATGTACATACACAGTCGGGAGCGCAAAAACGGACAGGCGGCGCCGCTCGTGCGCAACCTAAGCGTGCGGCGCAGCGGTGTCGCGCGTAGCGACAATGGCGGACAGCGCAGTGTCACCAACTCCACCGCGGACCTCATAGACTCTGACTCCATTAAGAAGCAGGTACCTAGCGTAAAGCGCGAATACTCTGCACACATTTAAGTATTATTTTTGGTAGTAATTTTTCAAGGTCCAAGATGTTCTTTAGGCATAAAACTCATACCAATATCAACCTCTAAAAGGCCTGCTCAATTAAATATGTATTATATTTTTATGTGTCAAACTTACCCCGTATTTGTGGGTTCCTTAAAGTGGAATTAAAGTCAATAATTTAAAATTTATTATTTACGTTAACATCATTTCTATAAAAAAATATAGGAATAAAAACAACAAGTTAAGAAAGTTTAACACTATTTTTGTATTATCAGTTAGGTCACAACAATATAAGCGTTTATAAATGTGTTGTAATTATTATCTATAGAATCAACAAATATCAACAGGATATTAAAAACTTATCTATCTAAATCTGTTCTTAGGAAATATTTCATCGATTTTAGCGACAATAAAACCTGTATACCTAATAAAAGTTATTTTAATATTACCTTTCATGCAACATTTATAGCAATCAAAATTCAAATAGAAATAAAGTCAGCTTCATTTTTTAATTGTGTTCTATTTCCAAATGGAGTACTATAAGATATTTTATATATAATTTAAAAAAATATATTTATTTTTGATTAAAGTTCAAAACACTACACATATAATGTAAGCAATTTTTCTTGTCACTAAAGTCGATGAGAAGTTACCTAAAAACAAAGCTTAAACCCCTTGTAATTTTGTTACAGACTTACCTATACTGACCGATTTAAATATTCTTCAGGACGCTGAATGCAAAATATAATATAAATAAAATATCGGTTATGTTAACTATATAATAACTATATTTCATATACAAATGTTATAAGTGAAATTTGAAAAGTGAAGTAAATGTGAAGGTTAAATTACAAGTGAAGCTAATATAAAAGCTTGTAAAAAGGCTTTAGAAGCTTATATTATGGTAATATAGATGTGTATTTTCTTCTTATTTCATTTATTTATAAATTTAAAAAATATATTTCTTTCAGGACATAGAAACCGACCACCATCACCACCATCACCACCACTCCCAGCATTCCCATAGCCATATGCCTACCGAGCTCGGTGATGACGTCACGTCTGCTCTCCGAGGATTACTCATCGTCCTTGCTCTTTCGATACACGAGCTGTTCGAAGGTCTCGCTGTCGGCTTGGAATCGAGCACACAAAATGTTTGGTGTGTATTTTTTCTTTTTTGTAGTTTTACTCTATGTATCAAGTAACGCCATCTTACGTGCGGTAGCGAGACTACTTGAAAGTCATGGCAATTCATGCTTTTCTTTAATATCATTACCTTATGTATGAAGTAGCGCCATCTTATGTGCAATGGACAAATTATTATGCAACAACATGTATCGTAACATGCTCACTCAACCTATTCTTGAGCAAACACGGTTATTCTACGATATAGTCTAGGGATTTTGTGGTTATTCGTTATTTCACTCCTTTTATGTTCATCGTTATATGTACGTCGAAAGGCTGTCATCCACAGTTTTATTAAATTCATCAAAAGTTAACGTTAACACAGACGTTCTGTGTTAACGTTAACTTTTGATGAAAATGATCATTGAAATAACTTGTAGATTTTCGATGTGCTATTTAACAACACTATTTTTTCTTCTTCTATTTCAGGTATATGCTGGGCGCAGTTTCTGCTCACAAGCTGGTTATCGCATTCTGCATTGGCGTCGAACTCATCGCCACCAACACAAAAACTGTTCTATCTATTGTTTACATCATCACATTCGCCTTAGTTTCTCCTCTGGGCATCGGAATCGGTATAATCCTGGTAGGCGGCGAAGGGGCGACAGCAGCTGGTGTATATTCTGTCGTATTGCAAGGCCTGGCTTCGGGGACGCTCCTGTACGTCATATTCTTCGAGATCTGGAAGGGAGACAGAACCGGGATCCTCCAGTTCGTAGCGTCTATAGTTGGATTCTTCCTTATGTTCGGATTACAATTACTAAGTAAGTTATCAGCGTAAATATTCACTTCAATCCCTAGACTAGATAAATCAAACATTCTGTCCGCGGGACAATTAAATATGCGACATTATTACTACAAACAATTAAGTATTCATAATATTATAAATGGTATGAAATTTATATTAAATTCAAAAATATTTAATAATTAAACTCAGAATAACTATAATAATGAGAAAAACAATAAGTTTAAAAAAATAATTTATGGGTAATAACTGTCTATCAGAGAGAACAATCTTTGTCCCAATCAGAGTCACTGTCGTTGTCATAATTAATTGTGTTAATGACAAAGCGCTCATCATCTACTAACTAAACTCATCCTGGTCTTAAGAACACTATGGTTTGGATGGATGGATAAAGCGCTCAGGAAAATCACTTGTATCACAGTGTAAATCACTTGTTCCATGTCAGCAATTTTGAATATGATTTTTGACTGGCTATTTCTCCTTTTATTTGCAGCCATATAAGATAGACTGAATTGTTAATGATAAAATGGTACATGGATTTGTTCATTGCCATTCAAATGGTATGATTTATCTGGGTCATGTTTTCATACCCTTTTTAAACTCTGTCTCTAATAATGGGATGTTGTTCTGTGTCACAATATCCGAGATCTTTATATTTCACATTTCTTCTTCGTCTTCTTACCTAATAACAGATTATGATTCTTCGATTAGTTTTTATTACAACGGTAAAATTAATTTACCCTTAAATGAGTAATTACCTTCATGCATAGATATGATAATATCACAGTACTCCAGGTTAGGTTCAAGAGATAACCCGTTGAGACGAAAATTCTAATTTTTTCGTTCATTTTATAATTATTTGTGTTATATTTCAGCTGGCCACTCACACTCCCACGGCGGCGATGAAGAGAACCACGGTCATACACATAGCCATTCACATTAAATTAAGCAACAAGGATTCCTACAAGCGACTACAAATAAATGTATGATAAACGGGTTAACAGCCAGTATGGCTTAGCATAAGTATGTTTGATGCTATGATAAGCATTGAGATGTTATAAATGATGAACTTTACCATGATCGCTTAGAGCTGTTGATGACGAATATATATGAACTTCAATTCCAACTTTAGCCATTTAACATCAAGTGATATGAATGTTAAGGTAAAACAAACTGTCCTGGTCATTAACGTGTAAAAAAAATATAACCGCGACTGCAGCGTCTAACGCCATTTTTCATTCTTTTTTACTTTACTTTCATATTCATGCGATCATGATAACGTAGCGGAGAAAAAGCAAAGAAAAGGCGAGAGATGCGCGATTTTATGTGATAATATTTTAACACTTATTTTAAGTAATGTCATGCATTATGATTTAGATTCCTTTATGGTAACTATATGGCTACTCGTAATAGCGTTCGTTTGTGGGTTATGGCTCAAAGGGAGGCAAAGATAATCCTTAAACAAAACTAAAATAGTATTAAAGAATCGGTATTCTTTAATGCTATTTCGTTATTACATATAAATAAAATTAAAGATTGACGCAAAAAAAAATTAAATTTGACGGAACTAAATTAATATGTTGATTCATAATATTTTACACCCTCACAATATCCGTGATGTACCGTATATTAGTGCATTTATGTGACACGAATTTAGAATGCAAATAAATTATTCAACTTTAGTTTTACACATCTAATCTTAATAGTGATTTGAAATGAATTATGTATCAATAAGAAAATCACTAAAATGGATAACCAAAAAAGATTTAGTTAAGTCAGACTACTTTTGCTTAGTTCGTGTTTTCCTGAACAGCAATCGCAGTTTGATAGCATTAAACTAAAATCTCTAGATTGAATAAATAAAATTAATACACTTCAATTTTATTTATTCAGTCTAGAGATTTTAGTTTACGTCACTCAAACGTCACATAGATTGTCGGATACATTATCTTCCTACTTGGATGGCTATCTGTTGATGGCTGTCAGAGCTGATAACCACCTTTAAATGTTAATAATGACGCAAAAATATGAATATTTTACGTCAAGCTATTTTATATTTAGTTGCTGGTCTATACCAGCAACTTTGCTATATTAACGTCCTAAATTCTTTTCTGAATAGAACCTTTAATTATGCAAATAATGATTAGTTATTTAGATAAACAACCTGCCAAAGCAAAATGTTCTCCATAACATGTTTTGGAATTGAAACCATTTATTTTATTTTTGTGTCGATATTAGTTAGGAACTAATTATCGACATAAAAATAAAATAGACATATATTTAGAGTAAAATGCATTATAAAGTAAAATACAATATTTGAAAAAGCCTAGTGTTTTTAACCCAATTAAATAGCTTGGCCATTAATAAATAAAAATAAATACCTAAATTAAGGGATTCTGAATCTTAGGCAATAACATAAACGCTTATTTTTAGGATTAAGTATTTGTAAATAGATAACCATTATAAAAATAGATAAGTAACTTTGTTCATCAGGTAAAAGAAAACTATAGGTAGAAACAATTTTATGCAAGAAAGGCTAGCATGAACACCACAACACTCAAATATTAAAATCAAGATGATCTTCATTCAAAATAAGAAGTCAAATAAATATAAAGTTGAAAGGACACAACGATCTTATGTGTCGTATACGCGCCTTTGTATGTGTCGTTATGTGTCGTATAACCTTATACGCGCAACCAAACAAGGAAAAATAAATAATGACTACAGTTATATACTATATAAAACCGTGTTTCACACTTCAGAGTAATATACGGCTTTATCATGTAGTATTTTTGTGTTCATGCTAGCCGAGCTGAAGCCAGTATCCACTTCACAATCACACTTCGAAACGGTTTAAATTTTTAGTTATTTGAAAACATATATGTACTTAAAAAATTTGTAAAATTATTTGTGTCGGTGGTATCGATTGCTATCTAGTCTAGTCAGTATTCGACACGTTTGAGAATATATCTACATCATCTGTAAACATCGACATATTTTTGTACTATGTAGATACAGTTTTATGACATTAATTTTCAAAGACAAATAATTTGCAAAATATAAATAAATTAATTTTCAAATCATTGTGCCAACGAACAAGATAATTCATTTATTTACAACTCTATGGCGCCTATGCTTCTGGACATTTGACTCTAGTTGAACTAGAATAAGGATTGGACAAAGAAGAGACGTGTTCGCAGTTATAATCCCGTTGTTCTAGAAATTATTAATAATTATTTACGTAATACAAACTTTATATTGAACCGAGAAAATCCGAATTTTTGTTATTTTCAATTATTGTACTGTGCTCCATACTGTTCATATTTAAAACATAAAACTATGCATAAATTATTACTGCAATTATTTATTGACTGTTATCTGTCTGTGATAAATACGAGAACGAAGTACTTAGAATAACTTTAGGTAATATTTACTTTTATTATTAATATATATTTAAGCATCAAGTACAAATAATGTATTTAGGTAGGTACCTTTAAGAGTTTAAGACTTGCGTGTCCTTATAGAGTTAATTTTAATTCGATGGACCAAACTGAATGCTGGATTAAAACTTTGATAGATACCTTCATATTAGTTTACAGCGATTCCTGCAGTGTGAGCGTAATTCCGAATTAAAAATCGACATGTGACTAATAGAAACGCTAAATATCGCGGTTAAGGAGCTGAATATAACATTCTGCAGTATATTGTTAAATGGCTTTTTGCCCATTTCTCATGTAGGATGTTTGTCCTCGAAAAGCTCGTCTAAATAGATATTATTGCGAATCGGTATTATTCGAAAATCATCCAAATGACAGCTGATCATTGTTCAATAACTCTTAGTTAATTTGGTTCATATGTATACTAGTTTGTGTCATCTATTCAAAAAACATAATATAGATGATGTTTGTAATTTTATATTACTAACAAACAGTGTTGCATAATTTAAAGGCTATTTAAATATTGGTGACAAATTTAATATTAATGATTTTGAAGTTATTTTTTTTCCGAAAACGTACCTATCACTATTTTTACCCCACCTTAATTTGTATCTACGGAACTGACTTGTCGCAGTATTATTTTATGTGGTAGCACCAAAGTGCTAGGCAACACTAACAACATTCTGTTAACTCGCCTGATGTAGGTATGTTATTAAATACTTACCTTATTTTAATTATGTTTAACTTTTAAGATACCTACCTAAGTAATTCAATAAAAATTCACAAATATTTTCGTTTTTAAACGAATGAAACATTGTTTGCCTTTTTGTTTTGTAATATAGCTATGAAAATATTCTATGCGTCTTTGTTTTGCAAACCTATTGACCGACCAACTTATCCTATAAATCCAACACTATAACACAAGATCAAAGAATTAACTGTCCAAATTCTCGCACAAATAATCTACAGACATGTATGCGCATCATTTTATGAGACGAATCGAACCATGAATCATTAGTGAAATTTAAACATTCTCAGCATTTAAAATTGTTGGAATTTAAATCAATAGCCTAACCATGAGTAGTTGTCTGATAAAGTGCATAGGGTTGCTTCCACGCTGGTAGAGGAGATGCCCCAGTGTCTCTACTACAAAACTTCTGCGTGACCATGTTAATACAAGTTATTATGCTTCTCCTAATAATTACCGAGCACGCATTACCACACAATACGTTACGTTACGTGTATATGAATTCGGACAACACACACTAAACTGGTCGTGCCCGTCGTGCCTTTCATTAGTACAACTCACTGTAAAAAATAAATATCCTTAACTAATATATCCACACAAAGAATTCAAAACGCACCATAGTGCACTTTATCTTTTTATCCGCACTTAGCCTCACAAATGGGCAATGGCCTATAAGTGCGGATAAAAGCCCAGCTAAACTAATAAGGGATTCAAATTGATATCGTATTTAGTTATTTAGTAAAGCTGCTGAAATATGGGACATTTAGAGAATAAACATAGTTCCGCTACCTAAAAAATACCTCCAGCGACACATTGTCGCGCATTGTTGACAATCTCAAGAAAAGGACTAGAAAGTACCGATTACGCCGGTAATAATTTCATTCAATTAGACAAATCGCTTTTACATCGAGAGGTTTCGCCGAACCACGAAGGTCGCAATAAAGACAACGGTTGGAGATGAACAGACGCTGTGTTAGTTGTTCTTCATGTAAGACTTTCGATACTCTATAGCGAAATTACTATACACTGAAACGTTACGTTTTGCCTGCCAGTTCTTACAGTCGACAACTAACAATCGGGTGAAGCGTTCGTTGAGACAATATTGCGACTCAGGTACTATATTGAAACAGCAAGCATTATTCCAAGTCCATTTGAAGAAAGATAAAGATAGCTTCGTTTGTTTTCGTGCTTAAGGATGCACTACTGGGTACCTTAGAAACTCTTTATTGTGTAAAGACAAGACAAGCAAAGAATAAACATAAACGGTCTTTGTCCTTGATTCTCTGCGGGTAACAGTGTGATAAGCACTGCACATTGTTTGATACATAGACTTACTATATTTGTAATACATAAAATTGTGACAACGGTGTTGTATGGTGGAATATAGCAACTGTTGTGAATTCATAATGTAATGTTGTGAATTTTTTAATTTACAAATTCATAATTCACGTTAATGTAAGACCACACAATTTGAATCTTTCATATCTCTGTTTCAATCGTAATGTATGTAAAATATTTGTTTATTTAATATTCGCCTTTGTTATTTCCATCATACGTGGTACACCGCTCAACCAATAATGGAACTGAATAAACCGATTGTTTAAAAAATAATTAGGTACCTATTCATAATTGCACTTCATAAATCTGTAGGCTGATTAAAAATCTCGGTTGCTATCAAATATTCACTGGAACTGACAGATAGTGACGTTATATTGCGGTAATATTGAGTTTCAATCTTTTTTTTTTTCTTTTTTTTTCCTCAGGAGAGGAGGCTGAGAATCCTCATGGATACCAACGCAACAGGCAAGCAGGGATGCGTTGATTATGTCGGACTCCTGGTGAATCGAGGCGGCTCGATCCAGCAGACCTACCGACTAAACTCAGCCTAGCCTTGGCCCTAGTGGCCTTATGGCTTGAACGGAATGGTTGGCGCACCCTCAGGAGAGGGCACGTCGGCGCTGCCCTCCGAAGAGGACATATGCGCGAAGGAAGGCTCGGTACGCCAAAGTGGGTCTGGCCTTGAAGTGATGGGGCTTACTCATACTCGTACATGTGCAGCAAGCTGCGAAGTATGGACTAACTAAGGGATGGCGGCGCAGATGCCGCGAATATGTTTATCATGTATTTGAAAAAAAAGGACATAAAATATTTGACATACCGATTTTCTTTCTATTCTTCTCGAGAAGACACTCGCAATATACAAAGAGTGGTATAATTGTAGTATTTGACGACAATTAGCGTCTCCAATGGACTATGATGAATAATTTCTTTTTTTTTTACTTTGATGGAAATAAAACTTTTAAGGTGTATTTAAAGTGTGGTTCATCAGTTGCCATCATAAAGTCACACGCCACATATTTCTGTAAAAAATATTAAAATATAATGAAGAAAACATTATAATATAAGAAGCAAGAAAGAAGTCGAGATAACAAGCAAACAAGATTACGATTAGTAATGTGTGTGTGAAGTAGATCCCTTTGCCATACTATAATATGGAGAAATGCACATAAAAATAGGTACTTCTTGTTTTTTACTAGCTTTTCTAGTGAATGTAGATAAGTAAATAACGTTTAGCCTTGTATTTTATTTCTAAAACGAAAATTTTATTATATCAAAGTATTCATAAAGAGTGGTTTGAATATTTCCTTCAAGTATTTATCAAAGCGTAAGTACTGCGATAATGAAAGCTTGTAAAATATCTGAACTCCATTATTGTCAATTATTCAAGACATGGTAATTCTTAGAAAGTGAAATGTTGCGTGTGACATAATCTAGTTGAAAGGTGAAAATTATAAAGCAGTTTACCTTGCGTCGTTCCATATGAGTGGGTTCTAATAGAAAGTCACACAGTATTTGCTTTATCTAATTTTAGTTTCATCGTAGTGTTTCCACCAGTCGCATGTTTATTGTGTGTTTATAATGAGTGTTTTATTAGAAGCCTCTGTCTGCTTATCGATGATACCTGAAACAGATTACAAGCCTACAGGTATTTATTGTAAATATTTGTAACAATGAATGTACATATTATTTTAGAATTTATATAAAAACTACTCTGCTTATCTTTTAGATAATAAGCTTTAAATATATCTAGTCAAAAAACACAGAAATGCAGTTCTAAAGAAATAAGAAATTAATTCTTCTTGTTTCACATAAAAGTAAAAGAATATATATACATAGAGAGGTATTTCTAGATTTTTTAAACACATGTAAATTTTGACAACTCTATATTTTAATATCTAAACCTTCTTTATTAGCCAGACATTATACAATAAACAACACTACAATAGTTCGATTTCTTTCATCTTCATCATCATTATTTATCTTACTATTTCTCAATTTATTTGAGATCAGAGTAGTCCACTCATGTCTATTTGTCATCCTTTCATTTACTTCAGAAACATGCATGCCACCTTTTATGCAATCTATATATTGTTTCTTAAATCTTCTTTTATTTGACCTACTTTCATACTCATCATCTTTTTGACACATGCCTCTCATCAGTCGTCTTGCTAGTTTTTACTCTTATCTTCCTCATCTTATCTAATAAAGAACTTTACAATTTCCTCTAACATTACTCATTTGTTACTTTATCCATTCGCATCACCTTATAATTTATTTTTGTGGTTCAACAGTATAATAAACAAGTCTTTATAAATGTTCATTTTCTTTATCATATTTATTACTATTTCATTTAACTTTATCTGAACCATATTTTTAACTACAATTTGGACATTTCATAAATAAATTTAAAGACTAGATTAGAAAAATAAATGTAGTTAAGAATGTGTTGTATTTTCCATATAAGAAAGAGAAGAGGAGAAATCACATTTAATTACAATAAATGTGTTGCGTACAAAATGTCCATGACAGTGGCAAGATCATTCTCCTATTATACTGTGATTTAATAAAAGTGGGTGCAGTTTGAGTCTCAAATACATTTACCTAATGTATAGTGGACAACAGGTCTGATTGAAATGCTTGTATAAACATACTACATTATATAAAAAAATATAATTTCAGGTTGTCTTCAACCAGTTATAAGCAGAATGTCCGCACCAGGTCTAACTTCAGAGGCTCAACTACGTTATATATTGCAATGGTTTGGAGAATTTAGTGAATTGCAGAAGGAAGATTTTCTTCCAATTCTAGCTGCAGCTCGTGGTAAAAATGAAGATCAGTTGGCAACTACAATGGCAGCTCTGAATTGTCAAGACAAGCCTGTCAGTTTGTTCCAGTGTCGAGTAAGTTGTTTTTGCATCTATTACATATTTTAATCTGTTACTTTGAGTTGACTGGTAGAGGAATAAGTGATATTGTAGTAAGGGATATCTTTACTAGAAAGCGAATCACGTGGAAGCAAAAATAAAGAATGCATTGCTTGGCATTTAAAAAATTATGTTGGAAAAAAATTACACTTATACTCCGTTTGTTTAGGTAATTAACTAAATGTAAACAAATCATAAAAAGGTTTCTTTTATAGGTCCACTTTTTATTCCGAGATAAAATGTAACCAAAACAAATTATTGGTTCATTTAAACATAATAATTACTATTATATCTTTTTATATATAACTACCTCGTTTAATTTTAAACAGTAAATATTATTTATTTAGTTTAAAAATAATAAATAACTTAGATTATAATAGTTTCACAACAGTATTGCAAGGTGTGACTACTGTCTCGCAGTTTTCTTCTCGACTCTGACCCTTCCTGGGGAGTCGGGGGAACCTTTCAGGGCCGGGGCCCTCTGAGGTGGTGTCCTACGCCACCCGTAACGACGGGTGGGTCATGTGAGTTTGTGGTGTACTCATCTTCTTCATCTTCTGCCAGGTCTCACGGTAGCCCTACATCCGGAGGCCTGGCATGTTGAGAAGCTTCTGTCCATGGATGAGATAGGAGGCCACTGTCTGGGCTACTCGGCAGGGAGTGGTCGACGTGACTGTCCAAGTTGATTTTTGATTTTGCTGAGTCCAGCTATAATTTCTTGGGCCGGATCTTGGCCCAGAGAGATGGCCGCCAGCACTTTGCCTATAACTTCGATGAAGGTTTGTAGGCATAGGATGGTATCGTGCTGAGCGTTCCGTGGCCTCGGGTCTTCTTCGCTCGGCTTCGCCTTCGTCCCTCCGGGGAGGGCGGCGACCACCGGCGTTTCAGTCGGGGCAGCTTTCGGTTTTCTTGTGGGCTGCTGTGGGCAGGCCTGTGTGGTGTGGGTGTCCGGCTCCTCTGGTTTAGCCGGTACACGTTGTTGTTTGGGGCGTCTCTGGGTTGGTACCGGCTTCGCTTTTGGTTCCGGTTCCGGCTCTGATTGCGTCTTGGTTTGTGTGGCGTCCGTTTGGGCAGTAGGCTTCCTCCTCTTCTGCCTCCTTCTTTGCGGCTTGGTGTTTGTCCTCGTCCCGTCGTTGGCTGCGGCCATTAATGTGGACGGGGCGCTGGGCTCGTCTTCCCCGACAGCTGGTTTTTCGGGGAGGGTTTCTGCTCTGCCAGTGCGCGCGATGGTGCCAGCTTTCCTGTTTCTTGCCTCTCTCTGATAGACAGGGCAAGAAACACTGTTTGCGGGGTGTTCTCCCCCGCAGTTGGCGCACGTAGGCGGTTGTTCACGAGGTCGTGGGCAGTCGTGGGCTGCGTGGGGGCCTCCGCATCTCACGCAGGCTTGCTGGCGATGACAGTGCGCGGAGGAGTGCCTGAAGGATTGGCAGCGGTGGCACTGTGCCGGCCCCCGCTTCCCCCTCCAGGCTTCGATCTCCACTTTGAATCCTCTGATGTGCGTGATGCTGTATATCCTAGGCGTCAGGTCGGCGGTACGCTGTAGCTTGGCGAAGTGTATGCAGCCGTAGCGTCGTGACTACTGTAAAGAACCTAAAAAGAATGGTGTTCAAAACATTTCTTGTAAATTCATAGTTAAAATAACCCTACTAAATTAAAAAGTAAACCTGCACGATAGAGCGGCAACACGTTTAACTGTAATTTCAATTATCCGGGTTGCCAGACGCCATTCGTTTCGTGTCATTGTCATTTCACGGTTCGCTTAACGCTTTACTTTCGTCGCATTTTTGAGTTTCTTTACTGTTTTCTTATTTTGTTATTGTTTGTATTTTGTTGTTGTAATGAATGTAGTAGTTATTACTTTTGATTACAATAGGCTATTTGACAATGCGAAAAATAAAGTGTCAATTACTGTTAACAATATAAATTAAGAGTTAAAAAATGATTATTTATTAACGTAAGTTGAAAATAATGATTAATTTATTTTAAAATCCGTAAATAAAAATTGCATTGTTTAAACGTTTGTCACGTGACACAAAACGCTCCTGATTGGTCGAATTTATCATGACGTCACTTGCTTGTAAACTTCGTTTGCCTACTTGTGTTGCGTCTAGTTGTGGTAGATTATCTCCGTTATATTAAGATTTTCATTATTATGCATTGTTTTTCTTGTTTATTTGAACTATTTTACAAGTACTTTCAAACGATTTTGTAAAATCAGACAGAGAAACCTGCCACAAGTCGACGCAATCATGGTCGGATTATTTTTCAAAAATAATTCTGACTTTTATGCTTCCGAGCTAAAAAATGTAAAAACAGCAAAGTAAGTATAATTACACTTTAGTGGTAACTTAAATTATATCATAAGAAAGTGAAATAATGATGAACTTATATAGGTTATAAATAATTAAGTTTGGCATAATTTCGTGAACATAAACGATAATTTGTTCACGTTACGTCGGTTATTGAATGTCTTCACATTATTTAACAAGTTCCATTCTTTGCCGTTTGACAAATGCAGATCGGGAAGTACCAGCATCACACATTCTTTTAATGCGATCTGGCTGGCAATGAAATTTAAAAGGCAGAACTTTATCTTTTAAAATTATTTTCTGACTGAAACCCATTTTGTACTGATAGTAATTTGCCATGTCATTTTCCATCTGTAACGAACAAACAAGTTTTAGTCGGGATCTTTTAGTGTACTGCTTATTGAACTCATAGGACTCTGTAGCTACAAATTTTAACAAATATTATGGAAAACAGCGGAAATATTCGAAGTGGGTTGCAAGAGACATTCTGTTAAAAACATTAGAGGTATTATAACCTCAAATCAATAACGAAAATATTAACATTCTGAATGTAATTAATTATTACAAAATATAAATATTATGTTTACTTACATCGAAATGGTCTTCATAAAAGAAAATATTTGTACTATTCGCTATGTTATTATGATCCCTCCGAGAAAGTAGCAACCACTTTCGGCGCACTTCGATATTCTTTGGAATACTTACAAATAGTTTGTCCGGAGTTTTTAACGACGTATTTGTACATTTTGGAACTGCACAGCATTTGTAACTCATTTTGTTACATAAATCACTGATAAAAAGTAAATCCAATCGCTCTTTCGTTTTTTGTTTACAACAAACAAATATATGTGCCAGTTGTCACCGATCAGAATACAGGCAAGTGACGTCACCGACCTCATTGCAGCGCCATATTGTCAAAGTAGCGTTTTGGCACACTATTTAAATATTGAATTTTTAATTCGATGTTTTTCAGCTAATATATACCAGAATTAAAAATAACAACATTTACTGGGTTCCTTAGACTCTACTGCATAATATAAAATGGATTTTAAAAACCTGTCAAATAGCCTATTATGTTGTTACGTAATAAATAATTTGTAATGCAATGTAGTTTTTATACACATCAATATACAAATAAACATTGTAATAAAAGGTTGAAAATCCCTGAACGCCGCCATTTTTATTGTTTACCTTTAGTTAATTACCTAAACAAACGGAGTATAGTTATACACACCAATCATTAGACTATCTATAACATGGATCAGTAGTATGGTAGTCCAGAGTCTCATTTGATTATTTATCTATTTGTGCTACTTGTAGGAAAAGCAAAGCAAACTTCTAAGTCATTAATAGATAACACTCCATTCTATGGGGAATCATTTTGAAGGGGCCCTATGTGAATAGACCTACGAGTATCAAAATCAAACATTTATTCTTCAATTTCCAACCTCTAATTTTTTGAAGCCTGTATGTTGGAACTATTATCTAAGACCTTAGCATCGTATCATTTTTGCACTCCTTCGCAGGAAAGCCGGCCGTGATGGTTCACACCAAGGCGCATATTCTTGAGTTTTTTGTCAATGTATCTCGGGCTGTAGCTTGGAAATAATCTCAATCTATTCCGATTTAACCCCTCTAAGACTCTTGTAAAGTCAAGAACTTTGTGCGTTCACCGCTAAGAACTCAAGAACTTTGTGTGTTCACCGCTAAGAACTTAAGAACTTTATGGGTTCACCGCTAAGAAAACTCCATTCACTGAGCCCCTCAATTCCAGGACACACTCCTTTCCATCAGAAAGTGTATTGGGATCCTTGGTGTTGACATCTCCAGCGACGTTCAGTTCCAAGTCAGCTGGAAGCCAAGGCCAAGCTGGCATCAAAAAAACTCGGTGTGCTCAATAGAGCGAAGCAGTACTTCACACCGGGGCAAAGACTAGTACTGTATAAGTCGCAAGTCCGGCCCCATATGGAGTACTGCTGCCATCTCTGGACGGGAGTACCAGCTTGGGCCCCTAGACTCGGTTCAAAAGCGCGCTCGTCGACAATCCCGTACTCACAGGTGGTATCGAGCCTCTAAGTCTTAGGAGAGACATTGCCTCCTTATGTGTACCACCTGTATAATGGGTTGTGTTCTGAAGAATTGTTGGACATAATGCCCACGGCCACTTTCTATCATCGCACCACTCGCCATTGACAGGGAGTTCATGCCCACACACTGGAGCCTAAATGGTCCTGTACAGGGCGGTTCCAAAGGAATTTCCTCCCGCGTATACATCGTTTGTGGAATGAGCTCCCTGCCGAGGTTTTCCCGGAGGGCAACAGTATGGGGTTCTTCAAAAGGGGAGTAAATATGTATTTGAAGGGTCGGCAACGCGCGAGTGACACCCCTGGTGTTGCAAGTGTCCATAGGCTATGGTAACCGGTTACCTTCGGGCGGGCCATAGGCCTGTTTGCCACCATCGTGGTATAAAAAAAAAATTAAGCTCGCTTTTTTCCTGAGACATAGATTACGCAGTAACACATTTACCCAACATCCAAACAAATGGTTGGAACTGAATAAAATTTTTGATAACAATTGTGAAAAATATAACCTAAAGTTTATGAGAATATATTTCAAAAGAATTTTAATTAATGTGGTGTTTATTATAGTTTCATCTAAATTTTAACTGGTTTATTATTTATATTAGAGTGCATGACAATAAATGTTAAATATTTTACAGTGAAGTGAACAATCTTAATATATATATTTCTTGTGTGCGTGTGTATGTGACTGAACTCCTCCTAAACGACTGGACCAATTTTGATGAAATTTTTTGTGTGTATTCCAGGGGGCTTGAGAATGGTTTAGATTCACAATACGGTCATATAGATATTGTTTTTCAGCTAAATTATTTATTTAAAAACATTTGAGACAACGTGAGACACGTGACATTTGAGACATTTGACATTTGAGACATTTGACAGGACAACGTCTGTTGGGCCAGCTAGTTTTTATATATTTTACTAGCTGACCCGGTGAACTTCGTATCGCCTAATTATTGGAGGCATATTTAGTAAGTCACAAACACACGACACAATACTTTTTTAATTTTATAGAAATTTGTTGCTTTTAGATTTCACAGCAAAGAGGCGTTTACATTTCAAGTGACATTTTACCGTAGACAATTTTTTTTTGAGTGAATACTGACAAATATTTACACTATAACTAATACCGTCAAATGTTTGACAGAAAGTAAGTGATCAACTTTTATATGGGAAAATGAAATTGTCGTCTTACTCTATCTTACTCGCAATTTTTCCTTATTTGCTCACCGTTTAGACCTACCCTGGACTACGACAAACATTTTAAAACCAAAATCAGCTCAATCGGCCCAGCCGTTCTCGAGTTTTAGCGAGACTAACGAACAGCAATTGATTTTTATATATATAGATATCAGAGTTTATGACTGTCTTTAGAAAGTTAAATACTCATATTTCTGGTATGCAATCCAACCTGTCATCATTCACAAACTGTAATTAAGTATGTAATGAAATCGTAATTTAGGTGATTAAATGTAATCAATGTGAAAGTTTTATCTTGGAATAAACTATTTATATTTTTGAGTGCCATTATAAACCATTTTTCACATATACTTATGTTGTACATGTACAACATATACATGTACAACATACACAAGCTGAACAATTTACATGATATGTGACCTTACATTTTTTACAGATCAAACTGTTTAATGAGTGGTTTCCGACATGGACTGAGGAACAGCAAGATCGCCTAATTAAGGGTATCTCAGAAGTGGATATGGAATTTGGAAATAAATTACAGGAGTATCTCACTAATGGGCCTCCTGTGAATGGAGACTGCAATGGCTTTACAGATGAAACTAATGTGGCCGAGGTGGAATCACAGTCAGTGGATGAATCAGCTAATGATGCGGCCCCGGAACTAATTGAAGAAAATGAACAAGTTATTGCACAAGATAACCTACCGCTTGAAATTGCAGCTGCCTCTTAATTAAGTTGAAGACGTTTTTATTTTAAGAAATGTTTATTTAGCTATTAATTAATTGTATACTTCACATGCAACTATGATTTTCAAAAGACTTGTCCCCTTATGATACTGATCATTCCTTTCCATTATTAATGCATTCCATAACATATTCCTAAATGTATAAGAATCTCCTTGTTGTAATAATATTATTTAGAGCCTTTATGATTAGTTGTCTTATTGACATATTGTCATTATTACACTGTAACTATAGATTTACATCATTGTAATTATAGAGTTGATAAGAATATTAATGTAACAGCACATTGTGATGTAACTATGATTTTTGAAAGTTTATAATTTAGCAGATAATTTCAATATTATTCTTATAGTATTTTGTGAATAACTATTTATTTACTTGTAAGCTGTACACATTTTACACAAAACAAAGCTTATAGATGACAGTACGATAACGACATTTTAGTTGATATATGTTATCGCTGTCTGTTATAACTAAAACAACGCCATATAACTCAAAATAGCCGGCTTTACAAACGACAAAAAATACACAACTTGATGCGATGTCGTAAATTAAGCAACTATATATGACATTTCATAAGGGCCATAAGACTGTGAACACTGATTTGGTCTATAGTGAATATATGATAGTATAATATTTTTTTATTCACAAATTGGCCATTCTAAAGACTTATATATTGATCTGAGTACAAATAATTTAATATATTATAGATTCTGATGGGTGAAGATTGTTTTTTAAAGTTTGGCTATTAATAAATTTAATTATTAACAAGCCCTTTAAATCAAAGTGCCAATAAAGTATTTATTGGTGAATTATTGTGAATGAGTTAAATTTTGTTGCATAAAAATAAAAGGTATTGTTGTTTGAGTGATCCTTGGTGCTGGAGAGGGATTGAGGTTGATGGACGTCATTTTATAATGGAAAATTTTATTTACACATACAAAAAATAAATTAATTAATCAGTAGTAA
The DNA here is from genome assembly GCA_036419045.1 of Scirpophaga incertulas. Lineage (NCBI taxonomy): Eukaryota > Metazoa > Arthropoda > Insecta > Lepidoptera > Crambidae > Scirpophaga > Scirpophaga incertulas. The sequence goes on from CM071643.1 coordinate 11,200,104, forward strand.
AACTTTTTTCATTTCGATTTAAATATAGAACCTGTTGACAGAATCATCGATGCAAAGAAAATATAATTTACGTAAGTTATAAATCTGGCATTCTACGTCAACTTTCTACTTTATATCTTCATATTATGATGACTAAAATTAATAATTTAAAAGGGATTGAATATCTAGTATATACAATGAGAGAAAGTTAAAAGAAATACATGTAAAGGCGGGTCAGTTTAAACATCAGTTATAGAGATGCAATTATACTAAAACATCATTGGTAATAACTTGCACACTTTTAGTTAATACCGACATTTGAATACAAAGTCAAATTCATAACCAATTAACAAAATAAAATGTAATAGTGGTAGGATTATTTAGTTTAGAGAAGTTTATATCAATATATATGAAATGAAACAAGCAAATAATATTTTCGTCAAACATTTTTATTCCGAAAAAATAGTTACGCTCACCAGCACCTAACTTGGCAAGAACTGTTAATGGGCAGAATTGTTGTTTTTCAAGAAAATTTCACATACCCAACGGCATTTAAAACATATTTTTATTGAAAAAGATTATTATTATTAAAAAAACCAAAGACATTTGTTGCAGATTATTATATATGCTTAAAATCCCCACAACCTTGCCAAGTTAGCAGCAGGCGATTAAACCATTGGTATCAAGTAATGATGTCATGGCACTTTTGTGACTTAGTGACAAACAAGTCATGATTATGCTTCATTTTCTGTAATATTATCTACTTTCCTGCATCTTATGGTTGGTCTGTGGTAAATACATGTTTACCTCATTCGAAGTAGATAGTGATACAGTTGTACGACTACCCTTATTATTTATTAATCGGCTTTATATATGATTTTATTTATTTGTATAGATGGTCATGTTAAACATCTAATTCTTTTCTGGTCATCCTCTATCATTAGATGTAACTGGTGGTTATAATGAGATTAATAAAATGCACCTGTGTAAAAATCGGGTAACGGTAATCTAATTTCAGAAAAAAACTTATATTTGAAATTTCAAGTAAAACTAACTTCGAAAGCAGTTTATTTAATCATTACTTTTAACAGTTAATAAAAAAAAGTACGTATAACATACATAATATATATAAACTTGAATACCAACAGGATCTAAAGTTTACAAATTCTATAAGTATGCAAATTTTGAAATAAACAGTTTCTAATAACCCCTTTTTGGGAAATTGCGTTATTTTTTTTCTTTTTATAGGATAGGGCAGCAAACGAGCAAACTGATCACCTGTTGGTAAGCGATAACCGTTGCCCATGGCACCCGCAACACCAGAGGAGTCACAGTTGCGTTGCCGGCCTTTTAAAAGTGGGGTTGGGCCTCCGGTACCCTCACTCACTCGGCGAAACAGCGTAAGCGCTATTTTACGCCGGTTTTCTGTGAGGCCGTGGTATCACTCCAGTCGAGCAGGCCCAATTCGTAAAAAATATTTCGTAATATATATATTCGTAAAATTATTGCCGCATATCCCGCGTCGCGACAAAGACGCGAGATTTCTTTGCGACTGAGTGATATGTGATAATCAACAAAATCCAAAGAATACTTTCTTCCAGTACGAATAACCCGATTCTATATCAACGGAAAAAAATTAAATTTGTACACTTATACGTAAAACTTAAACTAACATTAAGGATTCAGTCTGATTTAAAACTAAGGTTTGATCTTCGATAATATCCAGTCTGTGTACTCTGTGACACGGGAGTAGACGCCGGGCCAGCCCTCCGTCCCGCAGGGTGACGGGCCGTAGGACACTACACCAAACACGAACCAATTGCTGTATGAAGTTACGGTGCCCATGAGAGGGCCGCCGGAGTCGCCGCGACACGAGTCTCGCCCGGTGACACCGCCCGCGCACATTTGCTTTGGTGTTATTTGGCGGTTAACCCTACTAAACACGTTACCGCATTGCTTGTTATTCACCACTGGTACGCTTACTTTCAACTTCACGTCGGATTCAATACCTGCAAGAGTTAAAGTACCAGGTGGTTACTATTATAACTTATGAGGGTCAAGAGTCATTTATAATTTTGTATTATATATAGGTACGGCGCGTGGACTACAAAAGTAAATACCAAATATTTACTTTTATTACAATCTTAAAAAACATTATTGCGCATACATTTTACTGCCCTAATTAAATAATTACAAAAATGTTTAAAAAATTGTTCACAAAGGTGGGACCTATCTCTATTAGAAATTTCTTTCACCCAACCTGTGGACATACCCTGAATAAACAGATCTATTGATATTTACACTAATTTACTTTTCTAATAGTAGAATATCATTATATATTAATAATTAATCATAGTACATATTAATATTATTTTGATTTTGACTCCTGTACCTAGACTTAAAATCTACAAATACAATACGTAAGTACAATCCACTTTGTAACAAAGATATTATTTGAAACCCAAAGATTTGTTAAGAAACTGTCCTATACGTATAGCCAATGTCTTTCTTACTCTGTTTTTTAAATGCGACATGCTTCTGTCCGTCTGTCGTTGTCATTACGCCTAGCCATGCGCATGATAGAGCAATATCGCGTACCATACCATATAAATAGTACCTGACATTGCCGTATTAAAAGTCAGGGAACCTGATATAAAGTTAGTAAGTAATAACCCAACACATAGTAGGATAAATGTTTACGATAACGTGAAGCGGTGTTTACGAATCGTCACCGCAGTCCCCAAGGCATGATATCGGGCTCCGTTCTACCAAGGTTATACCTTCTTAGCGTTCTGGCTAACCAGAAAAACAAGTATGTAAACTTCTCCGCCCCAGGAGTACTCGGGACTGATAACGTGAATTTAAATAGGCAACGATCTGGGGCATCGCTTATAAGGAGTCTCGTTAGCTTATTAAGTCGATTACAGGCAAAGTTCGGTTTTGAGATCATAATATTTCCGAGTCGAGTAGCTGTTTCTGCCTTTATTTAGAGTAGCGACCGCCTATTACAGAATAGGGCTGCGAGACGGTTTCTTGAAGCAGTTTAAGTTAAAAGCATATACCAGCAGCCATATTAAAAGAGATCCAAATTATGTTTTAAGCCACGTCATGAGCTGGCCCGATCTCTTTGTATGCTCATTCATATTATACAATTCTTAAAAAAATATGACTAGAGAATCAGTGAGGAGAAGAAAAATCATGCATAAATAAATAACCATTAATTTATTTCAAGAACTTTGAATATTTTCGAAAAGGGCCATTAAGATATTATAATACATGCATTTTACTAAATGCCAACCTGATACTGTTTGGGCACCACTGTCTCTGTTTACGACGGAGATTTGGCCATGGTTTTCTGTTGAATATGTATAAATTAACTTTAATATTTAATTACATTTATATCGTACCTATCTAGATAATTCTACAAGTTGCCGAAGAAAACATTCTCTTCTATACACTTGCATGAGTTAGAAGCGATTCCTTTACATATATTTTTTTATGTATTAGCACAGAAAATTCGCGCAATTGAAAGAAATTATGAAAAACTTACGCGTCTCTGTTCTGCCCCAGCCGGCCACCACCATCTCGTAGCCTTCAAAAAGACTGCCTTTGAATTGAGATTGAGTTGGTAAACAGATGGGCTTCACGAAATCTGTAAGTATGTATTTTATTTCAAAAATCAGAAAATACCTATTGCACACATTGTTGTGTACCTACTATCAGAACACATTCAATAGTAGAATGAATACCTAAAGAAGTACCAAGTTTTTTAAGTTTATGTTCATTATTATTGTGTAAGTCAAAACATGCACACTGCTGGACCTAGACTTTCCTCAAGGAACTCCACACGTATCGATCCTGCGCTGCTAAAATTCAGCCCCTTGCTGGGGTCTTTACCAAATAAACGGTCTACCGTGTGCAGCCTACCTTTTCCAGACTATAACTGCCACTAGAGGACTTTAACCTCAGTTTATCAGCGAACAATGTGTCACTTAACATTGTATTATGATAAAAAAAAATACTACCTATATAGTAACGTACAAGTCAGATCAATCATTTCGAGAGCCATTGGTAATACAATTCGCAAAGTCCATATTCAGGGCAGACTTCAAATTGAAAAGTTCTATTTCCTTTGTGCATGCGCGGGAGCCCTATAAGTACTTCCCTACTCTGCTAAATGATTAATCTGGGTATATATTAGAGATGTGTTAATCTTTACAAAAACGATTCCAAATGATTCCAATCTCTAACAGCGCAGCGCTTCAAATGAATCATTCGCTCAATTGCGTCTACACGTCGCACGATTGAGATAAGTCACTGATACAAATGAATCAATATCAATATTTATATCAGTGTATTTGTATCATATATCAGAACCGATTAAATGGGTTCAGAGTCACTGATACAAATGATGCAAATGAAGCACTTTACTGATTCGAATCTTTTTGTACTGATACGGATACAAATGATCCAATCTCAACAAAGATACGTTTTTTCCATCATTAGTATGTATCCAAATTTCTGAAAACAGCCAATAATCTTTCGTACTGGTTAATTACGTAATATCACAAGTCAAGCAAATGATAAATTAATAGCAATAATTCGCAGACAATACAATATACCGACCATTAAAGACTGCATTGGTCTCAAGCCTGAGGAGTGCTATGTCGTTCAGCTGATTGGTGTCTGCAGGGTCGTACTCCTCGTGTGGGATAATCCTCTCAATCCGTATGTCCTGAGGCGGTCCACTGCAGTCTGAGTCAATGCAATCCACTTCGCTGGACGTGTTCCACTCACCAAGGCGGACTTGGCTCCTGAAAACCGATTTAATCATGCGTGTTTTAAAATTAAACACGTATTAACAACTTAAGTACTCGTAGCATAAACTTCTATTTTTACTTATGTCTGTAGTATTAAAGTTTATAATCAGTAAGAGACATACATATACATGTAAGCTGCATGGTTTTATTGATAGATAACGTTGACGTATTTAGATTATTAGTAGACGTATTTTGATTAATTAAAGCATCAAGTAGTCTGTAACAAACCTCGTTACTAAATTTCAACAAGTACACGTGTATAATTTTGATTAAATTCGTAATATACTAAAAATATCATACTCCCTTTTGAGTAGACACACCCACTGCCTACACACATTCCTGAATATAATAAGTAGATCAGCTTATAATATAATAATTATTAAAGTTTCGGTGGTTTAAGGTTGCGGCTATTGCCACTTCAAATTGGCTTTTACTTTATTTACGGCATGAAAGTTTCACTGTGTATATCTTTGTATTCAGATGATACTGACATAAATGTAATGGTGATATATCTTTAGTTTGGACCTTTTCGTATACGATCCTAGGAGTACTGCTAGGATCGTATTCGAAAATCAAACTCATATCTCTGCTTGAGTACAGCCAGTACAGAGTTGAGCCTTAAAATCGACGTAAATACAAAAGGATTCAACCCACAAAAATAATAAAATGGCGGTTATTATATCAAACCAGCTGTAAAACATAGTGCTCCTGCACACGGGCCGCCGGCCACAACCACATAATGCCGCCACTATTTCCTGTAATTTTCATACACTTTATATGGACTCGCCGCACACGGTTGGCGCCGGTGGCGGCCACACGCCACAAATCTTCGCAGCTTCTTCTTGTGGCCACTAAACGCCTACAAAAAAAGCCGCCACACGCCACTCGCGCGATTCCGCGCTCCTCTCCCCCTTTAACGTAGTAAACTATCCAATAACTACGGTTTTGTCTTCTACGACGACGTCTTTTTATCGAAAGTATCGCAATTAAACCATCTTCCTCCGAATCCACTATGATGCTGTATGCCTGGATTAAAAAAAGTAGCAGCTACCGACCACAAGTGGTGACCACCGACCACAAGTAGCTGTCGCGCGCTTCAGCTACTTTTGTAGCTGCGTGTGCGTCTAGCTTCTCGTGGCGGCGTTTGTGGCTGTGGCCTGTGACTCGTGTGCGGCGACAGATATGAATTCAAAAAACAGAAAGATCTCAAAGAAATACTACAAATATGACGTTATAATAAAAACAAAATCAACTTCGATCTTTTTATTAATGAAGGAATGAATTCTAAATCTTAATTGAAAACAAATATTTCTCATTTGTTGCTTTTGTGTTGTTTTTTGATTGGATCCTTTCTGTGTAGTATTGACCCTATTCGTCGTTATCGCTCCAATTTTACTGTGAATGTAGGTACTTTAGAGTGGACGTGTGGTGACTATGTTCAAATTTAGTTTAAGTAGGATCTGTACAGAGTACCTACAGACCTAGATTAGATTACAGTTTTAAACATAAAGGTATACGTTTTTCACATATCTTCTGAAAAACGATAAAAAATTGCAAAGATTTCCTTGATATAATAAAAAAAAAGTAATAATAAATATTCAACAAATATATTCTATTTATATTTATTTGCACGTACAGCAAGGAATCATATGTAGGTATATATGATTGCTTCCTGTAAAATGCTGACTTATACTTACAATTGCCAATTGGATGGGAGGTCGTCTCCTTTGACGCAGTGTGCTGCTGTGAGGACGTACTTATGCGATATTAACACGCCACCACAATAAAAGCCCCAACCTCGAGCTGTCAACATTTAATTTTACTAATCAAAATTCTACACGAATTGCGAAATGTAAACCCTTATAAATGATATAGACTTTATTGTTCAATTAGGGCAAACTGAACTAATCCCAACTAATATTATAAATGCGAAAGTGTGTTTGTTTGTTTGTTTGTTTATTTGTTTGTTTGTTTGTTTGTTTGTTACCTCTTCACGCTTAAACTACTGAACCGATTTCAAAAATTCTTTCACCTTTGGAAAGCTACATTCTCCCCGAGTAACATAGGCTACTTTTTATCCCGGAAAAATCGACAGATCCCACGGGATGCGCAATAAAGGCTTCGCTCAAAAACTACTGCACAGATTTTTATGCGGTTTTCATCAATAGATAGAGTGATTCTTGAGGAGTTTTGCGGCATTTTTTATCTCGGAAAAACGGATAGTCCCACGGGAAGCGCGATAAAATCTTCGCACCATAAACCGACTTCCGCGTATATGTAGCCGTGGGCAAAAGCTATGACCCTTAACCCTCTATACACCCAATCCCGAAATCCACGCGGGCGAAGCCGCGGGCAGAAAGCTAGTATTATATAAACTGCATAATGTTAGGTATTTTCAGGACCTTCTAGACCTGCAAACGGCGGCGTTTGAGCCGTCGCCTCCTTTGTCATCCCCTAATTGGCAGCCTTCAGCTTAGCCACGAGCTCTGTCAATATAGACCGGTCCCACTTTGGTGTACCGTGCCTCTTCTAGTGCTTATGCCCTCCCCATGGGGCAGCGCTAACCGTACCTCTCCTGAAGTGCGGATCTCTATCACTTCAAGCCAGTAGGGTCATTAGGACCAAAGGCTCAGGTTGACTTTATTCGGTAGGTCTGTTGGGTCGAGCCGCCTCGATTCACCAGGAGTCCGACATAATCACCGCATCTCTACTTGCTGTTGCGGTGGTATCCATGAGGATTCTCAGCCTCCTCTCCTGAGGGAAAAAAAGGAATTTTTCGCCTTTAAAAGAAGCGTGCCTTCGCCGAATTTGATGTCAGTGGTGCCAGTGGTGTCCTCCACTGATACACCGAGACACTTGTATGTTTAGATTTGGAGAAAGATCTGGAACATTATTGTCTCGGAAAGTTGTACTGATGACTTGTTTATTTCGAACTCCATCCGTATAGCGTCACTTCTATCAGATCTTGTATTATTATTATTCAATATTTACATTTTGATCATATAGAAATGCAGTAAACATAATAAATTTGTTCATTATGTTCTTTTTTTTTTTGGTTAGTACGAGTATTATATACCTACTGTCGTAATCTAAACAACAATATGATTTAAAAAAATTGGGACGATTTATAGCATAGGTGCAGATTAAGATTTTAATGTAATGTAGGTAGGTATCTAGGTGTCGAGTACAATAAAGAGACACATTTGTTTTTCTTACACATATCTGTCAGGAATATTCATAGAAGAGTCATAGAAAATTACAAAAGCAGTCACGGAAATTATTACATTAATAAATTATACAAAAATGTCTTTAATAGTACTTAAAATCAGTGAAAAAAAAGTGTTACAAGGAAAATATTTAGATAACCTTAGAGTCAGAATCCGGTGAGAATGTTTCTTATTCTTACGTTTATCGTATCTCAAAAGAGCCATCCACGGGAATTCGTCGATTTCAACCCTGGTGCCTCCGACGATTCGGTCGTCGTGCTGCGTGCCACACTGCTTCAGGGTCGGCAGCAACGTCAAGGGATCCACGTTGGCTTGACCTACGCCAGCTCGATCCTGTGGCATGCTTACTTGACCACTGAACTCTGGCGGGCAACAAATCTGCAAACACATTTTTTTATTTTTACTAGCTACAGGTTTATGTGATAATTTGTGTGATCATGGAAAGTAAGCTTAATGTTTAATTTATTTCAGTTTATAGAATCGATACTTAATAACATAAGCATAATGTCCCCTTGTCCCATTTTACCACAGTGTATTATTTCAGCCGACTCAGTACGAAAGAGACCTATTATAAAAGTGCACTTTCAATCCTTTACTCGCACCTTTAAAATTTGGTCACCCATCATACTTCTGATCATAGGCAACGATGCTAACTTTTAGTTATTTTTTTTGAAAATAAATATAGAAAATGTATTTACCAACTCTTTATTACATAAATACCTTTGGATTGCTGTTTTCAAAACCACAGTGCAGGTTTCTTAATAGGTTCGTCAATTGGGGACTGTTGCCTTCCACCAGCTGATTGTACAAATTTGTACACTGACGCAGGTCGATACATTTTGCGCCCCCTTTGCAGCTCTCTGTAAAAAGTCATGTGCTTTTGAACCAAGTTACATGAAACCCAGTCACACATTAACGGAGATTGTAAGTACCTAAACTAAGACGGCTAATGAATTTTACTTTGTTATCTCTGTTTATCTGTTTTTGTTGTCTCTGTTGATCAGCGTTGCCAGTTTGTTTTTTTGCCAGGTCGGGACTTTGGTACTTTTTGAGTGGAAATAGAGAAACAGAAAATCAGAAATGGGACATAGTAAAAAAACGTATATTATGAAAGATTTTCAAATATTTATCTTTTTATTTGACTTAAAATTATGTTTACGTGACAATAAATAGCAAAAGTAGCCATAAGAAATGCATTTTAACAAAAAAATAATATTTTAAATCAGATTTACTCTATCGTTAAATTCGTCTTTAGCATAAAAAAATCGGGACGTCCCGCTAAAATCGCGTCTGGAACGCTGCTGTTGATTAAGTTTTAATTCGCATCAATCCGTGCCTATTTCGGTGCACCTCTGAAACAATTGAATAACAGTTCAGGTATTCTATGAAATCGTATGCTTTCATAACTCTCCTAGTCCACAAACAACAAGCATAGTGGCAGGCTAATTCTTCGGTCTTCTGTAGCCGTCAGCATATGTACTTTATACAGTTTATATGATACGGTAGCCTTTTCAGAATTATCCTGTATGACAGAATTGAATTTTCAACGACTTTCAGCTGTTGATGATGAGGCTAAAAATGCGGACTTCTTTTGCCTTGACAACCGTTCCAGGGCCAGGGCTACTCGCCTCAACCTATATGGCTTCAGTTAGTTACGATGACGTTGCTACCTTGCACCGACAAAGCTCGTAACTTCGGCCTGATCATGGATTCAGATCTGTCTTGGTCGGCACACGTGGCTGTCATCAGTGTGTAAACTTTGTTTACTACTCATTGAGGCGGATATTGTATTTTTTATCCTATGAGATCAAGATTATACTAGCGCACACTTTGCTGTTGCCACTATGCTGATGTATGTTTCTTGGATGTCACTGACAATTTCCTAAATAAACTGTAGTATCTACGAAACCATTGTAGGCACTATCTTTTTTCTAAGGCTACCGACTCATGTGGTTTGCAATCTCATAGATCGTAAATGCCCCCAGCACCTCAAGTACTAGTTTTGCTGTCAGTCATACGAATGGTGTCAAATTCCTTAAAGCTCATATTATCTATAGCTCATCTCATATATACTATCTTTAAGACCAGGCTTAAAGAAAATTTATTAAATGTTTCTAGTTAGGCAATATTTTTATTTATGTTGAATTATTTCTTTATGTTTATTACATGTATTTATTTCATATAGTTATGTAGGTCTTAGCTTTTGTCATCTTTGGATCCGATCACACAACGTGTGGCGAGAGTTTTACTATATAATAGTCATTGCCGTTTATACTGGGTTGATAATGCGCTAAGTTAGGTGCTTAAATATTATCTCTCGGAACTTTTTAACACGCACGAAAAATTTTTTGTTTGTTTGAAAATTAAAAAAAAAACATGTGACAATTATATATATAGGTGGCAATATTATAATTAACTTCATTTCCATCATTATTTTTCTCACAGTAGTCTCCTTGAGACATCAGAAGTCTCCTTGAGACAGTGCGCAAGGAATGAATTCTAGAGAAACAGGCTACCGATTAGATTTACACATATCTTGCTTTGATCGGATTCATTATGTTGATGCAGTAAACATAAAAATATTAATATTTTATCTACTTCCAATAATTTGAGAAGTTTTGATAAACGTCATTGATATTCATAGGCTACCAAACAGATTACGACAAAGTATAACAAAAACCGTAAAATATAAAAAACAGCTGTTGTCACGTCCCTAACAGGTCACAAGATCACACCAAGAAGTTTGGACACTCCCCAGCACATAATTAAAACGCAAAAACTATCTTGACACAGCAACATCAAAGTATTTATGTTTTTCCTTATTCGTTAATTATCTACTATAAGTAATTACTATGAAAATATTTGACAGCTGCAATCCTAAAATGAGTTTGTTACCTATAATAGTATGTCCTACCATAATGTTGTTTTATGTATTTTTTTAAATACAACTTAATTAATCCATTCATTTACTAATCTAATTTTTGTCTTCTTCATTCTATAAATACGCGTACTACACATACTATGCCTAATTTGATGAAGATTGTAAGATGAGCTCCAGGTACAAGTATAAAAAATAAAAGTATATATATATATATAAGTATACAAAAAGTTACAAATTGAGTAATGATTACGCTGAAATTTGGCACACATTAGTACTAAGCTAAAAAAGAATTTTCCAAAACTCACTTCCTAAAGGAGTAGAACTAAATTTGTTTTAGGTTTTCCGGTGTTTTTGAAATTAATCCTTTATACGGAGAAACAAAGTCTTTTCTTATTAACTGAATTTGACATTCATTCACTCAAAATCAAATCTAACGAGCTAGGCCGCAGACAAAAGCTAATAAATTATGTATGTAAGATATCTTTAATAGCATTTGTAGATAGAGCTTCTTTGGAGCTTAATTTTGTCTCAATAACAAGTGTTCTAAATAGCTTTAAAATATGTATTATCAATTTTTATTAAAAAAATAAAATACGTCAAATATAAAATACGTTCATAATAGTTTGCTCATTTGAATAGGTACCCGTTGGATTAGGAAAAGAGGGATTAACATTTACGCACCTCACATTAATAGTAGATGACTATAATACTTAGAAGTAGGTATTTTGTCACGAACCGTGGTGTAAATCAAACAAATATAACTTAGTTTCCGCGTATTTTCGACTGTGCGTAATGTTTCAATATTATAGACAACTGATCTGCAATGACCTATTACACATCAATGTGACGATAATACAATCACTTAAAATGTTGATGATAAATCTGTAAAAAGTCTTATAGAGAGCATTATTAAAATAATTATTGTGTTCAAAAAAAACTATGGAATATTACAACTAAGCTGCTATCATAACATCTATAATTAAACCACGAAATTAAAGGACAATAAATGGCTTTTGTCTATGAATAAAGACAACCTCATAACCGATAAACAATTGAATACTTACATAATAACCATAAACTCTGAGTATGAGGATCATTAGTTAATTATTATCATTATAAGCAATTGCAATCACGATCATTAACTAAACCTATGGTAATTTTCAAATAGTAAGTTTAAATAGAAAACTATTTTTAAGTGAAATTTGGTATAAGGTATTAATAGATTTAACATAAATGTCGATAGTTCATCAAGTTGTACCTTCATTTTTAACTTACATCAACAAACCGTCATGAAAACATCCAAACGTTTTTTATTTATCTAGTTATTTCTATAAAAATATAATTATTGTTTTGGTTTCATATTATTTAACATTTATATTAATGTCAATGACTTTGACACAGGTTTAAAGGCCTTGTATATAAGTTATGTATCCAACCTCGGCACCGGCATCACAAGAACGAGTTCCACAATTCTGTTTATTAAAATACATGACTTACGCGCATCTGTCCGTATGAAGGCGATCGCAAGGCAGGAGAGGACAATTTTGTTTATCACCATATTATTTAACTATTGTTTACTATTTGGCCACACGAGTATGCACCGGGTCGCAGCGCGCGTTCGACTGCCAGGTCAGTTTGGTCGACCCTGACTTTGCTATCGACAAGATGTAATGAAATAAAAAAAAATGTTTCTGAAATGTCTTGAGCAGCGCGTGCGCGCGTTGCTGTCTCAGTAATCGTATTGGGATTTTCCTTGTCAGAGTCGGAGCAAGCTCATGACATTTTACTTTATACATACGCCGCGTCAATTATGCGAGTGCGAGTAGATAAACAACAGGTCTTGCAAATCGCTGGTGATCACGGAAAAATATATGTTTTCAGTAAAAAAAATAGACATTGCTCTCCATATACCAAACTGTTTGCTATACAAGTAGATATTCGACGGTGTATAAGTCAAACAGAACATCGAAATTTTCATCAGTTGAGTTTGAATTTAATCTTTCTGTACTTAACTTAGAAAATGTCTTTAAGGGAGTTCTATTTTTAATTAATTTGTAGGTATTTTAATTTATAAGTCTTACTTCAAGTATTAATTACAAAAATCATAGTTTTCAAGGAACGTTTTAAAAGTGAAATAAACAATTAAAACAAAGAATCTATAATTAAAATTCACTATTTCGATTAACCTATCATTGGATATCCGAAACTATGAACATGCATTTCTCTGTTGTTACTTGTGTAAATGAACAGTTGAATTACTGCTAAAAGGATATTGAATGGAAAATGTCTAGCTTATTAGCTATATTTCTTGAAATAGAATCCGTATGAACAGACTTGTTATTGCTTACGTGAATGAACAGTTAATTTGTTGCTAATGGGACGTTGAATGGAAAATCTCTTACTTATTAGCTATATTCCTTGAAATAGAATCCGCATCCATGAAATAGAATAGTATAATGTGTTTATGTTACTGTAAGAGTGGTTAACATTGTTTTGTATATTATTTACGAAACTTTCGTTATACCTACGTATATTTTATGTACTGTTTTTATGTACTATTTGAAGAGGCAGTGAATCATCCGATCACCGGCTACCACCCGCAAAGCTACTTTTCCCCTTATAGCTAAATAAAATATTTTTGATCTCAAGTATCTACAGCCCTACGTGGATTTCCGCAAAACCACGCAGCAATCTAGTGATATACATACGCGCCATTACATCTGCAGTTAGATAGCATTTCTAGGGCTGTCATTACGACGTTTCTGTTTAAGTCAATAACTCGAAAAGTATTATTTTCAGATCTTACACAAGCACTTGGGTTCATCTAATATGTAACTTAATGTTCCTTAATATTATATCCCAACGTCTAAAAGACCACGGAAAACACAGTAATTCAATGGCTATTCCATGAATTCGCTTCTTGCAAAGTAGCAGTGTTTAATTAATTTACCTAAAATTGAAAGCTTGAGAAACTATACAATGATTGAAAATTGCCTTTAAAGAGATTTAATAATTTTAAAAGATATAAAATTGTTAAAATGTATAAAATTTTATTGTTTGCTTGTTTTTGTAAGATTGCGAGCAACATCGTTGAATAACTTCAGGCCTATTATAAAAAATAGTGCACTTTTAATCAATCCCCATTTAAAATGGTCCTCGTAGGTTTGCTTCCAAAAGTCAATTGCTTCGCTCCGCCATTTGGCCAAATTCCATTTGATTGAATCGATATTCTGCAATCAAGCTACAGAATGAATAAGACTGTTTGTTTTTTAACTATATATTGAAGCACGATTTTCCTATAAGCTTCAGGCTTTTATCAAGTAATTTTAGGTACTAAAAATATTTGTATTCTTTGAGAAAAATAAAATAAATAATGTCTGATACTGTAGGTGAACAGATAAATTCACAATGAGATTGTAAACGATGGTAGAGCTGTGTGTGGTTGGGAATCCCGACTATCGTCATTAACCAGCTAATGTATCAACATATTAAACAGTATTAGTTGAGTTCCGTATTTAATAGTTATAACTAAAGAAGTGCTTACGAATTTCAAAACACAACAATTGTAGACAGAAAATTATTCATAAAAAATATATTTATGGATTTTCTTTTTATTAACATTTATGTGATCCGCAATGCCCTTTGCCCCTCAACAAGCACTTTATTCGAGAGAAATGTTAACTTTTGTTTTAATTATAATAATTTATAGAATAATCTTATATGGGCGTAGTGTTAGGGTAGACGCCATAAAAAAGTAAGAAATCGTATATATTAATCTAAAATAGTAGCTACTAAATCTACTAACATATTCTTCTGTGGTTTTAATCTATGTTAATACGATCACACAGAAAAACACCGAGTCCATTACCCTTTGAGTATTATTGAGCCTCTTTATAACAGCCATTGGAAATGATCAGGTTCAGCGTCGGACTGGCCATACAGTCGAGGTGGCATTTGCCAGCCGGGCCCCAGCCTGCGCGGGCCCCCCACGGGCCTCGGTTGCGGAGCATGCGGCAGGGCACGTAGCACCGGGGGGTGACGTCGTAGGAGGTTGGAGGGGAGGAGGCGGCAAGATCACTCCTCCCCGAGAAGGGCTCCCCTTACGCACCCAGGGGTGCAAAGGCCGGGGGTCCTCAGTTGCGACACTCGATCCTGAGGGCCCCCTACAACGCCAGAGGATGGCCATCGCTGAGGTTTTTAGTGGGTAGGCCTCCCCCTTCTGGGGAGGAGAGCCCCACATAACCACCGGCTCTCCGCAGCCGGGGTATGCAATTCAATGCATTTTCCTCAGCGGAACAAAAAAAAAAAAAAAAAGGGCACGTAGCACAGGGACAACGCTTCGCGGGCCCCCTGTGCTACGGTTGCCCGCGTGCATGTCTCGGAAGCTATGAGTCGTACAAAAAAGGTGTCTCGGGCCTCGGGATTGCGATCAGCCACCCGGGCTCTTCCGGCCCAGCCCGACCCTGATCAGGGTTCGGTTCCATGTCATCACTTTTTTAACGATGTGTAATTTCATAAATGCTTCCTTCAAACTGCATTGGTATTCTGCGTACGTAGTAGTGACATTATGTCCCTTACATAATCAAGGGGTTATGCGACTCTGTTGCTATCAAATTTATGACAAAAAAAGAAAAAGTTTGTTACAATTCACTATGACAATTATCTTCATAAAACAGCAATGTTACTGTACTATTTGCATATATCAATCAAAGTTGTTAGCAACAGAGTTACATTGGGCTACAGGTGCTTAATCCAAAACATTTTTTTTAATTTATTTTTAAGCAATAATCAAACATTATGCCAATGACACCAGCGGCTGGATATATACTGCAAGACACTGCCACCAATCGGTCCACTAGCGTCCAGCGTCTTCCTGCATGCTTCACCAAGTTGTGGGTCTATAGAACCTACCAATGCTGTATCCGGTGTATGCTTGCTATTCGAGGACCTTTCCATTCCAACAGTCGTCAGTTCTTTTTCGCATTTGTTCGAGCTAGGCTAATAATTGGAATCTTTTGCAGATTTTATCATTTCTCATTCGAGGATAGAGAAATTTGGAACATAGTTCGCTACATTAGGATGACTTAAAGCCTTCTTATACGTTATCACGGCGCAAATATAAGCGCCGATGGAGTCATGATCTTTCGGTCTTCGTATTGGAAGATAAGAGGGGCCCAGCGTCGATTCTGCCATATGCTTATGTGTTGTGGTTTTTCGACACAATACGTAAATAAAGTAACTTACCAACAATTTATTGTTCAAAAGGAAACCAACAAAGCTCAAATAAAATTTATCCATGTCAGCCTTATATATTTAGAAATATGTCCTCTATAATGTTTTAATAATACTCTAAATAGTAACTTCTGTCATATTAAAAATAATACGTGACCAACAAGATTATAGTCATGGCATGCTATGGACAGGAAGCATCGACAAGGGGGGAAACAAAACTATTGCAAAAAGTAGAAAAATGTATTTCTTTGTTATTATTATATAACATTTACTAACTATAAGGTTATAGATGAAATACTTTTATAGTTGTTCGTCGTAGCAACGAATATAAAATAATTGAAATAACAGTAAGATTTAAAGATTAAGTACGTGAGGAAATATATAGAAAATTAAAAATAATAATAAATCGTCGAATTCGATTGCATCTAATAATACAATATCAAGAGATGTCAGTACTCTTAAAATATTACAGATATTAGTCAATTACTTGATATAAGTTTACATACAATGAATGCACTCATAAAATGGCTGAATTATGACATATTTGAGCTATCTATATAATAACTATGTATTTATTTTATCATAGTGGAGCTTAAATGTAAAAAATACAAATAATACGTATTATTCGCGCATATTGTCTAATATCCAGTCCATATAATAGGCTATATTGGTGTAGATGCCGGGATACCCGCCGAGGCCGCACCGCTTGGGCCCGAACGAGACTATTCCTCGCTGGACATACCGAAGACCGCGGTTTCCGACTATCCCTGGGAGCATAATGGGACCACCTGAATCCCCACTGCACGAGTCCTGGTCTTGAACCCCACCCGCACACATCTGCGTATCGTATATTTTTGGTGTGCTGTAAGAAATTGACAATGATTAACATTTGTATAAAATTGTTATTATAATGATGTATGATAACGATTTTAAGAGACTCTCAGATATTCTAAGGAGCTAACCATATTTTAATGGTAATATTAAAATAGAATTGAAATAATTTTGTCCGTCAGACATGATCAAAGTTAACAGTTTAAAGTAATTCCACTACCAAAGGCCACCCTACAGTAAGAACCAACAGAGGTGACGATTATTATGGCTAGGCCAGCCACAGAATGGGCCGAGTCGCAGGATTCCTTCGGTCCCAACGAGGGATGCCTTTAAATTCGGTTACGGTCACAGAATATGTTTTAATACAAATATTTCGACTTTTTTCGTTATCATTTCATTACTTCAGAAACAAGACTATTAAACATAATATAACTAACATTCTGCCAGCGGTTTTGCGCTCTTTTTATAGGAATTTTTCATTGTAAAGAGCACAGATGTTAGGAACTATTTTCCAACAGTAAAAATTATGTTAAGCCGCAGGAGTTAAGATAATGAGTTAACACATCTCCTAACTCATTTCCCTCCAGTAATTATCCCGCGGAAGTACTAAGCCCCAGGTTAGGAATCCAGGATCTAGATACAGGATAATGATAACGACTAAGTATTCCTTACTTATTATAAGCTTTGATGCAGACGTCATTGTTGTGTATGGGCAGCTCGACCTTGAGCAGCACAGGCGACGAGAGGCCCGTCTCAGTAGCGCCCCAGCCAGCCACCACGCCAGGTTGCCCCACCAACTCCTCAGTCTGCAGCTTCTGCGTCACCGGCAGACATATCGGCTGCACAGAGTCTGTGTTTCGTAAGCAAATCTTTAACATGCTATTATGCATGATGCAATTTACAATTCGATTCAATTCCTTATTTGAAGTTTTCACATGACACTAGTTGAACAATAACCAGGGTGCGCAGAAGAAATTAAACTCTTTTTAAGTTCGATATGTAAACCTTCAAAAAAGAGTTTATTCCCATTTAAAATGTAGGCAACACATGTATGTATAATACCCCTGGTCTGCAGGTGGCTCCCTATAAAATAAAAAAATAGGTACTGGGATGTCGACGTCAGGATATAGTAATATTATATCTTACATATTGAAAATCCACCTTTAATCCTAAAATGTATCTAATGTATCATATAAATAACCAAAATAATTGCATAAATAGGATAAAACCATTTATGCTCCATAATTAAATAGATGTAAATGATGTAATAGATGTACCATCTTAATGGTTGGCTGTCCTCCACAGTGCGGTTTTCGCGTACGTTTTTCCCGCGAACGACAAAGTTATGGAACCAACTTCCGCCCGCGGTATTTCCGAACAGTTACGACAGGGAAGCTTCAAAAAAAGAGCGTATACATTCTTGAAAGGCCGGCAACGCGCTGATGATACCTCTGGTGTTGTTTGTGCTATGGGCGGCGGTGATCACTTACCATCAGGTGACCCGTTGCCTCGTTTGCCTGCTCTAATATATATAAAAAAAAAAGATGTTTTTTTATATGTAAAACAACAGACCTAGGGAGAAGTTTGCAGGTTCTGCCAGCCTTATCAATCCTATGTCGTCGTACAGAGTTTGAAGGCTGTACCCCTTGTGTGCCGTGACACTGTCTATTGAGAGATTCTGTAAAGAAAAATAAAATTAGAGTATATTATTTTTATTTTGTTACTATTGTAGACAATTTACAAATTGTATTCTATCTATGGTGATTATAATCATCATCGTTTTTATAAGACAACTCATTTTTTCAGTTTTTTTAGCTTGACAGACCTCAACCTTGAAGAATATATTATCACCATTAAGTTTATAATCAGCAGTACGAGCACTGATAGGTGACGGTAGTGCCAAAATCCTTGTTTTTTAAGAAAAATCTTTAAGCTTTATAATCAGTGTGGTGTCACAGCAAAACTTTGTGTCGACTATTTATACTTATCGTTAATAAAGTAGTAATAATAAAAATTTGAAAGCAAGTATAGATAGATACTAATATTTAATATCAATACTATAGTAATATTTCGAGTTGCAGATGAAGTTGGTATGTATTTTTTAAAGTTTTGTCTATATTTTCTATTTAATATCTATCTTTAACCTCTTTCTATAAGTCAGTAAAGTTTCTGTTCTAAACGAAACTCTGTATATTTGCATTGTGCATGACTCTCCATAAAACAATGTCAGTAGAGCATGGCGACTGCATCGCGTAGCAACACAATTGATGAGTTCTCCACGTATGCCCCTATGTTTATAACGGTTCGTGAGTAATAGATACTAATTCTAATAATTAATTTAAAGATATAAATACTTGAATATTAGGAGCGCAGAAAGCTTCCCCGTTAACCCGCTCACAATCAGGGTCTCTCGTGGTGTCGTGTTCGCCTACCACGACGGCCTGGAGCTTCAGTCTTTGGTTGATAAGCTGCACGCAGTGGGCAGCGGTCAGCACATACCACTGACTGATCAGAGTACCCCCGCAACTCAGTCTTGTACCGCGAGCTACGGATACAAATATTAAATTTTATAACCAATAAAGAGTTTCTGTATTTAATTTGATTATTAGGAATAGAGATACGACCCTGTCCACCATACGGCACCACAAAAGGGTTATAAGTTATAACTCAGCGCACGCATTTTGCACAGTGCATCACTGCAAATACAAATACCATCTCAGCACTAATTTAAAGTGATTTATGTTAAATATAAAAAAATAACATAGGGAAATGCTTAGTATACATAACTATGTCACCGCAAAGGTGACATACACTACTATATGTATAATTATTTGTATATTAATAAGTATGTAACAATTTGCCACCTTCATTACTGAAAATAGGTTGAAGGTAGAAACACTATTAATTTAATTACTAGCAACTGTAGATTTATACCTCACTAGCATTCTGCCCGCGGCTTCGCCCGCGTGGATTTTGGGATTGGGTCTATAGAGGGTTAAGGGTCATAGCTTTTGCCCACGGCTACATATGTGCGGAAGTCGGTTTATGGCGCAAAGGTTTTATTGCGCTTCCCGTAGGACTATCCGTTTTTCCGAGATAAAAAATACCGCAAAACCTTGCTCAAGAAACACTCTATCTATTGATGAAAGCCGCATGAAAATCTGTGCAGTAGTTTTTGAGCGAAGCCTTTATTGCGCATCCCGTGGGATCTGACGATTTTTCCGGGATAAAAAGTAGCCTATGTTACTCTTCATCCCATCAACTATCTCCACGTAAAAAATCAGGTCAATTCGTCGATCCGTTTTGCCGTGAAAGACGGACAAACACACAGACACACTTTCCCATTTATAATATTAGTATGCATATAGCAAGTTGGCATCGTAGTTTATCCTTACAGTACTCGCAAATTACATCATACAAATACCACAAGAACTATACAAGACGCATCTATTATATCGCCAACAATTCAGATTTAATTTATTTCGACCAGCTCAATCTGTCTGGTGTGAATTTATAACTTATGTCACAAGTTGGCATCGTAGGCCATCCTTGCATATTACATTCTACAGAAACCATACAAGACATATAAAACTGTGTGTGTTTGCCCACTTAGTTTACAAGTCTCTTAATTTATGTCAACCAACTCAGATGACAAAGCATCACCTCTATTACTCTGTCATGACTCGATATATGACTTAAAATAATATGACTGATAGAAGCCAATGATATCGTGTACTGTACGTTCTTGTATATACATGTGCACGTGGTTGTTTCATTGACTCAATAGGCGGCTATTGTTGGACAGGCCTTATACAAGGATCTCCACACCGATTAGTTCTGTTATGCTAACGTTCAGCGGCTTCTGGCGAACTTCACCAAACTATCGATACACCTACTATTGAAGACCTATCAACGTTGCGGTTTCCATCATATATCTTCAACTCTGAATGTGTATCTGCCTCAACGGCCGTCAAACCTGTGAGCAATGTTCCGGTGAATCTTGTTCTTAGTTAAATAGTTAATGTTGTGTGACTTGGCCGTTGAAGGGTAACACCACGTTTTCCAAGTGGCAATTTTCCATCGACAATGGGTAGCGGTTCTGGCAACAGATTGGACAATGGCAAAGTCACACAACATTAACTATAATAATAACGAAATCGCAATAAGGAACCTTAGACTTGGCACGACTTTGTTATATTACTTTTTAGAGATAAACAGCGCCATCGAGACTTAACTCGTTTTTTACAGAATGTTTTTGGTGGGATAATATTTACAGTAGTAAGGCTATTTGCGTTTGTCAAGCTTCTTTTTTACAAGCTTTTATATTAGGTTCACTTATAACTATGTAAGAAAATCTTGGAATCTTAATTTGACCCACTTCCTGTCTCCGATTGAGCTGAAATTTTGCATGCACGTGTAGGTCGGATGACAATGGTTATGTGTGTGACGTCATTCTAAATCCAACATGGCGGCTTTTCCAAGATGGCTGACCAATTATTTATAATGCACCCCTACAATATGGGTATCAAATGAAAGGGTTTGCTAAGCTTGGTTTTTAAGACGGAAAATAAATTAAAGTAAAAAAAAAAATTTTTAAAAAAAGCTTATAGCTTTTTCTACAAAATCTTGACTTCCAATGGATATAGTGAAAAATAAAACTTCAACTTTCTGTAACCTATATGTTTGTACACAATGAAGAAAATATAACCTGGCCATGACTAATATCATTTCAGAATTCCTTTTACTTTACTGCAATTTTTGCTATCATGCCATTAACAAAACTTTTCCGTTCTTAAAATGACATACTCATCTAATAATTTACATATTTAAAGGAAGAAATATATATTTTCTTTTCTCCTTTAAAATAGTCATTAATGTAAGCATTTTCAGCCACTAACATAAAATGTAAGATATAATAATTACGTAATTTTATGATGTTGTTATGGAATGAGTTAACGGGTACTTTCATGTGCCATAGTTCCATAAAAGTTTACATTTAACTTACGTGAGGAGTAAGACAGAAGAACCATCCACGGCATCTCGTAGAGAACAGTTTCGTTGCCTCCGAGTACTCGGTCTGCATCGTATATGGCTCCACAGTCAGTCGGCAGGAGGCGCAAATTTGGATGATTCTCTATATTCGGGGGAGCCCCTGTTCGGCTAGGTGTGCCGAGGGTTGATGAGCTTGTGCCGGTGGTGGGTTGTGTTGGTGGCACGCTTGTGCTGGAGTTGGTATTACTAGTGTTCGGTTTCACATCTGGCACGCAGCACACCTCAAAAGATTAATAATAAATCTATGTGAAAAAAAGATGAGTAGCGAGTCCCACTACACAACAAACTCAAACTTTCGAGCCTGTAGCTTAGATAGCGTAAGTGACTCTTTTCGATCGCAATACGCTTGTGGTGATTCTTTACTACAGTCGGGTCAATTTAATAGGCCACATTTGACATTTCATTAAAATTCCTCAACTAACCTTGTAATGGCGGACATAAAATATTCAATATTTTTTTAGTTTGGAAATGCACAAATGACCGTTGTTACAATGTTGCGTTCAGTGAAGTCTATACGTAAGTGATGTCCCTCAATAAATCGAATGAATGCAATGATTACTTGTGAAAGCATTATTCACCATGAATTAATAGTCAGTCAGTTTGACCATGAATTAATAGTATGATTGTATCTTATACTATATTGTATTATATTATTGTAATTATTTACATTGTAAAGAGGAGATAAAAAATAGACCTTCAGAGTTTCTTGCCTGTTCTTCTCGAGAAGGCTCTCCCAATTTCCGAACAGGTGTCGAGTCAATTTTTTTATTTTTTTTCCTTATTCGTACGTACGGACAAGGTTTTGTTTTCTTTTTTTAAGCTTTGTTTTTTTGTTTTGTCTGTTGACGTCAATAAGTGCCTGTAAAGGTCTATGTTGAATAAAGATTATTTTGATTTTGATTTTGATTTTTTTTTGAGTCAAATTTTTATTAAAATAAAACATGTTATTCTTTTGTTTTATAATAAAAAAACAATAATAACTTCTTTAACAGAGAAATAATATATTAATACAGTACCTATAAAAAAGAGTGTATTCACATTTAAAAGGCCGCCAACACATCTGTTGTTGAGGGCAGCGATAATCACTTACCATCAAGTAATCCATTTGCTCGTTTGCCTATTAAAATTAAAAAAAAAAGTACTGTTCCATAATAACTGTATTCGATTCACATATGTTTGAAGTAAATATCGATTTTTTCACCATAATCGGAGTGTTTAAGCAGGTCACCTCACTATGAACAAATGTCAAATGTGGCCTATTAAATTGGCCCGACTGTAATAGAAACTCATTAGATATGTTCGCCAGTAAGACTTTGGAACCACCACATTTCTCACCTTCCTCATAAATCTCAAGATGAAGCTGTTAAAGTCACCTGTAAAAATTACTTCCTTATTTAGCAAACTTTAAATATTGATTGATATTAGCAATAAGGCTGCCGTTTGTCCATGATTATATTTATACTGTTCCCCACTAACGTGTAAAAGATATGAATGCTCCTGAAAGGGACAAAGCCATCAAGTACCTTGACTTGGCCTACGCGGTAACCACTACGTCGAATGTTGATTAGACGATCATTGTTCCGATAGTCGTTTCTGCTAATGGTGTAATAACGAAGAGTCACGTAAGGTCCAGAGTCTCTACAGCCCTATCCACTGGTAGCTTGGGCCCTACTCTTATCATCACAGTTTATTCCTGACGTTCATCACGTCCCCAGCCGAGGGACACTAGCTTACCCTAACTAATAACAGGGCGATTAGGCCTTAGTCAACCACGCTGGCCCAGTGCAATGCTTGGGTCTAATCTCTATCACATTAAGAAACACATCTATAAACAGTATAGTAGTAAATGTATTTCGTATGTACGTGTGACTGAATACTTGGTCACGTTGTCAAAATCAGTATTGGTGCACATTGGTATGAGCGGCTGTTGGTGTAGACAAGCGACTGCGGCAGCGAGACGCCGCCGGCTTTGTGATATTGTTATATTTCCACACTTCCAGCACTTTTTTTTTGTTCCCCTGAGGCAAATGCATTAAATTGCATACCCCGGCTGTGGCGAGCCGGCGGTTATGTGGGGCTCTCCTCTCCAGAAGGGGGAGGCCTACCCACTAAAAACCTCAGGGATGGCCTTCCTCAGGCATGTAGGGAGCCCCTGGGAACGCCAAGCGACCGGCGACCCGCGGCGGCGCCACAGCTGTGCTACCGAGCCCAACGCCGCCTTCTTCGAACGGGATCGGCCATCTCACAACCCCGCTCGGCGGCCTCCTTCTGGAGCATCACTGCTTTACAGAAGGAGGCCACAGCCCTCCAACCTCCCTGGTCCGCCAGCATTGCCGCAATCAATGCCGGACACTTCCAGCACCTACTTTGCAACTCCAATCTGAGCGGCTTATTGTTATTATTAAATTAATCAATTTCCTTCTAAAGTGCTATTGTTTGTCAGCTTTCAACGGCAGCTTCCTTTACGTTAGAAACTTTCAACCTCTTCGTATAAATCCTCCTCGTTCCTTATTTACTTACACTTTTTCATAATTTCAGGGGATGAATTTTCCGAAATAATAATAGTATACCTAATATTAGTTTGATCTATTATGCTAGTTCTAGATCTGTTAACTTGAGCTAACCGTTATTGCCCCCAATTACTTAAATCGTAATCAAATAATTGGCAAAATATACACCTTTGTCTAATAATTTAATAAGATTAAGGAAACCTATCGGTACCAGGTAGGCAACATTTTTCTGTCTCACATTTTATAAGTACTATACATAGTATTTAAAGACCACATTTATAAATTGAACAAAAATAATAAATGAAAGCACAAACTCTAAAACAAAAATAAAATACCACAGGCTCTTCGGATTCAAAGCCACATTTGATCTCCATCAGCTTTTTCCTAATGTGCGCCGGCATCGGACGGCCAGCTCTCCGGATTAAAGCTAAGAGGGGCTCACATTCAGAGAGCAGCATACATGTCCCAGGGTGATCATCGGCAAAGCAGCTATCGCCAGCGTATACTGGAAATAGATACGAATCTTTGAAGCTAGATTAGCTCTTAAAATATTTAATTGTTAATATCGGCCTTTAATCACCGCCGTCTTAAACTAAGCTGGGGCCCTTGGGCACACAAGAATTAGTGGCCGTTTTGGAAAGTAAAAACGCGAATTATACTAACATTTTTAAAATAAGTTTGTTTTGCTCACTAAATAAGTTATACTCCACTAAAATAACGATACTGATTAAGCAATTCCGACACTAGCATTTCAGTTGTTGGAAGCCAGAACTACAAATCCATAGGCATTTCTCGGTCTCAGCTTGTTGATAGAAATAAGCCTTCTTGGACTGTCTATCTTCGTTGATATAATGGCGTAAGTAGCACATTTCACGTAAACACCTCTTATATAGTTAGTAATTTGCGAAAAAAAGTAATGTCTAATGTGTCTGACAAAAATGTTTTGAGAATAAATTTGTGAAAGAAATTGTGGGTCCTTCGGGGCTCCCTGAGAAAAGGGGCCCTGGGCACGGGCCCTGTGTGCCCTTATGGTAAATATGGTATTGCCTTTAATGTATAGTAAATAATAAATGGTACATGTACCATAAACATATTTATGTGCCGTAAATGGTGTTCATATTATGACTGTCTATGATTTTTATTATCTAATGTCTTCGTAAATTCAAATGTCTACCGTTATAAATGATAATCCAGTTTTTTTTTGTTACGCTGAGGTAAGGTCAGGTCTCCTCCCCAGAAGGGGGAGGCCTACCCACTAAAAACCTCAGCGATGGCCGTCCTCAGACGTTGTGGAGGGCCCTCAGGATCGAGTGTCGCATCTCGGGGAGGAGTGATCTTGCCGCCTCCTCCCCTCCAACCTCCTACGACGTCACCCCCCGGCCATCTCCACGGTGCTGGCGGGCACGAACTGCGTCGCGCCCGCCAGCGAACCGTGGCGGCGCCTCAGGCCAGGCTATCTGGCTGGAGGCCGCCATCTTCAAGCGGGATCGCCATCTCCCGATCCCGCTCGGCGGCCTCCTTCTGGAGCATCACCGCTTCACAGAAGGAGGCCACAGCCCTCCAACCTCCCTCATCCGCCAGCATTGCTGCAATCAACGCTGGCGGAGACAGATCTTGCCCGATCTCTTCGACCAAGACTCGGCGTTCGGAGTCCCAAGCGGGGCACTCCGTCAGCGTGTGCTGGGCCGAGTCGAGGTCGGATGCGCAATGGTGGAATCGTGTCGAGTCCTCCCTCCCTATTCGACTCAGATACTCACCGAAACAACCATGTCCGGTGAGTATCTGAGTCAAGCGGTAGGTGACTTCCGCCCTCCCGCAGAGCCAAGCTTCGAAGTGCGGGAGTACCGCACCGACGGCGCGCTGACGCACCCAGCCCCCACGCTCTAGCTGCGCACGCCAGGCCTTCTCGGCCCGTCCATCGGTGCTAACTTAGATACCTATGAATTAGGTATATTAAAAAAATTATTTAATACTTTTCAACATGCCATGTTCCACTAAACAGATATTATAGATTACGAAAAATAAAATCGACTTCAATCATCATATTTATAAATTTTACCGACAAACGGCGTCAGAAAACCACGAACACTTAGCATTCCGTGATCGCCGTGTGGGTGCCGGGTATTGAGCGGTATTGTATAAAGTGGAGCCAAAATTAGAGGCGCCTTGGTCTTGTAACTGAGGTGTAGGTTTAGGTTTAGGTAATACTCAACATGACTATACCCGAAACTAACTTAGCCATTTCCGATATAATTTCGCGATAGTCGCCTTCGTTACGCATTATAGTACAGAATTTACAGAAACTTGTCAATCCAAGATCCTTTAACAATGTGTCTTTACACATTGGATTTGCGCCTCATACACTGAAAAAAAAAATTGTTGAATGTAGCAAAAATTTTGTTTATTTGTAACATAAAATAGGTGACCACAAAACTACAGCTACATGTAACCAAAAATAGTTTGTTTAACTCGGTTGACATAGATACGAGTATATCTATGTCAACCGAGTACAAATCAGCAATGTATATTACTCGTTGGTTTGTTAATGAATTAAGTAATTATTGGTTTTGTCACGTGGTTTTTGTAGTGATCTTCTCCCAAGGTACAGTCAACTCGACCACATTAAGGATCTATAAAAACTCAAATATGTATATCCGACCTGGGTGCAGAAATAGCTAACTCGCTTTGTACTTGATAATGTTTCTCGTATTTCTGATGTAAGTTTGAAACTAATCCTAAAATCGGGGAGGAGACTTAATTGGATTTACAAGTTGAGCCATTGGCGTAAACTATTTAGAAAAAATCTTCCTGATTAGATAGAATCATAATATCAAGACTGAGACCATCACTGCCGATAGCTTTAGATTAAACGAAGCGGTTGCCCTTTGCAAAGATAACGCTAGAACGTTAGTCAATTCTAAACGTTTTAATAAGACTCAAAGTTAGCGGAGTTCATCTGGCATTGTTTTTATGTTCACTTGCTTAGTGTTGATGAAATGACCAATAATGAACATGATGTTATGTTTTGTTTGAAATCTTGTAGTGTTTAAGTTTAAGAATTATCAGTGTCAGGCAAGTTTTAAAGAAAAAAGCTGTGATACATTAATGAAATATTGGCGTATTCCAAAAAATTGTCAGGGACTAACTTATGTACTTTATATTTAAATACTTTATACCTAATATACAAGTTATTTAATTCAGTAATGTTTTTGTGATGTCATTAAAATGTTTCTGTTAATTTTTATAGTGAAATCGCATACAAAATTATTTATACCTAATATCTGAAAAACGTACATGAAGCTAATGATTAATTATTAATTAATTAATGTATATTTTCCTTGTTTAACCGGTAACATTAACCCGAAAGACTGACTGAATATATTCTAATTTATATTCATTTAATTACTTGGATCAGTTACTTGTTTTACCTGTTTTGCAATAACTGCGCATCACCCTTAAGGAATGGAACACGCAATATAATGCATCACCACAAGCACGATAGAAATTTATCAATTAAACATTGATTGACTCTTCATTCTACACTATTTATTTTTTGTGGTGGTATGTATCAATAATATTGATAAAAATATATAATTAATATAACTTTTCACATTAAAGCGAAACATGATGACGATTATATAATTAGGCCTAATTTTACTTGTTAATTTGGATGGATGTTTATAGAAATTTATTTATACACATCCGGAAATGGCTTGAAAACCTGCTTTTGTATATACATACGTCAGAGGCAAGTTAATAAATTTTAATATCTTATTATTGTCCTAGTATGCACAGCCAGACTTAAACTTTTTGCATTGTGTTTGCGTAATTGGACGTTGTAGATTATTTCTTACTAATTTGTATTTGTCAATAAATATGGATAATTTGGAGTAAACTGGCTGTGAATACGTCACAGCTTTTATTTATGTGTTATTCAACGGAGTTCAATGTGAATAACATTTTTATATACGTACAAACTTTAATAAAGTACAATGGTGTCTGATCATTATTAAAAGCGCGGAGTAGTCCACCTGTACATAAGCTTTCCTTAAGGCGCTAGCACTCAATCCTTCGAATTTCAAAATCACTCGGGTAGATAATTAAAATGGTCAATCCACGTACAAAATAGTGCAATAAAGGCAGCTATCGCGGAATCATATCGCATATGGCTAGGTAGAGAGAAGAACCAAAATGGTGATGGTGAGTAGTGATGCATCGTAAGAGGCCCCAAAACCTGCACATGGGTCACAAATTCTAGGTGCTACCTCTCCCCTCTCCCCTCTCTGCACCACCATGGGCCCGGCCCCCGCACGGTAAACTAAAAGTGAAGAAAAGTAAAGAAAAGAGTCTATATAAACTTTAAATTGACGCATTATATATACGCATTATATACTCGTATACTACCTTTACTTATGAAGGTTATAACAGGAATTTAGCGCTGGGTATTTCATTACTTTATTTTCTTTACTTTTCATTACAACTGAGAAAAAACAGAACAACTTATTTCAATGTAACACGATGTACGAGTAGATAGTTTAATGAAATACGGGCTTACCTGACGAACTTGACACCGCATAATAGTCAATAGAGCCTTACATCCTATGTTTTTAGCTAAACTTAATTTATGATATCTATTGTCAACTACTGGAGAATAAATTTCCTTCATTATTTCTTTTTTTCTAATAGTGAGTGAGGAGACGCGGACGGAAAACTGGTGACTTAATATATTAAACAATTTGTACAATCTTCGATATTTAACGAAATTCATAGCGTTATGATCTATATAATAACCTATACAATAAGACCAATTGTCATATTATTTGACATGTGTAAGGTAAATTTTATTATTTTATTGGTATAAATATCCTGTCTAAAAACGAAAATTATTTGAAATATCACAGCTTTGAAATGTGTTTGTAAATTTTATAGTAATTTTCTACCTAAAAACTGTTATATTAATCCTAACGAAACTAAAACCTGTCTCGTCTGTTTGTATTTCTTGTAAATACTAATCATACTAATTTTCTTGTAAATACTAAAAATATCAAACCCGTAATATGAATCCAAGAAAAATATCGACTCCGATAGCATTTAAACCTGCGTCTACAACATACTTTGTTGAGTGTTTGAGTTTTTGAATCTCTTAATGCCAGGTTATGCAACCTGATTGAAAATTCAATGGCATTGATAATTTTACTAATAAACCGTAGCCGACATACCTACAGTTTTACAAATTACTAAAATACACCTAATAACCAAGTGCTAGGATTAGTTGTGCATTCTGTGTTTAATCACAAATTAAACACAGCGTTTACGAAAACAAGGAAAAATTGTGCAGCTTTTATATTTCCTTTGGGTATGGGAGAAACGACATGAAAGCAGAATAAATGCAGTAAGAGGGCCTCCGCGTCCGAGGAGGCCACAATGGAGGTAGTTCGCCTGTGGTTTGAGGAGCTGGGCGACCTAATGGTCTCGGCCTCCGTCTCCGGCACTCTGCGCCGGAGCGTCGAGGCCTTCCATCCGTTCCTCATCACATGGGCGAACCGGCGCCACGGGTCACTCTCCTACCACCTGGTGCAAGTGCTAAGCGGTCACGGCTCGTTTGGCCGCTACCTGCACCGCATCGGGAGGGAGCCAACCCCGGGGTGCCACCATTGTGGCGCCGAGGAGGACACCGCACAGCACACCCTAGCGGTGTGCCCGGCGTTCTCTGCGCGGCGCGCCGAGTTGGTCGCCGTGATAGGCGACGATCTCTCCCTCCGAAACGTGGTGCGCGCCATGCTGGAGGGGGAGAGGACGTGGGCGCTAGTAAACTCCTTCTGCGCCGACGTCATGACGCAGAAGGAGGCGGCGGAGCGGGCCAGGGAGGCGGATCCCGAAGCTCCGGCATGCCGCCGCAGGCGTGCAGGGCGGAGGAGGCGCGAGTTCGCTCGCCTCCTTCCTCCTGTCGGTGACCAGCGGGGACCAGGCCCGGGAAGGCTGATTCCTGCTATTCAAAGGTCGCCGTCAGTCGACGATCCCCTGGATGTCCCGGGGGATCGACGGCCCCCCCAGCAAAACGGGGGGGTGAGAGGGGCTCGCCGCAGGCGAGCCAATGACGCCGACGAGGTCGTGGAAGTGTACGTAAGTGTTCCCATGACCTTGTCAGGCAGTGATGCTGCTCTCCTCGACGTGTCTTCCTCCTCGTCTGATGAGGGGGAGGATGCGTCGACGATTGATGCGCTCCTGCCAAGGCGTCCCTGAGGGGCATTGTCTGGTTTTTAGTCGGTAGGCCGCGCACTTGGCTGGCACTCGGCCCCCAAGCGCGCGGAGAGTCCGACATAACCCCGCGGTGTTCCCGAGCCGCGGGGTATGCGTAACGCATTTTCCAGACAATAATAAAAAAAAAAAAAAAAAGAATAAATGCAGTAGAAATGAGAGCTTTGCGGAGTATGGCAGGAGTAAAACTGAGTGACAGATTGTATAATGAAGTGATTAGAAAGAAATGTGGTTTGAAAGAGGATATTGTGACAAGAATAGAGAAAGGGATGCTTGGGTGGTTTGGGCATGTGGAACGGATGGATGAAAGTAGACTGACCAAAATGATTTATGAAGCTGGAGTGAGTGGAGATACGGGACGAGGAAGACCTAGGCGAACATATTTCGAACAAATCGAAAGTGTCCTCAAAAAAGGCCAGGTCAGAAGTACCATTGTAACTGATCGGCGAGAGACGTAACACATGAAAGATGATATCTGCTGAAAATTTTAAGAAGAAATATAATACAAGGTAGAAATAAATTGACAAAATTAAATACTTGTGATACTGACTTGTGATCATTAAAACTTTGAATTTTAATAAATATGTAATTTTAATTTTTAGTACAACTGTCCCAAACCGATGACCTTTTAGCGATCTATCGTTGTGATGAATTTTACCTCACGCCCATGGTGACTCATTAACTGTTAAAGAGTTGCTGAAAAACTTTACTGCACTTATTATTCCAAAATTAGTGGCATTACGTGAAATTGCGGCGTACGCAGTAAAAAAGAAACGCTTTAAGGCTTATAACTAATATTGAAACGGTAAGAATGATTTATTTCAGCTACTTTCATATTGTTATGTCCAATAGATTGTTGCTATGAGGATTAGCGGCTAATATTGAGAATATTTTTTTCTTACATAAAATACCGATTAGTGTCATTTACAGTTTACGAACTAGAGAAAATTATAACAAATTTAATAAAAACAGTGATTTACATAATGTTAAATACAAAATATAAATATTAACTTGCTGTTCCATAAAATTAGCCGCTCATTTTTGAGAAATGTATCTTTAGTAAGATCGAAAAGGTGCCATTGAATTGCTTTGTATAATTGAGTAAGGGCTATTATATTGTAAGTGTCAATCTAAATGATCATACTATATAGAACTAGAAACAGTATTCATAGATACATGTTGGATAACAACATAATTTATTTATAATACTTTATTTTCTGACATGCAATGTGTATGTAAGCGTACATATAGTTGTAGTTGAATGTTAAGCATGATTGTTCTAATTTATGTTTTACTTGCTGATGCTCGCAACTTCGTCTGACTTCTTGCGCATAATTAGTATTCCGAGTAATTTATATTAGCCTGGCGTATATTTAATAAATTGTAGCCAACTTATTATTCATTAAAGTTTCATTAAAATTCATTCAGTAGTTTTTACGCGTACAAACATCCAACCATACAAACTTTCGCATTTATAATATTAGTACAATAATAATATTGTAAATGAAGATTAAAAATAATGTAATATAGAGATATAAAATGAGACTCAAAGTTTTTTGCCTGTTCTTCTCGAGAAGGCTCTCCTAATTTTCAGACAGCTGACACATTTTTGAAAAATGCTTCTATTTTAAATAAGTCGGTATTCACACTGGAAAAATCATAACTGTTATGAATTGTGTGCAACCCACGCTAGAGATACTACTAGATTATAAAGAGTTTTTAGATAACAACTGTAACAAATAAATCTATAATACTACTGTGAGCAAAGGAAGTCTTATCACTAAGAGTGATTTCTTTCAGACAATCTTTGTAAGAGAATTTTTTTAATAAAAGGGCACTGTGCCATCAAAACCAAATAAGTACATGAGGTTGCAGGAAAAAGGGGCTATACTCATATTATTATATTACATTTATAAATATACTAAATTTAAAAATTAGTATTTATAAAATATATAAATAATTTTTGATAGAATAACTGGAATACAGGCAAGTCGTACAGGCTTCAAGTAAATAAAGGAAAATATATGTATATTCTTGCCTTCGCAATTTTCTTTCAGTATTTCAGTTCAGTAAAATATAACAAAGCTAGGTCGTATTAATTCGGACCATCATCCTCTTTATTAGTTATTGATCACCAATATGATCAAAAGCAGTTGTTGTACAGATTGGGTTACTTGAGCTTAATATTATTACAGGTATGTATAGGTGAAGCATTACAAATTAAATTGAACTTAAAACTTACCGTAGCTTCAACTACTAAGACTACTTACAGAAAAAATATATACATATAAGGAACATCAAATACATCAATTGTTGTATCCCATGTCCATAATAAAATCAGAGAAGCGCCTTTCTGAATATACAAAATCCATCCGTGTAGAGATCAAATCTATATCTACTATTTAGCCAAACTGCTTAACTCTTTAATAAGATGATTTAAAGGTGCGTGGTGACCGATCTACTACGAGAGTTTTAAAGGTGTAGCAAAAGAAAGAGCTTCTCGTAATTAGAGTTTCAAGGGTGCCATTCGCTAGCCTATACAGAAATAGTAAGTCGCACAAGCGTCTACGGCTCGAAAGAGTAACATTTTGCAATAAATATATCTTTCCTCTTATTTGTTTTTTTTTTTTTTTATCCTACAACGGTAGCAAAAAGGCTTACGGCCTGCCTGATGGTAAGCAGTCACCGTCGCCTATGGACGCCTGCAACACTAGGGGCATCACAAACGCTTTGCCGACCTTTTTAAAAACCTATTTGTAAATGATATTTGAAACGTGAATTGAATAATTTTCTTACAAATTTAATTAGTTGCATTAATCCGATTTTCGATTTTTTTTGTGATTATCAAGTAATCAAAATGAAGATGAGAATATATTTTATATTATTATATCAATCAATTTACTATAGAGGTTTCGATGCGATTCGTTAAGATTGGTACTTGTTTGTATTGGTTGGAGCCACCGCGAACGTTTTATTTTAGAATATCCAAAAATATTAAGGTACTCGTATTAATTCATTAATTCGCATAAAAAATGAAAGAAATTATGTATTAATCATGATTCAATTTTCAATTTAATTGCAATGAAGAATGACGGTAAGCTCTTCAGGATCTTACAAACTATGTATTATTTGAACTTAACTCTCGCAATATATATATATATATTTAGTATTATACATACGACAGATGTTTATTAGTATATTGTGTATTAATTATAAAATTTACAGGTATTAAACGTTTTTATGATTAACATTGAAGAATTATTTTTTTTATATCTTTTAATAATATGTGTTTTATTTTTCAAATAAATATTTGATTACAAAGAAATACAAAAAATTTGTTGACAGAAATCATGACACTCACGAAAATGTTGTGTAAAAAGCAATTTGTACCTACCTAGCCATATATTATCTTTAATTAAACTATAAAGTACAAAAAATGTAAGTAATTCCGAAGATTCGCAAAAAAGTACGTATACGGGGTGTACTCGTTGAGTATGGACAGATGATTACTTCGTAATTATTAAATTAAAATCATCAGCAATCTTTACCCTAATATCTAAAAACTGTAAAATACAATAAAAGCAAGAACAAAATTAACATTGAAGTAAATATTGATTCAAGTAAATTTGTTTTAAAACCTAAGTTATGTTTATTCATATATAAACATTTTGTATTGTTTGTTAATAATAATTGATCGAAGTGCCGTCCTTTTTGTGCTTTATAATGACCTAACATTAATAATTCATAACATTATAGTAGGTAATTAAAAAATCTATAACATGGAATATTTTAATACCGGGAAGGAAACTAGATCGTGATAAATATTTTCTAATGAATAATAAAATTGTTTGTATGTTGCTTTTCGGTCAGTCGGTTTAAATTACAAAAAAATATATGGAAGTTTTAATGTATATATGTTATGTAAAATAATCATAATCAACCAACACGTCTATTTACTTGAAAATGATCAATATCATATTGATATGTCTAATAGTTGCGGAATAATAAATTATGGACACTTAACGATTACACTCTGTATAGTTAGGTCCTAATAACAAGATAAACAAAAACTTGTACCTGTTCGATTATATACAAAATAAGTTATTGTTTATGCATCTTAAATGTAATGTCAACGGCATATCTCTTTGAAAAGCGATGATTTTATTAAGAAATTTTGAAACTAATTAATGTTTTGGTAAATTCGTTGACAGTTTCGTTCTTTTTTTAATTGTTAATAATTTTTTTGCCGTTCAAGTTTCTTATTGCCGTCAAATTATTATGCCTTATTTGCATAATTTTACAAGACGACGATGCTACTTTACTATTAATGATT
Source organism: Scirpophaga incertulas (assembly GCA_036419045.1). NCBI lineage: Eukaryota > Metazoa > Arthropoda > Insecta > Lepidoptera > Crambidae > Scirpophaga > Scirpophaga incertulas. The sequence goes on from CM071643.1 coordinate 11,235,227, forward strand.
AGAAATAAACTTAAGGTCAAATAGCAAGGTTGATTGCATGATGGATGAATCAATCAATGGCTGTATTCTATATTATTAATTTGTGTAATATACATTCTAAGAAGATGATAAAAATACTTATTCATTGATTTGACGGAAATTCTTGCGTACCTGCAATCTGGTCCATGTTAATTGATTGATTGATTGTTAAAGTATAAAATTACCACTTACATGATTTCACCGGCAAAAGAAGCGCCAGCAAAGCAGCAAACATAGAAAATTTGACCATCTTAACAAACAACGGGTACAATAGTACCTTAGTCATTCCACACAGTGTCACAGTTGATCCGTATTTTACTACCGCCAAACCACATATCAAATCTATTGACACCCACAAATTAACAGTTCACACATTAACCACCGACACAAAACTAGCAAAGATTTTAAACTTTATTCGGTCATAACAAAGGTTATCTTGTTTGGGTGAGTACACACATATGCAACGTTTTCATATTTACGCCTTGAATTAAAAAACTAATTTATATTAATTTCTTTTACCGTACGATGTTGTTTGTATCGAGGAGTGCACGGAATGAGACGATTTTAATTTGTCTTCGCGGAGGCAGGACGGTCATTACCATACTAGCTCCGAGAAAAATACAGTGATCTCTGGCTGCCGGTCGATCTTAACATTTTGCTTAAAGCCGATACATACCTACAACGCCATGTTATGTAGTTGATTCTCTCGGTGATTAATGTATCGTGCCAGTACTGTCCGGTGAGGTACTGGCGATTATGAACAGCGATAATAATAAATATAAAAGAAATCGTTTTTATATTGTTTTGCTAATTGTGCTTTACAAATTCGTCGTGTCGTAGGAAATAAGAACAACATACTATAATCAACAACATATGCGAAAATAGGCTTGTTTTATCTTTAGCTTTATGTTTTTTCTACTTTTTTTCATAATTAACTGGGTTATGAAGTTTTAAACTAAGGTCGTTCAATAGGCAATCAGGGAAAAATCTTACCGCCTATAAGTAGTAGGTAAGTATAAACAAGCAATAAAATTTCTGTACTGTAATATAATAACTGTACAGTGTCCAAAAACACACTGTACCTATAGTTATTATTTGTTTTAAATGACATTAAAAAGATTTCATATTAAAAAAAAATCAGATTAATATAATATACTATTTCCAGCTACTTTTCATTTATTTTAATGAGTTTTTTCTCATAACGAGTACATTACTTAAGAATCTAATTATATAATTCGTCTAGTCTAATTATAAAAATTTTAATATCATTTTAAAATCATTTATTACAAAAAAAGGAAAAAATGTACAGCAAGCCGCTTAAAAAAATATGACACTTATGGGCCTTGCGAATTTCAAACTGGGAATTTAGATGGTAAAGATGGACGTCTCTGCACTCACGACTTACTGATAAATATTTAAAAAGTAGGTATAGGAAGATTGGCATATTATTACTTATGAGCGTAGCCGAAAAAGTGGAAATTGTCTGCAAAACAGATTTGACCCCTTGGAAAAAAGCTAAATATACAAAAAAGCTCGGTACTCGGGCGCCATTTTCTTTCTTTTGCCACTCACTAAAAAAATCTAAGATCTTTTACTTATCAATAGAAAGTTTGGTTATAAGTAGGTTTGGTTTTCAATTACTATAACCTTAGACCACACACATTTTAGCCAGTCAGCGAAAACATTTTAGCGAAAAATTTTGCTAAGAGGTTTTAATGCATCCACTATATAACGTTGACCTTACTTCTTCTTTCTTCAGCGTCTTCAGAATTCTTTATAAAGTGTCACATTAACATCAAAAGAAAACTTGGATTTTTTGAGCAGAAGTCCGCGGTTACAGAATCTCGTTGAAAAATGACTTTTGCGAACTTGTTAATAGTGACTTCACTATGAACTAGTATTCGCGCCCAAGCTCAAAAACACAAAACAAGGATTTTTTGGATTTGGATTGAAGAAATTCCATCCCCAGTTTCTTGACAAAACAAGAAAATTCTCCAGTTTCTTGCCCAAACAACTAGTACACATAAAGTCAACGAATAAAATAGCACATTTTCTCTTAAAATACATTACAAAAATTTATAAAAAGGTTATTTTGCCAAATATTTAACGCAAAGAAACGTTAATCGTTATCATGTCACGGTATACGTGATGAAAATTGCACGTTTCATATCATGGGGATAGTAATCTCCTTACAAAGACTATTGTTTTCTATTCTGGATGTTATCAGTATCAGACAATGTGTAACTACTCGAGGTTGCGATTGCGATTAGCACCGCGCTGCATTGGTCCGCCAGTCCTTTTTTTTTTGTTACCCTGAGGGAAATGCATTAAATTGCATACCCCGGCTGTGGCGAGCCGGCGGTTATGTGGGGCTCTCCTCCCCAGAAGGGGGAGGCCTACCCACTAAAAACCTCAGGGATGGCCTTCCTCAGGCATGTAGGGAGCCCCCGGGAACTACCAAGCTACTTCCGGGAACCCCCAGCCTCCGCTCCCCCGTCGATACAGGGGAGCCCTCCTCGGGGGTGGCTACACTACCTCCCCCGGCCTCCTCCACCGACGACGCCCCCCGGCCACGGAAGGGGCGTGGTCCATCCCGGGAAGTTGGTCCATCCCGGGTGGTCCGCCAGTCCTAACGCATTTGTAAGAACGTGTTTTTAACAGCGCGGCGCAGTGCGTGACGTTTCATAGACGAGAATTTTCTAATGAAATGGGTTTTATGAGTTGAATTTATTTATAAAATGCTATTTAAAAATCTTGTCGTATTTCTGACAACATCTTGCTCTGGCGCTTAATATAATTTAATATCAATAATATCAATTTCTGGTGCAGATCGGCTTTCTCGGCTGTCTGATATATAAATAAAAATAAAATAAATTAAAACATTTGCGTTATTAGGAGTCAAAGCTTATCCAGACTACATTTAATATAAGTCAATAGCTATGAGTGCTTCACAAATGCATAAAGCAGTTTGAAATTTCATCAACACTGAGATACATGCCCTAATAATCTTCTTTGCATCGCTTTTAGGTATTCAACCATTATATGAAATCCGAAGATGAAAGAAAGAAGAAAGAAATGAAGGTGCGCTTGTCACTTGTTTGACTTTTCCTCGTTAAGCTTCGTTAGCGTCAGAGCGTAACTGTCTGGAAGTTATTTGACAAAGACTCGGTGACTTCAAAATATATCGCCCGACACAAAGCACACGTGTATAATACAATCCAGCATTTTGACCGTAGTCTTATAATAAGTAATCATGCTAAGTCTACGACGGTTACCTCAAATGTATATACTGGAGGTAACGTACAATATACATAGTTTACCGAAAGGATGAGTATATACCTCAAATGTATATACTCATCCTTTCAGTAAACTATGAATATTGTACCTTAAATTTCTTGCAAATCCCACATTCTCTGACAATATTTTTAACTTAGATTTGCCGCCACAAATTGTGTGCCCGAGTGTTGCATAGATTATGATCTAAATAAATGATAATTTACTGTAGTTACTAGATGAAAAGGCCTTGATTTTACGCCAAAAACTACTCTCTGATGGTAGAAAATTACTATGCTTCTGTTATCTTCGCATACATCTGACCAGCATAAAAATTTCAGTTAATATCGATCTTTGGCATTCAAAGATCTGCAAAAATACTTTAGAAATGTCAGGAAAGTATTTCTATCGTCTCTTTCCTAAAACCAATGAATATCTCGAATATTAATTAAATTGTACCTTGTTTGTAACGGTCTAATCTTAGTAGTTTGACTAGCTTCTTTTATCACGGCGTGGTGAGAGTAAAGCACACCGCTATCAATACATTCAACCCTTGCACCTGAAACTCTGAAATGAATTTGGACTTTTAATTACAGCATCGTATTTTACTATTCTTGCCAATAGCCAGTACTTACACTACTTAGTGGTCAGCATCATCCATCAGCAACTTCTCATTCGATACAGCCCTGCCACGTTGAAAATTGTCATGCTTTGCTTTAACTGATGCTTCTGTGATGATTGAGCGTGGGACCGCTCACTCATCACGGAAAATTGTCTGCAATAAGCACGATAACGTGGTGGACGACCGGTCCCAATACGAGTAGTACTTGTTGACACTACCATTCCCTATGACGTCATCAAAATGTATAAATAAATCTCGTAAAAGTTAAGAAGGTCAAAGTCAGCAAGTTCCTTAACTTGGTCTATAAAATAATTGTTCCAATAGTTATTTTTGGGAAGAGCCACAACACAACACAACATTAACAGATTAAGAGGATTCCGGTTGTCGGATGAATGGATGGATGGATAAAATTACACAGCGACTCAATTAATAACGAATCAAGAAATGAAATTATCAGCTCCACTTAGCCGAACGGCTTACAGCAGTTCAAACATAAAATGGCATAAACGAAAATCTCTACTACCTATTCCATAAGATAGAAACTTAGCTGAGAGAAACGGGATGGAGAACAATTGAAAGATGCAAACAAACAAAATACGGGAGAATCTAAGAAGCTTGTCCATACCCACAGTAGACTAAATAGGGAAAAAATAACATATACTATAATCGGACAGCCCCCTTAACATACACTTTCAATAGTCCCCCCTATTGACAAAATGCGTAAAGACAACTTTTTATGCAGAGGATGCATGAAGTTAGAGAAAAAGCTATAGTATTTCCTCTTTTGTACACAAAATCTACAAATATGTGAATTATCTTACTATAATAGCTAGATAAACTCGATAAATCGAATTTGCTTTTTTCCATCACTAACACTCAATTACATGTAGTTTTGTTAGTTTTAATGTACTTATTCTTTGCTCATTAACGCAAACGTGTTCACGCTATATATGATTATGTTTGTATATCTTTTTTCTCGGCGACTTTATATGTAGGAAGTGAAAGAAAACTAAAATTTGACCAATGATAAAATTCTATTCACTATGCAGCTAATAAAATATAAACCTTGGCGCTCCATAAGCTTATTGCTAACTTCATGCCGACCCGCACTCGACACTAAAAATTAAACTCTATTAATATCTTCAAATTCCTTACCCGCCAATCCTACCATTATTACAAATATGTATTATAAGCTAAGTCTGATACATATTCTCTAGTATATCTATTGATTAATGGAAACTATCAGATTCTAAAAGAACAGCGGGCAAATAAGCATGCGCGTTCCAAACTGATTTGCTACGCTGCGTTTGCGCAGCTACTGTTCGATTTATCAACTCTAATGAGTTTGCTATTGAACCTACAGTTATGTTTTTCACTCCGCTTAAAAAGTACATATCTACTTAAATTTTACTTGCATAATGAAAATAGACATTATTATTTTGTTTTTATACTGTTGGGTCATTGGTAAGTTGATTTTAATAATATTTGCTACAGATTTATAAGATTATCCAGTTCACTTACAGATTATTCAGTAAGACCTATATTAGATTTTACGAATTTTAGTCAAAGATACAAAATGAAATTATGTCTGTCCTACTGAAATATTGTACAAAAAAATTTGATGTTGTTAGTGCAACTATATTGTATATTGTTTTTGGATTCAACCTAAATACGACCACGGGATATTATTGCACTGTTTGCAATGGTGCCTTCGTCGCACCACCCGCACCGCAGTAGAGTTCATCCATATCACCTGGAACCGATCTTGTCTAGTACAGTTCGGTTTCAGCGTTCATTCCTACCGCATGCCGTACATGCAAACTCTGGAATGAGCTCCCAGCTGCGGTGTTTCCTGAGCGCTACGATATGTCTAACTTCAAACGAGGCTTAAAAAGAGTATTACTCTCCAGGTAGGCAGCGGCTCAGCTGTGCCCCTGGCACTGCAGATGTCCATGAGCGATGGTTACCACTTACCATCAGGTGGGCCATTTGCTCGTCTGCCACCGTATGGAATAAAAAAAAATAAAAAACTTTAACTTTTGCTAGGCACAAAAGGCTTACAGTGAGACTTATTTATGTAAGTAGTTATTAAAAAATCTCTGCTTATATTTTTGTCAATATGTGTGTACTATTTCTACTGCCCATTTTTGTAAAAAATAGAAGAATTGAAATATATGGCTGTATATATAAATTAGAACTTACCTATTGGCGCGGACAAGTTACTGTACTTTAATTGATTATTAATAGATTCATGGAAACAATTAGTTATTTACAGAAACAGTTAGTAGTCAAAACACACGTAACGCAGTCAAGAATTCAATTAAAATTTGTGTTAATTAATAAATCAATAAAAATTTTATAGAGTCTATACTATAATCACATAATTTAAACTAAATTATTAACGCTCCGAGTCATTAGCATATCAAGAAGTACATACATTTGGCAGTATATACCGATGAAGGGGCAAACTGTCACTTCACTAGTAGGTATTACCAGTTTGTAATTGGACTACAAATTGAAATGTTTGCCATGATCGGTTCTGTTTTTTTTTCCAGTAGTACTCAGTTCAATTGCTCATTTAATGGTGGCTATTAAAAAATCTTCTTTTAGGCTCCTTTGAAATAGTATGCTTCATAATATCTCAACATCCCGCATGGAGGATCTTGAACTCGTTCGAATGCGGGGACAGCGTCGCTGACCGGATTATTGGCGGCACCAAGGCGGCCCTAGGCCAGTTCCCCTGGATTGTCATGCTAGGATATGTCTGTAAGTATACTTCGCCACTATCAGCTAATGCATTTAAATAATCTTGATGCAATCTGCACTGGCCCAGCTTTTTTGACCCTCAGTGGGCCCGTATATGGGTTGTGATGATGAACTTTAATTTATTTCAATGCGAGGTTCTTAGGAAGCGTTCTTAACCTTTCTATATCTATTACTCTTCGATTTTTTTGATTTTTCAAATATAATATAATTTCTTTTTTTTTTGTATTACTTTACTTACCTTAACTTTTATATAATTTTCTCTGAAATTCATATTTTTCCCTATTTTATCCACCTTTTCTTTTGCTGTAATTGATCTGGATCTTCAAGTTAGAGTACGTCTATGACATATATTACCGAAACCTGGATACTTACAATGGGTCTTATAATAATGCTAGTAGCGCAAGACCGATCAGTTCGCGACAGTCTTATTGAAAGCATATTTCCAGCAGGGGACGTCTCTGGCTGAATAATACAACTTCTATGAACACTAGGACTAATCGCACTAATCACTAATCGAATCTAATCACTAATCGAGGACTAATCTCTAATCGCATTATTAGTGGTGTCAAAGGTCCTTTAACAATGGTCCTTTAACAATTCCCTGGATACTAAAGCTGAGATCCAGAGACCCTGACAGTGAGTATCGTCACTTCGTCAGTGTTAGCAGGTGCTAGTGCTTGTAACTAATCGGCGTTAAACCCTCAGCCATTTGTACCTATAGATACGTTTGTTACTCTGTGAACATCTCTGACGACCTCCATAGTCGAGTGGATAGTACACCGGTTTCAAGGTGTCGCCAGCTCTGAAGTCCCGGGTTCGAATCCCGGTGGGGGCAGATGTTTGTGTGATGAATGCGAGCATTTGTACTTTAGTCATGGTTTTTGATATATATTTCTATAAAAAAATATTTATATATGTATAATATATGTATGTGTCTATTCGTTACCCTAGATCCCATAGCACAAGCCTTATAGAGCTTAGTTTGGGCTAGGCTAATTGGTGTAAGTGTAACAAATATTTAATTATTTTTATTTTATTTATTTTGTCACAATTACACAGTAGAAAGGTAGAGCGAATATTGTTTAAGATAGTATGATAAAAACGGTTATGGTAAGGTAGGTCTATATTTTGTATAAATGCAATAATATTATTATAACCTGTACAGATCCAGATGACAAAAAGATCGATTGGAAGTGCGCTGGGACCCTCATAACAGATCGTCTGGTCATTACCGCTGCTCATTGCATACCCGAGAAAGAGGATGAACATATTTTGTAAGTTACATGTTTATTAATGTTTTGCTTCGATAAAACACTTAAGTCTGTTAACCATATCAACTGAAAAAAAACCACAGCTAGATACAATACCACTGACTAGTAACTGTCCTATGATCTTCCAGTGAAATAACAGCAACTGGACTACTTCGTCGAAAAAAAAAACCGCAACCATTTTTTTATTAAGGCTCCGGCCGCAGACCACTTTTGTAGGCAACTCGTCCTCTTCAAACACCCATTGCATGGATTGCTGCCTTGTTAGAGGATCGTAGCTGTAAATCTAAGATTCGTCAGTTGTAAGGTTATAGAAAACGTTCTGCGATGTTCCTTCTTCGAACTTTTCTAACATAAATTTGCACCACTCTACACGACGGTACTTTTGCTCATCAGTGAGAAAATGAGGTATTCATCCTGACTTGGTGTTCATGCCAAATGGTGGAAACTGCCCGGGACCCAATCTTCATTTCAGCCTGAATCTCTCTATGTGTTATATTTCTATTTTCCTGGATTAGCTACTTTACTTGGATAACGTTTTCATGAGTTACCGCAGTTGGTGGTCGTCCAGGTCTAGGGTCATCATTTAGGGTCTCTCGACCACGTATAAATTAACGGAACCAATAGCTGATAGTTGCTAACACAGGAGCAGACTCGCCAAAAGCAACTTGTAAATTTTAATGTGATTCCTTAAAGGTAAACCCGCGTTTATAATCATAGAAAATCATAGCTCGAAATGTTTTCCCAGAGACCTCCATTGTTAAAAACAAAAAAGCGAGATAGGCATTTTAAAAATATTAAAAAAAAGGTTTTGTTGATGGCCAGTGATTTTCAGCAACGTGGTTAGTATTGAAATATGTCATAAATTAAAAAAGTTCCAACAAAAAAGAGGTCGTAATTACAGTGTAGCAAACTATTATCGGAACAGCCCTCGTATGTGTCAAGATTAACAATTATGTTTTACCGTATGGTATTTAATTTTATATTATTAATTAACCCCGCTTTGCATGTATGTACATACTTATCTTTTAATATTTTATCAGATTATTTGTGAGTAAAACAAATCATACAGAAAGTACGGGATAGAAAGAGATCGCGTTATTCTAGCCATAAACATAGCATCAGAGCGAGAAACAACGTCTTTACTCACCTGTTATTGCTATGAAATGAAATGAATTTATTCTTTAAATTTTGGTAATATATGATTTATTTCTTTAATGCACTTAATTTCCGTTAAAGCGGTATGATTATTTCGACAGTTGGTTATTAGATTATTACATTCCTGGTATACAGTGACTAAAACATAAAAATATGTTTTAGAAAATACGTGCGTTTAGGAGAGCATGACACTAACACCAATCCGGACTGCGAGCTATCGGTGTGCGCGCCTCCCGTTCAAGATCGAACTATCAGGAGAGCGATAAAGCACCCGTTCTTCAATAAGCCGCTGTTTCACAATGACATTGCGATTGTACAATTTACCAAACCAGCACAGCTTACAGGTAAACTTAACGTTAACACCCTCTTCACGAGAGGATCAATTCAATATGAATATGAATATAAAGGAGTAGTAGCAAGGTGTGAGAGAGTGTTGCATGTTATGCGTTCAATAACTTCGACATTTTTTTTATTATATAGCCTATCCGTTTATTTACAACCTTTATATTTTTTTTATTTGTCTATTATTGTAGACTATCTCCCACTCCGCCTCCTTAAGACCAAAGGGTCCTAAAAGACCAAAAATACCTTTCTGCCCAGCATGCTAGCATGCCCAGCTTCCCGGGTCGCCGTACCCGCGGCGGCGCCGCAGCTGTGCTACTCCTTGTACTCCTTGGAACGGATTCTCAGCCTCTCCTATCCACCACTATACTCTAAACCACAAGCCTGTTTTATCGCCAGCTACATAACGGAAAATTGTTTTCTTTATAAAATATACTTATAGATAGATAAAACGCGTACTTATAGTGTGGTTGCATTAATATATTTATCGATAGATTCTTCCAGTGAATGTACTTATTAAATAGCCTTTCCACTTGATCTCACATTTTGCGTTTCTTCCCACTTATTCTCTAAAAAGCTCGCGTTTTTTCGCAAGTTATCATCACTTAGCCAATCATAGTCCACTGCTGGACATAGGCCTCTCCCAATTTGAGCCACAACACCCGGTCCTCCGCCTTCTACATCCAGTCCCCTCCAGCGACCTTCTTCAGGTCGTCAGTCCACCTGGCGGGGGGGTGTCCTACTTTACGGCTGCCGAGTCGCGGTCTCCATTCAAGGACTCATCTGCTCCATCGGCTATCAGTCCTTCGGCAAACGTGGCCAGCCCATTGCCACTTCAGCGAGCTTATTTTGCGAGCTATGTCGGTTACTCTGGTTCTTTGTCGAATGACCTCATTACGAATTCGATCCTTCAAAGAAACTCCGAGCATAGCTCGCTCCATAGCCCGCTGCGCGACTTTAAATTTATGGACTAGCCCGACCGTTAACGTCTACGTTTCGGCGCCGTAAGTCATAACCGGTAGGACGCACTGGTTGAAGACTTTCGTTTTTAGGCATTGCGGTATAGGCGAAGAGAAGACCCGACGAAGCTTGCTAAACGCTGCCCAGCCCAGCTGGATCCTTCGATCGACTTCTCGCTCGAAGTTGTTTCTAACAAGCTTAATTGCCTGCCCTAGGTAGATATATTCTTGAACAACTTCGAGCATCGATCCTTCGACATATATCGGTCTCGGCATGACATGTCCATTAAACATAATCTTGGTTTTATCCAAGTTCATGCCAAGACCAACCCGTCGTGAGGCTCCATTAAGGTCATGCAGCATCTCGCTTAGCTGGTCCAGCGACTCTGCTACTATGACGATGTCTTCGGCAAATCGAAGGTATGAGATGTGCTCACCGTTCACATTTATACCCCGTCCAGTCCATTCCAGTGTCTTGAAGACATCCTCGAGCGCGTTGGTGAACAGTTTCGGGGATATAACATCCCCCTGTCTCACCCCTCGACGCAGCGCGATCGGATTGGTCTTATGGTTATGGAGCTGGACGGTCATGGTGGCGGTGTCGTATAGGCATCTCAGCACCTCAATGTATCGCCAGTCAATACGACATCGTTGCAGAGCATCCAGAACCGCCCAGGTTTCGATGGAGTCGAAGGCTTTCTCATAGTCCACAAAAGCCAAACACAGCGGCTGATTGTACTCTTCGGTTTTCTGTACAATCTGCCGAACAGTATGGATGTGGTCTACGGTACCGAAGCCTTTTCGAAACCCGGCTTGTTCCGGTGGCTGGAACTCGTCGAGTCTTCTAGCGAGGCGATTTGTGACTACTCTCGAGAACAACTTGTAAATGTGGCTCAGGAGTGAGATAGGTCTGTAATTCTTCAATAAGGTTATATATTATATTATTTATGAATTTATACATAAATGCCTATACGAGTATGATACAATACTATAGCTAATTTAATGTCTTTATGAATACTATTTAAAATACTTATTAATTAAGATTTGAATGGACTAAGAAGGCACTTATCTCATTGATATTTTTGATCCTATTATTTCGATATTTATTTATTTTCAAGCTATCATTTTAATATCATATATTAAGCAGAACCTATGTACAACTTTATTTGTTTATTAATATTGTTACTTCAATATGTCGGATTGTTATCAATAAATAAAAAATATAATGCAATACAAAAATAATCAGGCAGTCTAGCTGCATCTTACAACTTAAGAACAAAATCCTTTTGGTTATGTATAGGTTAAACTGTCAAATGCCTCGCATAATTATTTATTTCGTGTTGATCTCAGACTACGTTACGCCGATATGCTTGCCGCAGCGTGAGGATCAGCTATCACCCGTTGTGCTGGGAGATTTGGTTACAGCTGCCGGCTGGGGGAAGATGAATATGACGACCAACGAACGGGCCCACGTGCTGCAAGTAGTAGCAGTAAGTGCTTACTTGCTTTGTCACAAACAATAAGAAAACTACGACAAGTACTGAATATACGCACTAATATAACCTTGGGAGGAATCTGTGAAATTATAATAATTATGTAGACCAATATTTATATAAACCAGTAATTAGCAAACTGGTCCAGGTACACCCCTAGGAGTCCACGCCATACTCAACGGAGGTTTACGTTGTGCGGGACAAAAACTGGGGGAACAACAATTGCAAGCGCAGGTGCATAAATATTAATTTGCTTTCTATAGTGAAGAACTAAAATGTTGGTTTGACTCATCCTATCAATATAGACAGACTATTATCTAATAGTTTAAGAAGCTCAGCGACTCTTATTATTCAGTACAACGCGTCGAGACTTGTCGACCTTTTTTAGTGTTCAATTTTTTTTCGAGATTTTCAAATTGTTAGTAATATAGCTGCAGGGCTTCAACGGATCTGTAAGTGGTCTGTATAACAAAAGAGGTTGGGAACCTCTGATATAAACTGTAGATTTAATGTTATATCCCATTTTTTACAATGTGTCTCGTGTCTGTATTAAAATGTTTCTTTCTTTCTTTTAAAATGAATGTGAATATACAAGGTATAATACGTTTTGAATGGAATGGGCATATAATGCAAGAATACATAAATATTGCGTTTATGATCTATGTAATGATTCTAGACCATGTACATTATATATTCTGTAAGTGATCTGTATAACAAAAGAGGTGTGTGCTGGCGATTATTTGCTTTAGCGCAGTAGTGTTCACCATCCTTCATTTCTTGGTTCGTTACGAGTCAATGCATAAATGTGTTTGTTTTTAATTTAAAAATCTGCTTAAATGAGACGAAAATTTACTTGAATTCGCTTAATATAAACTTACTATACCTAAATCACACCTGAAATAAAGTCTACTCAAATTTCACACTTTTACAGGTTAATGTATATAAATTGCCCAATCCGATGAATAAGGCATTTCCTCACATTCAATAAACAATCGATTATTTACTGTACAATAAATACAACTAGTTCATTTCACACTAAATGCCTTATTTCGCTATGGATCGCAGTTATGGTCGCTTGTTGTATTAGCTATGATCGCTTCAAGTTAACAGTATCTATGCAGCTTTTTTCTTTTTCAATACGCGGAAGAGTCTCCTGCCTCCTAACTGTATTCCTGATGAATATTTGACCATATTATGTGACCTCAACTCATCATTATCATTTCAGCAAACAGACGCCCACTGCTTGACATATACCTTACCCAAGGATCTTCACTTATATATTTCCTGCATTGCTATCAAACACGAGACCTTCACAAAATCTTCCGTCTCTCTTGTGGCTAGCCTATCGTAAACCTAAAGGACACAACACGAGGACTTTTCTGACCCAAAGACTATCAGTCCTGGAGGAATATACCCTGCAAATTGCCACTTAACACTATTGTAACAACTCTATTGTAAATAAACCAAACATAAAACATAGTTTTTATGATAAGTAAAATATTAATTAATTAATTAGTATAACTTTCATTGCAGCTACCGGTGGTACGCCTCGAAATGTGTAATGTGTTCGGTGACGAGTTCAAAGCCGATAAGTCCCAAATATGCGCAGGCGCACAAGCCAACAAAGACGCTTGCGGTGGTGATTCTGGGGGTCCACTCATGAAGGTATAGAAAAAAGCTTTAAAATTAAATAAGTTTTTTATATCATTAGCTAGTTCCACCGAATAAGACTTTTTTATGATTATAATAAATTTTATTCGATAGAACGACCTAAAACATAACTACCTACAACAGCCGGTGATAAAGTTTCCTCATCAGAAATGTAAATCAATTTGGTGAAATACGTCTATAATAGGTAGTCTTAGAACAATACTGATATTTAATCTGTTCATATGAATAAACAATATAAGAATATACCAATATTGATAAGAACTTGATCAACTATCAAGTACGAAATTCGTTTCGCCTAGGCTTTCGTCAATTTTTCGTAATATTTTAAGGCGTCTTACAAACCAGTCCTTTAATTTGTCCCGTCTCTGGTCCTGCCATTTATGATTTAGTCAGGAATTAACTTCATGCAGTATATGCACAAATGGTACGTAGTTGGGCATTTAAAACGGCGTTTGAAAATTTATGACAATATATTGACGTCTATCTTGGCATAGTCACATTCCTTAGCTTATTTCATACTTTAATTTGAAAGCACTCTAAATCACGAAATAATTTAAACAGGTATTTGTTTTCATATATGTTTTCAAGGAAAATGATAACTGGTATAAGTACAATATAGTTTATATAAATTTTGATAATTTATAAAACTTACTTTAAGAATCCTGAGGCAATACAGAAAAGTTTAATACTAACTTTGAAACGCTGTTGCAGTCTGTAAAGTGCATTTTTTTGAAATTAAGACCTTATCAACCACCTAAGCTTTAACGTACTTTACCTTAAATAAAACAATATTTTGGAATATCTAACGGGTTAGCAATATTAGTAGTCACCCATAAAAGTTAAGATAAGGGCATCTAAGATAAGACTATGTTCAAAAAATTCAGGTCACATTTGGGAATACAGATGACTAACTATTGAGAAGATATGAAGAAAGGTCTTTTTTGGTATTCGTTATTCGTAATGATAACATAATAAATGTTAAGACCATTAAATGAGTAATGTTGAATTTTGAACACCCCACGCTTTTATAGTCATTGAGTTCTTGGACTAATTTGCTAAATTTTATAGACAAATTTTTGAGTTACATTTCTTTTTGTCATCAGAAATTTTTCTTGATATGTACCCAAATTTTCTAAAAGCGTGACTTTATTTTTATTTTCAAGTTTTTAGATCGGTTTTTAGTCTTTTTAATAAAAGCGTGTTTTTTTAAAAAGTTTTTTTTAATTTTTTTTTTCCGAATTGACTTGATGATACAAGTAGCTTGCTACTTTTATTAATATGACATCTGCTGGTGTAGACATTATTTACCTACTACACGCTTTGTACCTATAGACGTTCTTTGGTGCAAAATATAACTATCTAAAACTCTGTATTAATTGTCCCTAACAGCCCCCATAGTATGAGCAACAAAAAATATATAATAAAGTTCAAAGTAATACATCGCTCTTTCGTATTACATTACGTTGGTCATGCTAAAATTACCATTTACGTTGTTAAAATCCATATTTAAAGAATATTGTTAAATGCTATGTTTCATTATTTTTAGGTATTCGACACGAACGAAGGACCGAAGAACTTTTTGGTCGGTGTAGTGTCGTTTGGGCCCGCTATCTGCGGCATCAAAAAACCCGCAGTGTACTCTTCCGTGACATATTTCCTCAAGTGGATCTTGAATAATATTTCTTGATTAAATACTGAATATATTTGGAGAATTTATAGTATTTGCTTTTAATATAAATAATTATTTTACACATTAAAATATATTTGTTACTTAATGAAGTCACTTTTTTTTCATAACAACATCATCATCAATGGCTTAGTATAATTATTACTTAAAAGTCTAATATATTCTTTTACGTAGTATAGCTTATTTTTGAAGTAGAACTGTTCCAATTTCTGCATTTTAATGTTCTGTACTGTATACCAAGAAAAACGGAACCCTTAAGGATTCCGTTTTTTTCCACTCAAGTTCAATTAAGTTCCATCAAATTAGATATATTATTAAATACTCAGGGCTGCAATCTTTTGTAACTGTAAAAGAAATCTAACTATCAAGTCGACGCAATCAAAAGATGAAGGTTTTTATATCGCATATTTAAGTCATTTGCAAAAGTATCACAACTTATAAGATACTTCACGTTCTTGGCAGTTTGTTTTTTAGCGATTTTTGCGAATGATTATGGATATTATTCCTTAGCAAATAATTGTCTATAGTTAGGCCTATAATACCTGTAGCTCTCATGAGCTTTACAGCAAATACAACCTCTATAAGTGCAAAATTTTATGTTGTCAACTTGCAATAAAAACTCATAAAAATCACAGTACCCAGAAATAACAATGCCAATTCTTCAAATCGGCAAACAGGAATGCGAACACAAAAAGGTAAGAAAGGAGGTCCGGAAGGAAACGAAGACGTAATCAGATAACAATCAAACGAAGACGCAATCAGACAGCCCCCGTAGAATGGCCATCAGAGCACGGTATAATAGAGCGTTTTATCACTCTGAACTATTAAAATACAAAAGATATTTGAAAATGGCGGTTACATCGCATGATAAATGCTTTATCATATCTTATTTCAAATGCCGTTCGTGCCTTGATGCCCTCCTGCCGTCTGCGTAACGTTTCGATGGAGCAATTATTCTACCTTACACTTTGCAAAAAACTGTTTAATCACACGACCGAATTACACCTTGCCTCCATGCAAACTATCAATTGCTACTTCAGAATCAAAGGAAAGTTTGTCATTGTCAATCCTGTCCAAATATTCACCCACTTCCACATTCAGCATTTCAGCAGTGTCGTTTATAGAAACTTTACGAGATCTATTGGGACTGGTATAGTGGTGCGATTTAGCCTTGGAACTTCTTTTCCCTTTACGTGATGACAGTTGCAAAGTATCCGAGGATAAGTAGTAAGGTCGAGGCGCATAATATCTTTCGAAAAGCATTGGTTGCTCTTGAACTCTTCCGTACATCAACTCCATTTCGTGGAGGAATTCTTCCCTTCGCATTTTCTCTTCGTCTCGTCGTGTTTGCAA
This sequence comes from Scirpophaga incertulas, assembly GCA_036419045.1. Lineage (NCBI taxonomy): Eukaryota > Metazoa > Arthropoda > Insecta > Lepidoptera > Crambidae > Scirpophaga > Scirpophaga incertulas. Next base: position 11,251,837 of record CM071643.1, read on the forward strand.
GCGCATTGCGATGTCCTCTTCGTGACTGTAAATTATACCATTTTAAAACTTGGCTTAACTTATTAAAGGTATAAACTATAAACTTGAAATTGTTTTAAATTTTTGCAGAGAAAAGATACAAAATAATGCATATTGTAATGTGATACTTCGTTGACTTGTCTAAAATGTCTTAAATTAGAAATCATTTTATGATGCTTTTAGGTTGCATACACGAAAACGTAATATTATGAAGAGATATTATTTCATGAAATTTGGTATAGGATAGTTTACCCATTGAAAATCGTATTTCTATGGAAAAATACGATACAATTCGCATGAAGCTGCTGTATAAATTTCAAATATGTATAGGTATATATTAAATATTTTTCAACAAATCATACCAACTTTTTTTCATCTAAGACAAACATTCTAAGTAAACTAAACCCTTAATTATTATTTTAAAAAGTTCAATTCTATATTAGACTAGGTAACAACAGTGAGTTCTACGAGTAGTAGGAGAAAAAAATAGCAAAGCTTCTTTTATAAAACTTACTTATTCTTTACTAAATGCCATGCCGGCTTAGATCTTAATAACCGATCACGTTGTCGCATTTCTAGGCGACGTCGATGTTCGGCCAACCGCCTCGAAGCTTCTATTTCGAAACGTCTTCTTACTGACTCTGCCCTGAGCAATGCTGCGAGATTGGACCTCCCGGAGACCGTAGCTCGAAGGTCCAGCGCGGAATAGGCTCTCGGCGCTGGCGTGTTAGCCGCACTGTTGCCGACGCTCTCTTGGTATATTTTCTGAGTAATATCATTCATCTGAAAAAATAGATAAAGTAAAATAAATAGTATCGGTAGTGCTGTGATCTCAGCCCTTGTCGGCATTCGGGAGGCCCGGGGTCGATCCAGTCAAGTACTAAAGTGTTTTCCATTTTTAGAATTCATGTACATTTTACAGACGCTGCTACTGTGAAAAAAAACAATGCAAAGATGTTTGTGAAGTCGACTAATCCGCATTGGAGCAGCCTGGTTGACTATAGCCTAATCATCCTAACATAACATAGTTAAGGTGAAAAAAATATATAACCTTATTTGTATTTGAGTAATCTATATTACTAAATTAATACAACTTAGCAAAAATTTTTCACATTGTTTTTTAAATTTCCTATTCGTAATGAAAATACTTTTGGCATTTATATTTGATTGATAATAGTTACCACGACACTAGTGCTAGCCACACACTATACTCAAGGTAATATAAGGTGTTATGGTTCACTGGTGTTTAAGTCATATAATTAACTATTTTCAACTCTTTGTTTGCATTTTAAATTCAAACTTTAAATTAGATTTTTATATGGTACTATTTTGTTTGCCCTTTGTTTTAGCTTACGATTTAGCTAAACAAAAACAAACCAAGGCTATGTGATTATCATCAAGCATTTATATTTTATTGTTTGAAGTTAACAATGCTAACAATATGAAGACATTTGGACACGATTGTTAAAACTAGAGGTGCTAAACTGATTCAAGAAGGACATTCATATTTTTTTATTTGTTATTAAACTATTTAAATTATTTGTTAAACCGTTTCCAAGAGCACTGCCGCTAGAAGACCTGGTTTGAGTAGACTTCAGGCGACAACTGCTTCCACGAACCTATCCATCTTGAGTGCTTATTGAAATCTTCAAAATTCACAAAACGTAGTCGAACGTTTAACAATGGGTACCAGTGTCAGTGACAAAACAGAATAGATGATGACAACAAGTAACCCGAATGCCTTTCGCCAAGGCTAAACATCGTTTGAGGTTCACTAGTCAACATTTGGGATGGGGAATAAACATGTAGAGCTTTGTGCTCTTTACGGCAACATATAAATATAGTACAAATTAAATATAGTTTTTCCCCCGTCAAACCTTACCCCGGTACAGTCACGTTACCGTACGTAACTCTATGTTATATTTTCAGGTTTATACTTTTGGGGGGGGGGGGGATGCTACCCTATGCACCATGACACCGCGCTGGCAAGGCGCGGCCATGTGTGGGGCTCTCCGGTCATAGAGGACCGGCCCACCCACTAAAACCCCCCCGAGTTCTCTAGGCCCATACGGGGCACATGGCGGGGTGCGCTTTCGCGATTCGACCGCCGTGATTCAGGATTATACTTGAAAATCACTAGTAGTTCATGATCATTTCCTGCATCTGTACAGAGAAAAGTTACCCTGACGGCAAAGCGGAGCCAGTCACTACACTAATCTAAGCCAGTCGTTGTTTTTTACTATTTTTCAAAAATTTATTACTTAAAGGACGACTAATTTCCTCAATCAAAAAATTTCATTTTTTTCCTTATTTAACATCCTTGCAAAATCCAGTGTTTACTGATCAGTTTTCCTTGTAAAAAATTAAGCAATTTGAAACTGTAAATTTATAAGCCTGATATAAATGGTAAAGCATTCCGAATCTAGTGATACTATTCACTCACTATAAATGAAGTCGAGAGGTTGTCGCTAGCGATTGTAGTACATAACTTTTGATGTCTTCAAGTCAAATGCGATAAGAACACAATGGTATTGCTAACAAATGTATACACATTTGTTAGCAATACCATTATATAGCGTCTCGGCTAGTTCTCACCGCCCTAAAAATATCTTAAACGTCCCGCCCAACCCCATCACCCGCGCTAACGAATCCCTCCCGCCGGCCATCAACCGCTTCGTCTCTCACGTCACACCCCCACGTCTCTATCACACACCGCGCTCGTCGGCGAGCGCGACGACCTGGAGACCTATTTTTGAATTACGAATGCGATTTCGAAATCACCGCTGACTAAATAGTCAGCGGTGACTTTGAGGTCACGGATTCCTAAACATCCAATTTTTGAAAGTCGATCGCAGAGCTGCCAACATAGATAAAGTACACACATATATCTAAGAGTTCGGTTCCACGCAGAATGTAGCCGCTGCCGGTTATTGCCGGCTTAACCATTATGGTTATTATATATATATATATATATATTATATGTATATAATAACCGCAATGGTTAAGGTATATAATGGTTAAGTACCTATAGGCATATATATATATATATATATATATATATATATATAATATATATATATATGAAAAATCAAACAAAACACAGATAACATTTCCACAAGTATGACTTGATTACGAGTGGGTGAGGGCACTCGTTATGAAATCACACCGTTGACTAAGGTAGTCACATCAGTGATATTCAAAAATAAGAATTATTGAAAATCGGTGATTATTAGTCACATCCGTGATTTCGAAGTCGCATTCGTAATTCAAAAATAGGTCTCCTGGGCCACATATCCTTCGCCAAATATATACCCGGTACCGTCACATACCGGGTAGATTCGCACCCACCACTACACGGCGATCTTGAGCGTCCAAGCCGCTAGACGGCGAGCTCAATTCGCGCGATTATTTTGTACTGACCCTAACGACTCCGGAACGGTCGCCGGTGTCGTTAGTAGGCAAGGCGTCGAACCACCATGTTTGCCACCATCGTGGTAAAGAAAAAAAAACCTTTTGTTCGTGCGCCTTCCACAAACACACTCATTGCAAAGCTGATCTGCGGCTTCAGCATAGGTCCGTCCAAAAAAAATAAGCAATACCATTACAAAGCTGGCTTTACACTACGGAATATAATATAAATTACATTCTGAGATGTAACGGGTGTTACAAACATAATAAATTAATATTAAGTGTCTATTCGTTAGAACTAAAAATTATATAGTAAAATATCGCTTGTCAAGCTACTTGTTTTCTCTGGCAAATGAGAGTAAAATAATTCTTTATTCTAAATATCAGCGTATGAAATATTACGGAGCAATCTATTTGAGTGACATTGTGTGTAGCTTAGACACAAGAAAGAAATACTAGCTATTTGTATTAATAGATGTTAATACAAGTGGTGATATTTGAACATTTTTGCGTTATCTCTGAAAATTTTAGATTTTTAGGTATTTGCCTAAAACTTGAATTAGTTTTAATTTTGTTATTTTTCCAAAATATATTGAAAGATGAAGTGACCCTAAGCTAGACCCTGTGGTACCATCTAACATTTAACTTACGAGCCCCTTAAATATTGTTTGCCAGACTTGAAACAGATTTAATACAAAATGTGTCTGTCAATCAAAAATATAGATATCTATATAAATATAAAAATGTAAATATAGATATTTATTATACATATCTAATAATGTATATGGTATACATTTATTGCTTCCCACAATTGGAGTACACCCCGAATTTTTATCGACTTAAAATTTTCAGATAAGTAACTTTTTTTCGATATTAACTTCAGATATGATTCTATCTAGTAACAATAAAATGTAATGATTTTAATATAGTCTCTGGTTTGAATATTAAAATAATAATTTTACAGATCTGAAAATAAGATGTATTCTTTCATGTATACAAGACTAAAATACAGTTTGATGATCTTACATGGAATAATTTAATTTCGCTTAAAATTGAAAATATAGAGTCCTTACTAAATAATTCATACCTTATTCTTTTTGAGACCAGAATACAAACATCCTGCTCTATCTTCATTGCCGTGCAGAGATGAATGCATAATGCAATCTGCGTTACTGAATACTTCTTTTATTTATAAATAGCTAAATTGTCTTAATCTTATTTTATTTTGGGTATTAAGGGTCTACCTTAATAAATGTTTTAATAGATCATATTTATCTTACTACTACGTAATATCATACGTTTGTATTTTGAAAATTGTTATTTTTAAATTTACCTTTTTTGCAGCCCTGTCCGCTGTGCTGAACTTGAATGGCTGGGGGCTAGTAGTTATCATGTTATCCTTCACCAGTTTCGCCTTTCTCCGGCCTTTGACTGGGCTAGCTGCCCGCTGTCTGTCCGACGATGTCGCGGATGGAATTGCTGGCGAAGGGTCTATGGGCAGGTCGCTATGTGCCGCCGGCGTAGACAGCCGGCTACGGTCGCGCATCGTGCCAGGGTAGTTAGAAACTCGAAGCATTTCCTCTGCACGAATTTTGCGATTCATTGACCTAACATTCACAAAAAAAATACGAAATTCAACTTATTAACTACTAAAATTGTCAAATACTACTTAATTCACGAAAATATGCACATGTATGGATTAAATATATACCAAAAAATATAAAACTTTTAAAAACGTTTAAAAGTGAACAGCAAAAATTAATTAACTTTATGACTATAAATATTGTACCGACGGTATTATACATTAGACCAGTGATTCCCAAAGTATTCTATATCGACCCCTAGGGGTCTGTGACTACATGCAAGAGGTCTACGACAGCGAAAAAATATTTGAGGGTTCAAGAAAAAATGGAGATCCACTATAATGAATCTCAACATACACTAATAGTACTTATCTTTCAATATAAAGACATTATTTATAAAAATACAAGTCAAAAATTTATCATATATTTTTATAAAACTTTGTAAGTTGCAGGATGCAGGCATTTAATATCAGGTAAGTAGGGGGTCTACCCAATACCGAAAAACATGGCGAAGGATCTACGACACAAAAAAAAATCGGGTGGGGCTGTGCCGGGGCACACGGCCGTTGGTTTTAACGTGAAACGTCTATGTTAGGGAATCGCTTTTAAAGTAAAAGATTGAAATAAAAACAAGATTGACGGTGTTCTAAGTATTTTAATAAAAAACTCAATGTCACGACAGCGAGCTGACTATATAAGTGAAATATTCACACCACATTTTTGTTTCTAAGACTAATCGTTTTTTAATTATTAAGGTACGATGATATAAACCTTATCGTTACGGTCCCCTTTTAAACCTGGTACCCGTATAAGTTCTTAAGTACTTCCCTATAAGTACTTCCCTACTCTGCTAAATGATTAATCGGGGTATGTATTAGAGATGTGTCAATCTTTACAGAAACGACTCAGTGAGTCGTTTCTTCCAAGTGATTCACTGATTCAAATATCTAACAGCGCTTCAAATGAATCATTCGCTCAATTGCGTCTCCGTTTCAATCGGTATCCGTATGTTTCGGCGCGATTTTAAAGACGTTATACGTTAAAAGTTTGGGAAACCTCTGCATTAGACAATGTCGAAAAATGTGGTGCTATTACTTACAAAGTAGATTAAATATATTTAATAAAAAACTATTTCAAAACGTAGGAATGCGTTACTATATCTGGGTATACCGCCAACTACTTAAATAATGGAACGGATAATGAAAACTCTCCATTCCCCAGTTTCCCTGAATGGCGACTGGATTTGCAGCTATAATTTCTAATGAAAATGCAGTCCCCTGTATTCGCATAATAGCAGAATGTTTACAGCAACGCTTATATTTTGAACTCTTATTGTGCTCTAATGTCGCTTATTATGACAGTTTTCTTAGTGTGCTGACAATAAATTAACTACTTTTTCTGTTACCTGAAAAACTCGTCTTCTTTGACTTTATCGTAGAAATAATTAGAAAACAAATTCTTAGGCACCGGTCGAGCTCTAAATCTTTTTTTCTTCTTAGTCTTGGGTGCAGCAAGTACGGCTCTCTCACATAGACCTCCAATGCCTTTCTCCTCTCTCTTCATGAATCTAAAAGGCTTTATTTGAGCTCGTAACTCCGCTTCACTATTAATCTTCGAAATAGCTCGTCTGCGAGTATATAAACAGATTTCATGTTATGTTACTTCAATTATTTGATCATAGAGATAGATTAGATGGTAAAAATTTCTATAAAATGCAATTTAAAAAATATATTCAAATTAGCCACTGCCACAGTAACAAACTGTGAGTTTAAATAATTACACGCATCAAAATAGTTTGCGATCTTTTGTTGTAGCAGTAACTATTTATTATGTTTAAGTTTTAAATTTAGTTTAAGAGTTTTAAATTCGCATTTGCTATGCATTTCTTAATTCGTCATAGAATT